>OX467322.1:13725000-14932500 GCA_950108535.1 Agriphila straminella | reverse complement strand
CCTCACTTTGATTTTGTTACGTTATTTACGTTCAAACGATTCACTTTTAATCATGTTTATTGCCAGTCGTTGATTACCATTATTGTATAGGTACGTTTATTATCCTTATTGTATAAGTTTGTGTATTAGTATAGTGCGTTTGTTACCTTTATTGTCACAGTGAAAGAAAGTTAGTGTATTTTGTACAATTATGCCTTTTATCAATTCGTCATTGACATCATGAAGAATGTTAACTTTAAATTATTTTGTTTGACTCCATTGGCGGAGGCGTCATAAAAACGCCTGCACATTGGAAGAGAGTAGGTAAGTAGTTTTTGCATATATTTTTATCTAAGAAACTGCTAAGAATGTTGTGTGTTATGCGTTTTATCAACTCATCATTGACATCACGAAGAATGTTAACTTTAAATTATTTTGAAGATAATATGGCGCCAATTCATCAAGTGGGCCACTGCCAACTCGATTAATAGTAGAGTTTGCGGAGGAACACGGTAACATAGTTCTAGGGAACATAGAAGAAGGTCCCCTTGGCCAGATAGAGGGCAACGAGGCCTGGGAGGAGCTGACCCGTTCGCGTCAGCTTAACTTCATTGGCGGAGGCGTCATAAAAAGGCCTGCACATTGGAAGAGAGTAAGTAGTTTCTGCATATATTTTTATCTAAGAAACTGCAAGGAATATTGTGTGTTATGCCTTTTATCAACTCATCATTGACATCACGAAGAATGTTAACTTAAAATTATTTTGAAGATAATATGGCGCCAATTCATCAAGTGAGCCACTGCCAACTCGATTAATAGTAGAGTTTGCGGAGGAACACCGTAACATATTTCTAGGGAACATAGGAAAAGGTCCCCTTGGCCAGATAGAGGGCAACAAGGCTTGGGAGGAGCTGACCCGTCGCGTCAGCTTAACTCCATTGGCGGAGGCGTCATAAAAACGCCTGCACATTGGAAGAGAGTAATAATAATATAATAATAAAATGCTTTATTTTCTCCACAATTACAAAGTTTATACATATATGGTTAGATTGTATAAGTAAGTGTTTGATAAGTATAGTGGAGACTGGCGCCCGTACCAAGGTTAGGAACCTGTTTTACAGATCACCAGGTCTCCAATACCCGGAATAATGATATTAGTATGATATACAATGCATAACCTAGAGATTAATAAGTACATTGTTTAGATGTGGAACAAAACTGCCACATCTAGGAGAAAGAAAAATTACTAGTTTTCATTAAAATATTAAAATATTTCTTTTTTCTATTTACCCACCATACTGATTGTTCTTTTATTTATTAAAAAGTTGTTATATAATAATAATAGAACAATAATGGCCTACTTCACTAAGAAGAAAATTGTTTGCGACTACTGTAAGCGTGTTGGGCACACTGTCAAGAAACGTGTTAAGAAGAAGCTTGATAATAAGTAGGTAAAGAAAAAAAAAGAACACACACTAGTTGCTTCAGCTTTCTCGGCCTACAATTAGTTTATTGTTGACTCCGGTACCACCGCTCATATGTGTGCTGCTGCTGGTACCGCCTTGTGGAGAGACCTGAAGAAGTATAGAAGCATACATGTAGCGAATGCGCAGAAGTTAAATGGTGAACTAAATATCTCATCTAATTTAGGTCTTGATAATGTTCTTTTAGTACCTGAACTTTATAATAATTTATTATTTGTTAGTGAAACAACCTCAAAGAATTATGTTATAACTTTCCTAAAAGATAAATGTATTGTTTAAAAAGATTTCAAAAGCACTGGTATAAGTTGCTTATAATCATAATGGTCTTTACAAAACACGTAGAGCAGATTCAGCATATCGGATAGGTAGGTTCGATAGGATAGGTCCTATCCTATCGGACTTACCTTCAAGACTTCTCCTGTAAGCGACTCCTGAGGCCGCGTGTTCACGGTAAGAAAAATCGCCGGGTCTATGCAAGAATTCGTGTCATTTCTACGCACGACTAGTGTATACTGCGTCGGCGCTGCACAAGACAAAAATCTTGTCTGCGCCAGACACGACGCGATCCGTAGCGGTTGTACGGGGCCGGGGGAAGGTGTGTATAGTGTACATAAAAGTTCGAGCGAGTGGACCTGTGTTGTTTACGACTAGTTTGTTTATGCTTTTATAAAATGTTTAATTCACTTATAACTTTAATAGAGGATAGACCCGTGTTGTGGGATAAAACGTTAGATATTTATAAAGATAAACGGCGTACTTTTGAAGCATGGAGAGAAATATTTATTATCCTTAAAGAAAATTTCGAAGAAATGACAAGCGCAGATAAAAATGAATATGGTAAGTAT
This sequence comes from Agriphila straminella, assembly GCA_950108535.1. NCBI lineage: Eukaryota > Metazoa > Arthropoda > Insecta > Lepidoptera > Crambidae > Agriphila > Agriphila straminella. Next base: position 14,930,192 of record OX467322.1, on the reverse strand, counting down.
TATTATTTCCATCCATTGTTTTGTATTTTGCCCGGCCGCCGCCGCCGCGCGGCAAGTTTGAATCTCCAACAACGATGTTGCGCTGACTATACAATACTATACATATGTACATGGTTTATGCGTATTTATTTTGCCATGCTAATGCACCTATATCGCTGGAAAAATATTCAGTATATTTACGTCGGACTTCATCTCCCGTCATGTTATGGTCTTCTAAGTCCAAAAGCGGTGACATACTGCCTATGGGGTTGCTGCAAACTTGATTTATTGCTAATGGAGACCTTTGACCTTCTTCTTTGTGTATAAAATTTTGCAATAAACAGGTAACATTCACAATGTCTTCAGCTAAATGTATGTTAACGTTAAGAGGTCTGTGCAAAATTCTCCATTTGTTTGCCATTATACCAAATGCACATTCAACATATCTTCTTGCTCTTGTTAAGCGATAATTGAATATCTTTTGTTCTTTGGTGAGTTCATTACCCCCATAGGGTCGAAGTAAATTCGTATTAAGAGCGAAGGCTTCATCGCCTACAAAAACATATGGTAAAACATAGTCACTATCATTTAAAGTACTCGGAGAAGGTATGTTCAACGTTTTGTTATTCAGACTCTTCCAGAACTGTGTTTCTTTTAAAATTCCTGAATCACATTCCTTTCCATAAGATCCGACATTAATAAAGATGAAATTGTAATTTGAATCAACAATTGCCATGAGAACAATGGAGAAGAAATGTTTATAATTTAAAAACATTGATCCACTTTCTTGAGGCTTGATCATTCGAATATGTTTTCCGTCCACTGCGCCAAGACAATGTGGAAAGTTAGCATTTACTTCAAATCCCTGTGCTATATCTAACCATTCTTCTTGTGTTGGTATTCTTAAATAAATATTGGATAACTCTCGCCATATATGATAGCAAACTTCACGTACAATATTCGCTATTGTTTTTAATCCCATTCTAAAATTTAAGTGAAGGCTTCTGAAAGTTTCTCCAGTTGCTAGGTACCTGTAAATAAAAAAAAAACACTATATATTTTTTATAATATCTATTAATCGATTGTTTTAAATTTTTTTGTTTCAGGTAAGTCAATAATGAAAAATTGGAGTACCTTGCGAGATCGTTGGATGAAGTGCCACAAAAGGCTAAAGGAACAGAAATCGGGATCTGGTGCTAAAAATGTTCGCAAATGTGAATACTACGATCAAATGTTATTTTTAACGAAAATCGCAAATCCTCGAGAAACGGTCTCAAGCATGCAGACAGCCACAGAGAAAAGTCCTATAAGAAGCGAACCAGTCCCAAAAAGAAAAAAAGAGGAAGACACCTCAGAAATTGACCGACACATGGCGAATTTCATCAAAACTGCTAATAAAGAAGAAGAAAGTCGTGCCATGGGATTTTTTAAAGGGATAGCTTCTATTGTAGACACATTTAATGACGACGAAATGATAGATTTTCAATATGAGGTCATAAAATTAGTACGCACGATGAAACATAAGAAGAATACGAATCAGCGTCAATCGACTGAGACTGAAAAAACAGATTTTACCGAGTTTGATGAAAGATGTTACACTACACCATCGTCTAGCTTTGCACCATCGGAAACCCCTGAACCATCTTTCGCAACTAGACCAGGGTATTTTACCAAAACGTCGACGTTTTCCGATACCGAAAACTCGCCTATCTATACCGATCTCTCTACTAGTAGCCATGGAAACACGTATACTGACGAATTTGATTTTGATTTTTCAAGAGAATATCCACAAAATGAAGATGAATCGCACTAATCCATCTGTAACGATTTAATAATAAAACTACTTTAAAAATAATAAGATAATCTTTTATTTGCTTACCTCAAAGTAACAGCCAATCTCATGTACGGGGGAATGCTCTCACGCATTTTATTACTCTCATGTTTTATTTTATTTTCTATAGCAGCCAGTAATTTATCAAACGTAGTGATTTTCATACGAAAATAAAGGACGAACTTTTCCTCATGCTGTCGCAGTTCAAAGTAGAAGTTGGCAAACTCATGTTTTTGACGTAACATAGGATGCACCCAGTATTTTCTCTTGGAGTTCGTTTTATTTTTAATTTTTCTATACATATAATAGGCAATCAACATTTTTTTTTGCTTGGTAGTCAACATTATTTCCCATCACAACACGATGTACACCCTACAATATCTCAACCATGACTGAACGAAACAATTCGTACCGTGTACATACTATATTTTTTCTTGTCTGCAACAGACACGACATTATTTCGTGCACAGACCCGACAAAATTCTTCTAATGTACATGGCTATTTTCATCTTGTCTGTAGCCGACACGACAAATTTCTTACCGTGTACACGCGGCCTGACGTATCAACGAGAACGGATACCAAAACTTCGTTTAATTTCAAAATACTTTTTTTTAAACCTTAACCGCGAGACTCGCCCTAACAGTACGCAGCAGTTAAGAAGCTCATCAAGATCCACCGTGCCATTAGTATTTGTGTTGTATAAGGATAAAACAACGTACAACAAAATATTCGACCTAATAAATGACATTAAAGTTGACGATACCAGAGATGGCAGCAATATTGTCAGAATGTGCGCAAATTTACTTCTTTTACCAAAAGAAAATATACAGTATTGTTGGTTATCCATTTTTAGTATGGCTCCGATGACTGAGAAAATGAAGTCATTTACAGAACTATAATTATGGAAAAACAATGGCTCAAACTAGATGCTTCGATTTTAAATCGCGCGGAAGACAGGCACCGCAGCAGCAATGCAATAGAAGGCAGACACAGACGACTCAATGTGCGGATACCGCATAAACCGACAATGGTAAGATTCCTTTTAAAATTAAAGAAAGAAGCAAAGTACCAAGATACTTGGTTAAATAACTCATTGTTCAGTGGGGCCAGTAGAAGAAAAAATGAAATTTTGTTTGATTTACACTATGGAAAACAACTCCTGGAACTGTGAGAAGGAGCAATAACACCTGTTGCATTTTTAAAAAAATATTAACACTTTAAAGAAACGTGTTTAGAATTAAGTGCGAATGAATAACTCCGTTCCGTAATTGTATGCGTAATTTTTTTTTAGTATAAGAATATGTACAACTTTTCGTTAAATATTTGTTTAATTTAAGAATATGTTCAACTTTTCGTTTAATAAAACACTTCAAATGAATTTGCGTTTTAATGATGCACCCACTTATTGAGGTAAGCTTCTACCATTGTGCACAACTGTACCATGATTCACCATTTTTCTTTTCAGGCATTATGGTAGTCAAATCATATCGGATTTCAGGCATTTTTAGAAAGGTGTTTTTGAGAATTTGTCATTTCGACATTCATGTGTTTTTATGAACCGGAGGGATAAATGAGTATTGTAATGAAAACGATATTATTCTAAAGGTGAAATATTGTATGATGGACTTCGAAATTACGGCAATACAATGTGTACGACAAAATTTTGAAAATATTATGGTTGATTTCATTTAGGACAAATTATAGGAAGATTCTACCAAGTGGCCTTGCAAAACAGTACAGAAGAGAAGGGATTATAGGTTCAGGTTGGAAATTAAGTGTCTCATGGCTTTGTCTTTCCTACCACATTCAACAATACCACAGTATTTTAAAGTTTGGGAAGAAAATTGCTGTGAAAATAGCATATTAATTGCCAAATGGTTTGAGGAAAATTATGTCGTTGGAAAGAATGGCAAACCCCCCAGTTTCCACCTAGCTTATGGAGTTGTAATGTTTTAAACCATTTAAAATTACCATGCACACAAAATAATGTGGAAGCGTGGCACCACAGGTTAAATAGTAAAGTCGATTCTTCTTCTTCTTAATGAATGGCTTGCTCTGTGGTCTAAGCACAATTCCGCCAATGTCACGTAGTTAGATTTTACACGATTTTACACGATTGGGAAAATTATAATGGGCGCTCCACATTCTCAAAAGAATCTCGCGAGAACGCGAGAAACATGCGAGAAACGTGAATGTGGAAGCGATTTCTCAAGTTCTCGCGTTGTTCTCCAGCTTTTCTCCACTTTTTGTCGGTTTTTTGGCGCGAGACAAAGGAGCGCGAGAACGTGAGAACAGGCGAGAACGTGTATTGACTCCACACTCGCATGTTTCTCAGTAGCGCGCGCGCCGCCGACTTGAACGGAAGTAATTGTGTACCTTGTGGCGTCAATATGAGCGTAATTTGGACAAACGAACTTGAGTTGAAATTTTTGGAATATATCCAAGCGGAACCCGTGCTATGGAATAAAAATTTAAAAGACTACAAAAATAAACTAAAAAACCATGATGCGTGGTGTCGTCTAAGTGAACTGATGGGAATACCCATTGATGACTTAAAAAACAAAAAAACATCGTTATTTGCAAGCTACAGAGGGTACAAAAATAAAGGTAAGAAATCAGAAAACTCTGGAGCAGGTGTCGACGATGTTTACAAGCCGATATGGTTCGCATACGAAATAATAGACTCTTTTTTTGGGGATACTACGAAATGTAAGAAAACAATAAATACGGTAAGCAGCAACTTTTATTACTTATAATTATTATTACATATAAGAAAGTACAAAAACGCCTTATTCGACGATACAGCAAGTTTTCCTTTATTAGTAAGTACAATCAACTTATGTCTATTGACAACCAGTACATAACCTATCTACTGAAATATTTAGCGAATTCATCTCTTATTTCTGTTGCGTGATGAGCCGCTCGCCGTGGAATATGTTGCGGATTTCGAATAGCACAGGTGCTCTCCATTTCTCCTCTCCAAGAGCCGGGCTCTATTAATAAATTATTATTGTCATAAGTATCTACTTCGGTGCCGACCTCCGTCGAGTGCGCACGCTACCGAAGATCGCTCCGTGTTTTAATTGTTGGAAAATTAGTTTTTCCTCGATTTTCACAGTTTTCTTTTTATATTGTTATTTATTTTTGCATTTGTATCAGGCTGATATTGACAGTGGTAATTTTCGTTAACAATTTTTGGATATTCTTAGTGTTTTAGTGTGTGTTGTGTGAAAGTGGACACGTGGTTTTCCTGTATCCCGGATTTGCATCCCCCTGTGACTCGCCCCTTCAGTGAGGGTTGAGAGCAGGCGCGGGCAGTACCAGGGAGTACCCATTTTTGACTTTTATTTGTAAATTCTAGGACTTTTTGAACACTTTTAGTGCACATTGTAGGTTAGTTTAGGTTAGGAGCACGTGGTGATTACCACGTGCTTTTTAGGTTAGGCGTCGTGTTACACGAACGTTTTCGGCGATTTCCTTGTGAATGGACCACCTTATTCCGTTTAGAATAGGATTTAGTTTAGGTTTTAATTTGTTGTTATACTAGGAGTGCTTTTATGACAGTGACATTTGTATTGCGATAGTGACGTTTTAATATGACAGTGACGTTGACGGCTGACAGCTGTCAATAGATTTGACATTTACATTGACGTGTGACAGCTGTCAATAGATCTGACACTACATTGACAGCTGACGTAGCTGTCACCTGTCACAACTGTCACTCAAATTTGACTTGTGTGTGACGTTAACTTTGCTGCGTTTCGTTTCAAGCAATATTTTTCACTTGGTGCACTTGCCCTCTCCAAGCGCAATTTACCAGGTATGAAAAAATATTTAATGAACTGAAGAAGACGATTAACACCAAGATGTGGTCGGTATCGCACCGGGAGCAGTCGACGCCGCAAATGGATATTCCAGTATTTAGCGGTAACTATCATCATTGGGTTCCGTTCAAAGATTTATTCAATGAAACCATTCATAGAAATCCGGCTTTAAGTAATGCACAGAAAATGCAGTTCTTAAAAAGTAAGGTGAGTGGGGAAGCTGAGCGACTCATTCATCATCTTCAAATCAGCTCAGATAACTACGAAGTGTGTTGGGAGTTGTTAAACCATCGCTACGGCAATAAGCGACTTATATTTACGTCATATCTCAATACGTTATTAGGGCTTCCAAATATTCAACAACAGTCACTAAATATGATAAAAAAGCTGCATGATGTGACAAAAGAATGTTTACACGCGATTCAAAATTTGGGAGTAGATATCACCAGTTGGGATCCGCTATTAGTGCATTTATTAGCGCAGAAACTTGATAGCGATTCTTTCTCTGAATATGTCGAGTCTGTGAAAAAACCAAGAGAGTTACCAGTACTTCAAGAATTTTTAGATTATTTAGAGAGTAAATTTACCACATTAGAAGCATCGAAACGCAAACAAGAACCATACCTGTCTAAGGTAACCACTCAGAACCATAACCAATTCATGCATCAAAGTTTTTCATACAATCAAAGATCAAATTATAATCCTAATATGAATTATAACTCGCAGAAAAGTTATACCAATAATAACGTTAGAACTATGAAAACGTTCCACGTAGCGAGGTCAAATACCTGCGCATTGTGTAACGCTGACCACGGGTTATGGCAATGCAGCAGATTTTTGCAAATGACTGACGAGCAGGAACTAAAGTCAGTGAATCAGCTGAATTGTTGTCATAATTGCTTAATTAACCATTTAAATAAACCATGTTTTTCTACCAAACGATGTCGAAAATGCATGGGTAAGCATAATTCGTTATTGCATGATGCTATAACTATGACTAAACAACAACTAAATATACCAGCGAAACCAAACTTAAACCCTAAACCAAACGCGCCCAATCCTGTAAATAAAGATCGCGTGACCACTTCTAGTCACGTGTCCTGGGATGATATGTCTGAGATACTGTTAGCTACCGCTTTGGTTAAGATAACAGGATCAGACGGGAGTCAGCACACCATGAGAGCCTTAATTGACCAAAGATCTCAAATTTCTCTTATAAATGAGCAATCTGCACAACTTTTAGGGTTAAAAAGAAACCATTGTAAAGGAAAAATATATGGAGTGGGTGAAAAAGAAAATAATTGTAAAGGAATGATTTCCGTTAACATTCAGTCTACGTACAACGAATTTTATATTGATACCAATTTAATTATAATGAACAACTTAATAAAAAGTTTACCAAATAAAACTTTTATTAAGCCATCGTGGTCACATATTCAAAATATAAACTTGGCAGACCCTCAGTTCAACAAAAGTCGACCAGTTGATTTACTACTCGGAGCGGATGTTTATAGCAAAATTATGTTAGGAGGCATTTTGCGTGGAGAAAATGAAGACCAACCGATCGCGCAACAGACGCAGTTAGGATGGCTGCTGTGCGGTACAATGCAACCAGTTTACCATTGCAACGTCATTCTTCACAACACAGATGATTTATCTCGTTTTTGGGAGAATGAAGATATAAACCAGCAAGTTGAGATGTCGATTGAAGATCATGAGTGCTTACAACACTTTTTATCGACTACCAAGCGGCTAGAAGATGGAACGTATGAGGTCCGACTACCATTTAATAAAGAGTTGAAAGAAAAGTTTGGGTCCACCAAAGATAAGGCATTAGCGCAATTTAGAAACCTAGAAAAGAAATTAGAAAAAAGCGAAAGCCTAAAAAGTGATTACCATGCATTTATCAATGAATTTTACACCATGAACCATATGATACCATCAACAAACATGACACCAGAGAGTTATTTACCCCACCATGCAGTAACCCGGGAAGATTCCACCACTACTAAATTGAGAGTAGTTTTTAACGCTTCCGCTAAATCTTCAACAGGGTACAGCCTTAATGACGTCTAGTACAGAGGACCAAATCTGCAACAGGACATTCAGGAACTCATTATAAAATGGAGGCAATACCAGTTTGTATTTTCTGCTGACATCGAGAAAATGTATCGAATAATCAGAGTGCATAGTGAAGACCAGAATTACCAAAAAATATTATGGAGAGAATCCTTAAACCAACCTATTTTATCATACCAAATAACCAGGGTTACATATGGTACAAAACCAGCGCCATTTCTAGCTATGATGTGTTTGAAAAAGTTAGCGGAGGACGAAAAAGATAATTTTCCTAGCGCAGCCAAAGCCCTCGAAAATAATTTTTATATGGATGATTACTGCGGTGGTCAGCATAATATCAATTCTGCTTTGAAATTAAGGGAGGAACTTATAAAATTACTACAGTCAGCTGGATTTAACCTAAGGAAATGGACAGCAAATGAACCATAGCTTTTAGAGGACTTAGACATTAGCTTACGTAACCAAAAAACGTATGAGTTTAAAGAAATAAGCTCTTCAAAGACGTTAGGATTAAGTTGGAACCCGCAAGAAGACCATTTTAATTTTCAGTCAAAAGTTAACCCAACCTCACCATCGACACCAACAAAAAGATCTTTGCTCTCAGACATTTCGAAACTCATTGACCCGCTAGGATGGCTCACCCCGCTTAGCACCAAACTGAAAATCCTGTTTCATAGAGTCTGGTTATGTGATTTAAAATGGGATGACCCCTTATCTGAGGAGATAAATAACGAATGGAGTAAATTAAAAAATGATTTGGCTGAAATAAATACCATTAAAATAAGCAGATGGCTGGGAATTAAAGAAAACCAAGATGTGCAGTTGCATGGATTCTGTGATGCGTCCAAAAAGGCATACGCTGCAGTAATTTATTGTAAAATTGTCAATGACAATGACGTCACCATAACACTAGTAGCGGCAAACATAAACATAAACATTTTTATTATGCCAGAATGTGGTAATTACAGATGGAATTCTTAGCTCTAAAAAGATATTGCACAAGACACATTCACCCACTTTTGGGCATGCAAAATACATTTTAACCTATAGCTAATCCAGGAAACTCATATTTATTATATTAACTTAAATTATTAGTTCATTTTATATTTATTTTGTAAAACTGTTTCTGCATGTCAAAACTAATTAATTAATAACTACGTAATAATAATACATTTAACATTTATATACTTTCATAAAAACTAAATACATAATTATATTTTATTCAATTTTACATGTCAAATTTCAAATGTCATGTTTTTTATCTAAATATTCATTTATTGTATAGTAACATTTTTGTATTAGCCATGTCTTAAGTTTGTATTTGAAATTATTTAGTGCTAAATTTCGAATATCAATTGGTAAATTGTTATAAAATCTTACAGCCATGGAGCGACAGTTTCTGTTGCGCATGGCTGTTCTCATTGCTGGTAGCACTAGTCTATTTGGACGTCTACAGCTATAAGGGCGGGGAATATCGTATAAGAAACTAAATAACTCAGGATGGCTCTTAACAAAAATGCATACTTCATATATGTATAAACAAGGGACCGTGAGAATCTTCAACTCCACAAACAGCGGTCTGCACGAAACCAAGGTTTCAACATCGTATATCGCACGAACGCACGCTTTTTGGGCAATGAAAACCTTGTTTATATAGCACGAGTTTCCCCAAAGTACTATGCCATATCTCAGAATTGAGCAAACGTGACCATGATATGCCTGCAGTGCTGTAGCTTTGCTTGCGGTTTTACCTAGCTTCCACAAGGCATACGCATACGAATTAATTTTACTACATAGTCTGTTTAAATGCTGTTGCCATGTGCATTTATCGTCTAGTACTATACCTAAAAAAGTAACGTCATTCGTTTCTTGTAGTTCTTCATTGTCGTGACTGACTACGAGTTTTTTTTTGTTGCCGTTTTTGTTAATAAATTGGATGTATTTTGTTTTATTAATGTTAACTTTTAGATTATTTATCTTAAGCCAGTTTATCACTGATTCTAGGGTTTTATTTAATTCTGTCTCATAGTTTGTAATGTTCACTCCCGGTACAATTACAGATATATCATCTGCAAACAGAACGCTGGGGTAATTTAAATTTTCAGGGAGATCATTAATATAGATGAGAAAGAGCAGAGGTCCCAGGATACTTCCCTGCGGTACTCCATAGTTATTTATTTTAACATCCGACCGGTTTGACCTTACTAATTTATGTTTATCTAAACTTGTGATTTCCACGTATTGTCTTCTGTTTCTCAAATAGGAGTTTAGCCAATCATGAGCCAGACCCCTGATGCCATATCGCTCTAGTTTGAGAAGAAGCAATTCATGAGAAACGTAGTCAAAAGCTTTGCTCATGTCAAAAAAAAACGTGGTTAATGGTATACTTTTGTCAACGTGTTCGATTATAGTGTCAACGAGAGAGAAAGCAGCTAGAGTAGTTGATTTAGCCTTTTGAAAGCCGTTTTGTTCCTTCTTTATAAGATTGTTTTTTTCAATAAAATTTATTAGTCTAAAGTGCATTGCTCGTTCAAATATCTTTGACCATATAGATAGCAAAGATATTGGTCTATAATTGCTAACTTGGCTCTTATCTCCCTTTTTAAATATAAGCTTTACAACTGAGATTTTTAGTAGGTCCGGAAATGAGCTACAACTGAAAGATAAATTTATCAGGTAACATAGAACTGAGGCTATTTCATCTTTGACAAATTTCACTATTTTTGTAGATATTTCATCGTGACCCGTAGAATTTGTAGCATTTTAAGGAAGCGATTATTTTTTTTATTTCGTGAATGTCAATTGGATAAAGAAATATACTAGAAAGATTCAATTTAATTTTATTCAACAATGAGTGGTCAGGTTTAAAGTTATTATTACATGTCAGATTTATAAAATATTCATTAAAATAATTTGCAATGTCATTTGGGTTTTTTATATCATTAGTCATAGTCTTAACTTTATTTATTGTGTCTTTGTTGTTTGTTTGTCCTGTTTTATTATTTATAATGTCCCATGTAGCTTTCATCTTATTTTTGGCTTTTGTAACATAGTTTGCATTACTTAGCCTGTTAGCTTGAAAAACACATTTTTTTAGCAACTTTGTGTAACTTCGGTATTTGTTTCTATTTTCACTAGTCGGATGCTTGTAGTAAAGAAAGCGTAAACTTCTTTTTGTTATTGTTGCTTTCTTCAAGCCAATTGATAACCAAGGCAACTTTTTATTTTTACTCGTGTATTTTATTTTAACTACGGGAAAACAAAGGTCATAAAACAGTTTAAAGTTGCTATGAAATGCGCTAAAAGCAGTATCAAGGTTTGTCTCCGTATACGTTTCGGACCAAGATAACGCACCCAGACATGATTTGAACTTTTGAATGTTTTCTTTACTGAAATCTCGTTTGTATTGAAACCATACTTCAGGTACTCTTTCAACATTACATTCAAACGTGAGAGACTGTGCAGTATTGTGGTCCGAGATGCCCAAGTTGTGAAGATTTCCTTTTGCATTGGGAATATTACTTAGAATGTGGTCGATGCACGCTTTCTTTCGTGTAGGTTTGGTAATATGAAATTGGAAATTAAAGATTTCGGCTAGCCTTTTTAATTTCTTTCAAAGTCTAGACTAGTACCAGTCAGTAAAGAAATATCAACCCCTAGATTAGAGCTGATGGGCGCAAAACTGTTAACAGAATTGATGACTAAAATAAAACATTGTTTATCAGATTATACCATACATGTTTATGCCTGGACTGACTCCACTGCAGTCCTAGGATGGCTAAAGGGAGAAGCAACACGCTGGAATACGTTTGTAGCAAACCGTGTCAAAGAAATTAATTTATCTATACCATCAAAACAATGTCGCTACGTAAAAACAGATTAAAATCCTGCCGATTGCGCCACTCGCGGTTTAACCACTAAGCAGTTAAAAGATCACGATTTATGGTGGCAGGGACCGTCATGGCTTCCATCATTTACAACCACTGAAGAAGAAAAAACCAGATACGAAACCAATTTAGAAATAAAGAAGTCCTTGTTGAAGCAAGCCAATGCCGTAATTATAAAACAAGATAATACCATGTTAAATATTATAACTTATTTATTGAAAACCTATATATAGTTCATTAAATAAAATCATTCGCTATTTTGCTTGGATATTGCGATTACCTACCTACAAAAAGTTTATTCACCCACCATATCTCACCTTACATGAACTGACTAACGCAAAACTGCTGATCATTAAAAAGATACAACAATTAGAATTTACTGATGACATACAATGCTTACAGAAACACGGAAAAGTGCATTCGAAAAGTAAAATTTTAAATCTTAATCCAAAAATAGACCAAGACGGAGTTTTGCGTGTGGGCGGAAGATGTGAGGCGGTGTGAGGAACGCTGACATCAGTTTGGATATGAAGCATCCTATAATTTTACCACCAAACCATCGTCTCACCATGTTGCTGATACAGCAGGCTCACGAATTAACATTTCATGGAGGAGCCCGCCTTACATTGGCAAACTTAAGACAAAAATATTGGCTGATGAACGGTTACATGACAGTTAAAAAGTTTATAAGGCAATGTGTAATATGTAGAAAACAAAACCCTATTAAGCAGTACCAGCTAATGGGTGATTTACCAGCATCCCGAGTTAATCCTGAAAAAGCTTTTTACCATTGTGGCCTCGATTTTACAGGTTTTCTCGAAGTGTAAGCCAATTAAGGACTCGGGATAAAGACAACCAAAGGTTACATTGCACTGTTCATATGTATGGCCACGAAAGCTGTTCATTTAGAACTCGTCTCTGACTTGAGCAGCTCAGCTTTTCTAGCAGCTTTAAGTAGAATGTCGGTTCGTCGCGGTGCCCCTTGTCACATATATAGCGACAATGGAACCAATTTCGTGGGAGCGAATCGAGTCCTTCAAGAAGAATTGTACCATCTACAACAAATATTCAATCAAAGCTTTTTATCTGAGGTCAATGAATTAGGCAATGAATGGCATTTTAATGCTCCCTCATGGCCCAATGCAGGAGGATTATGGGAAAGAGCAGTCCGTAGCCTCAAACACCATCTCAAACGAGTTGTGGGAACTCAAAAACTAACCTTTGAGGAATATACGACCCTTTTGTCAAAATTAGAAGCGTGCCTTAATTCACGCCCCTTGTGCTCGATGTCCGAAGACCCAGAAGATCTTGATATATTAACACCAGCCCATTTCCTAACTGCACGACCAGGGTCAACCATAATTGAAACTGAAAAAGATGCCAGAACCAGGTGGCATTTAATTTCGAAATTATTCCAGGATCTGTGGAATAAATGGAAGAGTGAATACCTAACACAATTATCTGCCAGAAATAAGTGGACGATGAAGCAAAATAATATTAGTCTAAACGACCTGGTAGTGATACACGATGAAAACTTGCCACCAGGAAAGTGGGCAATGGGTCGTGTTATAGAATTGCACCCAGGGGACGATAGCTTAGTCAGGGTTGTCACACTAAAAACCAAAAACGGCTTTATGAAACGACCAATCGTAAAATTATCCATCTTGCCGGTTTACCACAGTAACCCACCAGATATATCACCTACAACGCAACCAGAACAGGAAGAAAAACCAAAACGAGAAAGAAGGAAAGGAAGTACCAAGAAAACCACTTTCACAACCATAGCTACTGCGCTGATATTTTTTATGTCGCTATTTTCGCCAGCAAGTGGAGCTGAAACCATTCAAAACCTGCCCAGCAACCAAACACTGTATTTCGATTCTGTAACGAAAATGCAAATTATAAGAGACAAGTGGACCCTGGTGGTATACTACGATCTACAACCATACTGGACAGACCTGGAAACATTTATTAAACTATCAGGCTATCTTGATACGTTATGCACAACCATTGATCAACAAAGTCATTGTAATGTAATAATATCACAATTACGCCACGAGTTCCAAGAAATAAATTACTACAATGAACTTTTACTTACGCAGCATTTTAACGTCCACGCCAGACGGCGCAGGCGCCGACGTGGTCTTATCAACGGGATCGGGTATCTAGCTAATGATTTGTTCGGCGTACTGGACTCCCGATTCGCAGAAAAATATAGTAAGGACATTGCTACCATCCAAACAAACGAAAACCATATAGTCGAGTTGTATAAAAACCAAACTTCCGTTATTGAAGCAGAGTTCAACCTTATGAAGAGAATGGAAGCTACCGTTGATAAACAGCATAAAATAATAAATAAGAAGTTAAATGAGTTGCAAGCGGCCACTAATTTTATTCAGAGCGAAATCATAAACATATCATATGTCCAAGAGTTCCCGCTGTCGGCTATGGCCGGTAACAGTTTGCTGCAAAATATAAAGAGATTGCAAGATTTACTCTAATTCTTTGGAAAATACATGATGGATTATATAATGTTTATAAACGGTGTAGTAACGTTTTTCTTCACCATTTCGCGTGCTTATGGACAAAATATCGCTTATGATTGTGCATCAGATCAATCAAATTATACGACGATCTCTCTTATCGATGTAGGAGACTGCCATTTCAATGAAGAGGATTTTACAGAGACCAAGACTGAAATCCAATTGTTGCAAAATAAGGAGACCTACTATGTGTCAACCTATTCATGTTTAATCAATCTAAATTATCAGATCTTTTACTGTGGAATGCACAGTCATAATTCACTTGTAAAAGGTGGTATTGTTGCAGAAAGCTATCAGCTTACACCAGAAGAGTGTAAAAGGAGTCATTTGACTAGAAAGATACGGATTTATGGTCAAGAATTCACCGTTGATTTGTTTAATGAAACTTACGCGAGATGGGTGACCTTTGCAGGTGGCATCAGCCATGATGGAACGTGCTCTCAAGGACAATTTAATAATAGATGGACTTCGCATGATTCCACATAAAACAAAATTGCTGAGAGATAGCGTGTTCTGTAATGCATCGCGTATATATAATAAAATCCCGGTATCAATACGTAATGGTGAATTTGATATGATTACATTTAAACATAAACTGAAAACATTTCTTATCGACAAATGTTACTACACGCTCAATGATTTTTTAACAGACCGTAATATATAATATATTTTTTTAATGTTTATCCATAAGCTATTTATGAATATGTTGAAAATTATGTCCAATCTAATTAAATAATAATAAATTTTGTTGAAATGATTATGTAATGCCTACCTATATGATATGAATTGAAATCTGTTTTGACTATTTAAAATTTTGACATTGTATAAAATTGTATTCCATAACGGCGGAAACCAGCTGATCATAATTATATTTTTTACAATAACTTTATTTACCTGTGTTTCACAATAAATAAATTTGATTTGATTTGATTTGATTTGATACAATGCTCGATACGATAACAGACATATACCATGGTCAAATAAGTTTACATTTATTAACTCCTGATAGAATAAAAAAGGAGCTTCAAGTTATTTATGCACAAATGCCGAGAGAATTTACATTACCAATTAATAATATAGAAACCGATCTGCAATACATATACAAGTTATTAAAAGTTAAGGCTCGAGTTACCTTCAACTATCTTATAGTTGAAATAAACTTCCCTTTGATTGACAGAGAAAATTTTCAGTTATATAAAATTATACCAATTCCGCACCAAGTAGGAAGCAATATGGTCACCCTACTGCCCGTATCAGAATATGTGGCAGTGAACTTCAGAAAAGATGCATTCATTACCATCACCTTACCAGAATTGAACGCATGTTTACATAATGGTGCAGCATACATGTGTCACATGCCTAAACCCATATTGACTTTAAAAAACGATGAAAGTTTTTGTGAAAAAACCACGAACAACCAGCAATGTGAGATCACCAATTCACCATGCGAAAACAGATGGATAGAATTACACTCTTCACAACAGTACCTATATTTCTGTTGCGATATTTATTCAATTAAAATTATTTGTAATGATCAAGTTACCGTGCGTCACTTGACAGGCGCCGGGTTCATTGGCACGAGTTCGAACTGCATTATTAAAGGCAAAGATTTTACATTGCATTTTTCTAAATTAATGGCGAACCAAATTAATTGCTCACCAAGTATTTTGATACCAGAAATAGACCAGCGGGTCTACCGGCTAAAAACAATGAAGTTAATGTTAACTGTAAGTATGTGATACATTGCTACTTCGTTTTGGCACAAATAAAAACTTACCAAAGAAAAGAAGCAATGTATCACATACTTACAGTTAACATTAACTTCATTATTTTTAGCCGGTAGACCCGCTGATCAACCATATGGTAAACTTACCAATCCCAATGGACAACAGGACTGAACCAACAATACCTAATTTAAATGCTTCTCTGGCAAGTTTAGAAAAGCAGATAAATAACTTAAATAATAGTAAAGTAACCATTGATGACATATCGTCGGTCCAATAGTAAACTAGCCAATCTGCAATTTTGGCAGTTTTGACTTAAATATACCAATATTAATAACTCTTATTTATTTACAATGTGGTAAAATCATGTATCTGTAGGTTTAATAATCGACGAGATAAATGGCTTTTCACTAATGCTTATCTGCCAAGTCTACAGTCAGTGCAAAAGTAAACTAATCTATGTGATTTATAGTTCAGTTTACCGAAACAAAAAACTGTTACTTACAAAAATATCGCCGTGTTCTACTGACCTATGTGACAGATTGAGTATGTTACCTTGGTTTAAAGAGTACTATGAGTACTTAATTTAACAGTGATCAACTAGTCGAAATGGCAGATTGAATACTTTACCTTAGTTCAAAGAGTACTATGAGTACTATCTTCACAGTGATCAAGTAGTCTAAATGGCAGATTGAATACTTTACCTCGGTTCTAAGAGTACTATTAATAATTAACTTCACAATGATCAACTAGTCTAATTGTCAGATTGAATACTTTACCTTGATTCAAAGAGTACTATGAGTACTTAACTTCACAGTGATCAACTAGTCTTAATGCCAAATTGTATGGTTTACCTTGGTTCAAAAAGTACTATAAGTACTTTACTTCACAGTGATCAACTAGTCTAAATGGCAGTTTGAATACATTACGCGTTCAGACAACTTAAATTTTAAAAATTTAAGAAAACTTAATTTCACAGTATTCTCTTCGCCAAAGTGGTAGAATGGATACACACAGACATCCCTAAGTATCGATATTCAGCTTGGAAATCTCTACGCAAGTACTTACGTAATCTGTGACGCAAGCGCATCATAGACAAGGAAAGGAAGGCAAGGCGGTCGGTGGTTCATTCATTCATTGTCATTCATTCGCTCCATAACGCTCGTTGGTAAGTGCTACAGTTACAAGTGTTTGCGAAATTTTGATAAATAATATAAAATAAAACATGAAGCGACGACGTGTGCATCAAATACTGAAAAATGCAGGCGTTTATATTACGAGTAGTTCAGACGAAGAAAATAATTGTCCAGGTATGATTTGTAACGTTTTATAACCTAAAAATAATACTTCTTGAAAAACTTGTTAAATACATTTACTGTAAATTGTAATGTTAGTTATTATTTGTAAGTACTTAAATGCTTTTTTTATTCGATGACACTTGACAAATACGTGCATACCTATATGCAGTTAATGTAGGTATTTTTACTTTTATTAGGATATTTTTAAACCTGGAACTTTACCTTTTTAATACTGGAGTCAATGTCATGTAAGTCGTTATACTGTGTTTGTAATCATAGTGATTTATTATGCAAGGGGCTTGTGCTTGTGGGTTTTGTACTAAAATTGAATTTTAACCAATACAGCGATGTCAGCTTTCGTGTGATACCTAATTACTTAGCTTGTTTTTGTGATTATTGTGATGGTTGTTGAATTAACGTTTGAATGCGGCAAGAAAATGTTTGTTTAATCTGCTTAAAATTTGTATAACAGCAAGTTTAGTTAAGTTTTGCTTTTTTTATATTACAGCTGATATCCAACATGGAAGAGATATTATAAACAACACAAAAGATGTTAGTCCGTATTGTGCACAAGCAGCTATACCGTGTAAGTTTTACTTATTTGTTTGAACTGTTGTGTTTTGGGAAGAGGGCACTGTAGCTATCGTAATAACTGGGTATGAGACCTACAACATCAAAGTATGTATGGTATGAATGTTTTTAACCTGAAAAAGAGCTTAACAACTAGATGTGTTATGTATGTATGTATGATTTTTTTTAATCTGAAAAAGAACTTAACAACTAGATGTGTTATGTATGTATGTATGAATGTTTTTAATCTGAAAAAGAGCTTAACAACTAGATGTGTTATGTATGTATGTATGTATGAATGTTTTTAATCTGAAAAAGAGCTTAACAACTAGATGCGTTATGTATCTTGTAGCTTAACAACTAGATGTGTTATGTATGTATGTATGGTATGAATGTTTATAACCTGAAAAAGAGCTTAACAACTAGATGTGTTATGTATGTAATATGTATGAATGTTTTAACCTGAAAAAGAGCTTAACAACTAGATGTGGTATGTATGTATGTATGAATTATTTTAACCAGTAAAACAGCTTACCAACTAGATAATGTTAATATAGTTATTAATCTTATGCTGGTGTAGATGATAAAAAAATATGTTTTTATTGTTAGTAGCTCATTTGGAGTTTGAAGATGAAAAAATAGATTCTCCTAATTCAATACCACATTCCACTCAGACACATCCTGGTGAAACATGCACTGAAGTTCCAACTCCGACTTCTCTGTTACACAAACAGCTTTGTGAGGTTGGTGAGATGAGCATCGAAGCTCCAGCTTATTCACCACTGACACCTAAACAAAATATTGAAGCACCAAAAATTTTAGTAATACCTTCTACAAGTTATTGTTTAGCTGATAAGAGTACTGACTATCATCATGATTCTTTCCCATCATCCCCTCTTCCTGCCATGTCACCAGAAACAAATAAAGTTTTTAATATTTTGAATAGAACAGATGTACTTGTAGATAGTGACGATTCCGTAGCTGATCCTAATTATGAAATAGAATATAATGAAAATGTACGCGATGATAGTTCAGACGAAACTGAAAATATTCAAACCAATAAACGTCAGAAGCACACTAGTAAAGATGCACGGAATGGTAATAGATCTCCTTCATTATTGACACAAGCTTTAAACGACATGGAGGGAAAAGAAGAAGACGAGATTTTTTCAATTTCATTAGAAAATAGAGAAGGAGAAAATTTAGAAGAAAGTAATATTAGTTCAACTCCAAAAAAGCGAAAAGTAAGAAATCCTAGTACGTGGAAGGTAAACATTGAAAAGCGTAAACGGTTAAAAGGGGAACTGTATAAAACCAAAAAAGGAAAGATAATGGAAGCCAAACCCATAAAACCAGCAAAGTGTTCAGCTATTCTTAAACATAAATGTATTTCGTATGTTCCTGAAGATGAGAGGGTAAATATTTATAATGAATTTCGGAACATGCCAAGTCTGCAGCAGCAACGCTATTTTATTATAAACCACGTAGAAAGGAAGAAGAAAAACCGAGATACGACACAAGGACATTCCCGCAGGAATTTCACCCTCACTTACACATTTACTGTAGGTAATGAAAAAAAAATTGTTTGCCGAGAGTTTTTTTTAGACACCCTAAATATCACAGGTGGATTTGTAAAAGGTGCTTTAAAGAAGCTTAATTCACAAGGCCTTTTACTCCCAGATTATAGAGGCAAAAAGCCCCCGCCTAATAAGTTAAGTCAGGAAGACGAAACGTTTATCCGTGACCACATTCTATCTTTTCCAGCAGTTGAATCTCACTATTGTCGTCGCAATTCCGTCATAAGATATTTAGATTCCTCGCTTAATATTACAATAATGTACAATGATTATAAAAAAAAGTGCCAAATACAATCAGCCGAAGTAAAGTCATTTGAGAAATATCGATCCATTTTTAGAAGTTACAAACTGAGTTTTCACAAACCAAAAAAAGACTTATGTAAACAGTGTACGGCGTTTAAAGAAATGAACGTTGAAGAAAAAAATAAAAATCAAGAAACTCATGAACTGCATTTGGTTCGGAAAAATGAAGCACGGATTTGTAGAGACGAGGATAAAAAGGAAGCTCAAAATAACGACAAAACTCTTGCTTTTAATTTTGATTTGGAAGCTGTTCTTAGCACCCCTAAAGGAGCGGCTGGGCCATTTTTTTACGTGAGAAAATTGGCTGTCTATAATTTGACGGTCTACAATTTAGGGAATCAAGATGTAGAATGCTACATGTGGGATGAGACAGAAGGAAAACGCGGCAGTATTGAAATATCAACCTGCATCAATACATACATTATGGCTCATCATAATATTAAACATGTAAAAATGATGTCGGATGGCTGTGGTGGTCAGCAGAAAAATTATCATTTTAGCTCTATGTGCTTGTTAACAGTTGAACAACATGCTACTTTACAGATTATTGATCACAAGTTTTTTGAAACCGGTCACACGCATATGGAGTGTGACTCGATTCATTCAAAAATTGAAACTAAAGCAAAACACGTACCTGTGTACACTCCAGATGGATGGGCGCAGTTAGTTCGCTTAGCAAGAACTAACCCAAGGCCTTTTAATGTAACATCACTAAGTCACGAGGATTTCAAAGATTTTGGTTCACATAATCAATATCAAAGCAAAATGTCAAATGAACGACGATTTGGAATCCACGATGCAGTTTGGCTGCAATACCGGAAGGGGGAACCTGACAAAATTTTCATAAAAAACACATACGATATAAACACACCATTTCAAGAAATAAACCTTAAAAAGAAAAGAGGAAAACCAGTCAGCTACCCCGTTCCGGCATATTCACAAAGATTAAGGATCTCCTCAAAGAAGAAAATTGATCTCTTAAAACTATGCAAGGATGGTCAAATTCCTAGGATTTATCATTCTTTTTACGAGAATCTTCCTTCCTCAGAAACTGAAAGAGACTCTCTTCCTGAACCTGACGTGACTGAAGACAATAGCGAATAGTGGCGTTGTGACACTATCCACTGTCAACAATGACGGCCTTACCACAAAAAAATATTAAAACTGTTTAAATGTGATGCCGTCTTTTTCAAAATATGCTGTCTAAAAAGTGACAGCATCACATTTAAACAGTGTCTATGTTGAACAGTGTTTTTAAATCTTTTGTGGTAAGGCCGGGTTAGTCTTTAAATTTTAAACTATAATACTTAATTCTATAATTTTTCTATGTCACTTTTAACAATAAATATTTTTGCTTTTACTTACTCGTTTATTTTTGCTACTCACCTTGCTATTCAGTACCACTTTAACCATGGCAAAAATGTATTTACCATAGAATAAATCTTAACATTAAAGGGCGCTTTGGCGAGTTGACATTCAAAAATGTATGTCGTATAGTATGCGCCACCGCTGTCAATTTAGCTATCTACCACTTTGGCTACTTGAACACATTAAAATAATTTTACTTGTCTTATTCTGACCATTGTGAATAGGCCAATCTGCTTTAATTTCGTAAATAATGTTAAATTTATAATTTTATCAATATCTACTTAAAGTATATTATTTTTGACTTCTAAATTTACGAACTTGAAAAAATACTTATAAAATCTGATTTACAGGACCAATTTTTGTTTTTATTTCGCTCTACTAAAAAGTTTGACATTTGCAGATTGGCAAGTTTAGTATTGGACCGACGATATCGTCGCACGATATTCATCAATACAGCATTATATATGTGCTCGTAGCAGTATCATTAGGTATTGGAATTTTGTGGATTTGGAGGAAGCGTCAATGCTGTTTACGATCGGCCTATTCACCTCGTCGCCGGGGAAGGCGACCCCGCCAGCGGGAGAAGCAGGAGCCGGAGCCGCAGACGGTTACACCGTCACCGCTGCCCAAGCTGAAGCCAACGGCAGTGGAACCAGTGTATAGTGTAGTGCAATCGCGAAAGCAGAGTACAGCTGACCGTCAGCTGAGTGTCAGTGAATTAGGTCAAGATCGTGCTAGTGTTCGGTTGCAAACTTTAGCCAATCGTTGGCCCAATGTAAAACGCGTTATAAATAAAGACAAAAAACCAAGCGTTTCTACAGTGGAAGACTCTTTAGTTTAATTTTGTTTTCAATTTTAATAAGATGTTTAATTTTTAAACGAAATGTGCATATTTAAGATTTTTATTACCCATTTGATTACTATTTTCTACTAATGCGATGTTACATTTTTAATGCTTTTATGTCATTGCTTTTTAAATAAGTATAGTTCTATAATATTTTCTTCACCAATTATTCTTTTCAAGAATCTTGTTATCACCTCATCTCAGCCGCGCGGGAGCATGTTCGGTGCTACGCAAACGAACAGCTCAGCAAATTGCATTTTATGCAATTTACACATTTTACTTATTACCACAATTTAAAGTTAGTACGTCGACAGCTACCGTTAGCGTAACGCGTGCTCTATAAACCATTTTACCATTTTAAACCATTTTCATAAATATAATAATAATTTCACCATTTTAGTAACTTAGTGACTTTTACCATTTATCTTGTTTTTATTGTTTTTATGTGAATAGTCATTATACCAGTTTTAAAAACACTCTCGGACTTATCATTTAACTACCATAAACTACAAAGGTTGGCTGAAGCTAATCGCCGAGCCCAGTCCAAACCAACCAACAAAGTGTTGTTAACTGAGACGTGGTAACTAGACGGAAACGATGCGGAGTTATTCAGCGACAGGTACACAGTATGGAGGCGCGATCGAGACTACTTGCAGGTAGGGCAGTCGCGCGGAGGTGGTGTCCTTATCGCCGTTCGCTGTGACCTTGCAGTGCACGCGCGCCCCGAATGGCACTCCACGGCGGAAGACATATGGGTTACTATTCAAATTAACGCGCATGGAAAAAAAAATTCAACTTCACATTGGTTGCTTGTATCTTTGTGAAGAGAATCAAGGTTTGTCTTTCTAATCCCAACTTTAAAAATTTTCTGAAAAGTTTTATCTATTTTTGCTAATAATCCACATGACAGCTTTTTTTTAGTTGGTGATTTCAACTTAAGTGACATATCCTGGTTATCGAGTAATGACGTCAACTATCTTACTCCGACCTTTCACAGTACAAATATTAATCATAATGAATTAAATGATTTAATGAATTTATGCGACTTACACCAATACAACCATGTCAGAAATCATTTGAATGGTATACTGGACTTAATTTTTTCCAGCGGCGGCATTACCCCACCGGCAGGGCGGCACCCCCCAGCCAAGGAAGTGTTGAAAGAAAAGCATTTGAGTAGTTCCTAACAATTTCTAGTGATTTATGCATGTACAGCTATAGGTCATGTTTATATAACATAATAACATTGTATACAAGTGAATAGTAAAAGAAATATATTTTAGAGTAATGAATGTAACTAGAGGTAATAACTGTATTTAGAGATGTGTACCTACAAGAAAGCGTGGCGCGCGAGTTTTTGTAGAGAATTTTCCTTTAACAAACAAGAGCTACAAGATTTGCCTCGAAGAGTTGAAATCCCGATATGCACGAGAAGATTTATTAATTAACTCTATGTTCGCGAGCTGCTGACCCTAGTACTGAAAAAAAACAACAATGTTGACTTGACGACACTATATGATAACATATGCAGATCACTTGAAGTTCTCAATGTAACCAGTGATAAATACTCACCATTTTGAATACAGTTGAAGGAAAAATACAGTCTATTTTAAATGGAAAACCTAGTGTACAACAGAAAAAGATTTGTACTAAGAAGGATGAAAATATTGAGACCATATTACGTAATTTTGAAACCCTACACAGAATTAGTTTGAGAATAGCCTAAGTGTTTTTTTTTATAAATAAAAAAGTTTCCAATATTTACAGCGTTTTCTTTGCTACACTACATTATGCCAAATGAATATTTGATAAAATACATGCTATACTATACCACCTGAACATTGAACCAGACCTGACCCAGAATCTGAGTCTGAGACAGTGGGGCCCCAAGTACGTCTTAAAAAAGATGCACCAGCTGTTTCGTCTACCAGCTCTGCGGCAGCGCCGGCGCCGGCGGATTAGATTAGGAGGCCATACCAAATTTGGTAACGATCGCGTAAGTGGCTGACTCTGGGTTCACAGGATGGAGAGGCACTCTCTGATGCTAAAGATGACAACCAGAGAATCGAGGAGCCAGTGGTGGCACGCAAACGTCAAAAGACAATACACCACTATATTGAAAAAAAAATTACTCCGGAGAAACGAAAAACAGTGGACAGAGATTTGATGAAGTTATTTAAGTATAAAAGATTTCGCCTTCTCGAAAAAGCCTTTCCATATAGTTGAAAGACTACCAGCCTTTCCATATACCTAGTTGTAACGACTGAGAAGGCGTACACCGAACAACAAGAGAAGGCAATGGAGGCCTATACTTAGATACTCGTCGCGAACGAGTGCATCAGCTTAATAACGGCCGCTCCTCAGCCGTCTACATCATCAGCACAAACTCCGCCTCCTCTCAGCTCAGCCAAGGCAGTGTAATCAAAAATACAGCTGCCGAAATTAAGCTCAGAAGATTGGCCTTCTTTTAGAACTGTTTTTAGAAGCCTAACGAGCGACTTGGCACATCTGTCGGACGCCATCAAATTCCATTATCTGCTCTCGTGCCTTACAGGTGCGGCACTCAGTATGGTGTCTCACCTGAAAATTACAAACGAGAACTTGGCCGTAGCGTTAGATA
This sequence comes from Agriphila straminella, assembly GCA_950108535.1. Lineage (NCBI taxonomy): Eukaryota > Metazoa > Arthropoda > Insecta > Lepidoptera > Crambidae > Agriphila > Agriphila straminella. The sequence goes on along the minus strand of OX467322.1, from coordinate 14,905,744 downwards.
TCCTCACAAAGCGCTATGAGAACAGGCGAGTTCTAATAGATAGGTTTGTAGATATCATATTGGGCCTACCGAACATCTCAGCTCGCTCAGATATCCGCACACTATTTTTAACCCCGCTTGTTTCAGCTCAATGTGCACTGAACAACCTTGATCTGCCTATGCAAGAGACGGATTATGTCTTTGTTTCGATTGTTGTGCGTAAGCTGAAGGGAGAGTTGTGCACCCTCTTTGAGAGGAAGCATAGCTCTTCCCCAGCTCTGCCCACTCTAAAGTACCTCATTGCATTTCCGGAGGAGCACGCACGTTGTGTTAAAACCGAGTGGTCTGGACCAGCACCCACTCAGTTAAGTCAGCTCAATCAGACATTTACACGTAGGCCATCCCAGGGCTACAGACCCACTCAGCCCAACTCTGAACCCAGCCCTTCCCGTAGGCAGTATCCGGCCTACTTTAAGCCGATTCACCACAGCTATGAGCCAAGCGTTGTTCGTAGGCAGCCGCAGGTGCAGCAGTCAAAGACATACTCAGCTCAGCCCATCCGCACTTCCCCAACATCAAACTTGTACTGCACATATTGCCAGAACAAGGGTCACAAACTTATAGCATGCCGTAAGTACAATATATATATATACGACCGCGACCGTTGCCGACGTTGCCTCGGCCCTCATTATCAGAACGACGGCTTGCATCAAGCGTATTTCCTATAACTGTCAACACAAAGGGACCGAATGACGCTCTGGCCCATTAACAGCCAGTGAGCGGAGAAAAGCTCTTCTCTATTGGATCCGTGCGGTTCAGCACAATGAGTTTGCAGAGGATTTCCATCGACTCAAAACTGACAAGGTCTGCACACCTCGACTCTCCCCCTTCATAAAGGATGACCTATTGAGAGTTGGAGGTCGACTTTCCAATGCTGTCATTAAGTATGACGCTCAGCACCCCCTCATTCTGCCTAGCTCGAGTCCACTCGTTCATCTCATCATAAACCACTATCATCGGATACACTGCCACCCTGGCGCTGATACACTACACGCAATCTTACGACAACAATTCTGGATATTATCGGCTCGACGGGTAATTAGACACTGTGTTTTCAAATGTATACAATGTTTCCGTTGTCGCCCACAGCCCAAGGCACCTATCATGGCCGATCTGCCCACGGATAGAGTTACACCACAACCAGTATTTAGTCAGGTATCAATCGATTTTGCCGGCCCATTCTTTGTAAAATCCAGCACACTGCGAAACGCGAAACTCCTGATGGCGTATTTCTGTATATTCGTATGTCTCTCAACAAAGGCGATTCACCTCGAGCCTGTCTCGTCACTTAGCACAGAAGCGTTTCTCGCGGCACTACAACGATTTATCTCACGTCGAGGCGCTCCGGTTCTCATACGCTCAGACTGCGGTACAAACTTTGTCGGTGCTAGGAATCTCATCTGCCATTCGTAACTTCTTAGCCTCAAACAATGATGCAATCACACATAAACTTGCAACTCAGCACATAACTTGGTTATTAAATCCGCCCACAGGACCATGGTTCAGAGGGATACACGAGATAGCCGTCAAATGCGCAAAGCAATTACTTTATCGCATGGTTGGTGATCAGCACCTAACTTTTGAGGAGTTTGCTACACTTTTAACTAGAGTCGAAGCTGTATTAAATTCAAGACCTCTCTGCCCACTCTATTATGACCCCACAGATTTTGAATCATTGACCCCCGGTCACTTCATTATTGGCCGTCCGCTCACAGCTCTGCCGGAACCATCCTTTGATGACAGGCCGCTGGCGCTTTTTGACTTTATGGACCAAATCCTACCTCCATACTCTCCCAACCTGCTCAAAATGGTTTGCTCCCTCCTCCCTTCCTCTTCAAATCGGCGAGCTCGTCCTCATCAAAGAAGATAATCTACCTCCGCTCCATAATCATAATCTTTATTTGCAAATAAACATGGTATATAAAATATTTAATATGTAATAACTGGAGGAGAGGAAGAATCAGACGCCTCCTGCCAGGAAAGGATGGCGTTGTAAGGATAGTTGATCTGGACACACCCAATGGGACACTCAGGAGACCTGTGCTCAAGATTGCAAGGTTTCCGCTCAGCACTCAAGACTAGGGGTTTGCCCCCCCCCCCCCCCCAGGAAGTTCATGCGTAGTAACGGAACCCACCCGCGTCACGTCATTTCGGACAACTTTCACATTTTTGACATATGACAGTTCATCAAGTTAGAAGAAATGCTCTCTGCTCGCGTGTGCATGAAGAAGCCGGCCGGTATTTAACTTCGTGTGTAAAACCAAAATAAAGTGAAATTCAAATCGAGTGCGAGTGAGACTTTACCAGCCACAGCCATTTCATCAGCTCACGCCAGGTGTGTGCGCGACGTTCTGCTCTTAGGCGCAAAGGAAGATCTCAGCCCGCAGGTACCTATCTACATTTTCCTTCCCTAAACTGTTTCGCGACCACAACCTCCAAAGTGATTGTATATTAGTAAAATTATCTCACGATCTAACTACTAATGGGAAGGAATCTGCTCAGAAGAGGACCCTACTCTCCCTATTTGGGATCATCTACACCTGAAAAAATGCTGAAGCCGAAATTAACGGTAATCGACTCCAATCCACTCACCACATCAGTTATGAAACTTTACTACATTCAGTCTTACTTGGAAGGAATGGATCCCGAAGTAATAACATACCTCTTATCAGTCATTTAATTAAAGAGAAACTAAAGTTGTTACCTCCTATTTTCAGTGAAACACCTCTCGATGAATGGTGTTGGAAAAATTATGGAGGAAGTTATGAACATAGATTCAAGGCATCCCTCCCAAAAACGATCAGCCTTGTTTTCACTGACCACTAACCCGGCAACACATTTGAGCATTAATACAAACCAATTAGGAAGAGCCCTGAGAGGACAAGAGGACTACAATCTGTTTTTCCAGGAACTCTTTTTATATGTCCAAAATTACATCACAGAAATGGCGGTAAGAGGATACTCACTTAAGAGTGTTTATGGAGTTCCTCTCAAATGCGATGACTGCACTCATCTAATAGAGAAGAGAAAGATAAATCTGCAAGGAACCAGTACTTATACACCCGTTCAAATCGAAGTCAAGAAGCAAGCAAACCTCACTGATAAAAAGAGGTTCGAAATACACTGGCCTGCAAAAGTAAGTATCACACTTTTAAAATTGGGATAACGTTTTAAGTTCACAAGATATACTTTCGAAATAAAAAGGACTCCAAAGAGTGGAGGCAGTGTACATGTATGGGCTGGCATATCTTCAGAAGGTCGCACAGAGCTAGTAGCCATAGAAGATGGCACCCTCACTGGGCAAAGATATGCTCTAGAGATTCTTAATGAGTATGCAGGGCCGTATTTAGCAAATATGGGTGATGGATCGATGCTGATGCATGATAATGCCCGGCCACACACGGCTCATATCGTACAAGAGTATATTCAGGAGGTCGGTATCAGCGTGATGGCTTGGCCATCAAGAAGTCCTGATCTCAACCCGATTGAACACGCCTGGGATGAGCTTGGGAGGCTAGTCAGAAATCGCAGACCACCACCTACTACCCTCAGGGCACTAAAGCAGGCCCTGGTAGAAGAATGGGAGAATATTCCCCAACATCGGCTCCGAAACCTAGTGTTCAGTATGCCAAACCGGCTCGAAGCTGTAATCAGAGGTCGAGGAGGCAATACCAGTTATTAAAAATTAAATAACATGTAATACATTTTAGTTGAATTTTTTTACACTAAACTAAAAATGTCTATTTTCATTGTTTTATCTTTTTTAAGTTAAAAATGTTACTAATGTATAATTTTAGTTTTTAAGAATTAAAGCCTATAAAATTTGCAACAAAACGTTTTTAATCTTAGACCTCTACCTTCTATATAGTTAAGAAAAAATTTGAAAAGTGTGATACTTACTTTTGCAGGTCAGTGTAGTTAGAAACTCATTGTTTGCCATGTCAGTAAGTATTGGAAGAAAACTGGGTAATATCCGAACTAATGATTTATCAAGACATGATTTGAAAGAATCTATAGGATCTTTTCGAGATGACAATCTTACAGAAAGACTTAGTAGCAATCTAATGACTGAGTTCAGAGCATGTAATATTGGAGGACTAATCATAGGCTTAATTCAGGCCAATAGCCGCTAAATTGCCCGTGTCACCTCACGGTTGACATGAGTTTGTGTACCAGAAATGCCCATGTGTTGACATACTCGTGAGGCCGCGATTTATGGAAATATACTGATCTATTTTACTCTTAGGCCCGCTCTATAAGTTTATCTCGCTTCTCTGTTACATTTGCTAGCAATACTGTCCCAAAACAGCTTGAAGCCAGTGCAAAAAAAAAGAAAAAAAAAGATGTGGTTTTGTAAACAATCGTATGACCGTGTTCGTCTGTGTACAGTGTCTACTGTTTTGAAGTGGTTTTTAGTAATTTTGTTAGCAGATTCGCTGGATTTTTATGTTACATTTAGGCTGCGGTCCGCGTAGCGATAATATCGATATTATCGCGATAACAGCCGGTCCGCATGCACGTTAGCGCGCTTACAATATCTAGCGTGACGTCACTCATGACGTCATTACCAGCGCCATCTTGGGCTCACAGTGACCATGTCTCGTAACGTAATCACTGTGAACGGGCTGTCAAGTTCACTGTCAAAATCAAACGATTGCCAACAATAATAAAAACAAAGAGATTAAAATCACTACGTTTAAAAATAAACAATACGCCTAGTGAAGAAACAAGAGTCTCTAGGGAAAACATAACTAAGCAAACAACTGGAAATCCAAAAGGGAAACCCAAAACACTTGTTGTTGTTGTTCTTCACAAGAAAAATAAACAATGGCTTTAGTAAAACTTCTTGTACGAGACAAAGAAAATAATAGGACACTGCAGTTTTTCCTCACTCCAGAACAGAGGGATAGAGCATGTAGTGGTGGTAAGTATTTTGTTTTAATGAAGATGAAAAAGATGCTGGGCTGGGTGAGTTGAGTATGGATAAATACCAAGCTTATTTTTCGGATCGTTGTTTCAGACGAATCGTATGTGGAGCAATTAATAAAAGAACATGATTTAAATGAAACAGAAGAAGCAAGCAATTATGCCAGATTATTGTCTGATAATGGTGAATTCATTTTTCATGCTTTTCCTTGCCGTAAGTATATCTATTTTATAAAGGGTTACGTAGGTATTTATTTTTCGTATTACTGTTTCAGACGAGTCTCTAAGTCAATTACCGGTCGGAGAGTCAGGTTCGGGGCGGCCGCAAGAGCATGATGTAAATCATTGTACAAATTCAGAAGCCAGGATAGTGGATGATGGTGAATTTCTTTTTCATGACTTTCATTGCCTTCGATCTATTTTATTTGATCTATAGGTTATTGATGTACCTATCTTATATTACAGAAAATTCTGAGCCCAGATCTTTATTTATATGGACTGAGTCGTGCATACAGCTGCTTCTCTCCTTATATGAGGAGCACAAAGCAGAATTCCAAGTAAAAAGACACAAAAAGGTGTACGACGACATCACAAAGAGAATGCGGACCATTAATGATCAATATACCATTAACGGTAGTCAGTGCCAGTCAAAATTAAATAGCTTAAAAAAAATTTATAAAAAAGTTTTGGATCATAACTCTACATCTGGAAATGATCGAGCAACATGGCCATATTTTAATGTAAGCATTTATTTTATAAAGCTACTTAATTATGTTTTTATGTATGTATGTAATGTATGTACAACAACATACTGGTTTTGCATACCTAATACTTTCCTTCGCTCACTTTGACAGCCTTCGGGTTGGTTTTAGAAATGGGGCGCCTGATTTTGGAATTGAAATATATTACACTTTGTAGAGTTTCGAAAGGTCTTTCAAATGATACTAGTCTCCCGGCGAGGAAATTTGTATTTTTGTTTTTATTATTATTTTAGTGTTTGTTGAAAAGAAACAAAATGTTGTATGACAAAATGCCAGTATTTCGTATTTCTGCGTGAAACTGAACACGTTTACACACCATATTTGTACGTTTGATAGTTCGCGCGTATTTCTGTTTTCGTTTATTACAGCAGTTCCAGAACCGAAATTAGTCAAACCCCGACACCACGTGGTACTAGTTATCAATTTTTAAACCTTTTTATTGTTCGAGGTTAGTTTTGTTCGTAATCGTAATTTCGTTATCGCGATAAAAAGTAGGTCCGCATGGTGATTTGTCACAAACTGTCATTTGTCGATTTGAGCGCGATATCGAATGCGGACCTCGTGTGAGCGTTGCAAACGCCGAAACCGATATTAACGCCATGCGGACCGCAGCCTTAGTTACAAATTCATAAGTAAAATTAGTAAAATACGTAAATAGTAAGCAAAGATTCCAATTTTACAACGCGACTCCTCCCGTGAGTGAGTTGGTACGGTATAAGGCTGGGGCACACTGCGTTCGCGTTTGGTGGAAGAAAATTTTTTATTTGACAATTGGTGGAAGATTTTGCCTTTTAAAATGCCTCCAAAAAAGAAGGTGGTTGGAAAACCAGGAATTAGAAAGCCGCGCTGTGCTCGCAAGATATCCTTTCCTAAAAAGTATGTACAAAACAAATTGTTCATTATATTTTTGTGATTTTCACCTATTAATATATAATATATAACACTGGGTATATCAAATTTAGAGTGACTTTTATGTTTAGTTCGGAATCGGCGGATGCGGGTCCTAGTGCTGCAGGTCCATCAAGCTCGGAGCCAGGGCCTTCAAGCTCGGAACCAGGGCCTTCAAGCTCGGAACCAGGGCCATCAAGACTACGGTAAAATCAACACAAAAAAGTTTACTATATTAATTTCTACACGCAGCATTTTTTATTTTATATCTTTTTTCAGTCCTCAGAGCTTGGTGGATCAATTAAAAATTATGCGGACAGCAAAGGCCCACGATAAAAAAAATTTAGCTACGCTAACAATGGAGCAGCGCAAACTCTTGCTTAGCTTAAGAGATCACAAGCAAGTTGGGAACTTCAGGTTACCTGACGCTCCAGAGTCAAAGTAAGTATAAGTATATTAATTCGCCACCGATCGCCCGTCTCCTATAAACGTGTTGTTGTTGTTTTCAAGATAAACATGGCAGAAAATTTGATGATTATCTTGCTAGCACGGCTAGCTCGTAACAAACATGCTCATGGTGACCAGTCAGCTTAACTTTCTTAAAGCTTTCTTAAAGAAAGGGAAAAGGAAAGGGAAAGAGCAAGGGTCAGAGAAAGGAGGACTCAAGGCGTTGGGTCCCCTGCCCACTTTTACCCGAGGTGCCGACTGTCCCACCTCCCCATATTCCGCGACCTTGGGAAATCCAGTACCAATGTTCTCAGGGTATGTTCAGTACTTAAATTTTAAAATGTTATATAGTTATGTTATATGTACGGTCTCAACACCGCACATATTTTGCTGACTCGCGACACACTTTAGTTGCGCGTCAGCAAAATATGTGCGTTGTTTTTTTTTATTAATATTATTTATTTCTCTTTTGGTATTTGTTGAACTTTATTGTTGTATATGTGCGGTGTTGAGACCGTACAGTATCTATCCGTATCAGTACTTTAACATTGACCTCTTAAACCCAGAAACGGAAGCTGTGGCGGGCATGGTGGGGCAGTCTCCCTTTAACATTTCTGGGCCTTTAACGGGTAAGGCTAATGGTTCACAGAAATCTGTTTTTTTACTCTTGCTCACACAGTACTTTACATTTTATTTTCTTTATTCCAGAAACAGCCGAGGACGATGACATCATTGAGGGCTCACCTCCCCCTGTCGTATCCATCCCGCAGAATTTAATGGGAATAGGTAAAATAGTTAACTAATCCCTCGTGCGTGTGTTAAAGCATTCGCACAGCAACACACCCTCACATACTCAAGCGCACACGCACTTAGCAACACACATGTATACACATATAGGAGTACACACAAATACACTAAGCAGAATCTTTGACACATTTCACATATAAATTGCCAAAGCCTCAATACATGGACTCCTTGCAGTTGGTGGTCACAAGCTACGTAGGTGCTGCAAAACGTGGGAACGTGTCGGAGAGGTTCGTGGATAAGAGCATCAAGGCCGACTTAGGGGAAGATACAACCATAGACGTGGACGTAATTGGAACAACCTATAACTGCTTCGGGAGATACATCACTGCTAGTAACAGATATAACTATGTCAACAGATATAATGAGGGCTTACTAAGTGCGGAGGTGATGCCGGTGGATGTTGATATTCACCACAGTGTACTGGCCGCAGTAGCTTCTGAGAGAAATATTAATCTATTTGCATAAGAAAACCAATGAAGATACATATTAACACGAAGTCATTGGACTAATTATTATTATTATTTTAAGGGAAACCGAAAAAAGATGAGGTCGTCGGGGGTACACTTCGCCCTTGTTCTTCTTCAGGAGCGCCGTCTCAAGCGAAGTAAGTTACTAGGTGTGAAATAAAGGCAAAATTTGGGTGGTCTAAAAGAGACACAAAATATATGTTTACTTTTTTCATTGACAGGAAACGGAAGATACAATTCTCGCCGTCGTTAAGGGTTATTCAGGGATCGGTGTCGCCTGTTAACCCTGTGTTAGCTGAAATTGAATTGCAGGGATTTACACCTAGTTAGTATCATATTTATAAGTTTCTTTTGTGTTTATGGACGTTCACTAAATTTTTTTAAATGTTTCAGCGTCTACCACTTCAACAATACCTGGGTCCGGAAGGAGTGCCATGTCGTACGAGATCGGTGAGTTACTTCTTTAAAATTGACAAATGCGAATTTAGTCCAAGGTGAAAGTTGTTAGAATCGATGGGTATTTAAATCATCAATAAAAAAAAAATCTGCAGAAGTCGGCGCTGATATGGAATGTGATTTGGAGGATCTCGGTGACGTCAACGCCGGCAGTGATATTGACGCCGACACCGATTTTGTCGACATTTCGTTGCGGCAGCGGGACGTCTTCGAATTCCCAGTAGAATTCGACGAGTCTGAGGATCCTGACCTTATTCAAGCTGTGGAAAACTTAGATGCCGAAGCTGATGCTGCTCTTCGGACCCTGGCTGAGACCGAAGATTATCTGCACTTCGATTGGCTGGGAGAATTAAGTAATTTTGAGGGAGTGAGAGAGGAGTTTACCGGACCCTTTGGCCCGACATTTGATGTCTCAGGACTAACTCCGTTGGAGATTTTTTTTAAAAATTGGGATGCCGATATTATAGCACACATTGTCCGCAAAACTAATAAATATGCGCGCCAATCGAAACACATCTCCAAGCCCAACTCCAGATTAGGTCGGTGGAAAGACGCGACAGAAGACGAAATCTGGAGTTTTTTGGCGATTATTATGTTGCAATCACTTGTAATTAACAATGTGGAGCGGGAATATTGGTATCCCAAATTAACAGAGCTGAAAATTGGGGCTTTCGGGGACATCATGCCCTACAACCGCTTCCTGCTTTTGAAACGGTGTTTACATTTTGTAGATAATACCTCCTTGCCGGAAAAATCCAACAAACTCCACAAGATCATGCCCATAATCGAGCACCTCAATCAGAAATTCAGCTCGTTATACCTATCTGAGCAAAATGTTGCAATTGACGAGTCGCTCCTTCTATGGAAAGGGCGACTCTCATTTGTGCAATTGATTGCAACAAAACGAGCGAGCATGCGCCGCAGGAAGCGCTACAAGAGGATGTAGGCCGTGAAGATGAGGATGAGCCGGTGGGTGCCACGTCTGAGCAGGCAGGAGAGGTGTGCTTTAGCACAACTAAAGATTTGAGTGTTGTTGTGTGGTTGGATAAGAGCGTGGTGGCCATGCTATCCACGTTCCATGGCATCCAGGTCGGCGGAAAAGAAAAGTACGGGTATTACCGTTATAAATAAACCCCAGGTAGTATTAGACTACAATTTCTCTATGGGCGGCATAGATCATAAAGATCAAATGTTACATGCCTACCCCGTAGAGAGAGTGCGCAACATGGTCTGGTATAAAAAACATTTGGGCCAGTTAATGCTCAAACTCATAATGTGTACGAGTGTTATATCTCACCCCTAGTAACTGCAAATCGTGTGTTGGCAAGTCAGAGGGCTGACAGAGACTATCAACAGATGAATATCTCATGACATTCAGACGTTTCATTGCTACTAGACGATCACCATCACTTATACTAACTGACAACGCATCTCAGTTCAGACTGCTAGCTGAGGTAATGTCAGAAGGAGCATTGACAGAAAGGATAAAATGGAAATTCATCCCTCAACTAGCACCCTGAACGAAACAAAAGACTTGTAGCAGTAGTGAAGCATTGTCTAAAACGAACTCTTCAAAAACACATGCTCGGGGAAAATCAGCTCTCGATAATCATCAAAGAAGTTGAAGCCGTGGGCAATACCAGACCGCTTACATAATATGTGGGAGCCCATATAGACCACATTCTGAAACCAGCTGATTTCCTAACACCAGGAAAGTGTTTGACCATTCAATTATGTACTCGTGAATCGCTCACCACTCTCTGGTTCTATCTTAAAACTCATCGAAGGATAGAAACGTGGAAAGACGATTCATCAATCGATACCTTCTCAGCCGAGACCTTCTGAGATGCTATAACTATGGGTTTCAACTATAGGTTATAAGACAAGGAATGTGTTTGCCTCTGATCAGAAAAAAGAGATTGTTAAGTACCTATGTAATTAAGTCAGCTGACATTTACTTCGGGCTCTCAACCAAATTGATGATGTATTGCTTATGATTTGACTGTACGGTACAACCTTGCTAGGCCGCCTTCTTGGGATGAAATGACACAAATGAGATTGCTGGTGTAGAATGGTTCTGAGGTTTTTTGGACCGCCATCCAGAATTATCCGTGAGATGTGCTCAAGCAACGAGCTTCATCTGTAATAACTTAAAACTTTTTAATAACTAATAACAAAGAATTGGCAGATAACTATAAATACGGTAAGTAAGTATAACGAATTTGAATTTGTTGTACCTTTGGAATTGGAACTTAATTGTAATTATAAACATGTCAAAAAAAATGTGTTCATACTAACGATTCTTCTTACAAACCCGCTTGAATTTTATTTATATAGTATTCCTTTGGCAATGCCTCATAAGTGTTATAATTCCTAGAAGTAAATTATCGCCATTACTAAAGATAAGACCCACTATTGTAATGTAAATGATATCAATACTTGCCAAGTTATTGACCATCAAAATTATCTATGTTAGTTAATGAATATATTTCCAACATCTGCCAATCCTAGTTGTGAAAGTGAATTGTTGATTTGTTATCAAAAGTAGTCAAAACGGGGCACGCTATTCCACACATTTTTGTGGGGCGGGGCGGGGCATTATATTTGTGATTATAATTGTACTTTTATTTTGTATTTTTAAATTGTTTAAGAAAATAAATAAAACTGGCAGCCTTCATCACAGACAAATGGAAAATCCTAATGTAACGTTTAAAAAGAAAATGATGAAAAAAGATGATAAACAATTAGAACATGAAGTTATAGAATAAGGTAGCAGATATAGAAAAATATACGTTACTAGCTTTTGCCCGCGATTTCGTCCGCGTGGACATTCGGAACATCCCTAGGGAACCTTTGACCGGGATAAAAAGTATCCTGTGACGTTTTGTCGTTTGATAGTAAATTATCCATTTTATTGTTATGATTTTGAGTCAAATTGAAATGATAAAATAGTAGTATTTTAGTTTAATAGCTTGGCAACACCGTTTCCCGCCATATTTTCCCGCCATTTGTAGTGGAATGGGGAGGTAAGGAGTGGGGATAGGCGGGAGAACAGTGAACGAAAGTCAGTTGGGAGCTCAGTCACTGTTCAACCGTCGGGAAAAGAAGTAGTTAGGGAAAAATGCTAACGTACTGTTGCTATAACCTAGTTAATAATAGTCATAGTGTATTCCTGTGGAAAAAGTAAAAGTGGTTCACCGTTATTATTGTAGTTTCATTACAAATCAGCAGTGGAAGAACCAAGGTATGTACGCTCACGAACTTCTTACTTATCTAACGTTTTAAACCGAGCTAAAATTACGAAATTAAGTTGGGTAGTTTCAAGTTTTAATAAACTGCATATACACCATTGCCATGCCGTGCATACACACCATTATTCACAAACATTGCACGTGGTCGAGGCAACACTTCGGCCGTGCATACATATACCATTATTCACATTCATTGCACGTGATCGAGGCTACACTTCGGTCGTGCATACACTGCACACAAAACTGCACGTGACCGAGGCTACACTTCGGTCGTGCATACACTGCACACAAAACTGCACGTGATCGAGGCTACACTTCGGTCGTGCAATACACTGCACACAAAACTACACTCAGTCGTCAGTCACCATGATGAAATAGTGCATGATAATGGAATAGTAATTTTCATGATTGTATAAAGCGAGGTCATGAAATGAAAATTTTGTTATCTTTACTTCCCAACTGTAACTTTCGTGATTTAAACTCTGGAAATGCATTACTTAATGAATTATGGAAATAGGAACTGTATATTTTCAGTATCTATGTTACTGAGTAATTTTATCTCGGACAATGTGTTCCGCAGAGATTATAATGTTTATTTTTTTTATATTTCATACCATTGTAGGTAATTGTCGTTAGTAGTCTACCTTAATAATAATAATAATAAATAAATAAAATAATGTTTATTCACTTTCATGACACAATAACAAATAATTTTTGAAGCCCCCTTTTAAGCAAAAAAATGCCTGTGCCAAGGGACTCCGCTCTGTATTACTTATTTATCTATGACAGTCAATGAAATTTCCTTATCTAAATACTTAGTTATAAAACTTAGTTTCTATTAAAATATTTATCCTTATTAAGAAAGATTTTTTATTTATTTTTTATTTATGGCACTTTAGGTTTAGAATAGATTATAGCTAGGTAAGTACTTACTAATGTTAATTATTGTATGTTTATGTATATTTCTATGTTAAATGCTTCTATGTAAATTACATTCTTTTTAAATGAAATAAAGCTATAACAACAATAATATAATGTATTTACTGTGTTTATTTTATATATTCCAATAGACTTTCAGTTTCGATGTAGGTTAATTTATGTATCCAATTTGTTAACACTGACTTACACTCATAAATAGGTTTATCATATATATGTATCTCTTTATTTATTTTATTATATAAAAATGCTGACCTTGCTTCGTATTGTGCTCTTGCGAACATTGTTTTATTATAAGGAAGTGGAACCACATTTTTCTTTCCCCGTCTACCCACATTAGTTGGACAGAAAGTTATGTTTTTATGTTTTTTTAGTATAGTGTGCACGATGTATAGTTTACGTATAGATAGTAAATTGGTTATTTGGTAAAGCTCCTGTGTTGAAAAAGTCCTATTCTTGAAATACATTAGTTTTAAAAGAGTACGCTGGGCTCGTTCGACCTCCAGGAAACGCGTTTTAAGTGCACCACCCCAAACCGGGATACAATAAATTATTATGGATTGAACTAGGGAGATATATATTTCGTTCAATAGATTTCTAGATATGCCAGCACCGGCTGATATGTTCTTTGGGACTATATGTCTCAGGGTTTTAAAAATCCAGTTGAATTTACGTATTCTAGATTTATTTTTTTTCTATTTGGGGATACCATGATAATCTCTGGTCCAACATTACACCCAGATATTTAACACACCGCACTTTATTTATTTGTGGACAGTTACAGACATAACCTACCAAGTTACTACAAGTATGTATTTTTAAATTGTAGTCTGAACACGGTTGTGAGCTATCATAGATACTGAAACATATATAGTTTGTTTTGAGCGTGTTAAGAGTGAGGAGGTTGTTTTGCAGCCATGATGCTACTTGAGCCATACCCCGCTCAGCATCTACTTTAATATTATTCCAGCTGGAACCGGAGAAAACTATTGCTGTGTCATCAGCGTAAGAAAATATTTTTGCGTTTAGAAGATTCATTTGACATAGGTCGTTAATGTAGATGAGGAACAAGGTAGGGCCCAACACACTTCCCTGAGGAACACCGTATGTAACATCAACATCATCACTAATACAGTTTTCTAATTTAACTTTTTGTTTTCTATCGGATAGGTAGTCTTTAAATAATTGTAACTGTTCACCACGGATACCAATTTTTTCTAATTTACTCAGAAGGATGGGGCCAGAAACGGTGTCGAAGGCTTTTTTTAGATCTAAGAAGACTGAAATACATTTTTTACCTTCATCAAGATGTTGTGTTATAAGCGTACTTATAGATGTAACTGCATCTTCAGTTGAAATTCCACGTCTAAAGCCGAATTGATTTGGAGATAAGATGTTATATTTAGAAAGATAGTTCAACAATCTAGTATTTAGCAACTTTTCCAAGATTTTTGCCAGAACAGAAAGAACTGAGATTGGCCTATAATTGTTAACATCCTCTCTGTCCCCACCCTTGTGAATAGGTGTTATTATAGACATTTTTAATGCGGTAGGGAAAATACCAGTCTTGAAGCAAAGATTAGCTAAATGTGTGATCACAGGTACAATTTCCTTTTTTACATATTTAAGGTATATAGGAGAAATATTGTCCCATCCTGGAGCACTGCTAGATTTTAAATTCATTATTATACTATTTATTTCGCTGTGATCTGTGTCCAATAAAACAAAAGATTGTTGTTGATTAGGTAGCTCTTGAAGGTAATTATTTAGGATGTCTTTATCTACACTTGAATGAACATCGTTAGCAAGTTTCTGACCAATATTAGCAAAGTATCTATTTACAAAATTTGCGGAATCGAGCGCGGTTGGCTTTAGGTTAGATAATTCTGAATTTATACTATTTGTTTTATTTGTGTATGTTAATGATTTGATGTTTTTCCAAAGTAGTTTATTATTATTAATAGTGTTTTTAAGTAAATTTCTTTCATATGTTCTTTTTAGTTTTTTTATAAGGTTATTACAGTAATTTCTATAACGGGTGTAGGTAATTCTTTTAATGTTATTGTCAGGGTCAGCATGAAGCTGTTTTTGGAGGTTATTGCGATTTTTAATACACCTTAGAATGCCACCAGTGATCCAGGGTTTTAATATCCGCTTACTTTTGGGTATTTTTACTATGGTAGTATTTAATTTTATTGCCTCAATGAGGTTTTGGATCAGACTGTCTATTATTTTATTAGGGTTATCACAGAAAAGCAATTCGGTTAGTCTTTTACTTTGTAAGTATTTTAGGGCTTTTTCATAGTCAATTTTTTTTGTAGTTCTGATAGTAGATTGTTTATTTTTTATTTTTGTTAAAGATAGAAATGTCGTGAGATGATCAGTGATTGTAGTATTCATAATAGCAACGAAAGCCGAGTGTTTTATTTTATTTATTTTAATCATAAAATGATCTAAACATGAATTTTCTCGTGTAGCTAATGTATGTCCTGGAAGTATTCCATACGCTGACAGCATATCAAGGTAGGAATTTCTATTTTTTGTCTCATATGATTGTTCGTTTTCTAAAGGTATTAAGTTAATATTTATATCACCTGCAATAATGATATTTTTTTGGGAATTTATGGTAGTTAAGTGTCGAGACAGAGAGTCAATGAATGGCTCTGCATTTCTATTAGAAGGCGAACGATAAATACCAACTATTGAATTGTTAAGAATATCTATTTGCATACCAGATGCATGCGTTATGTCAATTTCCGTTACTTTAGATTTAATAGTTTTTTTTACATATACGACAACACCGTCATTTTGATTGAGTTGGCGATTTGTAGCGTAGTAATCATAGTTATTTATTTCAGGAATAGGTTTATTAGGATGTAAGCGGCATTCAGACAATATTATGACATCAGCTTCAAAAGAGAGACTAGATAAATTGGCTAAGAAATCGTCGATATTGCAGTATACACTCCTAATATTTTGTGAAATGACCGTAAGGTCCGTTCTATCAATATTATAATGCTTATTGAGGTCTGGGCAGTCACACTTAATGGACCTTGCGATATCTAGATTGTCAATATTATTAATGTACTGTAGTTTGTCACCCATTATGGAATTTTAAGTAGTGCACGAGTGTTTTCATAAATAGGTTATTGTTGTAATTAAGTTGGTAGGCCATGTACATTTTCTTAGAAGGAGTATAAATATACTGCTTATAAAAGTTAACTTGCCAGAAAATATGTACCAGTGCAAAGTTAGAATGTATATTTTTTGCTTCAAGAAGACCATATATATTTTTATAAAAGTACGTAAGATGGTATAACCAAATATAGTACACAAATGAATTCGTAAAAAAAAAAAATATTATTGTTGTAATAAACCATGCTTAATATTGGTCGAGTGTACAAGTGTTGTGTGTAAAGGGTAAATTGTCGATATGTTAGAATTATGTTGAGACATATTATGTTTTTAATTTTGAGCACATAAAATATATTTAATTTTATATTCAAATATTTTAAGTAGGTTAGTATGAATAAAAATGATAATAAACATGCAAGTACAATTTGTTTAATGTTATTACGAGTAATAGACTCATGATATAACCTATTCTTATGTTTTAATTTTATACATGCTTTTCTAGGCTTAGTAGCTATATCTAAATAGTATGTAATAAAAAGGAACAAATTAAATAAATACGCGACCGTGGTCACTGAGAACAATAAAAACAAACATAGTTTTGTAATCAGTCATGCACTTTGCGACAGGTTATGTATCTGAGACTCACTAGTAATATGTACTACCCTTGAGTTATCATCCCGGCGAACAAAGATCCTTCCGAAGGAAGTCCAACAATATTTATATTTTCTTGTTTTCACAAGGTCTCGTGCTAGAAAGAACAGGCGGGCCCCCTTGGGTGTGAGTAGCTCCGAGACAAACACAGGGCCGTCTTCATTAGTGGTGAAGCCCAGGTGTTTCGCTTGTAATTTCATATTATTTCTTTTATTGAATAATTTAGCCTTTTTTAGAAATTCACTTTTCATTATAGTCGATCCAAGTTCAACTATAATTGGGGTATTCAAATTAGACTCACCATTTTTAGGTTTCAAACGAAAAATATCTTTTATATCATTAGGTTCCAGCTCCAGATCAATACTTCTAGATAAGCACACCACCATTTTAGTTAGATCTTCTGTTTTTTCTTGCATTTTCCGTGGCACATTTTTCAATTCCACCTTGGTTTTATTTGTTAATCGCTGTAAGTCTTCTATTTTGCTTTCCATGATAACAATGTAGTCACGATCCTTCTTAGCCTGGGACTCCAGAGCATCAATCTTTTTACGAAATTCCTCGTTTTGACTCGTTAACAAACAAATAGATTGGTCGATGTTGCAGTTAGTCTTTTGAATATTCTTTAAATCTACACTTATTTCCTGCATTTGTATTTGCTGGCTAGTCATAAAAGAGGTCATCAATTTTCTCATTTCATCTTTGAATTTGCTGAGTTCTTCCGGCAAATCTTCCTCTCGCTTTCTTTTGTTGCGCTGCGTAACGATGCCGCTTGGAGGGCTGCATTCGAAGTCTATAAATAGATTTGGGTCCGAGTAAGATTTGTTCATTGTGGTAATTTCCGCGGTAGTCATTTATAAAAACTATTATTGGCGGGTCTAAGTATCTCGTAGCACAGCTGTCGTAACGCTTGATGTAGTGGGAGGCGTTTTCGTAGCGGCCACCGTAGCACCAATTGTTTCCTTACTACGATTGTGGTTGAAGCGGGTCAAAAAATCGCTGCTGTCCTTTTTACTCGAGGTGAGGTGCGGGGCTGGCTCACGCTGGCTGCGTGCGCTCCACCGGTTTTTAGATTTATTGTGGAATTTAACCGGGTGTATTTTTATGTAAACTGATCTTAAACGCTTTGACCGGATGATCTATATTTCTTTGATTAGAATACGTGATTACGGAGAACAATTATGCTACACGTCTGCTCACTACACTGTCTCGGACGAAAGAGGAACACCTTAACACTGTACCCTGGGGATGTACGGATACGGAGAATAAAACGGATGTGATTCTTACTGTAGTCTGTGAGGTTTATACGCAATTTAATACTTATAGCTACTAGAGAATCTCTTTAGCTTGTTGTATGTTTTTTTGTGACTACAACTTTTTCTATATTATATGACCCTCGCAAACCATGTTTTCCTATAATGGACCCTTAAGGAGTTTTATTTTAGTTCAAGAAGTTAATTCTTATTCTATTAAGAGGCCGATCACAAAAATTGCCGATTTCACTAATTAACGTGATTTTACAGAAGTGATCTCAGTTAAAAAAAAAAAAAAAAAAAAACTACCTACCTACAAGTAGCTCATCTTTCGTGAATAAAATAATACGAAAGATAATTTCATTATCTGGTGTACGAGCTACGTTTTTAAATTTTTTACGTGGTTTCGATGCGCGGTATGTTTACTAGTAAAAGATTATAATTTTGATTTCATTTTTATTTGTTCCTAAATGAATGATGTAAGTTTACTTTGAAGTACATGATTTGTCCTAATTTCTTAGTTTGAAGAAATATACTTCGATTTAAAAGGCTAGACGCGCCTTCGGTTTAAAAGGCTAGACGCGCCTTCGGTTTAAAAGGCTAGAAGCGCCTTCGGTTTAAAAGGCTAGACGCGCCTACAGTTTACAAGGCTAAACGCGTCTTTGGCTTACAAGATTTAACTTTTGATACATAAGGATAGGTCCAGTGAAAATTTCAATGAAATTAAAATTAAATTTACTTATATGGAATTAAGAAAATATTTCAAACTAAAATGAACCTTATTCTAAATATTTCACCCAACCCAAAGCAATTTATACTAGATATTTATATGAACTAAAATTTATTTTGACTTCCGAGGCTAGATGCACATTCAGTTTGTAAGGCTAGGACAAGCCTAAACGCGCCTTCCACCTAAAGTAAGGTACCTATAGCTTTTGTTCGTTTTCATACTAGAATGATAAATAGGTTTGAGAATTTATAAGGGTGAAGCATTTTTAAAGGTCAGATTTGCATTCATTTTATTTATTTATTTACTTAGGTAAAAAACAGTGTTTAACAATTAAAGTTTAAATTTTACAAGGTTAGATGCGCGTTTATTTACAAGGTTAGGTGCGCGTTTATTTTACAAGGTTAAATGCGCGTTTATTTTACAAGGTTAGATGCGCGTTTATTTTAAAAGGTTAGATGCGCCTTTATTTTACAAGGTTAGATGCGCCTTTATTTTACAAGGTTAGATGCGCCTTTATTTTAGAAGGCTAGATGCGCCTTTATTTTACAAGGTTAGATGCGCCTATAGTTAGGCTAGATGCGCCTACGGTTAGGCTAGATGCGCCTACGGTTAGGCTAGATGCGCCTAGGATTTGGCTAAATGCGCGTGCGGTTTGGCTGAAGCGCCAGCGGTTTACAAGGCTAGGTTGTCATTTAATTATGTTACACGTTTATGTGACAACATTATGCAATTTTATTAATTTCATATTCAAATCGTCATCTGCAAACGATTATTTAAGTTGTTGTTGCTTAACTTAGTGCACGGGCCCTTAATTAAATATATTGGGATACTTTTCAATTAAACATGTACGAACGAAGATCTGTAAAAAGAAATAAGTAGACTTTATGAAGACCGCGTTCTTCTTTAAGACAAAACTTCATTTTACTTAGTTATTTCTTTGTTTATAATATCGCAATTCGATGCTTATATATATAGTTATGGTTAATTTGAATACATTATATTTATGCTTGAGAAAATAAGTCTTACAATGTTAAGTACATAGCAGTGTGTATGCTACTACTATATGAACTATTTGTAGTTTTTAGGCGACTAGGTATGTTGCGCTTATGGGCCAAGTATGTCCTTAAGGGTAGTACTTAGTAAGCGGCCAAGTGTGTCGCGTCTATGGGTCATGTGTATCCTAAAGTATACCGGTTAAGCGGCCGAGTGTGTCGTATTGTATGGGCCATGTGTGTCCTCAGTTGATAGCTTTAGCTTGAATTTTTGGCAGGCCGTGTCCACACTATGGCAAACGGTAGCCCTGAATATATATATATCTTGACAGGCCGTGTCCACATAGCGGCAAACGGTAACAATTAACAATTACTAAAACTGAGCACATTACATAATAAAATGCAAGAGAACCACAAATTGTGGAATAAAATGAATAAATTGACAGGAAATATTAATGTTTTAATAACAATGCAACTAAATATCATTTTGTACATAATTATGTGAATTTGTATGTACTGTGGTATTAGTGTCTCTTATCTCACAATGAAGCTGTTCTTATGAATAGATTCAAATATTTTTCCTTTTGACCCTGATGTTTTATTTTGATGACGTTTGTCCTATGATTTAGGGACGGTTACTGTCGATTATGTTTTATATATTTCAGAAACATATTGCATCTGACAAGATGCCGATGCGTTACACGTCGCTAATGCGAGTGTTGCGCGGTGTGCGACGCGTGGATGGATCGAAACAACTGTTCGTTGAACTTAGTTTTTTGTGACACGACAACAACAGGCTGCGACGGCTAATAGGTTTCAGCTGCAATTATCTGGTTGAACATAGAAACGGACCAGAATTCCTATGCATTGATTTATCAAATGTATTTCAATCTTATTCAGAACCTGTTAAAGTAGGTAGTTGTAGTATAGCCTAGCTAAATTAAATATTACCTATAAGTACATAGCTCATGCTGTGGGTTGTGAATTAAATAAAAATAATATTTATAACAATGAATATCATTGACTTATAATGATTGTTGCAACACAACTTTAATTATAATACTATTACCTATTATTATTACCTTGCATTTTGCATAGCTAGTAGATAATAGTAAATTGAAATTGTATAGGTACCCACTATAAGAAACTGTAAGACTTATTGGAAGTTTAATAAGTTGATACCATTGATAATTTGAGTTATGTAGTTGGCAGCACGTCAGGTTATCTGTCAAAAGTCTACAATTTGTGATTGAATTTGTTTACCCTTTCGTGGTACCCCGGCGATGGCGCGCCGTCGACTGTTATATCTACTTTTTGTACTTATCTCTTATTAAATTTTATAATAAAATCCATGATTTAGTAGAAAGAACTAATAAGAAATGTTGTAGTACATAAAGAATTTGATTGCTTATTGTGAAAAAAAAAATATGGTAATGTAATATATTTTTCAAGATGTTCTAGAGTTAATGTTTGTGTCACAATATTACTGGCTTTCAAAATGTCATAGCTTTATGGTCTGATGATCATACTAGGCGCAATAATTTACAACAGTTAGCTCCTCTTGCAAATGCAACCCCATTTTAAAAATTTAAAAATTTTAACATTACTCTGCTTATACTATTTAGAAATGTGCAAGTTTGTTTGGAAACATCCAAATCTATATATTAAAACTATTGACGCGCCTCGTCACAATGTCCCGCGATATAAAAATACTCTTGTGCAAACTACATCTAATTTAACTTAACATAATTCGGGTCCTTACTCGATGTCAGTAAAAAAAAAATATTATAATAAATTACTATAAAATCTAAAAGCCGAACCAAAAATTAATAAGTTCATAAATTCGTTAAAACATCTGTTACTAACTAAATGTTATTATTCGGGTAACGAATATTTTAATGTCTGCCCCTCTCTTTCACGTTGCTATGCCCGTCAAGGTGCATGCGATAAGTAGTTACTTTAAGATCTACTTAGTAGTTATAAATCTCATGTAGTGCAAATGTATAAATAAAGAAAATAAATTATTAAATATAAAAGACTGAGGTCGACAACCCTCTCCAAGTTTTCTTTAGCCATTTCTTTCTTGGAGTGGCCTCACATTTTGTGAAATGGTGGTAGATTCAGTAGATTCTCTCTTTTAGCATTAATTAATCCACAAAATTAAATTATAACAATAAGTCAAACCAATTAAATTTGTTAAATCAAATGCGGTATAAGTTAACATACAACTGGCCGAATGTGACGTTAGAATGTTTTGAGTTGACCGTGCACGAGGTCAGGATGGACGAATGTGACGTTTTGTCGTTTGATAGTAAATTATCCATTTTATTGTTATGATTTTGAGTCAAATTGAAATGATAAAATAGTAGTATTTTAGTTTAATAGCTTGGCAACACCGTTTCCCGCCATATTTTCCCGCCATTTGTAGTGGAATGGGGAGGTAAGGAGTGGGGATAGGCGGGAGAACAGTGAACGAAAGTCAGTTGGGAGCTCAGTCACTGTTCAACCGTCGGGAAAAGAAGTAGTTAGGGAAAAATGCTAACGTACTGTTGCTATAACCTAGTTAATAATAGTCATAGTGTATTCCTGTGGAAAAAGTAAAAGTGGTTCACCGTTATTATTGTAGTTTCATTACAATCCTATCTTTAACCCAGGCTATAACAGGAAATAAATCACCCGGTGTATACGCGCGCGGTAGCTAGAAACCGGCTCCAGACGTGTCGTGCGAACAATGTGTACGGCGAAAGAACTGCCAACTATCTCGTCCCCCGACTAATTAATAATCTGCCGCATGAATTATCTGGTACTTTAACAAGCACTAATATAAAAAACAAACTCAAGGTCTATTTTTTATGTAATTTAAAAAATATTATGTAATGACTGTCATTGTTACACTTACGAGTATTACCTACCCAATTCCCAGTTTTTAATTTTGTTTAGTTTTATTAAGTTTTATTAGTGAATGAAATCGCATCAAACAAACCTTAGTGGTTTAAAATTGTGATTATAAACATTATTATTATCTTGTTTTTTTAAAATGGTAAATAAAGGAAAAAAAAAAAAAACTATCTGTGTGCCATTCCAAATCCGTTCAGCCGTTTCTACGTGATTGAGCATTGGCATAAGGAATTTTGTCATTGCCATTTTCTAACGAAGTTGTGGAGAGAGCCCTCTCCCAAGTAGCTATCACTAAAGACAAACTTCGAAACAGATTAGCCATTCACACTGCCGAATCCATCTTGAGAATAAGATATACTTTGTTAAATGGATCTATTTATTTCAATCCAACTTCAAAGATGCTATAGCGATTTAATTCGGAAAGAATGTACGGACCTGCAGACGACGCATGTGAAGACGCTGATCTAGGAAGTGAAGCTATTGCTGAAATGGTCTTAAATTTAATCCAGTCAGCAATAGTTTCCACTACTGGATTCAATTTTAGACCAAATGATCCAAAATTGTATTTCATTACTAAATAAAAAAAATGCCTACTGTGGGGGCTTTTTTCATCAAATCCTGAATTTTGGAGGGATTTTGGAGAAGATTTGGGGAGAACCCGAGACGATCGTCTGGCAACACTGCTAATATTACATCAGTATCAGTGGTGATCAGTGGGTCAAATATTTTACATTTAAAAATTTATGTTTGTCCAATTCTACAAACAATAGACTAGAGTGTATGTATGAAAAAAAAAAACTGTTATTAACAGATACAGTCTATTATAAGATTTCATTAAGCATCTGTTTGCTTTAATAAACAGTCGTCGCATTGGAAATACTACTACACAAAAGAAGAGAGAGACATTGTTAAGGGAATGGCAGTTACATTCTCGCCTATAACCAACCTAATCGCAGGAGTTGGGAGCTTCGAGCACGAAGGAGAGGCTTACTATGCAAAATGTCCGAACGATAGAGTTCTTGGAATTCTCTTTTCAAATCTCGGTGGGATTGTTGACGCTTTAGCTACACCACACCTCAAGAGCAGCGGTAGGCATTTTATGAACATAGCTCACTACCGTTCGCAAATTGGAACCAACCGCAACGCGCTGGAATTCGGCGCCGGGCAGATCGCCCACCACCAGTGGATTTGGGATTCCCTATTTTATTGAATCCTGGTGATTTTATACCAGCAGGTTATGGAATAGAGGAGTTTGAGCATGACGTCCATCAGGTTAAAAACTTTATTTCGTTTGTATGTAGCACGAAAAGAGATTAAGATGTTGTGTGAAGGAGCACTAATCGATTATGATGCGCCTGGTCACCAGCGCATTCTCGTAAGTAATCAGGCAACGGGATTGACAAACCCAGATAGGATGTTCGTTAACCAATGGGCAGATTAAGGATTGCCCAACGGCGACTTAGACTCATTCTGGACACCAGTGACTCTTAAGTCCCAAGACCTTTTCATGGGGACCATGAATCTAGTTAGAGAACGACGACCAGGAGTAGGAGATGGTTTCGCTTTCCGCTCTTCCCTGATAGCAAGAGGACTTGCCAAACATCGATGGACCACTTTGGTTGATAACTTTGGTTGATAACATGTAATGTATCAAATGTATAAAGAAATGGTTACTAACAATCCAGTGTCATATACATTTTTTGGCAATATTTTTCGCACTATGGGTATATCTTTTAAAAAACCGTCATTAGACACTTGTAATATGTGTGACTCGTACAAAATGAAAATTAAATTAGCTTTACCGCATGATGCAGAGACTCTAAAACAAGAACTTGAGGCTCATCAACTGGAAGCAGATTCAGCTTATACAATGATAAAGAAAGATAAAGAGGAATGTAATGAAGACAAGAGTGTATTGCTTTGACCTTCAACAATGTCTCCCAACACCCTTCTTGAAAACTAATGTTGTATTTTACAAGAGGCAATTGTGGACCTTTTATCTGACTATTTATGATTGCTTTAACAAAAAAAGATTTATTTGATTGAATCAGGCGTCACTTGGCGGAAGTCCCAAACCATTTTGAAAAAAGAAATATATGTACCTAGCTTACTTCCGCAAACAAAATATGCAAGATGCACCGCCCGCCCGCCCGCAAAAATATGCACAAACACACCACAAAATATAAGTGCACAATACCTGCATTTAGCAAGACAGCAACACACCTTGCACCTTCACCAATTAGGCTACTCTACTCGTGTTTCGCCCCAACCCGGAGCATCCTCAGGAGTTAGATCGTGCGTAAACCAACACCGAATGTTTGTCGGTGTTGGTTTACGCACGATCTAACTCCTTAGGAGGCATATTTTGCTATATGTGGCATGAAGCAGATGGGGGCCGTGGGGCAAACCAAATTGCTTCCTGTTTGTTTCATTTTTTTAAATAACTTCCTTCCAATATAAAAGAAGTAACGTTCTACTCGGATACATGCGGTGGACAAAATAAAAACAGCCACGTTGCTGCTATGTTTCTTTGTATAAGCAAACTTATACCAGGCATGCGAATTGATCACAAATTTTTAACCCCTGGTCATACCCACATGGAATGTGATTCTATTCTCGCCCAAATAGAGCAAAAAAGGAGCATACCTACTGATATGTCTATATATTTGCCTAGAGATTGGTATAATTTAGTTAGATTAACAAGTCCAAATATAACTGTCATATTAATGAAGATTATACATTCCTTGATTTCGCAAGTTTGTACAAGGGTCCACTGCAGATGAGGAAAGTCGATTCATCTGGGGAAAAAAAATCTTGGCATGATGTGAAATGGTTTCGGTACAGCAGTGAAAACGAACTGGAAGTGATACAATTGAAAACACGCTTAGATTCGACTGAATTTAAAAGTATATCTTTTTGTAGAAGAGGCAAAGCAAATGAATCGTTGAATCCCCAGAAATGCTATGATAAACCATTGCCTATCAGCCAGGAAAAGAAAAAAGATCTCCTTAGTATTCTTCATTTGATTGACAGTGATTGTCACGAATATTATAAGAAATTGGACACGAGTTCAAACGTTCATGATACAGACCCTGATTTAGAAGAATTTAATGGTATTTAAAATGATTCTGTTGGTATATTTAAATGTTTAGAGAAGCAACATTTAAAATGCCAAACGGGAATATGTATTTAAATTACATTTTTTGTTTTTTTTTTCTCGATAAGGGAAAATGGGACATGTATTTAAATTACATTTTTTGTTTTTTTTTTCTCGATAAGGGAAAATGGGACATGTAAATTAGTTTTATTATGTAATAATTCCTTTTTAATAAAAAAAATATGTAAAATGTTCGTACCACCAACTATTAACTAAATAAATAATAAAGTGCTACTTTTAAATTTAAGTACGAAATAAATTTAATATTTATTACTAAACCACACGAGTTGTTTTTTTAATTTGCTCCTAGTGAAAAGTTAGGGCGTATGGACTTATCCCCTTTTTCTGTGATACCACAGATTTAGTATCACAACCTTTAACTTATATTTTCAGCCTGCAGAAGTAGTCGTGACGGAATTTAATACAAAAGTGAAACACAAAGAATTCCATTAATTTCATGGATCGAATGTACGCGAGTCAAACCAAATTGAGTGAAATTAGCATCAAAATATCAAAAATGAAAACCAATTAAATAAAGACAGATATGGACAGGCGAAAAGAATATCTCAACAGATGTAAAGATTTCCTCACTGAAGCTACGCAAATTAGATAAAGATGGGATTTTGACAACGAAGCATTAGTAAAAAATTCTTTACTAAGTCTCAAAAACGCTTTAAGTCCAAGGCCCAAGCGTGTGAGAGCAAAATCTTACGATCCTGCCAACTGCTATAGTGATAGATGTCACTGATATGACACTTTCATTGGGACAGCTTGAAGAAGATATTAAAGGGGGGGAAAGTTGATGGTGCTGAAAAACTGAGTAGATGGTGCAATATGACAGATCATAAGACATTAAAATTTGAACACCTGGCTAAAGCTCTAGATTGCTTTATTCTTCCTCACGCTTATGCAGACTTGAGAAGGTTTTTAGCAAAGTGAAAGTGACAAAAACAAAAAACACGTAACGAACTGGCAACTCGGTCGATTGATGCTTTATTGCTCACTTGTGATGCTATTAAAGTAAGAAAGACAAAAAAACATTGAATTATGAACCAACCGATAATACTTATGACGCGTCGGGTTAATACGAAAGACGATGTTTCCATCAAAGACATAGCAGAAGTCTCAATCCTGCCATAAAAAAATTGATAAGTACATAGTTATACATTGTTATTCATTACTTTCCGAAAAACGAGGAAGGAAGAAGCATTTAATTTACAGGAAGAACTTAAAGGATCATTCACACAGCTGCGGCGCGTCAGCGGCGCGTCACCAGCCCGTCCGGCAACGTCAAAAATGTGTGTGAACAAGCAGTCCACGGCAGCGGCGGCGGCGCGGCACCGGCGGCGGCGCGGCAGCGGCGGCGGCGCGGCACCGGCAAAACAAACAGGGTTGCTATTTTTTTGTTTTAATAAATTATTAGTTGCTATAATCGGTAGAAAAAAAGTACATTGTGGTATGGAAATAAAGTATTATTTATTTATTTCAATTTTAAAAACAGTTTTATTTTTTAATTTTGTTAATATTTTGGTAATTTTTTGAGACTTAATTTCACCTGTTCCACTAAGTTCTAGCAAGGGAACAATTTTTCGAATTTTAATAAAAATACAATAATGTGTGTGGATTTCGGGTAAACAATGAATGTCGGAAAAACAATGTGAAGGTCAACAATTTATTTTTGAGATATTGCTGTTTTAACTTTGTCAGCTGTCATCTGTCAATCTTAAATCAGCAATATATCTCGAAAAATACTCATCTTAAACTGGTGGTGAAAATTAAGAGTATTACCAAAATAAAAATAAATGTTTTTCAAAGTTGAAGTAAATAAATAATACTTTATTTCCATACCACAATGTACTTTTTTTCTACCGATTATAGCAACTAATAATTTATTAAAACAAAAAAATAGCAACCCTGTTTGTTTTGCCGGTGACGCGCCGTGCCGGTGCCGCGCCGCAGCCGCGCCGCCGCCGGTGCCGCGCCGCAGCCGCGCCGCCGCCGGAGCCGCGCCGCCGCCCACTTCCCCGGCAAGGCAAACAGGGTTGCCACTTATTTGTTTTAATAAACTATTGGTTGTATTATAATAGGTAGAAAAAAAGTACATTGTGGTATGGAAATAAAGTATTATTTATTTATTTCAATTTTAAAAACAGTTATTTTTTATTACGGCGCGTCACCGGCGAGTCACCGGCAAAACAAACAGGGTTGCTGTTTTTTTGTTTTAATAAATTATTGGTTGCTATAATCGGTAGAGAAAAAGTATATTGTGATTTGTGGTATGGAAATAAAGTATTATTTATTTATTTTAACTTTGAAAATCATTTTTTTATTACTTTTATTAATATTTCGGTAACTTTATGAGACTTAATTCACCTGTGCCACTAAGTTCTAGTAAGGGTACAATTTTTCGAGTTTTAATAAAAATACAATAATGTGTGTGGATTTCGGGTAAACAAATGAATGTCGGAAAAACAATGTGAAGGTCAACAATTTCTTTTTGAGATATTGCTGTTTTAACTTTGACAGCTATCATCTGTCAATCTTAAATCAGCAATATATCTCGAAAAATACTCCTCTTAAACTGGTGGTGTAAATTAAGAGTATTACCAAAATAAAAATAAATGTTTTTCAAAGTTGAAATAAATAAATAATACTTTATTTCCATACCACAATGTACTTTTTTTCTACCGATTATAGCAACTAATAATTTATTAAAACCAAAAAATAGCAACCCTGTTTGTTTTGCCGGTGACGCGCCGTGCCGGTGCCGCGCCGCAGCCGCGCCGCCGCCGGTGCCGCGCCGCCGCCGCGCCGCCGCCCACTTCCCCGGCAAGGCAAACAGGGTTGCCACTTATTTGTTTTAATAAACTATTGGTTGTATTATAATAGGTAGAAAAAAAGTACATTGTGGTATGGAAATAAAGTATTATTTATTTATTTCAATTTTAAAAACAGTTTTATTTTTTAATTTTGTTAATATTTTGGTAATTTTTTGAGACTTAATTTCACCTGTTCCACTAAGTTCTAGCAAGGGAACAATTTTTCGAATTTTAATAAAAATACAATAATGTGTGTGGATTTCGGGTAAACAATGAATGTCGGAAAAACAATGTGAAGGTCAACAATTTATTTTTGAGATATTGCTGTTTTAACTTTGTCAGCTGTCATCTGTCAATCTTAAATCAGCAATATATCTCGAAAAATACTCATCTTAAACTGGTGGTGAAAATTAAGAGTATTACCAAAATAAAAATAAATGTTTTTCAAAGTTGAAGTAAATAAATAATACTTTATTTCCATACCACAATGTACTTTTTTTCTACCGATTATAGCAACTAATAATTTATTAAAACAAAAAAATAGCAACCCTGTTCGTTTTGCCGGTGACGCGCCGTGCCGGTGCCGCGCCGCAGCCGCGCCGCCGCCGGTGCCGCGCCGCAGCCGCGCCGCCGCCGGTGCCGCGCCGCCGCCGCTGCCGCGCCGCCGCCCACTTCCCCGGCAAGGCAAACAGGGTTGCCACTTATTTGTTTTAATAAACTATTGGTTGTATTATAATAGGTAGAAAAAAAGTACATTGTGGTATGGAAATAAAGTATTATTTATTTATTTCAATTTTAAAAACAGTTTTATTTTTTATTACGGCGCGTCACCGGCGAGTCACCGGCAAAACAAACAGGGTTGCTGTTTTTTTGTTTTAATAAATTATTGGTTGCTATAATCGGTAGAGAAAAAGTATTGTGATTTGTGGTATGGAAATAAAGTATTATTTATTTATTTTAACTTGGAAAATCATTTTTTTATTACATTTATTAATATTTCGGTAACTTTATGAGACTTAATTCACCTGTGCCACTAAGTTCTAGTAAGGGTACAATTTTTCGAGTTTTAATAAAAATACAATAATGTGTGTGGATTTCGGGTAAACAAATGAATGTCGGAAAAACAATGTGAAGGTCAACAATTTCTTTTTGAGATATTGCTGTTTTAACTTTGACAGCTATCATCTGTCAATCTTAAATCAGCAATATATCTCGAAAAATACTCCTCTTAAACTGGTGGTGTAAATTAAGAGTATTACCAAAATAAAAATAAATGTTTTTCAAAGTTTAAATAAATAAATAATACTTTATTTCCATACCACAATGTACTTTTTTTCTACCGATTATAGCAACTAATAATTTATTAAAACCAAAAAATAGCAACCCTGTTTGTTTTGCCGGTGACGCGCCGCCGCCGCAGCCGCGCCGCCGCCGGTGCCGCGCCGCCGCCGCTGCCGCGCCGCTGCCGCGCCGCCGCCCACTTCCCCGGCAAGGCAAACAGGGTTGCCACTTATTTGTTTTAATAAACTATTGGTTGTATTATAATAGGTAGAAAAAAAGTACATTGTGGTATGGAAATAAAGTATTATTTATTTATTTCAATTTTAAAAACAGTTTTATTTTTTAATTTTGTTAATATTTTGGTAACTTTATGAGACTTAATTCACCTGTTCCACTAAGTTCTAGTAAAGGTAATTTTTTTCAAATTTTAATAAAAATACAACAATGTGAGTGGATTTAGAGTAAACAAATGAATGTCGTAAAAACAAGTGATGGTAGGAAAACATAGTCTAGTGATCTGTAATTAAATTATGACGTCATCCGCAACGTACGCAAACCTCAACAATTTCTTTTTGAGATATTGCTGTTTTAACTTTGACAGCTATCATCTGTCAATCTTAAATCAGCAATTTATCTCGAAAAATACTCCTCTTAAACTGGTGGTGTAAATTAAGAGTATTACCAAAATAAAAATAAATGTTTTTCAAAGTTGAAATAAATAAATAATACTTTATTTCCATACCACAGTGTACTTTTCTATAACGATTAAAGCAACCAATAATTTAGTTAAACAAAAAAGTAGCAACCCTGTTCTCCTTGCCGGTGACTCGCCGGCGACGCGCCGCACCGGTGACGTGCCGCACGGCGCGTCAGCGGCGCGGCAGCGGCGCGGCGCCGGCATGCCGTAGCAATATGCGTTTGACTTGCCGGTGACTGGACGTTGACGTGACTGATGTGTGTGAACAGTGTAGTACAACTTGTATGTAACTATATTTTTGCCGCTGACGCGCCGCTGACGCGCCGCAGCTGTGTGAATGATCCTTAAGACTGCATTAAAAGAGCCAAAAGAGAAAGCAATCGCATCTGCAAAGTTGCGAATAATTTATTAAAAAATTAATTAAACTTTATGAAGTACCCTGGCTTCATGAAGATTCGTCGATGACGACAACTCTTTAAATACTTTATGCTATTGCGAAGCTGTTTCCAAAATTTTGACTTAAATAACTAAAAAAGATTTTTATTTCCCTATCAAACATTCCACTACTGTGACAATTTGTAAAAAAAAGAAAAACAAATTCACCAATCTCACGAGACCTCGTAAATAGCGAGATCTCGCGAGATTGATATTTCCTATCTCACGAGATCTCGCTTCGCCAAAATCTCGCGAGATTGCATTTTTCCCGAAATAATTAAATAAAATCAATTTTCATGATTTTTTTATTTTTACTTATGGACTGTCTAAATTACTAATTACACATAATTAACGTACGACGCTGACTGTACACGTATTAATTATACTAAAAACAACATAAATATTATGTAGTTACAATTATAACCTTACTTATATTATAAATGCGAAAGTCGGCTTGTTTGTTTGTAACGCCTTCGCGTCTTAACTGCTCAACCGATCATCATAAAATTTTGCATACACGTTGTCAGGAGTACAGAGAAGGACATAGAAGAACCTTTCATTCCGAAAAAAGTACTGTTCCCGAGGGAATGTTAAAAATACTTTCAACACACACAGACGAAGCCGCGGGCGATCGCTAACACATTATAATTACTCACAGTCACATCACAATACTCGTAGGTAGACAGAGAACTTCTTATTTTACAAACTAAAACTATAACTTTTCATCAGAACTGAGTATTGCTCCAACGAAGATGTCTTGATCCTCGAGACATCCGGTCCATAGCTTCGGCCATCACCTGGAATGAGCTTGCGAACTTTGCCATCCCGCTCATGACTCTCGGGCCGTTTTGGCCTACTTCAGCATTGTATCGGCCAACAACTCGTCCGTCCTGGTACGCAACACTTCGTTAAGTGCAATAGGGATGTTGACTAATGAATAAAATAACGAAATACTAATAAAAATCGTAAACATATTAAACTTTTAGAGTAGCTTGTATACCTCTTGGTTTTATATATTGCATATTATTTGTTTTATGACCCTTCAAAGTTTTGTGGACAAGTCCATTTAAAAAGTATAAAATTTATTAAAATAAATGATACCTTTAATTAGTCCGTAAAATGTATAGCAAATTTGTCGAAGAAACCATTTTGATAAACACAATATTTAATATAGCTGCTGAACAAATTTCCTATGCGTTGCATACAAACTAGCACGGCGTGACGTCATAACGTGCAAGCCATTAGTATGGAGCGTTTTTGATCGAGTCCATTTGTGCGCATTTCACACTGTGATATCTCGGGCAGTTTTCATGCTAGCGAATTAATTCTTTTACCAATGTTTCTTTTTTTGAGAGGTAATTTATGTAACATAAAATAAAAAAATAGTCAACATCCCTATTGTTGAGAGCGATTCTTCATGATCCCTGTTAGCTATACAGGGTGGATTTTTTTAGCGATTTCTGTCGTTTCTAGTAAGAGCGATTCTTCATGATCCCTGTTAGCTATACAGGGTGGATTTTTTTAGCGATTTCTGTCGTTTCTAGTACTCAAACCTTAAATGGTCCTATAGTCTTTTGATCCCCACATGAAATAGGATCGAATGGCATAAAAAAATTTTTGGTATTTTAGCATTTTTTTTGCTAACGGTAACTTTTTTCCAAAATCTAAGAATGCAGTTCAGAATATCTTAGAAAGTTATGGAAGGTCTCCCAGAAACGTTTTCCTGTAACTATAACGGTTAAGGTACCTGTCTGACCTTAATGTACTGTCTCAAACATCCACCCTGTATAACCTCGCTTACAAATAACACTAAAACTCTTCATCAGAATCAGAACCGAGATTTCTCCAACGAAAATGCCTTGATCCTCGAGACATTCGGTCCATTGCTTCGGCCATAACCTGGAATGAGTTTGCGAACTGTGCCATCACCCGCTCGTGACGCTCGGCCGTTTTGGCCTGCCTCAGCATCGACTCGGCCAACAACTCGTCCGTCCTGGCACGCATCATTTCGATACGTGCAATTGTTGAGAGCGTTTCTTCATGGTCCCTGTTAGCTGTAAAATGGAAAATTTAATAAATACCCACGATACATAAAATAAACATAAATATTACTTATATGTTATTAATCTGGTATCAAAATATAGTTAGTCTGTTGTACATGGTATCACAGAATAGATATAAGTACCGTACAGAAAGGATACTCTCCGCCCCGCCCCACAATCAATTACCTCACCCCATCCCGCGAGTTCGTGTGCCAAATCGTGTGCTCATTCAATAGCCCTATACTTCACGCCAGTGTCTCCAACTGCACCGTAATTACGGTAGACTTACCGTATTTTTTATGAATCTACCACCTACCGTAGACATGTTATATTCTACCGTAATTTCGTTTCATATTGAATTAGCTAAACTTTTATAGCTATTTACCGCTTTTAACTGTCAAAAGACAAGTAATTTTGACAGTTGAGTGTCGATAAATCGCTATTATCATTGACAAAGTTAATAAACATCTATAACAATGATAATAGTAAGCCATACTCTGTGAATTTTGATTATTCTATCGAAAAATGAGTGTTCTACTTGTTTATTAGATCTGCCGTAATATTTTATAATTTACCGTATTTTCAGACTAGCAGTACTGTAATTATGGTCGGCGTTTGATTATTCTATCAAAAATGAGTGATTCTAATTATTTATTACGTCTGCCGTAATTTTTTGGAATATACCGTATTTTCAGACTAGAAACACCGTAATTTTGACTCGGCGAGTTGGAGACACTGCTTCACGCACACAGTTGCGCGTGTGCAAAAACGTCACTGTGTAGTGTAGCGTCTGTGTAATAAGTAGTTGAAACGCGGCGCTAGTATGGAGTGCCCGGGGCGGGGTGTGATGGTATGTAAGTAAACCCTTTAAAGTTTGTAACGCAAAATGTCAGTCTATTGCAAACCAGCGGGTCTACCGCCTTACTCGATTGCTTTGACTATTGCTATGGTTTATGACGTCAGTGCACTGTCCATCCCTGTCACCGTGTTATGATATGACAAGGACGGATAGAGTATTGCTACCGCTTTGGCTATCGCTTTGAGATAGGCGGTAGGGCCCCAGTTCACGTGTTTCATTATAGGTTATGGGCTTATCCCGATTTATCAGACATTATTGTTTATAATAGATAAATTTTTAGGTAGTTTCGCGGAAACATGGTTTCAAACTACGTTGCCAGTATGCCGAAGTTAAAAGGAAGAAATGGAGAATTATGATGAGTGGTGTTTTGCGACTGAAAACTTGTTGGTTTTGGAGGGAATGGACAAGTACATCAAACATCAAGGTTTTGAAATGAAGCCTGTAGATGAAGACAAAGTTATTATTAATGATCGATCCTACTTTGTACGTGCATATTAAGAACACCAACATAGAGAACATTATTATAACACCAACATAGAGAACATTATTATAACACCAACATAGATAACATTATTATAACACCAACATAGAGAACATTATTATAACACCAACATAGAGAACATTATTATAACACCAACATAGAGAACATTATTATAACACCAACATAGAGAACATTATTATAACACCAACATAGATAACATTATTATAACACCAACATAGAGAACATTATTATAACACCAACATAGAGAACATTATTATAACACCAACATAGAGAACATTATTATAACACCAACATAGATAACATTATTATAACACAAACATAGATAACATTATTATAACACCAACATAGAGAACATTATTATAACACCAACATAGAGAACATTATTATAACACCAAGAGCTCAGCAGAATTATGGAACCATGTTTGCTGACTGGTAGTTTTTCAAGAAAAATAACCTTGCTTTTAGACATTTGATTTCCATAAGACTTGAAAATTTTGATAGCTCAATGGTTAAATGGCACGGGATTTACAATAACAGATGAATGGGTAGGGTCATTATTATTAGCAGGATTGTCCGATCGTTATTCTCCAATGATAATGGCAATCGAGCATTCGGGAATTTCTATGCAGTTGTCATAAAGTCGAAATTACTGAGTTTAGAAATTATTTTGAAGGCGGTGGCACAGAATTTGTCGGGAGAAATAAATTCAAGCCAAAGAAATATGGCGGCGCGGCGGTTTGTAAGCGATGAATAAAATGACAGTGTCAGATAAAGATACGTCCACAAAAACAATCACATGCTAGTGCAAAGAAGATGGACATTATAGAAATCAGTGCCCATTGTTAAAGAAAAATGCAATTTAGTGCGTCGGTATTTAGTGTTGTTTTTCTGAATGGAAAGTTTAACAAAAAGTGTGGTCACTTGCCGGCTTTAATGCTTATAAACTATTATTACAGGTACTAATACCGGACTTTTACCTTCGATAATTGATCATTATAAAAGGAATAACAAAACGCGCAAACTTACTCTCTCACGCCATGTATACGTACTTTTTAAATTTTACTAAAAGACTATAGTAATAAAAAAAAATAAAAAAAAAATAAACGTAAAACTGATTTTTAATAAGTGTTGTGATTTTTTATATTATTTATTATCTAATTAAGTGAAGTAAAATATGACCATGACAATTATCCGATAACTATCCAATAATTATCGAAAAATTATCATGATAATGAGGATCAGTAACGATTTTTGTTTAGTGGCTTATCAGAAAGCTTATGCCACCACATGATTAACTGTGAAGAAATGTTTACGATATCTCGTAAACCTGAGAAGCTATACGAGCTAAAACATGCTAAAACACTGTTATTTTGAGGGTTCCTTATGACGTCATCGCGGCGACGTACGCGAACCTTATGGCGTACGTGATAAAGCACATATTGCACTAAGTTTGGCATTTCCTTCAAATCCTTAATAACTCAACCGTTTCTAAACGGATTTCAAAAAATCTTTCACTAAGTTTCATAGCTATTAATATGATTTTATATAGGGTATTTTATATCAATAAAACTATAGGATTCAAACCTGTTACTGATCCTCATCATCAAAGCAAATAATTATCTACATCAACAACCCTGCTTGGTAGCAATTAAGTACCTACAATATGGTGTCCCTTAAATTTCAAGTTCGATATTTTTTTACGCATACCTTCTTAGAAGTTTCGTAATAACCCTATATTGTCTAGAAAAAAATATTAGTTCGATTTATAAACGATAACCCGTGCCGACTTGCTATTTAATCTTGTCCATATAAGTTGCGTAAGTACTGCGCTGAGACTTGTAACTACATGTTATATTTGCCATTTCATACGAGATTTTTGAGACTATTAGTGCTCCATTGTTTAGTGCGTAAACATGTACAATGCAGAAGCAATAAAATCTGACTTCCAAAACAATGTACCGACGTAGTCACAGTCCATTGGGATGCTATTAGCCGGGTTGGATGTACGGAGTTCAAAAGAAAAACGCTTGCCAGTTGTTGCTTCAATTGACGATAGAGAACAGCTTCTTGCAGTGCCGAAACTAGAAAGTTCTTCTGGGAAACATCAAGCTAAGGCTGTCTCAACAGCTCTCTTGGACTGGAACCTTCACGATAAAGTACAAATAATGTGCTGCGACACAACAGCTTCCAATACGGGCCGTTTCAATGGAGCTTGTGCTATTTTGGAGCAAACTTTAGGAAGAGAATTGTTGCTTTTCGCCTGTCGTCATCATGTTTATGAATTGGTGCTAAAAGCTGTCTTTGAAACCAAGATTAAGCAAATCACTAGTAGCCCAGATATTTAAGTTCAGAGAAAATTGGAAAAATATCGATTCCAGTAAAATTGCACCTTGTCTTAATTTTGTAAAAGAACGTGTTGCCGAGACAGACATTCAAGCTTTGTTACCATTTTATAAGGCAGAATTAGACAAAGGTTTTGTAAGAGATGAGTACACCGGAAATTGGTCGAACTGTGCGTAATATTTTTAAGAGGAGACACAGAGGAAAAATCAAAACTAAGGCCCCCCGGAGCTATGCATCAGGCACGCTGGGCACGCTGGATGGCGAGAGCGATCTATTCTTTAAAAATATGTTTACTTCAGTCACAATGCAGAATGACTGCGAAGGACAAAAAGGCTCTACAAGATTATTTGTCGTAATGTTGTATGTTAAACCTTGGCTCGAATGTACAGTGGCGACCAAAGCACCTAACCAAGATTTGAGCTTCTTGAAGATGTTAAAAGAGTACGAAAAAGTTGACGCAATTTTAATTTCTAAAGCTTCTATAAGTAAGTTTAGCCATCACTTGTGGTATTTATGTGAAGAGACAGTCATTCTATCACTATTTGATGATGAAATTGATAACCAAACTAAGAAGAAAATGATTGCCAACTTCAACAGGGACAAAACCTCAGATTTTAGCAAACGCTATGACCCGTCGAAAGAAGAAAAAGACTCAAAAGTTGTTTGGTAAGTTAAATTGACTTTTTGTTATATTTTTAAAATTGTTGTTGATTTTTATTTATTATTTAACTTATTTTTTTTTTTTTTAGACAAAACACTGGATGATTATTCGTATCGGAATTGGAAGCAAACAATTTTTATCACGACTGCAGATCGACGACAGTTTTCTAAAGAAAGATGTATCTTCTTGGAATAACAATGCTGCTTTTCTGGAAGCTAAAAGAAGAATACGTTATTTGAGAGTTGTAAATGATACTGATGAAAGGGCTGTTATATTAATGCAATCACGGCTGAAGAACAAAAACAGTTCTTGCTGCGCTGTGTACAGGAACATAGAAAATTGTATCCGGACTGTAATAAACACTACTCTTACCCTGAATGATTGTTATTACATATTTTATATTTTTAATTAAAAATTAATGTTCATCTAAATTTTTTTTTTCTTTTATTCACTTAATTCATTGCATTTATAGTGATTTTATAGCAGACCGAAATTTTAGGACAAAACACGTTCTTTACTAAACTTTGAAGCTCGGTCGGCACTGGTTACAATTATGCTAGATTGATAAAATTTTATATTTAAGTATCTTATAGCATTAGTAAAAAATATAGAGGGTATGCATTTCAAAATTCGAAAAAAAATTTTTTTTTTGTCATATAAGGGACACCCTCTACAATGTAGAAATAATAAAAAAATAATTACATCTTTGTAGCGTCGGCGTCGGTCGAGGGCGATTGGCGAAACGAATCCTCCTTGACCTCCCCGAAGAGTTTCTGGCAGGCGGAATGCGGTGGTTATGCAGGGTGCTCCTCATAGTTGGTGCCGGCTGGCTGGCAATTGACGCTTGGTCGACAATTGACGCTTGGCCAGCAATTGACGGTTGGCTGTCAATTGACGGTTGGCTGTCAATTGACGCTTGGCTGTCAACTGACGCCCGACTGTCAATTGACGCTTGGTTATCAATTGACGGCTGGTTGTCTATCGACGCCAGGCCGGCAATTGTTGCTTGGCTAAAGTCCCCTAACGCCTGACTTTTAATTGATTTCTGGCTGATAAGAGGTTTGACATCTATTTCTATATCCCTGTAAAACATACGTTTATTATGCCATTATATTATTTATTTTGGTTGCTTTAAATAATATAATAAAGTTTTAATAGCTACTTACAGAGAGGGTGACTGTGGAGTATGTAGAAGTATTGGTTTTGTGGGTATTGATTGTTCTTCAATCTAAACATAGATAAAAAAGAGGAATGAAAATTATTAAGGTTTCAATCAGCTATATGAATGTTGCAATGAATTATAAATGCATGAAAGTAGAGAAAAAATACAAAAGTAGGTAGGTATTATAGTTCTTTTACGTACTTCGATCGACTGAAAAGGATCTAATCGAAGAACAGGTATTGTCGTCACATCCCAGCCTATAATGATGGCGACCTTTTCCTCCAACGGAGTTAGCGCTGTGAAGGACTGAGGCGCACCGCCAATGCTGTTTTGAGATTTATTTATAAGTAACAATTTAGAGCGAACTCGACATTTATAATCGTTCCAAAACTGAAACAAATAATATAATAGGTATTATTAATGCTAGGTTTTATTTTTTTAAACAACACCACAAACATTGCTCCAATTCAAAAGTAGCTAAAGCACTCAATTTAGAACAGAGAGCAACAGCAACCAGTACAGACGTCTTTTATGATTATGTTAAATCAAATTGTGGAGTAGGTATTGAAAAGAGAATTATTTGATATTTATAATCATCATCCCCTACCCATTTCCCAATTTATTTGGGGTCGGTGCAGTGCGTCCTTCTCTTCCATTCCTTCCTGTCACTCGTCATCTCCTCATCCACTCCCTTCACATTCATATCATTCCGCACACAATCCATCCCTCTTTTCTGCGGTCTTCCTCTTACTTTCCAGCCCTCAACATCCATATCCATTACTCTTCTAGTAACATGCCTTTCATCTCTTCTCATAACATGCCCAAACCATTATTTGATATTTATATAATAAGATAAAAAGCAAAGAGTTTATGAACACAGAATTATGCAATGCTGGGTACCAAAATTTATTTAAATAATGTAAGGAAATATACCCTGAAGCCGATATAAACAAAACTAACCGTGTAGTCGATCTAATACAAACTGGGGTGGAATTGTGTAAGGTAATCGTATTCATTTGACAGTTCATATCGTATTCCATCGGCTGCAATTTGTATGGGATGACATCTAATATGATACAATATGAACTGTCAAATGAATACGATTGACTTTACACAATCACCTAGCTGATTTACACAGACGTGTAGTGTGTTGTGGCGACAGACATGTACAAACTGCCCACGGGCATTACGGGCAAATCCGTCTAGAGACAATGGTGACACAGGCTTGGAGAATTTATAAGTGGAAGTACGTTTTCAATATTGACCCAGACAGGGATCAAACCTCAAGAGATGGCATGAAACCACAGACAGAAGACCACGAAGGTCTTTTTGTGTATGAAAGTTGTAATAATATACTTACACGCACCTTAGACCACTCTTTAGCAGAACGACAAGGCCCCTCAGCGTTTAAAATTGTGGTACATTCTTTCCACAACCTAGAGGACAACTCTCGTGCCTCCTTCGACCGCACACGGCCTAGGGCCAAGTCTGTATGCTGCTCTACAAAATTTATCATCAACTCTATTTGACGGAGAGTGGTAACTCTCCGGGGTTTGAGGTCATCTTCCATTTTTCTCTAGAATTAAAGACAACTTATTATTTAGACATACATGACAAAATTAACTGCTTTGTACAAATACTTATTTACATTTTACTAAGAATCTTGACAAAGGGCAATGTTAAAAAATCTAAATAGGTACCTATTGGCAATGTTCGTTTTTTACGTATAGGTAATATCTCGTATTTAATGTATTGACCGTTGCAACTCACAGCAAATGAATTTTTTTGCTAAACTTATTAATTAGCTCGTGACTGAATTTACTAAAAAACAAAAACAAAAACAAAACTAAAACAAAATTAATGACCTTTCATCCCTATCAAAAACCTGAACTAAATATAAAACTACATAACAACAACTTCACATTAGAAACAGTAAAAGAGCACACATTATTAGGTCTAGTGATAGATAGCCACGTTAGCTGGAAGCCTCATGTAGAAAAACTACACCGAAAATTGAATAGCTTTATGTATGCACTAAGAGAAATAAAAAAAACAACAGACGTAGCCACCGCAATAACAACTTATTACGCGTATGCATACGCGTGGCTAAGCTATGGCGTCATCCTATGGGGATCTAGTACTGATGTCGGAAGTTTATTGACAGTTCAAAAGAAACTTATTAGAATCATTGTTAACATAGAGGAATCAGACAGCTGTAAACCTTACTTTGAAAAACATAAAATCTTGACCTTACCCTGCATCTATATTCTAGAGATATGTAAATTCGTTCGGAAATACCCAAATTTATACACTAAACGAGATGATCAAATTAAAAAACATAATCTTAGAAACAGAAATAAATTAATGCTTCCAAATTCTTATATGAAACACCATTCGTCCAGCCCGCTAGCCATGTCCATAAAAATATTCAATAAACTTCCAGATTCACTTAAACATGTCAATGATGATAAAAAATTCTTAAATAATTTAAAACAATTACTAACAAAAAAGTGTTATTACAACTTGAAGGAATATTTAGAAGATGAAAATATAGAAATATGAATATTGTAGATAAAAAGTCAACTTAATTAAAACATTAAAATACTTAACTTAAATTAAATACATAAGTGCAATATAATTGAATAAATAAAATAGTTTTTATTAATTAAGTAATAACTACTATTGTAATGAAACTAATATACTTACTAATATAATATAATGATAAATAAGTGTTTGCTATCTATTATTGTTGTTGTGCCCGACAGGGTCCATAGTGATCTAAAATATTATAATTTAAGAACTACTGTAACACTGTGGAATGCAATAAATGATTTGAGTATTGAGTATTGAGTACTAATTTAGGGTGAGCTCATACTATGGGTAAGGGCCAATGATATTAAATGTAAAGATAAGTCATACTATTGCATTGTGAAATAACGCTGGCTTGCAGCGTAAGAGTAGGATATACTAGAAGAAATTCGACGATGTTACTAGTGACTCGGTAGCCCAGCGGTCAGAGCATTGGACCGGATATCCAAAGGTCGCGGGTTCGATTCCCGTCTGAGTATTGATCTGGTGCGAGTCGTATTTTTTCTAGTATATTATTTAGTATTGTGTAAAAATAGCATTGTGAATGCAAAAATCTAATTTAAAAACATAGCGGATTGTATTAAAAGCTGATAATTCAGGTCGTTTATAAAATGGTGATTTCTAGAAATTGCTCTGCCATTGTCCTTTCCGGAACTACACTACACATCGATCATTGTGAATTTATAATACGGGTCGACCACAGCAAGCAATACAATAGAGAAACATTATTATTAGCAGAAAAGTACTGAACCGTTAATGTTGGGGCATCTTATTTAAGCTTGCTTCCCATCGCCGACTCTTTCAGTTGCAGTTAAGAAAATTCCATCTCACACGAAACTCTTTACATTATTTCCACGTTGTCTCAGTAGGATAGGGCATTTAAATTGGTTTCAATCAGTCCTGAATGCTGGCTTATTTGATTCCCCTTACAATTTTACCGATAGTCAAAAACCCAATCTATTTTGTTTCCATCATCGGATAAGAGATATCTGAAACAAATAATTATTTTTAGTTACTGCGGAAGTTTAAATTGGAAAATTTATAGGTAGGTATGTAATTGTTTAAATTGATATATTAGTATTTTTTTTCAGTTCCTGTTAATTACTGCTGATATGTTCTCCGGAGGTTACAACCAGTCTCTTCAAGTCAAAAGTGTATAGACATTTCCTGGGCAAGCATGCTACACCTTAGACCACATTCTGTTAAGCAAACAATATGGTGAATACCTGCCCAGTTACCAATAAAAAACTCTTGAGACATGACAGATGACAGAAAAAAATGTCTGGAGCACCTTTTCGTAAGAGGACATTAGAGAAACAATTATCATTAGCAAAGCAAGCAGAGTCGTTTAGGAAGTATCTCCGTCCAAATCTTTAAGAACCACAAACAACAGACAACAGTACAAAAGATGATATGAGAGAAGACATAAAAATCGTCGAACCTGGCTTGGCAAATGATACCTATGCCACCTTTTTTTTTTTTTGTATCCAGAGGAGAATGCAGTCTTTACGCATACCAAGACGCCAGTCAGAAGCATTCCAGATTCAAAAACTGCAGACCACAAAATATGAAGAAGTTCTCTTGTTTGTAAAAAGACGCCAATCAGAAGCATTCCAGATTCAAAAACTGCAGACCACAAAATATGAAGAAGTTCTCCTGCAAGTGGACTTCGCAGAAAACTTCGCTATTTTGTCTCAAGACGAACAAACGACGAAAAGGCCAAAAGGTAGCAAATTATGTTGTGGTGAGCGAAGCGATGACCTCTCCCACGACAAAACATCAGTTCGGGTTTATCTAAATATAATTATTATTGAACACATATAGATGGTACACCTAGACTTAGAGGAAATTATAATTTTCTTCGATGGCTGTGCCGCCCAATTCAAGGCAAGAACAGGGGGCTAATTGTCTAATTTCAAAAATCTATCGCAATCGCTTTCATTTGAGAGATGGTTGTAACACATTGCTGCATTACTTTGGTAAGTTTTTATTTGTGCCATAAAGAAGCTTCAATGTGTTACATCCTGAAAGCGATTGCGATAGATTTTAAAATTAGACAATAGAAAGGCAGGTTCTCAATTTTGGGAGTAAAGGTTGACTAGTCATTTTTGCTGCAAGTCACGGCAAATGCGCTGTGGATGGACTTGGTGCAGTGGCCAAACGAAGACTTTGGAATGCCATTAAAG
Organism: Agriphila straminella; assembly: GCA_950108535.1. NCBI lineage: Eukaryota > Metazoa > Arthropoda > Insecta > Lepidoptera > Crambidae > Agriphila > Agriphila straminella. The sequence continues at coordinate 14,862,377 of OX467322.1, read as the reverse complement.
CCAGGCAAGGCAACATCACACACTCCCATGCGAGTGCTACGATTATTTGGCAGCAAATTCTAAGGATGTTGCATATTTTTTATTCATCAGTGCCATTCAGGGTTCGAAAGGATAATTATCGATTGATCATTGCGCTTACTGGGTGGCTCCAATAATACAATGTATCTAAAGTATTGTGATTGCTGAATTTTTTTTTTCATTTTTCATAATAACAAAAAGTTGCGCTTGTGAATGCAAACTTTATTTGAACGTGTGCACGCACTTGCGTGTATCCATAGACTAATATGTGCGTGTATCAGATTCCGAACGCACGAACGAAATGTCAAGTTGACACTGTCAACGTGCCGTGGGATAGGAATTCCCCTTACAACTCTTACAAGAAAAATTCAGTATGGATTATAGTGAACTGGAGTGTCATTGAGTTGAATTTAAAAAAATCATTGTAAGAAAGATCCAAAATGGTCATACTTTATTTGCACTACGACAAAAAATACTAGGCTATGGGCTAGCTGTAAAAATGTAGCAAGGAGATGCAAAGAATAATAAATAGAATGAAATCTCACGTACAATTATGTCAGCCTCAAGTGCAAGCTGCAGAAACAAAACCTCAGCAAGGGTTACCAGATCTAGTAATGAGATTTCCTGACTTTTTTCCCGATCCCTGACTTTTCAGTAAATTTCCTGACACTTTGTTTTGTACACCTACATCTATAATAATCTATATTCCTAATTTAGTTGACGTTTGATAATTTTTTTTTACCAAAAAATTATTAACAAATTATGGGTTTTCGTTAAGTACTTACACTTTTTTGGTATTTCAAAAATTCCTGACAACTACAGTTTTTCCGAGGAGCTCGGTGGCGCAGTGGTTTAGCGCCTGGCCCAGCGATTGCGGAAGCTAAGCAACGTTCGTAAGGGTCGGTCATGGGATGGGTGACCAAAAATTTATTATCTCGAGCTCCTCCGTGCTTCGGAAGGCACGTTAAGCCGTTGGTCCCGGCTGCATTTGCAGTCGTTAACACCCACCAATCCGCATTGGGCCCGCGTGGTGGGTTATCGCCCATCCTCCTTACCACCCATAAGGAAGGCCTGTGCCCCAGCAGTGGGGACATCAAAAATGGCTGATGGACAGTTTTTCCCTGTTGTCCTGACGGATACCTTAAATTCCTGACATTTCAGGAAAATTCCTGTTATCTGGTAATGGTAACCCTAACCTCAGCCATCAAGTTCCAGTTCAGTTCAGCCTCAGTCACAACAAAACTGACTACGTTGTGGCAACACACAAATGACAAAATGTCGAGTCTGACAGGCACTGATTTTTACTCAATCTACTTTTAATAATGTTAATTTGTGTTAGATGATAAATAAAAATTATAAAATTTCTTTCTTTTTGGTTTTTGTTAGAGTTGCCCGAATTAAAATGCATTTTGATAAGAAACAAATTAATTTCTTACACTGGTGATAATTATCTGATAATTATCAAGATAATTATCGGATAATTATCAAGAGGCGTAATTATCTTGATAATTTCGAGCCCTGGTGCTACCGCCAATGACTATTCTTCATGTGACTTCAAAGAAGAGCTAATACAAAGTTGGAAAAACTTAGATTTGCTTCTTGGCATACAGAAACATAATTTTATACTACACCTGCTCGGAAAGTACCTTGATACTTTATCAAATTTACGGTAGAAAGTACGTCATTGCATATCGAACAAATATGCGGGGAGAAAACGCATCTGAGCGGGAGAGAAAAGTGTATGAAAATCCATTTCTTACGTGGTTTTTTTTTTTAATTTTGGGTAAGACTATGCGCCGGTAACCTAAATATCAAAAGCCAAAAAGTTTTTACAGTGAGTTTTTATCTCTAAGTTCGCAAAATGACACTGGCCACTAGCTGTGTGTCGGATGGTGTCGGGCTGGCAGTGCGACCCTGCGGCGGCAGGATTAACAATTTGAAAAAAGAACATGTGAAAATTGCAGATGCCATTGGCGCCATTTTCAATTTGTGTGTTGTTTGAGGATTCAGTTTTCGTAGAAAGTAAAATAAAACTATCAAAATGATAAGTAGTGATAGTGATGATGAAGATTTTTTAACTCCGCCGCAGTTGAAGGAAACAGCAAAAATACTGATTGATAACAGACCACAGAAATCAATTAATATTTTTTAATAAATTTCAATTAGTAAAGATTTAGTTTTTTATTTTCCTCGTAGGTGTAGTATAAAGCACTATGTATCACTCGAGAGAAAGTGCGATTCCCGATCTCGGGTGTTTCTCCTCTCGGTGAACAATGTACTATTTCAAAGCATTACGGCGGAACAGACATTTCTTACAGCCTGACTGTGAATTCAACAGCAAAAACCACGTCACTGTTAAAAAATAAAGTTAATTATAAGGATGTACATTCAGACAGCGCTGAGGAGAGCAAGACAGGACGAAGACAAAAGGGAGAAAAAAAATATAGAGAACAATGTCGATAACAATGGAAAAAATAGGCATAATGTCTTAACAAATGTGACGAAACCAATAGTAATCATGAAAGTGTTGAAAAAATCTAAACGGCTAGACTGAATACAAATTTAAATTGGGCAAGTAAAAGATAGTTCTTTCAAAGCATTTTGTCAGCTGTGCCAACTCATGTACGCATGGTGGAATTGCTAATATAAAACAATATTCATCTACAAAGGTTTGATTGTAAGTAATAGAACATCCTTGAATCATTAAATTTTTTAACAAAACCAAGAACGTCTACAGTTTTTACATCAGAATCCGAAAATATAATTGCCGGATATATTTTTTTTTTATTTATTTATTTATTTAGGTAACAAACAGTCTTTAACAATGAAAGTAACAAATATTAAACACAAATAGACCTACAGTACCATTATGTTATTAACAAGATTTTATATAAATGAGTACGTAAGAAACAAAGAAACAAATATATTGCGTTGATTTCCCACACGGTTAAACACTCTTTAAGTTACAATATAGCATGGACTGCTCAGTGCTCACACAAGTTTCTACCTTACATCTGCAATGATTCAAATATAGTCAAAAAGTTTAGTAATGGAAAAACAAAAAGGAGAGTATTGTATACGAAATATTAACCAAAGAATCCGTGAAGAATGTGCTACAGACCGCCAAATACTTTTCGATTACTACTGATACAAGTAACAAATAAAACCCATTTGCATTTGGTTTTTTTATCACTATTGATTGGGGTAGAAAATCAACTTCTTGATTTTGTAGAATGTAACTATGAATCTTTTTGTTTGTTGAAAACAAAAACAATAGCCATGACAAACGGAAAACCGGAACCCATTTATGTAAATAACAACCAAATTGATGATGTGAATGAATATATTTATTTGGGACAGCTGATATCTCCAACAGACCTCACAACAAAAGAAATAGAAACCAGAATCGGTAATGCCTGGAAAAGATTTTGGAGTCTAAAAGAAATACTGAAAAATCCTGCCGTGAATGTCAATACTAAACAGAAACTGTTCAACACTTGTGTACTGCCCATTCTTACTTACAGATGCCAAACCTGGGCCCTAATTAAAGCACACACCAGAAGATTGGAAACTTGTCAGAACTCTATGGAAAGAAGCATGTTGGGGATAAAACTGTCAGATAGAGTATCAATGGATAGTATCAATGGATCGTATCAAGAGTCGAATAAAAACCAAAGACATAACCTACACAGTAAAAGCACTGAAATGGCGGTGGACAGGACATACAGTGAGAGGCAGAGATAAATGGAGCAAAACGATGATGTACTGGTACCCAAGAAATGCCAAAAGGAAACGTAGAAGACCACACAAAAGATGGGTTGATGAGATAAGGGCCGTAGCGGGTTCAGCTTGGACCAGAGAGGCCGTAGATAGGAATGCGTGGCGCCAAAAGGAGAAGGCCTTTGCCAATGGGCAAACAGACTAAAAGTCTGAAGAAGGTTTATTATATAACTATGAATCTGCTAATCAAGTAGCAAAGCTGTTGATGGATACCCTGCAAAAATATTGTCTTTCGTTAAACAAAGTTTCAGCTTTCTCCGCTGATGGTGCTAATAGCACCAACATGAACTTCAGAAAACATCATTCGATTTATACATCCCTACCCTAGGTACTACTGTTATAATTTTGTAATTGTAGAGCAAGCAAGCTGTGCTTTGGAACCAATGTGGGCAAAATAAGGGACACCTGAGATGGGACGCTGAAATTAGGTTGACAATGTTGACTGTGGACAGATGTTTACACATTTATGTTGACAAACAAGACCAAGTATATGTATAATCAGATCTCATTTTTGTTTACTACCTATCGACTATGGAGCCGGTTTACACAAATTCATAAAGATTAAATCTTTGGGTAGGTAATACGGAGTTTTGGACCCGCATTCACTGGCATCAATGTAAGTACCTCTCCTTCCTCAGTGCCCGCTTTCGCAACTATCAACCGATCAACGGACAATAGTTTAATTTATTGGTTTGGTTTGAGCACGTTTGGTTGGGCATTCTTCATTAGATTTTTTTACAAAGATCAAGCAAACAGAACACCAAACAATTACTAACCTTTATAATATCAACGATCAACACCAATCTTTATTACACAATACAACGAGTGTATCTTTACGATTTGGTTTCAAATTATTTATTATATTACATTACAAATTATTCACAAAACAAAAAACAAAAATCCCGGACCATGGTTTTTTTTTTTTCTGGCTCGCACCAAAGAGAATATAATCACTAAGGCGCGTTCCAAACCTACACTCCGAGTGCAACCTAACCACAACCGAACGCTCTAACGGCGTTCCAAACATTTGAGCGTGACGTTCGGTTGACACAACCGTGTCGTTCCAAACGTCAGAGCGTTGCATTGGCGTATAGTTTGCAGACTCACCATGGAATTAGAAGGTTTTGATTATGTCAAAAAATTGTTAGTAAATAGTGAGAAATAGTAAACCATAGCATATAAATAGTGATACTATGGTTTCGAAGATATTTGTGTATCTTAGTGAGGCTGCTATCTTGACGTCAAGATAGCAGACACATTAAGAAATACAGTTCGTATCAATATGATTTATATGCCAAAAAATTGTTAGAAAAATTGTGAATCGTATACGCAAAATTTCAATAATATTGCTTCAATACAAGCCGAGATATTACGGTCTCAAAGTGGGCTGCTAACTTGACGTTTCTGTCGATGGCGATTCCAGAGAAACGGGTACAAGTTTTAAACAAATAAATATATCAAAAAATTGTTAGTGAAATTGTGATTCTTACGATATAAATAAAAAAAGAATTCATCATCGCTATTTTCTAAAAATCGAATGTTAACTTCTACATAATACTCTGAAAATAGGCTGTCAATCAATATTGAACTTTGCTCCACAGTAATAAGGTTTAAACTTGATTGCAATCATGAGGTGAGTACTATCAAGCAAAAAGTGAATAGTACTGTAGCCCGCGGAAATCTAAATCACCAAAAAGGTTACCGCTTGTCTTTTTGTTATTGTTATAGATTTTGCAATATTGTATAATAAAACCGAAGTCTTAAAGATCGTAACCCGCCGTAACCATAGTTTGAGAAATACCCATTTAATCTTCAAGTTTTTGTAATAGAAAGATAAGTAAATGCGTTTTGTTTAATTTTTGCAATTTTTGTTTATGGACCAAATGAGTCTTAAAATCTAAACCGGCCACAGTAAAAGTCTTAAAATTGGTCTATGGTTTGTTCAGAGGGCCTATCTATATTTATAAAATCGTAAACTGAATGACTGACTGACTGACTGACTGACTGATCTATCAACGCACAGCCCAAACCGCTGGGTCTAGAGACTCCAAATTTGGCACGTAGGTTCCTTATGAAGTCTAGGGGTGCACTAAGAAAGGGTTTTTCAAAATTCACCCCCTAAGGGGGTAAAAAAGGGGATCAAAGTTTGTATGAAAGTCCCTCAGTTTTGAAGCTAGGATCTTCAAATGTTGTGTTTAGACTGACCATTGAAAATAAATAAATACGGGCCTCAGTGTTTTTCAAAATTCTACCCCCGAAGGGGTCAAAAGGGGGATGAAGTTGTGTATTGAAGAAAATCCTTTATTTTCGAAGTTAAAATCGCAAAATTTATAATTTAGGCTTATGGATAGACATCTAACGCAACGTATATTGTTATTGTTAGCATTTGAACCCCTATTGGGATGAAATGGGGATGAAAAGGGGTAAAAAACACAAAAATAGATATGGATGTCGTTATTGGGGTTTTCGGGGATGACGATTGCAAAAATGACATTTATTTTGAAGTCCAACACGGTGGACATGATTTGACCCCTAAAGGGGTGAAAATGGGGTTCAAATTTTGTATGAAAAAATAATATAAAATAGACATTACAACTTTAAACTTCGTTGGAGCACACCTAAAAATAAATAGGCAAACATATATTTTGTAATTTTGAAAATCAACCACTTAGGGGTAAATGGGGTGAGTAAACATAAAAATCAATATGGATGTCGTTCTTGAGGTTTTATGGGATGGTGATTGCGAAAATGAGATTTATTTTGAAGTCCAACACGGTGGACATGATTTAACCCCTAATGGGGTGAAAGAGGGGTTTAAATTTTGTATGGAAAAATAATATAAAATAGACATTACAACTTTAAAATTCGTAGGAGCATGTCTAAAAATAAATAGGCAAACACATATTTTGTTATTTTGAAAATCCTCCCTTAAGGTGTAAATGGGGTAAGTAAACATGAAAATCGATGTGGATGTCGTTCTTGAGGTTTCATGGGATGGTGGTTGCGAAAATGACATTTATTTTGAAGTCCAACACGGTGGACATGATTGGACCAGGACATGCATATCCAGGGGACGGGGACAGGGACGGTGTTAAACCTTCATGGTCAATGCGAACAGCCTGTAGTTCCAAATTCATAATATTGACTCTGTCACTCACTCTTTATCTGTCTGTCAAACCACTGCTAAATAATATAAATATATATTATTAAATCTAATATAAATAAATAGTAAGGTGTAAATAATTATGTTAATTTTGAATTGTGTTTGTATAAAGTATAGATAGGGTGTTTGTTCTTTGATATGTCGAATGTATATTTTTTGGAGCACATAGGTATAGGAAGATACAGGGTGTTCACATTGCGGGGGGGTGTTAAACCTTCATGGTCAATGCGAATAGCCTGTAGTTCCAAATTCATAATATTGACTTTGTCACTCACTCTCTTTTCTGTCTGTCAAACCACTGATAAATAATATAAATATATATTATTAAATTCAATATAAATAAATGACGGGAACGGGAAAGGGGACGGGAACGGGAAAGGGGACGGGAACGGGAACGGGAACGGGAACGGGAACGGGAACGGGAACGGGAACGGGAACGGGAACGGGAACGGGAACGGGAACGGGAACGGGAACGGGAACGGGAACGGGAACGGGAACGGGATACGGGACCGGGACCGGAACCGGGAACGGGAACGGGAACGGGAACGGGAACGGGAACGGGAACGGGAACGGGAACGGGAACGGGAACGGGAACGGGAACGGGAACGGGAACGGGAACGGGAACGGGAACGGGAACGGGAACGGGAACGGGAACGGGAACGGGAACGGGAACGGGAACGGGAACGGGAACGGGAACGGGAACGGGAACGGGAACGGGAACGGGAACGGGAACGGGAACGGGAACGGGAACGGGAACGGGAACGGGAACGGGAACGGGAACGGGAACGGGAACGGGAACGGGAACGGGAACGGGAACGGGAACGGGAACGGGAACGGGAACGGGAACGGAACGGAACGGGAACGGGAACGGGAACGGGAACGGGAACGGGAACGGGAACGGGAACGGGAACGGGAACGGGAACGGGAACGGGAACGGGAACGGGAACGGGAACGGGAACGGGAACGGGAACGGGAACGGGAACGGGAACGGGAACGGGAACGGGAACGGGAACGGGAACGGGAACGGGAACGGGAACGGGAACGGGAACGGGAACGGGAACGGGAACGGGAACGGGAACGGGAACGGGAACGGGAACGGGAACGGGAACGGGAACGGGAACGGGAACGGGAACGGGAACGGGAACGGGAACGGGAACGGGAACGGGAACGGGAACGGGAACGGGAACGGGAACGGGAACGGGAACGGGAACGGGAACGGGAACGGGAACGGGAACGGGAACGGGAACGGGAACGGGAACGGGAAGCCACGTGCGAGGCCCGCCACACGCGGCAAATGTCTTGCCTCGCCAGTTAGCGCCCTTGGTAGGAACCCGCCTAAATGCGTAAAAATGGCTGGTCAGATCCTGGTTGAAGGTTCCCTAAGGATTTTGAAGGTTCCCTAAGGATTTTGAAGGTTCCCTAAGGATTTTCTCTAATATCCACGCGGACGAAGTCGCGGGCAGAAGCTAGTTTTTAGTATAAAGGAGTTGTTCCATTTTTGTATGGAGGCTAGGCCCATTTGGGTGACCCGTGGCCTACAGTCATAAAATTATATTTTATGGAAAGAGAACAAAATGCAAAGGAATATCCCTTAACAGCCGACAGCCGCACAAAATTGATTTTCAGGATTAAATCAACAATAAAAACTTGTAACAAGCATTAGAATTTATTGATATACTCTGGATAGTAAAATTAATAGTAAGACACTTTCATTTTAAAGCGAAAACATTAAGAAATACACGATTAAGAGCACCTTTATTCGAGTTTTTAAATATTTTTTTATTTATGTTTGCAGGCATTAATATTTTATTTCTTTTTAGAAACCTTGTCCCATGTAAGAAATCTACGAGAAAAAAAATATTATGGGTATTAAAGAACGACTCCTTTGAAACCGTAACTCTAAAATGTAAATTATTATCAAAATGGCCGGACTACATCTGCGGGTCTACCGGCTAAAAACAATGAAGTTAATGTTAACTATTATGTATACACTCTTAACTACAACGATACTGAAAGCTTATTGCTGACTCAATACTAAAATATTTAAGACAATGATCACAATTCACAAGTAAAAGATGCAAGACAAATCCACACGTTAAAATCACACTTCACCTACACTACACACACCAAACACTCACAGATTTATACACACACACCCCACACACAACATAACATATCCCACACACACTACTTAACTCACAACACACACACTTACTGAAATTGTACACACATTAAATCAAATTTTTCTTTTTATTTTTAAACTAATATTTCAAATAATTTATTTGTCAATTAAACTAAATAGCATTAAACGACGCAATCTCATGTAACTTTACTTTATACTACTTCTTTCAGGGTTGGGCCTAGCACCTTTCATACAAGTTGTCTTCTCAACTTAGCTTGGGTGCTAGTGTCACCAAATTGTTTTTTATTTTGTAACCGTTTGTGTCAAATCTGTACTATGTATGTAACAACATGTGAAATACTTTTATGAAATAAATTATTTATTATTATTATTATTATACTATAAGTATGTGATACATTGCTACTTTGTTTTGGCACAAATAAAAACTTACCAAAGAAAAGAAGCAATGTATCACATACTTACAGTTAACATTAACTTCATTATTTTTAGCCGGTAGACTCGCTGGTCTAAGAATGTATTGCCTACTTGAAAAAGAAGATTAAAGAAGAAGTTTTTTTATCAATAAATACGTTAGAAAATGTCATTTTTAATTTTGCGTATACGATTCACAATTTTTCTAACAATTTTTCGGCATATAAATCATATTGATACGAACTGTATATCTTATTAATGTGTCTGCTATCTTGACGTCAAGATAGCAGCCTCACTAAGATACACAAATATCTTCTAAACCATAGTATCACTATTTATATGCTATGGTTCACTATTTCTCACTATTTACTAACAATTTTTTGACATAATCAAAACCTTTTAATTCCATGTTGAGTCTGCCAACTATACGCCAATCCGCGATTACATACCGCCGATTTAGCATACTAATTTCGGGTTGCCACTCGTACTTGACAATAAAGTATTGTATAATAAGTTCGATTTTAAAAGTGAATTTATACCCTATAACTGAAAGATTAACATTGTTTAAGATTGGAGATAAGAATTGAAAAGAAAAAAAACATAAACAATGTTGACCTTTGCGTTATTTGTTTAAATTAATTGTTAAAATTTAACTTATTATACGGGTGGCAACTCTAAATTGGGATGCTAGATTGGAATATGTAATCGCGACTTTATGATGGTTATTAGCTTAGTGATGGTTTAAAATTAGCATAGTAAGGTATTTTTGGTATACTCGAGTATTTTAGTATTTGTTGAAAAAATAGAATCAGTATTCGAGTCTAAGTACTCGCATTAGGTATTCGAATACTGAGACTAGTATATTTGAATACCTACTCAATTGGCATTGGTGTTTTATGGCAAACAATAGTAGTTTATGATACAAGGTTGGTAAGGAGGTTTTTAAAACGAGTTGACGTTTTATAAGCCCGAGCCGTAGGCGAGGGTTTATAATCGTCACGAGTTTTAAAAAACCTTAACAACCGTGTGCCATACTACGTTTTTCAATACATTTGCGAGAAAACATTATAGGTACTGCTGAAATTGTAATCTATACATATAATAAAACTGTAAATTCTAAACATTTGTGCGCGAATTACGCAAAAACCGCTAAACGAATTTTGATGATTTTTCACAATTTAGTAGATTGAGGTCCAACTTAAAATCTAAGCTATGTTTCATCAAATTCAGGTGGGAGGAACCAGGGAAACAGCTTGAACTCTCCGTAGTAGGTACTAGCTTTCATACACTAAAGGGGTCATTTTAAACTGGTTGCAGTATTTTTCTAATGTCCACACCGATGAAGTCGCGGGCGGAAGCTAGTAGAAATTAAAAAAAACGTTCGTAAACAAAAACGCACGGCGCCGGCGTGCGGTAAAATCAACTTTCCGCACGCTGTACTACTCCGTAAACAAAAACGCACGGCGTGCGGTAAAATCAACTTTCCGCACGCTCGACTGTCATCGTAAACTTACATTTTCGAGCAACTGTATTGAAAAATAAATTTCAATTTCATTTCATTTCAATTTGAATCGAATACTGTGTTTTTGACACCAATGAAACGAGAATATACATTGTTGCAAGTTCATTAAATAAGTAATAGTGGGTTGGGTACCCACCCTCACTACACTAAATGACACTGCTTGTAATTGTAATAATTCCACACACGCAATGTTTTCGTCCCGCTTTGGTATTCAAATACATTTAGTGTTTGAATTCTCTATTTGAAAACTTATGTTTCTAGTAAGTTATGTTTTCAAATAGAGAAAGAGAATTCGAGCACTAAGTATTTGAATATATAAATAAACGTACTCGAGTAACGAAAGAAAATACAGTAGGTATTCGGATACTAGTCGTGTGTCTATCTACAGGTCTACTCGACAAAAAATGGCAATACGGCGTTTGATGATTGAAAGGTCTCCTTTGGCAGAGTTAATATCCAGAACCCCCTAAAGCAGATATTAGATGGTTTATCAAAAGTGATTTATACAGCGTGTTACAAAAACCCCTTATGCCGAATATGGTAGATAGGGATCATCAAACTGAACATTGAACAACTTTTACGGAACCATCAACCAACTCTGAAATCGCCAAAAAATGGCTGTTTCATACAAAAATTATGGCGACGGCTACACGCATTAAAATTTACTCGCCTAATAACGAAAATATGAAAATGTATGAAACAGCAGATATTTTTTTTCTATCTTCCATATTAGGCATCATTAGGATGTATCTTTGTAACACATTGTATAAATATAAACGTTTGTTTTGTACGTTTGTATGTTTAAGTGTATCTAATTTTGTATACCTTACCTATGTGTAGAGATCAACAATTTTTTCTTTCTTTCATAAGATGTTGTCGCCGTCTTGCGGCCATATTGAATTGACACAAAAAGACAGTGTTGCCAGTAGCAGCATTTTACCAGATTTTGTGTATCTAAATCTCGAAAAAACCCGCCAAAATTTTTTATTTTTCGATATTTCGCTACGTTAAATTAAGTTTATTCGATATTGATATATCGATTCAATATCCATAAATATCGATATTTTTAGGCATCGATATATTTTTCGGTTTTCCGTTCGATCGTTGCATCCCTATCTGTGTCTGGCCATGGTTGGCTGTCTTGTCTTCTGTCATCTGTCGCAAAATTAGTAATCTGTGATCTGTCGTTTGTGTCTCTAGTCTCTACTGTCTCTCTTGTCTGGGTTGGGTTGGTTGGTTTGAGTGTGAATTTTCGTATTTTTTTGTGCAGTAGTTTTATAACTACACTTCCAAACGCGCAAATATTAGGTGCTTAGTTAGTATCCAATATTGTAAATTTTTATTATAACAACAGCGCATGATGATGGTCAGTTCAGTAGACGAGGCAGCGATGACTGTGTGCATGGTAGGTAAGTAAGCCTGACGGTTTTTAGATATCACCTATTCTATTCTCTTTAATTAAAACTACCTACAATAGCAATGAGTCTTTCTTATTTATAGATAATAAAAAACCGAAAAAGGACTCGCCGTCTTGCGGCCATATTGAATTGACACAAAAAAACAACCAACTAATGATGCAGTCTTTCACCAGAAGAAGAATGGATGTTTTTCACTCCAAACAGTGTTCAGGTATATTAAATCCTTACTAATAATATTGCCTATTTACTCATATATATATACAAATCAAATAAACTTTTATAACCTAGAAGATGCACCAATTTCTTAGGGCTGGTCTAAACGGGATCAGTGACTGACTGGACCCAATGACTCGGAATTTCGGACCCAGTAACGGGATACATACATGTAATTAGTTTTTAATAATAAATAAATAATAATAATGTAGATGGGATCTGCAGTAAATCGTTCAACTTACTGTGCCCTAAAATAGAATGGGTGGCTAGTCAGCTTAATTTCTAATACACTCTCTTTTCTTAACAATACAAAATTATTGTAAAGAATACTAACTTCTGTCACTGGTCACATGACTGGCCCGACTAAATAGGTATTGTGCGAGTTATAATTTTTTAGCTCTGTGGTGCTAATTTTTAATATTTGTTTGCAATTATACTTCCATAAATTTTAGTTCACTGTTGGCAATTATACAAGTGTTTTATATAGCCTATTTAGGAGGAATAGACTTATAATAAGACTCAGTAAAAAAATCTTTTGCTTCAGGTCTCCTGTTTCATCCTGACCAACTGTTGCATCTTGGTTATGATTCGGCTATTCAAACTGGAGATGCCTTTCCTGCTGCCGGGAGGAAGCCACAAAAACACAAAATTTATTACTATTATTGAAAATAGTTTGATAGTCCCAAACTGCACAGTCTCATTGAAAATTGAACAGTATCTAAGTAATACACTGTGTCTTTTCACTAGAACATTGGCAGAATTGTCACGTAAAACACGGAGTGCATCTGCGGTAATCCTAAGCAGACCATTGCGCATGACTGGGTGCCCTGTATGCCTGACAACCTGCACGAACGAAGATACCGAGTGAGCCATTGCGGTTGTAGCTTTTTGGGCTTAGAAGCATGGAATTAGAAGTGTGTGACCGTTAACTTGAGAAGAAGAAGTCACGTAAAACGAGATGTAGCCAAGCCATGCATCATAAAAATTGAAGTTGAAGGCACAAAGCCTTAAGCTGTTGGTTGCGGATTCATTTTTTTTATATTTTTTTGTTATAATATTAATATACAATCAGTCGCCAGACTAAGTAATTGTGATGGGAGCTATTCACGTTAAAGAGTGAAGAAAGCCAATGCTTCAGCCTCTCTTGATCATCAAACACATTTCTTCGTTTTAGTCTTTTGACATCACTTGCATTCATCTCCACCAGCGTTTTAGCAAGAGGATTCGGGTGAGCACAAAGGCGATCCTTGTGTTTATTATTATATTTGGTTATCTCTTCGCTAGTTGTCAGTATTTCCAAATATTCGTGAATTTCGGTATTCCTGGTGTACCATGTGGCACCACTGATGGTTCGAAGGATGTTGTTTTGAGCTCTTTGAAGGCACTGGATGTTTGATTTAGCGGCAGTAGCCCACAGCTGGATTCATTTGCAGTTAAATGTTATGGCCAGGGTTATGGCCCATCTTCAAAAGGCCTTTGCTATTGCAGTCGTTAAAATAGAGCTCTGTGATTGGTTCGTTTGTTTTAAAACTGATAGGTACTAAACTATAATAAAAAAAAAGTGGGTAAAGGTAGAATTTGTCCGTCAGTCTGTTGTGAATATTGGGTTGTTTGTTAATTAATGTGTCTCTGTTTATATTGTATTATTTGTTCATTGGGTATTTTAAAAAAAATCTGTTTATCAGTCTTTTAAATATAGGGCCATTGTAATGTTATAGAAAACATTTTGTCAGTGTTTTGTAAATATTGGGTTGTATTCAATTCAATTCAATTCAATTCAATACTTTTATTTCAGACTTTTTCGGTCCATAAAGTGTTAGTAACAATTTTAATCTTAAAAACTAGTGTTAGTAGGTACATGGTACATTTTATAGCCGGGTGTGTAGCTGCACCCAACGACACAATAATGGGGAGTCCCACCGATCTACAAACACATTCAGCATTCCGTTGGCGGCGCCGCGAAGGCGGGCTAGCATGGAGGCGCTCCTTTTTCTCATAATAGCATAGAAGTCATCTGTGTGCGCCTCCGCAAACATCCCTGAGGCACTACAACGCCACGGTAGCCCCAACAGAACCCTGAATGCGTTGTTATACTGGACCCGCAGATCGCTGTATGCCCGCCGCGTGTAGTCAGCCCAAAGGCTACAGGTGTAAAACGACTGGCAGTATGCTTTAAAAAGCGTAATTTTGACTGATTTCGTACACCTTGCAAACCTTCGAGCTAGCATGTTACAGCGGACAGCCAGCGATCTACGTTCCCTTTCTATGTCACAGTTATCTGTCAAATCGTCTGTGACCCAGTGGCCCAAATATTTGAACTTATCTACCCTGCGCAGAGGTGTGCCACATAGTAAAACTTCCGGTATATCACTGTAACTCTTAGTACCCGATTTAAAAATCATTACCTCACTTTTATTGACATTGTATTTGAGCCCATGGGCCACCGCATATGATTCACATATTGCCAAAAGCTTCTTAAGAGCGCCGATCGATGGGCTCAGCAGCACCATATCATCGGCATAGCTGATATTGTTCATACAGACACCGCCAATATGACATCCAATATTGGTGCTACTGAGCTCACCGATCAGTCGGTTCATGTACAGATTGAAGAGCCGGGGCGAGGTCAACCCCCCCTGCCTCACCCCGCACTCCAACCTATACATGTCCGAGTATTCTCCCGCCCATCTTACGCTATTATTTTGATTACAATACCAATACCTGAACATTGATATAATCTCAGGAGGTAACGTGGTGTCCTGACAAAGCTTATGCCAAAGAATATCATAAGATACAAGGTCGAATGCCTTTGACAGGTCCAAAAAACATGCAAAGACCGGTGTTTTCCGTGCAGTATAATACTGTACAGTCTGCTTGAGGCACAGTATGGCACTCTCCGTCGACAGCCCGGGCCGGAACCCAAACTGCGCGTCATGAAGTTCGAGGTGTTTAGCCAGCTGTTTATCAAGCAGACTGTCCAGCACTTTAGCAACCACCGTGGCTAGAGATATGGGTCTGTAATTGGACATGTCAGAAGCATCCCCAGTCTTATTTTTAATAATAGGTACGACTACAGTCTGCATCAACTTCTGTGGTAAGTATCCATGGCTAAGGCATAGGTTATAAAATAAAGCGAGAACCCGCGGCAAATGTGGTCCCGCATGCTTAAGGTGCTCGATACTCAGGCCATCATGCCCAGGAGACTTACCTCTCACCATGCTTTTAATGACAGAAGCGACTTCTTTGGCTGTGAATATAGTGGTAATCTCCCCGGCACTGAACCCGGCATCCAGCACCCGCTGCAAGCTCCGTAAGGGCGATTCGACCTTGTATTCATTAATAAATAAATAGCTATTTAATTATAATTGGTCTATCAAACATGTGAAAAGATGTTATAAATGCCGAGGGTTCCTTTCCTCACATTGATGAAATTATAACGGTCTACAGTAAAATCAAAATCAAATCAAAAAATAATTTATTCAGTCTAGGCTGTTACAAGCACTTGTGAATGTCAAAGAAGCTACGCCATCGGTTCGCAAACCCTGAGCGGGAGACCTTGTAACGAGAAGAACCGGCAAGAAACTCGTCAAGGGCTGCTTTTTTCTCCCTGTAAATTTCATACAGAGTCGTCAACATTGAAAAATGAGCTCCACATTTAAAGTGAGGTCATTTTCCATCACAATAATTAACAAAAGTTTGCACACAATGGGTAGGTAGGTTGAAATTAAATACCTACTACATATCGGATAGGTAATTGTGAGAGTAAATAACTTTCATCTAGTTGAGAAATCAGTAATCACTATATCTGCTACTCGAAAATGCACCTAAGTAGGCAAAATTTACCAAAAAAACACTTGATACAAGACATAAAAAATAATAATAAAAAAAACGCAATTCTTACAATTGCGTTTTTTTTATTACGCAGTAAAATGTTTTGAACTGGAACTGGATGTTTTGGGTCAATCTCAATCCAGAGTAAATACTTGCACTTCGTAGCTCAGATGAATTTAGCCCATCTCTCGACCTGAGTCCACGGGTCATTAGGGCTTTTTTTACTGTAGTAATGATGGAGTGGATGATCTGATGTTCTCACCTATACTTATTCGTGAATTTCTTTTGGCTTTAACCCTTTCTTAAGGAGATACTTTTATTACCATACGGTTTTTAATTTTGACAATTTTTCAGAAATACTGCAGATAAATAGCACAAAAATAATTGAAGAAAAAATTATTCTTGAGCTACATTTTCAAAGTTTTCTCATCGACTGTTGAAAGACTGGAAATAAATATGAGGGTACTTTGAAAATGTCAGGCCAGACTTTTACATACTTATGATTTAAAATTTTAAAATAACTAATAAGTGCAAATTATTGGGTTGGTTTTGAAAAAATAAAACATTCTGATATTTCTGATGTAACTTTTATGGAATGGAAATAAGTGTTTTTATTTGGGATTCCTCTAAAAATAAATATTATCGATTCATACTCTTCTAAGCGTTATAATTATAAGGATAGTTTGATTTCACTCCTAAAATATGTGAGCGAGTCTAAAGGCGTCGAGCTGTCGAAAGAGTTTTGTCGTGTCTTGCTGGCGTTTTTTCATAATAATAATGCTTTATCACCAAATAAAACTTACAACACAAAGTTGGTATAAATATTTGTGTCTGTTTGTTCGCTTAAGAGCTAATTAGATCATCCTAAATATCGGACCCGATATGAAGTCGCTCCTAAATTCAGAGCAGTGTAATTGCATTCAGGAAGCTAGGATCCGATTTAGGATCCTAATTAGGATAGAAATTGTCTCCGACATAACGGATGCTAAATCGGAAGCACTTAGGACAGTGTAATCGCATTCAGGACGCTCGGCTCCGACACAGTAGTACCACAGAGTACAGTCAGTCAACACTAGTTTATTATAACAATGATATGATAATGCGTATCTAATGATTTTTATATATTATTTCTTGCTTTTTAGAGGCAGGTTTTTTGAAGTCGGTTTTTTTAAACAATTTTTTACTTTTTTTATTTTTAGTGTAAGTACCTTCTGTATTAGGTAGTGTAGGTATATTATTTAGGTAGTAAAATCGGCTCAGCCAAACGTGAGATAATCGCGGAGAAACATACATACATATACAAACTGAATACCTCCTTTTTTTGAAGTCTGTTAAAAAGACTACACAAAGGTATCCCTCTCCCAACAAAAACAATCATCTAATTCGGTTCATAAATAACAAAGTCGTCAAGGTAGTTGATGTAAAGTCATAGTATTTTCGGGATTACTTGAAAACTACTGAACCGATTTGAAAAAATAAATAAATGGAACCATCTCGCAAGAAACCTCAATCGAACAAAAAAATAATCATCAAAATCGGTCCATAAATGTCGAAGATACGCGCGAATAACGATAAAAAAAGTATACAATTGAATTGAGAACCTCCTCCTTTTGATGAAGTCGGTTAAAAACTAGTTCAGATTAGCGTTGAAAATGACACGTACCTACCTAGCTACCTACATATACCTCCTATTTACCTAGCTATGTATTTTTACGGCTACAAGAACATTCGTTTAACAACTGTATGATCGTAAAGCTGTGATATCGGATCCGACATTCAGGACGGTCTAATTGGCGACTGAATTTCTCGTCCTAAATCGGACACTAAATTTCGGATCCGATATTCAGGATGGTGTAATAAGCGCTTTAGTTCTTCTGTTTTGTTCCAAAATGTTCTACTGGTCAGTTCTACCGTAGAACTAATGAAACTTTTTCTTATTAGTTCTACCACACACAGTGGCGTAGCTAGGTAACCAAGGGCCCTAGGGCAAATTAAAAAATGGGGCCCCATTGCTATGTAAACTGATTATCAAATAAAAATATGAAATATACAATTACTTAATACTTTAAAAATGCTAAGCTACTTATGCCCGGTTCCTATATCTGAGAAACGATCCGTTTTAATTACGAATAGTAGTTTTATATACGAGGCGTAAGCTAAAAGCATTCCTATAAAAAACGTCTCGTCATGAAACTTACTGACGGCTTGTTACTAACGGATGGGAGGGTTACCGGTAACGGACGGTAAGCGTATTGTACGGAGATGAGTGTTTGGGGTGTTCCTATAAATATTTTAACCGTCAGTAGACTGTCAAGATTACTATTCGTTATGTCATTTGGTTACCCGCCAATTTCGGTCGGTTAGAGTGTGGTTAGAGTAGAGGTTCTAAAGTATTTCACTGTTTTCCCTTTTTTATTTTAAAATGTCGAGTTTTCCGTACCAAAATGGTAAAAAGGAACCCTTATGGTGTGACTCGGTCTGTCTGTCTGTCACAGCTGGATATCTCGAGAACTACTAATGGTATCAACTTGAAATTTGGAATAATTAAAGATAACGTTTGTCCAACTATTTCGCAAATAAGAAAGAAATAAAAAAAAAAAATTTTTTTTTTACAACATGGACTGAAAAGGGGTCTTAAAAATTTAAAGTGGGGCGGCTAGGACCCCCCCCCCCCCTTATCTTCGAAGTTTGCAAAGAAAAAATCTGAAATAATTCTATGTGATAGTAGTTTATGTAAAGATTACAGGAAAAATAAAACAATGTCTCAATATAACACACTTTTTAGAAATTCGAAAATCAAACAATAAATTAATCAGTTCCTCTACCAGTCAACAGATGGCCCTGACCCAAGAAAATTTAATTTAGTTTCACTAACGGTCAAGTTATGGCGCTGGACTAAGAAAAAAAATAGTTCCACTTCGGCCAAAAGATGGTGCCGACCTAATACTGCAATAATAATTTTATTATTCTACAGCTCTGCAGTGTATTTATTATGATGGTACGGAAACCCTCGGTGCGCGAGTCCGACTCGCTCTTGCTTGACCGGTTTTTTATTTTGAAATGTCGAGTTCAGATAGTGATAGAGAAGTGTGTTTACACTAATTGATGATGATACCAAGAGTAATAGCAAAAATGAACTGCTAAGTGTTATTAGTTCTTTATGAAAAATGTAATGAAAAGAAATAAAATTAACATATTTTAAAACTATGTTTTAATTTACAACTGTAAGAAATTCACCCCACTATGCCACAAAAAAACAAACTCTTACTAATTAAATATCATATCACATAAGGTACAATCAGTTTTATTTTAAAACAACTGTAAGAAACTTAATTACCCTAAAAACTGGCACAAGAAAGGACCCTTAGGGCGAGGCAGTTCCCGAAATTTACTCTTTCACTATGTCTTTAGAATAAGGTTAAATATTGCATTGCTTTAATTGTCGCTTCGCCAGAAATTTGACGAAATTTAGTACATTTTTATTGATTTCTGAAATACTGGATCATTTATTAAAAATGTACTCGGTTATTGTGTTAGATCAATAAAAAAGCTCTCCTTTTTGCATAAAAAATCATATCACTGTCGTTGAAAATAACGAAATCTGACGATTTTAAGTTTATTTTTATGGTGTTATTCAGAATTTATTTACAGAGTAACCAAGCCATTTTTCAATATTCTGTTCGGTTATTGTGTTTCTTTGTTTCTTTTTCAGTCTACAGTAATTTTTGTGAAGTAGAATTCTACATCAGTTCTTCACATTGGAAGTTCAAAAATCAATCTTTTCATCAAATCGTGAACTGGCCTCGCCTTAGGATTCTTAATAATACAACACTAATTAAATATTAATAATAGGTATAACTATTGTTTTCTTTTATAACAACTGTAAGAAACTAACCTTAATATGGCATACGAAAAACAATTGGACCCTAACAATACTTCTTAATAATACAATACTAATTAAATATTAATATTTGGTACAATTATTGCTTAATTTTATAACAACTGTAAGAAACTCACCCTAATATGGCACAAGAAAAGCAACTAAACCCTAACCTTACAATACAATATTAATACTAATACCTACTAATAACTAATACCTTTACTTCTTAATAATACAATACTAATTAAATAATGAAAACCCTATGAATACTTCTTATTATTACAATATGAATTAAATATTAATATTACAATTATTTTCCTTATTGGCTAACTCCAATTTTAGTATTTCTAACTCTATGTCTAATTTTTCATAATATTTAGTAATTGCCAAATTACGTTGGAGCCGTCCATCATCCTGGTTCGTATTTAACTTTTTGGCTGTAAAAAAGAAAGCTCGGATTAGATTTCGATATAAAAAAATATTTACATTCTATATAATGAACAGGGGGTTACTCCCGACGCAATCGAGAATATCGAGATCGAGGTGGAATCAAGTAATCGTCAAAGGTTATTTAAACCATGGAAACACAATATGAACTGTCAAATAATACGATTGACTTTACGCAATCACCTAGCAGATTTATGACGTTTATTCGATCCTGCTAGGTGATTGCGTAAAGTCAATCATATTCATTTGACAGATCATATTGTATTATAATCATAGATATTATAATAGACAAAAGAATTTGACAGTTGAGTGTCGATAAAATAACGCGATATAAATCGGTCATGCTAGGCAGGCAGATGTGAACTCGAATTCATCAATTCCCGCCAAGAGTAGGGGGGGCGGGTTTTAACAAATTAAAAAAAACGTGTTTACATGTGGGGGGCATTCAATACAAACTTACAAGATTTTATTTTTCATGCGTGAACTTATTTTAATGCAACCTAATACGCATAAGCCAGACAATGTTTTGTAAATATACTAGGTATTTTATTACCTATTATGCAAGGTGTTTGGTAAGAGCTTATAAAGCCGAATATGATAGACAGGGACCATCAAACTAAATAACTTTTACTATGGATCGCGAAATGAACTCTGAAATCGCGAAAAAAAAATCAGCTGTTTCATACATTTTGATATTTTTGAATGAAACAGCTGATTTATTTTCACGAAATCAGAGTTGGTCCCATAGTAAAAGTTATTCAGTTTGATAGTCTTTTTCTACCATATTCGGCTTTATAAGGTTTTTACCAAACACCTTGTATAACTAGACTTGGAACTTTGTATGGGAGACCCTCACACATAAACTCTATTAATATAAAATAGTGTAGTGATTTTACCTTTGCTTTGCAGGGGCTTAGACATAGAGGTCATTCCATAAATATGTCTTACACCTTGTTCGCCTGTGTTGCCCCCAGTTGCTGTAGTCCCAGCGTGGGGACTAAAGTCAATTTTCCTCTTTTTTGCTGAAATGTAAAAGAAACATTACAATGTGTACCTGTATATGTTTACAATACTACCTACTTACAAATCTACAATGTTAACTTTGAAAAAAAAAAGTTATTTTGCAAAGAAAAAAATATATAGAAGGAAATAAGAAAGAAATAGGCAGGATACTTACTTGTACTTAAAGGCAAGTGTGATTCATCCGGGATGCTAACTCTTGCATCATTTGCATCAAGTAGTTCTTGAGTTTGCATCAAATCATCTACATTGTTCAGCTCCAAGATGACAACATTGTCAGTACCTACTCCATCACCACCAAATGGTACATCAAACCCACTACATGTGGATCACCTGACACTTTTTCTAAGATTTCATCAGGTGGGATGAAATCTGGTTTGCCACCACCTGTCTACAACAGATTAAAACACAATTTATTTGTCAAGTTTATTTAGATAATTGGATGTTCCGCTTTCAAAATCCATTCAAATCAAATCAGATTGATACACAGAATGTATCCTAGTTAGATGGACTATCATTATATTATTACTAATAATTAATAATAATAAATTGCCTAGGATACTTTTTATGCAGACATTATCATAGGGCCGGGATTCACGCGGGTAACATCACGGGGTATAGCTAGTAATTGATAATAATAATAAATATTACTAAATTATTTTGTCTTGAATTTTGTGTTATTTTCAATTTTAATTTTGCTTAAAACGAAACGCACATCTGTGAGTGAAGAGGGCTCGGTATTTTAATGACCAACGGATGTTCGTCGACAGCAGGTAAAGAAAGTAAATTGTGGAACGGTATTTACGACTCGTAGTCGGTTCTAGAAAAACGGATAGTAGCTTTTATACAATACCGATCCGTTGAATATAGGAACCGGGCATCAAGCTCCTTTTTGTGCACTGCAGGGCAGGTAATAAAAATATTAAACAGTAACAATAGGGCTGCCATCTCTAAAACCTGCCACCCAGGACGGGAAGCGTAAAAACCCCGGACTTTGGAGCCTTGACCCCGGTTTTTTTTTATATTCACTCCTAGCTTGGTTAAAAATACATTTTACCCAATACTTGACTGAAAAAATGTATTTTTAAGCCTTTTTTCGCATAAAATAGTGTGTTTTACTAGTTATGATGGAGCTGCCGCCGGGGTGTTCACCACAATTTAGTAGTTAGTGGTTTTGCAACCGTATCGGGTCAAAATAAATGCCCAAATAGTCAGGGGCGGCCCGTAAAAAAAAATGGCCGCGCAGCGCGATTTTTAGTCAGTTTCATTTACTACCCTTGTAATCTTGCTTGTGTATAGTAAAAAAATTGGGCCGCGCAGCGCAATTTTTTGCGGGGTGCAGGGTGCTTTTAAAGTTAAAAAAAATTTGCGGGGTGCGCGGTGCTTATTCATAGCAAAAAAAATTGGCTGCGCAGCGCGATTTTTTGCGGGTAGCGCGTGCGCTGAATGAATATAGTATTTTTTAGCGGAGTTTGATCCAAAACCCGGACTTTAATTATAGTCCGGGTTTTACCCGGACTACAATCAGAACCTCACCCGGACGCTCCCCGGACGCCCTCCAAGGACAAATCCGGGGAAACAGCCCTAAGGAACAACATAAATTACAATTAATACTTGGTGTAGGTTTGGCTAATAAAACGAAATAGAGAAGATTCAAGGGTTTATTATATAAAGGTCGAGCCAACCAACTGACTAAATAACAATTATATTTTCAATTTTTTCCTAGCTTTAGTTCTCGCAAAAGTATCAATGACTTCGTTTAAATCCAGGCTTGATGTGGTTTTGTTTTCAATGGGGTTGGTAAACTTTTTCGAAGAGAATTGTTTTATATTTTTTTTTGTTAGCACAAGTTTCAAGAATAAAGAAAATAATATTATGTTTTTTTTTATTTTACTTTGTTAACCAAATATTTTTTTTTATATTATTATCGCGATAAAATATCAAACGTACAGCTGAACACGAAGTTCCTTTGCATTTACGGATTAAAAAACTGATTGACAGATTTGACAGACAGTGACAAAGAGTATAATCGTAATCACCTAATGTTATTGTTTGTTTATCAGCTTATTACTGTGATTTTCTAGTGTTTTTCTTGTTCAATTATTGGAAATGAATTAGCTTGAAGAAATCCATAATCCAGCTTATCACGCCGATGAAGTACCTACACTGCTTTGTTCCGTTTTGTTTGAAATATAGACGTGACCATCCGCAGAACATTTTTTTTAGAATTACCATGCCTTTGAAAGAGACGTGGTGCAGAGGATAAAACAGGAATTGTCCTCAAAGAGCTTTATACGTTTGTGATGATCTCGTAAATGTATGTATATCTACAAACTTACTCACAAAAGAGTTATTTTATGTTAGCTGACTGTGACCTTACATTTCGTTAGATGGCGTTGATCATTAGGTCTGGCTGATAACTCTATCTCTAGTATAATAATGTACTCTATGACTGTGACTGACATGACAACAATAGTTGACATAGCTAATGCCAAACCTTTGCTTTTTTGTTTTGAGCAACAACATAAGTCTTTGGAGCAAAAGCATTACCTACGCATACAGCCGTAATAGTGATTTATTGTACTATGCTGTAAATTAAAATTTTAAATTTTTATTTAAATTCAAATTAAGTATTATAAAAATTCCGCAATTGGTTATTCATGACTCCAAAGCCAAAAGCTACCAGAAAATATATAATTTACAATAGTTTTGGAAAAGTTGACCAACCCCATTGCTATTAGCGATAAATGTCGGAGTCGAGTTTGGCCCATATTATTTCTTAAATAATTTTTAATTTGCTAAATTACCTTTCAGCTGCTGCAGAAGTGACAGGAATTGTAAAGAATAATGCTGTAAATACTTCCGTTAGGTCGCATTCTAGCACTCCATATTTGCTCATTATTGTGAACAGTCCATGCTTGAGTTAGTTGAGGTAAAACTAGGGGGTAAATATTAATAAATTGAAGTGAAAAACTAGGGCCTATTATATCTGAATATTTTCTTTGGAATTCGTCACAATTTTTGTAATAAAGTTGCTTTATCAACATGTAATAAAAATGTTGGTGTTAGAAAATCGAATATATGACAGACTGCACTCATACCAATAAAACGTGTATCTAATTGAGATATTACTGTGTCTAGTACATGATTATTGAAAATCTTAATTCGATGAATAATACAACGCACATATCACTACTGCCAACCTACAGAAAGAATTTAAGAGAATTCTCTAGGCATAACTTTCGAATTTCTCTCAACTGAGTTGTCATGATTAAAGTGGGAGAAAATTGTGGTTTGAAAATGGGACAAAGGAGATTGCCCATTTTCTAAGAGCACAACATCTCACTGTAAATGTTTTTGTGCCCTAATAATTTGAATTGATTTTAGTAGCTGATAGATTCCTTATTTAACCCTTAATAAGGCGCGAGCCAGTAGGCTAGTTAGAGAAGAAGTTGAAATTGATTTAGGGTAAGTTGATACTCTAGAATATGAAAAATTAAAAAAAAGGGGGGGGTTTTCATGGGGGGAGTACCTTTTTTTTGGGTGGGAAATAATATCCCTTTGCCCGATTAGGTTTACGCATTAGGTTTTTGGGTGGGAAATAATATCCCTTTGCCCGATTAGGTTTTGTACTTTTAGCCTCAGTTTCATTATTTCCATATACAAGCACTAGCCCGTGGCTTGGTTTGTATTTTTTGTAAAATTATAAAAAAAATAAGTAAACAAAAAAAAAAGAGTCTTGTCATATTGTTACTTATATAAAATTTTCTGTTTTGCCTTATTTTATGTAGACCCCTGAAATAAATTTGTAAACTAGAAAATTAAAACAATTTAGAATTACTTATAATAGTGTTTTATTTCGCTTATAAAACTAAGAAACTTATACTTACCTAAAGGAACATAAAAAAAAACATTCTTCATTCCGCTGTGGGACCTCGAATGTTATGTTAGTGTTATAAAACTAAGAATGGTACCATCTGATTCAAATGCTGTTAGGATAATACCTTTGAGTTGAGATGATGTCATAAGCCGCTCCATTCCAAAAGGTAGTAGGTATCCTAACAGCATTTGAATCTGATAGTAGCTACATACACCAAAGAACATAAAAAGAATCATTCTTCATTCTGCTGTAGGACCTCGTGAAAAGATTTAAAGCATTTGTTTGCACACAGAGAAATTTTGCAAGTGCAGCAAATTATTTTCGTTCGCTTCTCCTTCTTTTTCGTGCTACAAAAACGACACCTTTTGTAGGTACTGCCTTCGTCAGGAAGATGGACTCCAACATTTAGGAGGCGGATCTCATCCGGTACCCCAAAGGTTGCACCCTTCTTGTTCTTGAAAGATACCGGTTGAATTTTTTTAGTTTTAAAATTTGAAATCATCTCTCGAGCCAATCGTAATGGGAATTCTCTATGAGAATGGTTTTTGACTGCGTGCACTGTACTGTAAGTGATGTAGCTGTTTATGATTGCGGCATCAAACATAAACAAAAATAACCTCATCCAGTATTTTCTACATTTTCTATTAATTGGATATGATGACCTAAAATGATCAAAATGATCCACTCCTCCCATAGTCAATGTATATTCAGCTATAGCTTTAGGACAGAGAATCTCTTTTCTTGTTCCGTCTTTCTGGGTCCTTTTGACAAAGACCGTGTCAGTCGGATGGTGGGCCGTTGTAAGAACAGTGACGTCTCGGGTATCAAGCCACTTTATCGCTGTAATAGGTTCTGCGGTCAAAGCAGTGAATTGATTTTTTTCGAGTCTCAGAGGTTTCGATTGGGCTTTCTTCATCATGATTTATATCGCGTGATATAGCGTTTTATCACGTTTAACTGTCAAAAAGACAAAGGAGTTTGACAGTTGAGTGTCGATAAAATGCTATATCACGTGATATAAATCGGTCATGCTAGGCAGGCTGGTGCAGTTGCTAAATAACTTAAATTCTAAATTGTTACTGCTACCAGACTAAATCGTTAGATAAAAGCACTAAAATGAATAATTAATGGACTAATCCGTTTTTGGTGAAAACATGGCTGCTGTTTATGCCATTAATTAGTAGCACGACTGGAGCCAAATGTATACTATAGCAGGCATAGTCGGGACGAGTCCTTATTTTATTAATTTAAATTTAATTAAATCACGAAAATTATGAGTGCGCATTGTCAAATTTGAAATCATCATAGTGATTTTATCGATACAATTATTTTCGCAAGTGCAAGTTACGGTGGAGTTACGGTCAATGGTCGATCAAAGGTGATGTTTTGTAGAATGTCCTTTGTATTACAAATTGTAATAGTGAATGACATTTTGTTTTCTTGGGGAACCCTCACGATGACATGAGCAAAACACGAACAAAATGGCGAACAAGTGTGATAAAAAGATAACTAAAACCATTAACGGTGCAAAATAGCACTATAAACATGTTTTAGTTTTCAATGATAGAGTCGATTTATTACCGTCAGAGCCTTTATGTAATGTTAATAGAACAAATCAGTGATAAAACTAGGGCCTATTTGGGGTTCTGTAAACGTTTTCAATACCATTATAATAGTACTTATTATGAAACTAATTAGCACAGGACTTTTATAGTACTAAATTCTATGTGTCTATTATTATTAATAACTTACTTTTTTATTATAGCCCAAGCTATTAAATGTGCTCCGGAGGCGGCCCATCCTATCCAGGCACCGTCCGCGTGCTTCAGCCCTGCTAAAAACAATAGCAGGGCCGTCGCTAATGTTGCATACTCTAATAGCATCATCATCAGCTCTTCATTAGATATTTAGTATTCTTATTCGTAGATTTCAATGCCTTTTTCGCCGATGAAATTTACCAATATAGAGATGCGGCGTGTTTCAGAGGCTGACTCCAAACCGTTGGCCAAGATGTATATTTCGAAACGATATTTATTTATTTATTTATTTATTTATATTCATATGGCATACACAACAGATGACAGTCAACAATAGCACACAATAACAGCTAGACATGTCTTGAACCAAACTGACATCCAAACACGTGCACACACAGAAACACATGCGATGCGAAAACATTTAAATTATTACATTACATACATAGATACATTTGTCGAAGCGATCCTTTAAATTTCCTTCAAACTTCAGGGAAGTCGCTGATGTTGCATATTCTAGCATCAAGCTTAGCGCTTCTTTGACATTTCCCTGAAAGAGAAAAATAGTGCGACGGTACTAGGTGGCCCCAAGAAAAAAAAGTTGTTTTTCTTTTTCATTTGGCCATAAAAATGGCGTTTCGTCAGTGTTGCAAATACGAATGGTAATATATCATTTTGAGCTAGTATGTGTTCCAATTTTCTTACTTGTCTCTCTATGTTATCTGGATCGACTAAATGTGGTATTTTTCTCATTTGCAACATCTTGCAACGCTCTAATCTCTGATCTGGAAGCTCTTGAAATACCAGTATTTAATATTGTGCGGCAATCCCCTCAGGCGTTGCACAGAGAGCTCTTTGAGCTTCGCCTTCATCGGAAGCTTTTGGTGTCAAGTAGAAATATACATATTGCCATGGTAGTGTGTGTATCCATGTTTTCACTAGCGCCACGATATAATCTCCTTTCGTCACTCGTTGGTATTGTAATAATTTAGACTCGAAATTAAATGCAAAGGTTTTTTTAAACTTATATGTTTTTATATTTACATTATTTTCAATTCCTGATGTTATCACTGGTGGACTGTTGGTTGTCATTTCGTTTTCACTCATTACGTTCTCACGCTCAGTGCGTTCCCGTGTGACTGATGTGACCTTTTGTTGCAGCTGCTTTATTTAAAAAGAACGGGGGTACGTTTATTCTAGTTTTTTTGTCAAATAATCCACAATAATAATACACAACAACCAGTAGTTTCGTAGCAGTTGGACTTTAACTACCGCGGCCTTTGGAAAAACCATCCATGTCCTATTATTCTGTACTACTGTTCAGAGTGGCAAATGAAATTATTAAAAATAATATTATGATAAACGAAAGAATAACTTACCTGATACTGGGTCCTCTTTTTTTTACTTTTATGAAGAAATGAGGCTATTTCTTCATAAAAGTAAAAAAAAGAGTCAAGCAATCAAGCTTCACTAAAAAAGTTATATTTATTAAGGCGACGCATCGTAGTCGTCGTAAAACAGAGATCCTTCGTCTATTTGGACTTCTTCTGGCGTCGCGTGTTTATCCCAGAATCTTTCCCACACCATTGCTGTCACAAAAAAATAATCTTCGATTCTGTGATGGAATCTCATAGTTATCGTCCTTGTTTCAATTGGCCTCTCGCTTCAGGCACTGGCACATACATATACATATCTATTTGGTAATTACTCGCTGTGTATAAACGACAATCTTTTACTGAGTGCCTGTTTTTGTATTTGACGTCCGTTGCCATCGTTTGTCCTGCTGCCAACAATTTCCATTGCTCGAACTGGTTTTCATGTACCATTTTCTGCACCGCTCGGCTTCCTTTCCATCAAAAACATAGAAAGTTTTTGGTCTTTAGAGTCAACCCCTCCCATATATTTATTGTACTCCACTATTGCCTCTGGTTTTTGAATTGCTACACCGGCCCTACGACCAGGCAACTGTCGGTCTGTGTGGTAAGTCGAGACAGCCGTTACTAGCTTATCGTCCTTCCAGGCGATTATGGTGATGTCACCGCAATGCCTGGCCATTTGTTGCCCCCTACCTAAACGCCTTTCACTGGCTCTCTTTATATCCTCGGGGACGTGCAGGCGTCGAGGATTTATGGTACCTACCACATCAGTACCACGCCTACCATTTAAATATCTGGTCAATGGTAACTGGTTGTACCAGTTATCCATGACCAGTGTCAACGTCCAGATACCCATTCATCAGTTCGAGAACGACCATCGCGGTGCAGTTCTCTAACCCATGGATGGGTTCCGCTGACATGGATGACTCTTTTTCGGCATATAAGAGACACCTCAGCAGGTATCCAGTTGTGCCCTCGCACAACTCGTATGACTTAATTCCAAATCGGGCCGCCTTTGTACTGATACACTGTACCCCACTAAGGCGGCCTTTCCAGAGGAGCAAGGACTCGTCCAGGCTGAGGTGTTTTGTAGGGGTTGAGAGTGCGGCAAACTTGGCATTGCAGTGGTCCAGAACGGGACGAATCTTAGAAATCTTCTTCTCGTATGAAGAAAGTCGGGTCGTAGGCAGGGTCTTCATTGTTAATAAAATGCAGAAATTTCTTTACTAAAAGAAAGCGATTCCTGGACATTATTTGTCGGAAATCTGGCATGTGGGTCATACACTTTTCGGGGTTCAAAAATGTAGCACATAAAAATGTCGATAATTTTTTTTTTATTTTTTTTATTATTACATAATCATCAAATAAAAATATTAAAGATATAAAACTAGATCGTTTTCGATAATTGGCTTAATTAGGACCTTTTTACTTATTTTTAATTTAAGACTACAGAAAAGACATTAATACCACAGAAAAGAACAAAATCAGTCAAATAATAATTACTTCTAATAATAATTATAAAAATCAGTCAAACAATAGGAATCAAAGTTATAACAAAATTATAGTAGCGTCTCCCTTATCTTTTATCATTAAAAGGTGATTTTTTTATGTAATCAACAGAAAATTGTAATATTAGTAGTTAGAAGACAATTTAAAAAATATTCTCATCCTCACTTCCACTACTTTCAATTATCATTTTAAGTCTTTTGATTTTTTTTCTCGGTGAGCCTTCAGAATCATTATTAGCACATATCGAAAGTCTTCTGTCAAACCTTGCGGAAGATGATGCTTCACCAATAAAATACTTTTTACTTAAATTAGTATTTCTTTTATCACTTTCGTACAAGTCTGATTGTTTTCTTTTAAACATCTTAGGAGGTGACAAAGAATCGGAGTCATCCGAGTTAATATTTTCGAATCTAGTGAGCAATTTCCTCGGTGTAAGTGGTAGTCGTATATTCGATAGTTCCGGCGATGGCAATGGCGTATTCATGAAAGGTGAAAGGGGTGTTCTCGGACCAGAAACTGTTGAACGTGTTGCGGTTTCTGAGGAAAGATTAACTGCACACGATTCTGAAATATTCGATGCACCACTTGACACAATTCCAGGTAAACTTTGCGTGCCTGTAGGATCTGTAAGAGGTGGAACCAAAATTTGACCAATTTCATGAGGACATTTCTTGTGAGCTGCGCATATGTAACAGCTGAGTCTTCTCGCGTGGATTGTATTCGGTTCTATAGCACTCCAGGATATTTGATGTATTTGGAATGTCTCCTTAAACGGGCGTACAATACTTGCATTTGCTATTGCTTGAATTTCTGATACATACTCGTCATCGATGGGGATAATTACTATGCCTTTGCAGCTGTTTTTTAAACAATCAATAAAACTATCAAAATCGGCAATGTCTTTTCCGTGAGCTACAGTTTTGTCACAGGTGCGTTTTATACAGCCTCCGACTCCGTCGGGTGCACCTTTACCGTGACCAGATTCACTAAAATGCCATATTATCCTTTCAACGTTGCCTATTTTTCTGATATAGTTTACTACTAGCTGAAACATTGTCTTGTTCCGATATTGAGTTGTTGGTCCATCACTCAATATATGGAGCTCTTTCAATTCCGGTGTAAGTACTTTAATTTGTTCAATCACAGGTATGTAACATTCAACGGCGGCTCGGCAACGCTAGAATAGTAAACGCAGGTATGTAAGGACAGTTGTCCTTTTGACCCTCCAAAGTGAGCTGACTGAACTTCTGTTCCATATTTTAAACCATAGTTTTCAAAAGAGTCGATATGGAGTAAACCTTCTGAGGGGGTAAGATTTTGTTTTATGAACCTGATTACTTTCGACTGATTAATGATGTTAGCAACATGTTGCATAAATAAGTACAATTTAGAATAAAATATATCAACGAGTTGTTGATGGGATGTTTTTACCTTTTCTTTAATCGACTTTTTTTATTTGTTTTTCTTGACCTTTAATAGCCTCTGTGACATTTTTAGTGACCCATCTATGGTAAATAATTGTATCATTACCGTTAGTGACATTGCAATTTACTTTTTTTTCACGACAATTTTCACATTTGCGTTCCAAGCATGAAACATTGAGTACACTATTACAGCAAAGTGACTTAGCTACGTCCGTAGCTGTAGAATAAGATAAAATCTTCGCTTGATGTAAAGCCTGCACAATGTAATCATTATTGGCGTGAGTAGAACACAGGCAAGTGTTTCTTGAAACTGCTGTAGGAAATATAACCCAAAAAGGGCGATGTCTTCGAAAAGTTTCATATACTATATTTATGCCAGTCTTATCGACAAAAATCTTATGAAGGTTGAGCAGTGTGTCATTTAAAAGTCGTATCTGTTTTTTAACTCCTCGACGCGTTATTGTTTCTTTTTTGCCTGCTGTCAGTCTGCTGTAGGGTGCAGTGTGCAACAATGAAACACCAAAAATTCAGAGTCTCGTATTTCTTTCATTTTTGTAGATATGGATGCCGTTTTTTACAGGAACGGAGTCTACTTAATTAGGTTTAATATGACATTTATAGTTTCTTAAATAAATAGACGCATTACCTCTAAGAAGGTTTTTTTCTTAAAATGGGAATTGTTTCATTGTGTCCACCTGGGTGGACACAATGAAACACCCTGTGTTATACAATAAAACACTGTGTCCTACAATAAAACACTGATATAGAATATTTAGTTTTTTTTATTTAGTGTATAGATATTGGAACAATTAAATGATAAAACTGTTTAATTGCAATCAAAAAAGGTTTTATTCGCAATATTACACTTTTGGTTTGTCTTAGGTACCATATTAAGTTACTTACATAAATATTAATCCCAGTCTCATTTTTTTAAATCACAGTTCAGTATCTTCACTACACATAATGTTACTTAACAATAAATGAGTCTTAAAATCACAAATACCTATTACATAGGTTATTTTAATCAACAGAAAATCACAGTAATTTAGGTAACCATTCATAATAATACCTACTTTAAGATTAATCAGTCTTAAAATCACAATTATTAGCAAAGAAAACATAACAAATCAAAACTATTAGCAATGAAAACTTAACGCAACTTTATATTTGGTGACACGCGTACTGGGAAATAATAGAAAGAGTTTCGACTTTTCGTCCCATTTATTTCCGGTGGAGGAAGAATCATTTTTATCTCTTCTATGCGAATTTCTGACATATCGGGTTCTAATGGCATGTGAAATTTCATCATGTCTTTAACTTTTAATCTCATAAACGAAACCTCGTATCTGTTAGCACTTAGTACATCAATTATTTTTGCGACATAATATACCTTCAGTTTCTTACTATCTAATAAAACCAGAACATAATCGTTATTTTGGGGTTTACGATCAAGTTTTTTGAAATTTTCTGTAATCAAAGGTAGCCCATCCTCGTCAAATTCGTCTTCATCGTCTAACCCACTTAAATCAGTTTCACTAAGGCATACTACTTCCTCATCTTCATCGGTGCTTGTTTCAGAATCTGGTTCAATTTTAATCTTTTTAGGTTTATTTTTTCCCTTTTTATCAGATAAAACTGGTCGTTTCATTACTTTTGCCGCTAACTTTCTTAATAGAGATTTTTTCTTTTCTTCAGCTATCTGGTCTTTCTCTGGCGTGTCCGTGGCAACAATGCTTTTACCTAATTTTCTTGATTTACGTTTTCCCGTCCGCGGACCAGCCTTTAGAGCAGGCATAAATTCATCAGGAGTTTTGAATTTGGCTATAGAACTGATGGGGAATTTTACAAAAGGCGGTGTTATGTCTCTGGTCAGTCTGCTAGGGCCTGGTTCTTGAGCCTCACTCACGGGAATTACTGGATCCGGCGTCTCACATGCAGATTCAGCGTCTTGAGCAGGAACTTCTTTAATCATATACTCATCTATACCTTCCAATACAGACGGACTATCAGCACGTGTCACATCTGATGAGGGACTATTAATATTCTCTCTGTTTTGTAGTTCATCATGAGCATCATTGAAAGTTGGTTGATCTCTATCAGTAACTGATGATGGCATGAAGTCAATTTCGGTAAAAATGTTTGCATCATATGGGAATATCCCACATTTTTTGAAGGCTGACGCTATATTCACTGGCGTCATTGATTTCGAATATGCCTGACCCACGCACTCAGCAACATTATAGATCGTCATTGGTTTTCCAGGATTCTTCATCAACCATGAATCCACAGAGCTATTGTAATACACTTTGAAAGGTCCATTTAAGCCCACATCAAGTGGCTGCATCTTTGCTGTTGTATGAGGGTGCAGCGTTAGAACTGTAACCCCCGATTCTTTTGCCAAGTCTAAAGCTTCAATACTAAGGTGAGACTCATGGTTATCAAATATTAGAAGCGCAGGGTTTTCTCGGCTTGCAGAGGTGTGTTTAATAAAATGTCGCATGACTTGAACAAAGAGCTCCGCATTCATCCATCCAGTTGGAGTCGCAAGTCCAAGGGAACCTGGAGGAGCACCATGTAACATTACATCTTTATAATTTTTCCTCGGGAAAACCAGAACTGGAGGTAATGCTTGTCCTGCCGCACATACAATGGCACAAGTAGTCACCAAAGTACCTCTTTCTCCACTAGTTACTTTGCCAATATTCTGTTTTCCTTTTGGCGCCAAGACTTTCTGGGGCTTTTGAACTGTTGTTGTAGCAGTTTCGTCAAGGTTGTACACTCTTGTACCATTGCCAAAAGAGGGATGACGTTGCATAACACTTTTGAGATTGTCATAGAAAGTTTTGACCGTTTCTTTATTAAACGCAGTGGCACGAGCCAAACTACAGGCCTCAGGCTTCTTCATCGATAAATCTGGATGCCTTGATTTAAAAGATCGAAGCCACTCTTTTCCTGCCATTTCTTCCTTCTTCCAAGTATCAGGACATTTAATATCATTAATTATCGCCATTTGAAAAGCGACGCGGCGAACATCTTTACTCGACAGTCCATAAAATTTTAATGCGCAGTCTTTTATATATCTTTTGAGTGCTGCTTCTTGGTCGTCTGAAAACGTTTTGTTAACGTCGTAGTTAGGTGTTAACTTTTGACCTTCCAATGACGCGTCACTAATATTTTTATGTTTTTTTATGTACCGGAACAGTGTAGGATAACTCACATTGCACTGTTTTGCGGCTTTTCGTATGCTCATTCCTTTTCTATTGAGTCTTATAGCGTTTAGCATATTTTCATAAGAATGGTTGCCCTTCTTTCTCATTGCAGTTTTCTTACGCGCCATCTTAAAAAAAAGTTTACATTTTTATCTATATATCTTTATAACTAGCGGCCGGTGGTCACCCGCGTGGTTCCCGTTTTCGTGGGAATATCGGGAAAAATTGTTTTATATGTGTTGTTCTGATGTATAAGCTTTAGTACTGTAAAGTTGCATCTAAATCCGTTCAGTAGTTTTTGCGTGAAAAAGTAACAAACATCCATGCATCCATCCAACATCATACAACATGCATACATCCTCACAAACTTTCGCATTTATAATAATATTACTATTTGAAAAATAATTAATAGGTACATCCTATATGTAACTATTTGAAAAAATGCTTAGCTACCTACCTAAAATGATTATTAAAAAGTGAAATCATACATAATGATTCAACATGGTATTCGATAAAACAAAGTGGTACACTATGAAACACAGTGGTACACTATGAAACAGTGTTTCACTGTGTCCACCCTTGAACTGTGTCAATGTTGGACACCTTGGGTATTTTACAATAACCTCAAAAAATAACCTACCAAAGTCGAATAATTGAATAGGTTATCTAGTCCACGTGAATACATGATACACTTACAAAGTGAGTTAATACTGAGAAAAACGGAATTAACTATAGTATTAAATTGAAAAATCAAATAAATCTGAAAAAAAAACTTACTTTTTTTGCCAAAAGTTCAATTTTGCTCCACAGACACGTCGTTTCACTAGCGCCGCGAACGCAAACTAGGATGGAGCGGGCGCGTGTATGAGGCTGTCTCGCCTAGCCAAGCTGCACTATCTGGCAACGTCGCATTTAATAAATATGGCGCCGTTTCATTGTGTACGACTGTTTCAACGTTGAACACTCGACCCTACTCATCTTCACATAAAAAATCATGAACTTTTTTTTTTCAGGCTAATGTTTAATGTGTCGTGTTGTTGTCTTTGTTTTTTCAGTCTCAGTCTCAGATATCTCATCCTGTACTTAGATAACTTTTGCTCTAAGTATTTTAATCTATTAGACAAATACTTTGTTTTAGCTACCAATATACGTCTGTTCCTAGCACTTACTGCTTTTCCCGAAACAACCCGTGAAAAACGCGACGACGATTTTCCCGAAACAACCCGTGACAAACTCGAAGATGGGCTAGAAGGTGGGGTATTTTCATTTAATATTTCTTCAGTTCGCTCTTTTAACTTTTCTTTTTCTCTTCTTAGCCTCGACTTTTCACGCCACATCTTTCGCATTTGCCGTTGCTGCCTAGGTGTAAAGTCTTGGATAGTTTTGATCAAACCTTCTTGTTTCTTCTGGTGATATCTCTCCCTATCTTTTCAAATTTCGATTTGAAAGATGTTAAGTTCTTCAAGGATTTTTCAAGAGAAGTCTTAATACCCTCAATATCCTCAGAAGGAGGCAAGTGTGAAGTTAAAATAATTTCGGATGGAAGATTCTTAGATAATTTTACGATTTGTTTCCGCAATTCTTGAACAGAGTCAGCTGGGGTTTGACCACGCAAGGCCACTTCGTATTCAAGTTCTGACTTTTGAAGCGAAAGAAAATTTACTGGACGTTCAACCATGATTACGACAGTTAAAAAAATAAAAATAAAAGTAAAACGGAACCAAACTAAGGTGAGTGTAGCGTGAGGCTAATCAATTGCAGCGCAAAAGTGGGTAGCTAAATTTAAAGGTTAAATTTAACGATTTAAAAAAAAAACATGAACAACGTTAAAAAATTGAATAAGCACTAAAGCGCAGTAGCAAAAGTACTTGTAGGTTTAAAAAGTTAACAACGGCTTAGTGACCGTTAGTTAGGCAGTAAAAGATATAGGTACCCACCTACAACACAAAAAAAACAAAATTAAGTAGAGAATAAAAAGGCGATAACCACTGAGCGAAAGATTTTGAGCGAGTTGGGCGCCACTGACATAGCTGGACGTGTGAAGCACGACCAGTGCACAGAAGGTGGTAAATGAAACGTCAATTTTACAAATTACCCAGATATATTGTAAGATCTCAGGGGGGGGTAACAACCTTCGCTCAGGGTTACGAAGAAAGTATAAAGGGGGACTTAGCTGCGGTTTAGCCTAGAGGAGGCAGCAGAGGATGTGCAGCACGAGGGCTACACCCGCGAGCGGAGCGGAGGGATCAGCCTCGGTAGAACGAGGGTGGGCTCGAGGTGAAGCGGGTGCGCAGGCTCGGCGTGGATGATGCTCCGGGGTAGGCCGGAAGCAGCAGGTGGTGACTCGGGCAGGTAGGTGCCCGGAGGTGTAGCGGTAGGCGGCGCAGGGGGGTCCGGTAGGGGAACTCCTGCCCGTAGATACGACCCCTAGTTCGGGGACGCACGAAAAACAGACTTTAATTATCGAAAGGTAAAATATTTCAAGAAATGAGGCAGATTCTACGAATCCGTCGTATTTATAGCGATATAAACATTCGAGAAGATTCTCAAAACGTTGAGAACCTTCTCGATATGTTCCTACCTTTTTATTGGTCGTGCATGACCATAAACAAAAATGGCTGTCATAGATGGACAGTCTATGGTTGTAAAACGACTCAAAACGCACGACTCCAAGTTTTAGGAAATATAGTA
The DNA here is from genome assembly GCA_950108535.1 of Agriphila straminella. Lineage (NCBI taxonomy): Eukaryota > Metazoa > Arthropoda > Insecta > Lepidoptera > Crambidae > Agriphila > Agriphila straminella. Next base: position 14,824,688 of record OX467322.1, on the reverse strand, counting down.
TTGAGGGTAGGTGATCAGAATTTTGACAATACGTAGTAGTAGTTTCATACTACTGTCAGTAGTATGAAAACAATAACAAGTTGTTATGGTGAAGTGAATGTAATGAATTTTTAAGAAAAATATAACAGTATGTATTAATTATAAGTGGTAGGTTTTTAGAAACCGTTACACCATCTCAAAATCAAGCTAATTTTATATCAAATTTCGTCAAAATCGGTTCAGCAGTTTAGGCGTGTAATAGTAACAGACAGACATATAGCTAAGCCACGCTTCTGTTTCACCGGGAAAATGCGTTGTATTAATACTCGCACTCAAGTTACTCTGTCCTGAACTATGGAAATTATCTAGAATTTTAAAAAGGAACATTACAAGAGAAGCATTTCCTTTTGTAAATTCAATAAACATTCATAACGCATGACCTGAAGGTGAAACCAGCTCATCTGCTACAGAAAAGCAGTTTGGAAACTTTGGGAAAACGAAGCCATGTTCTTTACTTATTCGAGTTCTCGTCTCATCATATCGTCGCAGGAAAGGCAAAATTGCTAACCTCCATAGACAAAATTCCGAGAAAATGAATATTAAAGTTTTTATTTTCGAAAAAAAAATCATTATCTTTTGAATGAAGACTTTTCCTGTAGAATTGAACACAGATTATTAATACTTATATTTTTGTCTATTTTTAACATATCTAACTTAGTTTCAAGCTGCTCTATTTCACGAGTTAGTGTCTCGTTAGCATATTTGACCTGACTTTCAAGAAAGGCTAAATTGCTTATACGCTTTAATACCCTTTATGCCGGGTCTAGCAAATTTTCTGATAGGTTAGTAGTTTATTTTAAACAAGTCATTTCAAAAGTGCTGATCATCTTCATTTGTCAAATGCAAGGTAAGCCTAAAGTGCTTAATAGCTTTGTTTTATTAAACAATCAGCGATCAAAATTACTTCAACGCAAACTTTTTTTTTGACATTGTCGAACTAAATTACTTAAATGTTTGCATGACCTTAAAATGTATAGTGCAGAAATACTGAAAGACCAGATGAACGCAAAATATTTTTGCAGTAAAACGTCTTATAGGATAATATTTACTGCTTAAAAATCCGCATTAAACTGCTAACAGTTTAAATTTTATAAAAATAAATTCTAACAAAATGCTTAACGATCAGAAATAAATTAGAATCTCACAATGATAAATACGTAACTTATGAAAATAATTTCCCATATTAAACAATTATATTACTTATAACATATTACCACTATCTAGCGCTAGCCAACCCTAATACGTTTACTTCACGTGTACTTGTGTGCGTGTTTTTCGCTATTTGAGCGAGGGTTGTAGGGGAGTGAAATTTCTGTATCGTTAGATACTATATTTATTATTCTGTGTCTATGACATCCTCGAAGGTGTGATCTACCCATGGATTTGAACAACTTTCCCTAAAAAACATAGGTAGAAATATGAAAAAAATAACAGTCTTTGATAATATTTTAATTGACCAAGGATTAGGTAATACCTAGTTATCCTATAGTTTTTTAGTACGACATTATAAAATAATAGAAATAATAAAATATTCTAATCAAAACTATTCAGGCTAACTAATCGACTTACTCATGAAATCAAACATTTTTGTTAATAACTTATTATCTTTTAATATTTAAAGGGGGTTGAAAAACACCCACAAGCTTTTTGTTCTATAAATTATACCGACTTACTTAACTTAAAGAATAGACATAAATCAGTTGACCTTCCTTCTAACGTCAATAGCCGCGTACTCACCTAGCGCACGGGCTCGCGCGGCAGCCTCGGTGTCCGGATCGCGAGCGATGGCTCCCGAGGCAGCCTCAGTAGTTCTGTTCAATTTACATGAGGCTGCCTCGCGAGGCAGGCTGAGCCATCATAAGTCCGCGAGTATTCGATATGGACAGTCGTGTATTTTCAGCTGCAGCTATTTTCCTAGCTGCTTATTGTTTAAAGAAACGAAAACAGTCACGTATCAAGAAAAAACCTAGACGCTTCTGGATTAGAAAAATTTATGAGCGTCGCCACCAATATGGAAATAGATTACTTGGAGATTTAATGTATGATCAGACTGTACATAATTTTACACGAATGTCCGTACAAGAGTTCGAAAATTTGTGCTCATTGTTGTCTGATAAAATAAAAAAGTGCGATACAAAGTATAGAGAGGCAATCACTGTGAATGAACGAGTTTTAATAACTTTAAGATTTTTAGCAACCGGAGATTCTTACAGCAGCTTGCAATATTTATTTCGAGTATCGAAGCAGAGTATCTCAAGAATAGTTCCAGAAGTTTGTGACGCTATTATTGAAGCCTTAAGTGATTATGTAAAGGTAAATAAAAATATTTTTTTAAATTTAAAAATCAATTGTTTATTTTAATTACAATTCAGTGATAGTTTCGAATCCATCATTAGCATTAGGTGATGGTGTAATGGCATGAGAAGACGTAGCGGTATGTGATGCTGATGATGAAGTGCCAGATGAGTCCATTGTAGAGGAATTACTGTACTGCTGTGTATAGTATCCTGTATTAATTTGTTGTTGTGTGTATTTCCCTATATCTGCTTCAAAAATTATATTATTGATAGCGTTCTTAACACACGCTAATGTGTGCGGATCATATTTTCTTAGCTCAATGGCTATGTGTCTTCCAAATGACAAATATGGATCGGTAATGTCGGTCGAAGACTTTTGCAAGCATTCAAGGGCTTCTGCAAGCATGATATCTGCCGAATCTTCCTGTGGCTGCGTTTTCTTGGGATTTTGTCGTTTTTTTTTACGAGCAGGTTCTGATGGTGAAGGCATGCTAGTTTTCGAGGCTAGGTCTTTTTGTTGTTGTGGTGGCGCTTCCTCGATGCTAGCCTCCGGCAATTGCGACTGGATCGGAGCATTTTCAGTCTCTGTATGTCTCTCTGCGTCAGAAGTTTGTGAAGATTCCGGTATCGCCTCCTGAAAACATTATTTTAATTAATAGATCAATTTGTGGTGCAGTGTGAATGTAGCGAAATCTTTAATATTTTTCTAGCAGGATTCTCCATTGCTTGAACGTCTTCGGACTAAAAATATTTGGCCCCTAATATATCACTAAAAGGCCAAATACGGAGTGGTGTATAGTACCTAATACAACCACTCATTGGGGCCCAAGACTTTTAGTCTGAATACTTTCAAACAGCGGAGGGTCCTGTCATGCTGAGTACTCTATATATTTTTTTTTTTTTACAGATTCCATCTACAGAAGAAGAGTGGCTTGCTATATCAAAAGAATTTGAAAATAAATGGAATTTTCCCCACGCTATTGGAGCGATGGATGGAAAACATGTTATGTTGCAGGCACCGAGTAACAGTGGGACTGATTATGATAATTACAAACAATTTCCAAGCATCGTGCTTTTTGGATTAGTTGATGCTAGCTACAATTTTTTGTATGTAAATGTTGGTAGCAAAGGGCGAATCTCTGATAGTGGTGTTTTTAAAAACACTACGTTGTATAAAAAGCTAGAAAAGAAAGAATTGAACGTGCCTAAAGAGAAGATATTGGAAATACCATATGTAACAAAAGTTCCTTATTTTATTTTATCCGACAAAGCCTTTGCACTCAACGAATATACCATGAAACCTTTTGAGGGTAACCCAGAAAATGGTTCTAAAGAAAGAATATTTAATTATCGTCTTAGACGAGCTCGACGTGTCGTTGAGAATGCATTTGGTATATTAAGTGCCATATTTCGCGTTTTTAGAAAACCTATCTTACTAGAGCCAAATAAAGCAACAAAGGTCGTCTTAGCAGCTATATATTTGTACAACTACATCCGGAAAAATACTTCAACTAATCATATTGCACCGGAGTTGTTTGACAGAGAACTTGATGGTGTACTGATTCCTGGTCAATGGAGAAATGAAATAAATGAAGGAACATTCGCACCAATTGCAGCGATTCCAAGGCGTAGTTCTAATAACGCAAAAGAAATACGGTTGCACTTGGCAGAACATTTTATAACTAATGGTTCTATACCATTTCAAAATCATTATGCATAGATAAAAATTCTTACATTCGGCATCGTTTCCTGAGTGTCACCAGTTTCATTTTTATCTTTTAGAAAATCGAAATAAGGATATCCAAACCACTTTGAATTATAAACATCTGCAGCGCCTGAAAAAGAACAAAAATAAGTTTTAATTTTCCATAATTTAAAATAATTTAAAAACGTATTTTTGTATCTTAAATTTAGTTAGTAGTAGTAATAAGTAATTATTTTATCAAACAATTTGTAAGTTCATATTTTTAAGTTTTTAAGTATAAAAATGCATACCTGAACCTGTTATGCGGCTTTTTTTCTCCCTGCTTTTCTCTCGACGGTAAGAACCACACAAGGACTCCATTTTTTTTTTCAGTTCCTTGACAGGCATATTAATTTGAGTAGATATTTGCCGCCAACTGTCTTCCCGCTGATTTTTATTTAAATATTTTGGATCTTTGGGGTCCCAAAGCGCTTTGTACGTGCTGTACAGTTGAATTAAACGAATGGACTCCTCCTGACTGCCCATGATATCAAATAGATAGAGACAAACACGGCAAGAGACACAACTTGAAGTAGCTTCGCGCGCGAGCCAAAACACAACCGTTCCCACCTAACGCACAGCGCTCACTGAGGCACCTTTGAGCGCGTCAAGTTTACCGACAACATCTGGCTCGGGGCCGAGCCGCGCTCAGCCGAGCAAACGCGCGCCCGAGGCGGCCCGAGGCACGTCCACACCAGCCGAGGCATTTGGCTCGCGAGGCTGCCGCGCGAGCCCGTGCGCTAGGTGGGTACGCGGCTAATGAGTAAGAATAGAATATCCTGCACCTTATACAACCTAAAGGTAAGTAAGATAATGTAAGTAATATTATGCGTCATAATTTCGAGATATTTCTAGTACCTATATTTTTACATTTAATAGGAACTTTCTTTAGCTAATATCACAACTGCATAGTAAGATTTATTATTAAACTTAGGTATATTCTGTAAATATTATCTAACAGTCTTAATCAATGCCATAAGTTTTGTCTCTGCATTTTTATTATAACATAATATTTGTATGTTACTTGCTTACTTAAGCATTAATACCTTAGAAAGGCTTTAGTCACATCTTCTGTGTGCTTTTTTCTCTCATTTTTGTATTTTTATAATGTTTTATAACTTTATCTTCAGTTTCCGTTTTAAATAGTGTATTTTTTTAGGGAATATGCATGAAGAAATTATTAATACCTCTATGTTTAATTATTTTACTTACTTTTTGTTTGCTTTTTATCTAATTTATGTATGTGATTTTCTTGCAATTATTAGTAGCTTATGTTTCAGTATCTATTTCATCTTCTGTATCTGTTTCGTTTAAGGTATCTTCAATATTATTAGTGTAGGTTAGTTTTTGTAGTGAATTAGTCTTACCAATTTCTGTCGTATTATATTTACTTGGTTTTGGTTTTATTATTTTTGTTTCAGGTATTATTTCATCTGTTTGCAGCGGTGGTGGATCAATTTCAGCAATATTCAGCATAATATCTTTAAAATTTTCTGTTCCAGATAGAATTTCTTCTGTTTGCGGCTGTAGTAAATTAGTCTCATCGCTTTCTGCCGTATTTTTTTTACTTGGTTTCTGTTTTATTATTTTTGTTTCAGGTTTTTTTTTGGTCTTGTCAATTTCTGGCGTATTATTTTTACTTGGTTTTTGTTTTATTATTGTCGTTTCAGGTTTTATTTTATCTGTTTGCAGTGATGGTGGATCAATTTCAGAATTTTTCGGCATAATATTATTATCTTTATTAAAGTCATCTTTTGAATTTTTGGTTTCAGATATTATTTCTTTTGTTTGAAGTTTTGGTGGATTTTCAGCAATTAACGGCAAATTATCTTCAGGTTTATTCAACTTTGGCTCATTTTTAACTTTCTTAATTTTTTTGATATTGTTCTCGTCTACATCAAGAAAATTCGTTGAAACATTGACTGTTGTATTTTTTAAATCACCATCAACTTCAAAGGAAGGAATGTTGTTATCTGGTAAACAATATATTTCTTTTTTTAAGGCCAAGCCATCCAATACTTTTTCGGGGGTATCAAAAATTGTTTGTTTAATATTTTCAATATCTATGTCTGTCTCGTCAAGGGTATCTAAAACGGATTCTTGTCTAATTTGTTTACATGCCTCCTCTATTTCGTGCTGCCTTTGAATTTCTTTAAATATTTTTAACTCTTTATCAATGTACGTTTTTTGTAATTTTGTACGTGGACATTTAAATTTAATAGTTTCGTCTTCATTTGTTAGGTCAACTATAATATTCTTCTTTGGCGTTTCTAATCCTGCATAGATTTGTTTTTCTTCATATCCAACAGTTAAAATTTGAAATGGAGATTCGGAAGAACATTGAGCTGATATTTTGTCTATCTCGGATGAAACTACTGTTTCTGGCGGTTTGGGTTTATATTTGCGTTTAGTATTTTCCTTTCCGTCTTGATCATTTTCTTCTATATCATGCGTCCTTTTAATCGTTTGCTTTTTAGGCGTTTGAAAAGACAATTTTCTCGCAACTTCTGAAAGTATAGCATCTGATTTCAAGCCTTTTTCTTTTTTTTCTTTTTTCATGGTTGAGCTTTTCGAGGTGGTTTCTGTTTTTTTAGAAGAGCTTCTTCCATACGATTTGTAAAATGATCTTCGTCTACTATCCATTATGACCTGAAATAAAAAAAGATACTTTAGATCAGTAAGTTTGTAAAAATTCAGTACCTTTTTCAATATTGTATGAATGATTATTTACTAATTGTTTTTTTTTAGCTTTAACTGCAGAGAGCATCAGTTTTAATAATTATGAAATACAGGTTCATAAATGGATGTGTTCATGTTTTATTTAACTGAGTACTCAGAACCAAAAACACCATACAAACTGACGATATAAATTAGTTTAAAATTCCTTCAAAGTTTGAGAAGCGATAGCCCAGGGTGTTGCCTCAAAAAGTCGCACTTGACCGGTTTTTTTTCAAAGAACAATTTATAATGTAGGGGAACGACAAAAACAAATGACTTCCCATAGTTAAATCAGTCAGCTGAACGTAACTATTTATGGGTATCTATAGTCGATTTTTTCTTTTTGTTTACCATTTTCATGGACTCATGGTCTCATGCCGGCAAAGTTTCCGGTACTCTCCCTTATATCTACCTGGTAATTGCTAACTTACACCGAGACATTATATTGCTGGAACGGTAGAAAATTGGGACCTACGTAAACATTACAGAATAATTTTACTTAACTGTCGCATACAGTTTGGTCGAGTAGGTAAGTAAGTAGGTACCACAGGTAAGGTACCTATACTCGGGTCAAGTAGGTATTTAAAAGAGGGACAACGTTATACCCTGCAAATAACAGATGTCACGTCACTGAGCCATAGTAAGATTGTTTCAGATTGTTTACATTCTTTTAAATACCTACTTGGCCCGAGTATTAATACGTAATTATTTCTGTATGGACCAGCTGATTTTAATTTCGTGATATCTCTAACACACAAAGTTTATAGACATTTGTCAATTTATAACTTTGTGACATTGTTATTAATTTAGTTAGGGCATTGCACACTGAATCAACTGATTGCCCGTGAAACCTACTACCATGATTAGTTAGGTGGCGGTTGTTCTTCTGTCGTATGGGTTTTCGAGTCGATCGACCCGATGATGGCGTTACACAATCACATAAGAAGTCTACTAGTTATCTAGTAGACGTTAAAAACTCTGACACCACACCAGGGTTCATCGGGTGGTTCATCGACTCGGTGTCCCGCACGATGAGAGAGAGAGACCTACCTGCATTACATTATTAGACTAGGTAAGTACCTGCGAATTGTTTTACGCGTATAACTAACTACCTACTACTTACTTTGATTCACTATTTACTTGCTGATTATTCCGTATCACTAATAGAGATAAAACGCGTAACTTACCTATTTCCATAGTCTTCATAACACTAAATCAAACTGGCAATGTCTGCAGCTTGCCGCGCCGCCGCGCCCGCGCCCGTTCAGATGTTACCGCAGCAGGAATAAAACACGTCTTCGTTCGCGGACTCTTCCGAGCAAACTGCCGGAACCCCCCGCGGCCCGCGCGCGCGCTCTTTTGATCGATTTGTAGTATCGAATTGATGCTCACCGTGTGCATTTAGAAGAAATAAGTTCATTTTAATGTGCTGAAACGCCATTTGTTTTAAATTATATGGCAAATAAAATTTCTTTTGTTACTAATTTTCAAATAAAATAAAATGTTAATATACCTAAATGCCACAGTTCTCTGTAAAACATGCAAATAAAGTTTCTTATATGCTTACAAGTTATAAAATAAATAACAACATCTCTGCTTACATGCTAAAACGTAATAAAGTATACAAAAGCTATATTGCATAAACAACAAAACTAATCTCATAGAAGGATATCAAAATTGCTTTAACGTCAACAACTCAGGAAATAGAGAAAAGGAAAATTGCTAACAGGACAAAACTCCAATATATTATTTTTATATTAAAGAGAGCAATTTTGCTTATACGCTATTTAGATAACAAAATGTATATTGCAAAAATGCTTAATTGCTTACAGCTCTATAAATTTAGGGAAGGCAATATTGCTTATCTGCTTGTTACTCTATGTATTCAATGAAAGCATAATAGCGTACACCAAAAAATTTTTTTTTTTATAAAAAGCAACTATTCTTACTTTCCTTGCAGAACAAAATAAAAGTAAATCAATTTTTCTTACAAAACAATATAAATTTATTTAAAATTGATGACATTGCTTATCTTTATTGTTTATAAAATAACAGACGTAGAATTTACTTACGGAACATTTTTTTTAAATCATTGAAAAAAGTGGTAGGTAAGCATCCGTAAAAAACGAAATTCTCGGTTTTTCCAGTCACCGAAATCGGCCAATTTAGCTCTGATCGCTTTGAAACCTACATAGATCGACGGAGAAAAATTCGCTGATTCCGAATATGAATATAACTAATTTTTGACCAAAATGTATGCTGTTAGCAATTTTGCCTTTTCTGCGACGATATTTATTTTATTTTTATTTTTATTTATTTGGCACAGAAACAATATACAAATTATAATTTTAACAAAAAAGAAATGAGCTTATAACCATGTTAAATTTGTATATCTATTACATCTATGCACAACATTTGACTACACACGTGGTTACATTGCAATATTATTACAATACATTTAAGAGTTAGTTAGCAATGACATTATTTCCTTCTTAAATTTAAACAAACTGTAATGAAAAATATCCAGATCCTTATGAAGATAATTGTACAGGGTGCACATTCGGGGTATCGGACTGAACCGTGTAACATGATTTGAGGAGAAATTTGTCGAGAACAAATGCTGTCTTCGGATAGATTTTTTAGGTGTCCTAAGTGAAAGCTGGCCCAGGATTGTTGTATCTAATTGAGAATGTACAATTTTATATAATGTGAGTAAGTCTGCAATTTTACGTCTTTTTTCTAATGTGTCCAATTTAAATTTATTTATTCTATTTTCGTATGTCACCAGTGTATGCTTCAATCCAAATTTACCACATAATCTGCTAATAAATCTCTTCTGAATAGATTGATATATATAGATATAGATATGCATGCATCATGTTGTTAGAATTCAAATTGTACTCAGTAGACCCGATCAGGTAGCTCTCTGAAAACATTAACTCATTCTTCATGTATCTACAATCTGACGTATTGGCAAAGAAATAAAGCCCTTCAAGCTTTGCTGGTAATAACGCGCGCGAATCAAAAACCTGACATGGAAACTCTCGGATTAAGATATGTTCTGGAAAAACGTGTTCTCCTTCTTGCAAAAGCTTGGAGGTGAAAAAACTGCCAATAAATTTTGCATTCCTCGTTTTAATATCTCTCATGTATTTAGTAATTTTTGTGGGTTCATTCCAATCCAATTGAGAGTGAATAAAGCGATCTCCCAATCACAGGGAGTTAATGGGTTAGTTTCTATATAATCACATTCATGATAAATACTGGTTATAAAGTTCAGAAATATTATATACTCAGTAGTTTCATTAACTAATAATTTTACGCGAATGTCTTGGTAATATTTTCTTAAGTCCGAAATCGCTTCAGCGCTCAGAGAGTATAAACTATAATGACTATGGCTTATGAAGCCAACAGCCCTCGGTTCATACACCTCTCTCTTCAAAGTATAGGGTTGAACAAATAATTTAGTTTGCATAGGAAATTCGTATGCGTATTTACGCACACGACGAACAGTTCAAATATTGATTTGAACTGTTAACTTTTATCTGATACATTTTAATGTTCTCCCTAAACCAAGAGGAATCGAAGATGGCATTCATCTCTGCTATCTCCTCACGAATCCTTTCATTCCTTAAATTATGCTCTGCTCGAGCAGCGTCGTCACTTCTAACATCCCAAATAAAACAATAATGCCCTATCGGATTTAGTCCCAGAGATGCAATCGCATCAATTATATCCTTTTCTGAATGAACGAGTCTTCTTGAATGTAGTATATCTAATCCTGCATCATAGTCTGTCCCCATATATCTTGGATCTATGACTATGATTTTTCCTTTAAAATTTCTTTTCTCTAAGGTACGCACCCAGGCATCCCCTGGCGCACCTCCTATGTATATTAAGTCCATCCCGACTCTAGGAATTCCTAAAGCGATCAATCCCAGCTTCCTTTGACCCTCATCAGAAAAAGATGAAGTCACGAAAGCGAAATATTCTCTAAAGAAGTCTTCTGTCACGGTATCCGGAAGTTCACCTTTTATGCCGTCCCTGAGAGAAAGTAATGACCTGGTGGATTATTACCACATATACTATAGATGGACTCTTTCTCGGCCCCACACCATCTAATGTTTTCTCTGTCAGCTAAAATTGCACGTATTCTATTGCATAAACTTATGCGTGTTGACTTTCCGAACTGAATCTCCATTAGCATGTCATATATCCCACCAACATAAATCGTTAGCGTTTCGTTTCTGAAATCATATAGAATACCACTCGAAACCAAATCACACAGAATTTCATGTGAATGATGCGCTACTACGATAGTTAAACTTTCTGTGTAGCCTAGTCTAAACCATACGCCATCAAGGAAGGCGTCAACCTCGCTTTTATTCTTGGGTATGTTAAAGTGGATGACATTCTTGTATATTACTGAATTCGCAACCGTTTTATACTGTCCTGTAGTCATCAAAATTCCTCGGTAATTTGAGACCTGCGTCATCTCTCTTATCCATTCAATGCTATATACATTCCTTAAAACTAATAAAAAGAACACATGTTTCCTTATACTTACTAGGTGCTTTAAAAAACCCACCTTTTTTCATAATTATTAAAATTAAATTATTTCAATTAAGCACTGTTTCATTTTGTTAGTGTGGTCACTCTACAATAGAACTTTGATACAAAACGGCTAAACGTGCTCCGCCGTATTGAACAACGTATCACATTGTCAATCTGGCGTATCGTTGACTCGCCGAATTACAATACGGCGCCGTTTTCTAAAACAGCTAGTTGCTATGTAATACGGCTAAATATACACCACACAGAACAAACAAGTAACAATACAAACATAAAGGATTATGTTTGTTAACTACCTATGTTTTGTCTGTTACAATTACACGCCTAAACTGCTGAACCGATTTTGATGTTTTTGTTAATCTTTATTTCTCGCCTCTAGGGCTTCTTCGCTCAATTTGATACGATAAAAAGACCGTGTACTGTAAAACTTCATCGGTGCTGTCACGTTTTATTATTAAAGTGACGCAGTAATATAATAAAACGGCCAAATTAGAATTATTACAAATTAACTAGAAATTATAAGATTTACAATTCAAGGTTTACAATTATATAGGGTCGTGGGTAGTTTTGAGATCGCTTATTGCTCGGCTGATTCGCGAAGTTGGGATGATGCTCGATGTCTGTTCAGCAATCTTGGTTTTATTTCACGCTCGGCATTTACGAAGTTGGAGTAGTCTGGATCGTGAATCTTCTCCATGATCGCGTGTGGAGCATAAAGTAAGGCTCGTCTCAAGGGTTACGCTAGAATTGTGTTTTTATGGTCCTGAAGCGTCTCTCGGAGAGAGACGTAGTTAAAATGTCGAATGCCCAAAAGCTGACGCATCGAGAGGTAAGGCAAATAACATTACAATAGTGCGGTGGTTCAGAATTTCAGATGATAAGTATAAGGTTGAAGACAAACGCAAACTTTTGAATTTATTTACTTACAAAGAAGATCGATATGCCAAAGATTATAATCAATTTCCGAATTCCGATTTTTCTGGCGCATTTAAAAATCGCCATATTTTACACTGTATTCCTTTTACACGCGCTAAAACTATACATATTTACATCTTTGTACAAAATGAATGAGTGGTTTTAGTTCTGGGCGGATTGGAATTTATAAGGCAAGTTTCTCTACTTTTGTTTTCGTGATGACACCCTTTTTAAGAACGTCTAATTTACGTTCAGCTTCTACAATTTGGTCTTTGAGAGCCTGTTCTTCTGAGATTGAAGCCACGCTTCGTTTAGTTGAAGAGCACAAAGCAACGTCAATTTCGTCATCTGTATTTGTGCTATCTGGGATTGAGTCAAAAGACTCGTAACATCGGCAGTATATGTATTCAAAACGCCACGATTGAAAAAAAAAATATGTTCTTATCTTGTTCTGTTGTCATGTTGAGCAATTTGCTGAACATCAACACCAAAGTTCTCATAATGTATAAAATCAATATTATCAGCCAATATGTAAAATACTGTTTTTATTAACCATGCGAACGGTTTTGTCAAATTTTTAAAAGTCTAATCCACAGCCTACCACTTCCTCCCATAAGCAATAGGACTACATCCAGATTGGTAAGCTCTTATTAATAGTAAAGCGAACACAGCTTCTCCAAAAGTCATGGTGGCGGGACTGGGCGGGTGTAATAACGTGTTTAAATGCGCAATCAGAGTCCTTTATGTCTTAATGCCGAGATCTGCTACATGTGTGTTTACTGCAGTAAAGCTTTTGTCGTATTTTGTTTTCAGTTTAAAAAAATCTGTTTCGGGACGGGACTCTAGGGTAGGTACTCGGCGTTCAAGACGAAAATCGCTTTTAAACAAGCCTCTACAGCTTTGGTAATAGTTGGCATTTCATATAGTGTGTCATTAATAGCTATGTACCTAGTTGTAATTGATTAATTAGGTGGCACAACCGCAATTATAAATGGTTGCTGTTGGTGAGCTAAATGGACTATAATTGGAGGGTGATGGAAACACTGTTAGTATAACAATTTAATTAGTAATTAATAAGCAAAGATTTGGCACACACAAGAAATATGACCACAACCAAATCAGAAGCAAACCATAAAGCACATTTAAAAGTAAACTTCATTAACAAAAATATAAAACTGAAAGTATCAAAAAGGTGGCATCTCAGCCAGTCGCCAACAGTTGCATTTGAAGCCCATTCCCATATGCTTGTCTCTTTTTCTTGTTATGGCTGCGGTTATCTCAGCTGAAGTTGAAACTTGACTGATAAAACCGTCCAATACCTCCTGCTTTGATGGTCTCCATTGCTTCTTTTTATTGTTTTTCTTGGTTGACGTAACATTTGCTGTGCTCATCATGAAAGGTAGCGATGTAAGAGCGACTAAATCAACTTGTTCTTCCTGAGACTCTGTAAAATCGAATAAGTAAATTAATAAATGAAAATCAGACATCTTCGAGAAAGAAAAAAAGAGAAAAGAGAGAGAAAGAGATAAAAAAATGAAAAAGAGAGAAAAACTAAAAAGGCAAAAAATACATAGAGATGAGAAAGAGAGACAGTTTGACTCGTATTTATGTATGTTTGTCCGCGAATATCTCACTTTTGGCTGAACCGATTTTGATGCGGGTTTTTTATTGGCTTATTTAACTAAGGGAATAGTGCAAGTAACATCAAAATCGGTTCTGTAGATCTAAAGTTGTAACAAAATGTGGTTCAATCAAAATGTTTAAACAAAAACATAAAACCGACTTCAATGAAGTCGGAGCCCCTCATAATACTGGTAAAGCGAAGATTTAATTGAAGACGGTTTTATGTTTTTATTTAAAAAAAAAATGAAAAATTAAAACATATTTCACTTACCATCAATCTCATTTATCAACCCTTTTTTTTTGCTGCATTCATTATTTTTGATCTTATCAAGAGACAATTTTCATCAAATTTGTCTCCAGAGTCAGGGTACATTATTTTAAAATCTTTTAAAAACTGAAAAAAAATAGTAACTGTGATCACTATGCACTAAATAACATTACAAAGGTACAGGGGGTCAAGTCTGCTAATGTTTTCGTCAAAATCGTAGTTCGATGGTGTTTGAATGGTAATGCTTTTTGACACAGTTCTTGTTTATTAAACCCAAAACTGAAACACATTGTGTTTCTTAAACCCAAAACGGAAACATATTGTGCCTTGATTTTGGGTTAAAGTAACAAGAACTGTGCCAAAAAGCATTACCATTAGAACACCATTGAACTACGATTTTGACGAAAACATTAGCAGACTTGACCCCCTGGATTGTTACAAGATCTTTAACAACATCTTTGCATGGCATACACTTAAAAGAAACTGCTAGTAAGCTTGGAGATTGAGTTGAAGACCCTGATCTTGAAATTCGCCGGCGCTTCTCGACTACGCCAGTATCGCTGTATTTTCGTTTTAGGTTATGAATTTGGTCTGGTAGTTTACCAGCCAATCTTGTTATGATGCCTCGTGTAGATTCAACTATTTTGCTGTGAAAATATACAGAAGATTTTTCTTGCGGAAATAAGTTAGTTATAGCACGCACGCGCCCAATTCGCATAAACAGAAGATCTGACAATTTGTTCACGGTTTTGTCGTAATACAGGTTCCGATAATTCTCACTAAAAATAGACGTGCCGCATTATTTAGTGGAATAGTTTTATCCAGTTTTAACAGTCCTTTTCCTTCTAAATTACTGTTCAACAGCAACCGTAAGTCCTGAATTACGACAGTATAGTGGGTCCGGTGACAGAATTAGGATTTCAAATTTAAATAAAAAAAAACTTTAAAAGATAATAATTTATTTCTAGTGCGAATTTTATTTCTTAAAAATTATATCATCTAAATCTTGGCCATTACGTCAGACACACTCCTGAAATCTAGCCTCAGTATTCCGTGCCACTCACTGAAGAAGTGATGTTGGGATAGCATTAACGTCGCGAACAATATTTTCTTTTAGTGCTGAGATGGTTGCTGTGTTTGTTTCATAGACTTTACTTTTGAGGTAACCTCATAGAAAAAAGTCCATGGGGGTGAGATCCGGCGACCTGGGTGGCCAGGGGATGTCACCAAAACGACTAATAAATTTTTCAGGGAAGAAATTTCAAAGGAGCGCAATGGTCTTTCTCGTCGCAAAGGCGGCCGGATTGAGTTGTGTACTGTTCCCACCTCATGGGAAAATAAACAAAAATTGTGTGCGAGCGAAGCGTCTCTGCTTCAGCTTGGGCAAAAATTATTTTGTATGTCCGGCTGTCTGTTCCCACCTACAAGGTCGCATTTCTCAACCGATTCTCATGAAATTTTGTCTGCAGGTTCGAAAATTATAAATGTAATGGGGGGTTATTTACGTAAGAGATAAATATGAAGACTTGATCCAAAACAAAAGTAAATATTTAATAAACGAAAAGCAAAATTTAACAAAGTTAATAATATAGGAACTTAACAATAAAAGGGGGGACAGTTAATGTCTATGAGAGAGCCATGAGAAACACTTATAAGTTCTAACGCACGATGCGGTTCGCTAACGAAGCCAACCCCGCGGCACTATCACCTATAGGTGCCAAGTAGCCGGAACTCGGCGAAAACGAGGGAAGCCAGAGACCGACCTGAGTCGATGCAGTGAACCGCTCTCGAGTGCACCGACCGAGCGCAGCGCAGAATGGTGTTTGGGAATTGGGACGCGCGGGCCGCCTTATATAGGCAGGCGGCCTGGACTCAGAGGGGTGCGCGGCGGCGGCGGAGCGGCGGCGGGGCATCGGCGCGTGCGTGTGTCTTGCTTGTGTGTGTGGGGCGGCGTTGTGCTACAGACTTCCCCTCTGGACTCGAAGACGTCCCGACGAGAAGTCCAGTGGCTTCGGTTGGGGTCACTTTCTTCGGCCTTCCGCGTCTGCGCAAAGGTTTGACAGGATTAGGTAAAGGAGAATCAAACCCTACATAAGGAGTCAGAGCTGACGAATGGTATACGCCCAAGGGGGTGTTAGGTTCCCCTGCACTGGCGTACTCGACAGGGCGTTCATCGAATTTCTCCCCCTGCAGTAAAACAGCTCCCAACGCATAATCACTGGCATCAGTTTTTATTTTATATGGTTCCGCGGCATCTTTATTTCGTTTCAGCACTTCGTCAATCTGAGACTTCTGCTCTTCACTGAGATACTCAATACTACCCACTGATAACATGGCAAGGTTAATGCATGGGCCAAACATGTTTTTACTCTTTGGTGAGAGGTTGAATTCGGCGGTGTTTATATTCATTTGGGCATCTCTGTACAAGGATCCAACAAATCTAGGCGAGTAACCTTGAATTTTCGGAGATTCTTGATTGGATGATGCTGGAGGTGTACAAACTTTTATTCGTCGAGGGGGTCCATAGAAATCTTTCAGATCTACTTCTGTCGCATTTCTAACAGGAGATGGTGTCATCTGCATTGGGCTCACCATAGGTTCCAAGGCCAGGGGCGTGCATTGGTTTTCCAGCGCGGTAGGCACTGTAGATCTAACTAGTCGTAGTTGCGCTTATCATTTAAAATTTCCTAATATTTGGTAGGTAATATGGATATAAATTCGCTTACCACTTTTTTTTTTGCAGTTTTTTTCAGGCTGTAAGTTCCAATGTATCGATTGCATCATCCATTGGCGTCTGACGGCCGAGACCGAACGAATTTTTTGCCACCACAGATATCACAGAAATTCATGAATATTATACATGATTCTTAAAGAGTCACATATACATGTCATTTGAGCGATAGCCGTAGTGGCTTTTAGAAAAGCCGTTGTTGTTGTTATACGTTTTTTGTCACTTCACATCATCACACTCACGATTTACGAATACCGGGTATAAATAATTATACGAGTAATAACACACTGACTGTGGTAAATTGAGTAAGAAAAAAAATGTTACTGCAGTTTGCGTCAATTCGATCGAACCTTTTCGTATTACTTATGTATTATATTTCTAAATGTTTTTTTATTTATAAACAAGATCAACTCGTCTGTCTTTTTGTAAATAAATTTCTAGTACATCTTTATGGAATGTTCCTGATCGTTTCAAACTTGTCAATAGTAGATTGTTATGCGAGGGTCAAAAGGAAGCAATTCCCATTCAAGATATTTAGACGCCCGAGCATAGCGAGGGCGGCTATAGTTCGAGAATGGAATTGATGACTTTTACCCGTGTTAAACACTCTACTTTTCATTTCGAATTACAGGAAAGTAAAAAAAGTCTTAGTTATTCCAAAATGTTTATTAAATAAAAACATGTACCTACTTAGTAACTACATTGGTAGACCTTATAATTATTATCTATACCAACTTACCTTTAAAAACCTAGGAAAATTAGAACAATTTGTGAAATTTAAAGTTAAATTCTTGCTTGGAATATTTACAGTTTGATATAAATTATTATGATGACAGATTTGGCTTTGTTGGATGCCTGTAAAAGTTGGAGATATTCTTTGGTCTTTCATAAGACGGTAAGTCCATGGCAGAGACTCTCCTGACGTAGTTGTTTCCTGTAGGCGAATTACAGCTTAGTTTTATTGTTTCTTTTATTTTATTTGAACTTTTTGTTTTAAACTCATTTTTAGTAAATACAAAATCAACACAAAACTTTAATACGGCACACACAGCTCAAAGTCACAGAGTTAGGTAAGTCTCCCTCCAATATTTTATAGTTTTTCTTGTTTTAAATTTGGAACACGTCGCGTGGCCGGCCGCTCCGCCCAATGTTTTTAATTTTGCATTGGCTGTTTATACCATGTTTTGTTGTTGTTCGTGAATGCGCCTTTCAAGGCTGCAACTTTTTTTAAACCATTTGTTTTTAACTATTGTAAACTTTTTCATTGCCAAATTCAATTCTATTTTTAAATTACTTTTACACCCTAGGGTGGAACGAAGAGTTTTGGACCCGCTGCTCAGTTTAAATATACATCACTTTCCGAATATGAGAAATGAAAAAGATTTTTTTCGATAGAAATTTGTGAGAGATCAGTGAGACGACTTTGCCCTTGTGTATTACGTATACGTATGAATACGCTTTAAACAAGAAAAAGATCGCTCGGCCGATGCACTACTTACCGGAATTGTCACTATTAGTTTTGCTAAACGAATAACTTCAGGGAAAAGTTGATACATATTATTTTTTGACAAATGGTCTATTATTTCTAAAGGATTTAGTTGTCTAAATTCGTCATTATTATAAATGCATTTAAGCTCGTTATGCAAACGATCAAAATTAAAATTAAATGACCCGTAGCGACTTTTTAAATCATTAAAAGCAATTTCCGGAAAATCTGCAGAATATGTAACAAAATTTTCCTTGGAGAGTAATTGAAAAAATGTCAACTTTTTGATGTCGCTGTATCTATTGCGCGACTCCATCAAAATGTTATCGATTATAGCTATTAAAATCCGCCTATAATGGGTTTTAACATCGTCAACAATTCGTTTTCGTTTTGGAGGGCCGCACAATCTTTTTGTATTTTGAAAAATCGTATTAAATTCCTCACTAAAGTGACTCAAAAATTTTTCGAAAGAATTTATTTGTTTTAGACAAGAAGCAATATCACACGTTTGCTTCTGCAAAGAATTATAAAGCAAATCAGTTCTTTCAAATATTTCGCTGAATATTTGTAACAAAAATAAATTCAATATCTTTTAATGTAATTAAAAAAGCGTTGGCTTGTGTTAAGGTTTCACCATCCCAGGAGTCGGGATTTTCTTCATTTGTTCAAAAACGTGTATGAAATTATTTTGCTCATTTTTAATTACGCTTACTGTACGAGAATTATAAGTCCAACGCGTTGGAGCACAACGGGGGATTTTTTTCGCGTCCGAATGTTCGTTATAAAAAGCAAGTCGTTTAGTACTGTTACTGAAAAAGTTACTTATTGTTTTTATAACGTTGAAAAATCGTTTCGTCTCACTAATTCTCTCACAAGATTTCGAAAGAACTAAATTTAAAACATGAGCCGAGCACCATACATACAATGCGTGAGGGCAGTGCTTGCGCACCAATCCTTGGACTCCGTTCTCCCCAGACATAACATTGGCCCCATCATATGTTTGAGCTACTAATTTAGAAATACAATCATATTCTTTAAGGCAGTCTAAGACAGTCTTGCTAAGAAGCTGAGCTGATCGATCCGAACTGACATCGATAAAACCAATAAATCTGTCTACGATTTCATTATTATCGAAATATCTCAAAATAAGAACTAGCTGTTCTTTCCCACTAACATCCGGCGTTTGCGTCATAACTGCAACGAAGTCTGTTTTACTAATTTGAATTTTAATATTCCGTAACATAAGCGTGGCAATTGAAGAAATCAATTCATTTTGTGTTCTATTCGAAAGACCAGTGAAAGCGTTTGAATAATTGTATGGTTTCTTGCTGCCACACAACCTTTTTACTGAAGTTGAATGAAATCCTTGAAATGATAAATCCGAACTGTTTACTTTGCTTTTATTGAATTACTGAGTCACACAACATATACCTATCGATACACAATGCGAACTAAAAATTAATTAAATATCTGTTATTTATTGAAATTGCTGACATCGCGCTAGGTACATATATGTGCGGTTGTTGACCGTACAATAATTATGAAGATGATTTTCTATAAGCCCATCGTATTTAGCCAAAAGTTTAACGGTTTTGATAAAATTGCCCTTATTCAGAGAAGATTCTGTTTCGTTATGTGCTCTAAAAGGTAGCTCCTGTTTTGCTAAAAAACAAGTTATATCAATTAAACGAAAAAAAATATCCCTATTGCGATCGACTTTTGCGTTATGACGCTCAACGTCGCCTTTTAATTGCACACTGATACCTAATTCAACGCGATTTTTTCCAAAAGAAAGCATAGAGAGACACGATTGAATATGCTTGTCGGATTGATCGTGTTTCTTAGCAAGGTTTGTTAAATTATTCAAATCACCGTTACCAGTGTCAGTCCACACAGTCTTTGTTGTAGAAAATAAAAGACAGGGAAAGCAAAACAACAAATTCGAATGTCGGCAACCAGCTAGCCAAGTATAACTGTCGTAATATTTGGTATTGAAATGTCTGATATTTTTACCTTTCCGTTGAATAAGCTCGATATTTGGAGTTGGTCTAGTAAAAGAAACGATTTTTAATTTATCTATGAACGTAAACTTTCCAAAAGGATAGGTACGTAGTTTTTGTATACAAATCGAATCCGCACAATCGGCACACTGTAATATCTCCATTGTTATAATTATTACCTACCTTCGATACTAATTTTTAACAATAACACCCTTTAACCTCTTTTTCTTCACAACACAAACACACACACAGAACGAAATTAACAAAAAACAACAACAAAAATGCTATCTATCTAATCTAATTAGTAATTAGCGGTCGCGCGCGCGTAATGTGATGATGTCAACACGACAAAAACACCGGAACTAAAAACAAAATACAAGATGGCAGAAAGGAAGGATGGCACTTGCATTTGTTTGCATTGTTGCATTTTTCACACGTGCGGGTCTCAACACTTTTATGGCAACGCAATAATGTCGAAACTTGTTCAACTCATCCGGTCTCGTGAGATAAAACTCTGACATAGCGTGGGCGAAAGGTCATAATCTATTGCGTATGGGACCGAGTGAGACAGATATAGGGTCGGGCGGGAGTATATTTTTATTAAGCACGTTATACTTAATTGTACAAAAAACAATTTTTAACCATTTTCTGACTATGTACCTTCTACTTAGGTCATAGTAATCAAAACCTATCTAATAAAAAACTTTAACTTCTGAGAAATACAATTTTAACTAATGATAAAAAACGAAGTAGGTTGGAATAAAAATAGTCAATCGACTTGGCATAGTAACTCACTGCCGTGCTTTCTGCAGTGCAATTCGCATAGCCCTTCACTAATGTTGCATTAGTGAGTGCTGTCAAATCGTAACGTTTTGTTTTGCAGTATTTTTCATACAAATTTCGCGGATTTGACACTTATTGTCATTTCGCTCACTAATGCAACATTAGTAAAAAGCTATTGTGATTATTGTACTGTACTACAGATAGGTCTTTTAAATTAAACGTTAAAAAAATGTCTAATTCATCATAAATTAAGAATTTATCTCAGATTCTGTCATATCCACTTCCTGCGAATGATATTTTCTGTGTGTATGTAAAAAATTCAATATTCTTGCAAAAATTCTTGTCCGCATACAAGGTTGAATATACTGGAGTTCTTCGCTTATGAGCTTCGAGAAGTAGTCGTTGCGTTTATCAGGGTCATTTTGCATAATAGCACAATCCAAACACTTCGAATTCGAAGTCCTTACTTCAGGCATACAATCTTCATCATCATTCTTGATTTCTTCAAACTTTTCAAAATCTTTACATTCTTTCCCCTGGTCCCTAGTATAACTTGAACATTCTTTTTCAAGTTCTTCTTTCATATCTTGAAGCTTTATATTTTTTTTAATTCTTGATGCCAAATCTGGATCGCACCATTTCTCCGAGTTAAAAACGTCCGGCGATGCGGGTCGTTTTGCTAAAATGTTAAAAATATCTTGAGATAAATAAAGACTTGATGTAGTGTAGGTAGGTACCGTTAAGCCCAGTTTACACATCCATAAGTAAGAAAGTAATAATATCGTAATTAATTTTCTGCTTAGAACGAATACCATTCATAAAAGAATCCTAAAACAAGTTAAATAAATAGATTTTGAAGTTCATTGAGATATTTATTAATTTGGTATTATTTAGGTATAGAAAATTTCTTTCGACAATAAAGTAAAGGTATTATTTTTTGTATTATTAGTATAAGTAATATAAAAGTGTTTGGAAATAGCCTTATAAAGCCGAATATTTTAGATAGGGACTATCAAACTGAACAACTTTTACTATGGGACCAACTCTGAATTCGCGAAAACATCTGCAAAAAACAATAATGAGAATATTAAAATGTATGAAACAGTTGATTTTTTCGCGATTTGAGAGTTCCATAGTAAAAGTTCTTCAGTTTGATGGTCTCTGTCTACCATACTCGGCTTTATAAGGCTATTTACAAACACTTTGTGTAAATAAATAATAACATATAAAGTATAGGTATTATGTTTTGGTAAGTATTAGTTTTTGGTATTAGGAAGGAATAGATCTTGCAACTAATGGCCGCTATTCGTCAACAATTCGTGAATTAATCGCTTACGTAATTAAAGCTCCCTCAAAAAACATTAAATACTTAAAAATCTGTAAAAAACGAGTTTATTTTATTATAGATATTTAAGTAGTTGCCTCGCAGACATTTCATTAACCACAGGCTAAACAAAATGCGCAACCGTATAATATTGATCGTGCACCTTTATGAACTTACTTACTTGCCGAAGTTAATCACCGTTTGGACGCAACTTGCCGTTTTCCGATTAAGTAAGTAAGTAGAAGGACAGTTGAACTTACTTACTTATGGTTGTGTAATTCGGCCTATATGAACTTACTTACTTGCTGGACGGAACTTGCAGTTTTCCGATTAAGTAAGTAAGTAGAAGGAATTAACTTCGGCAATTGAGTTCATAAGTCGACCGCGCGTGTCGGATAACGGCGACATTGCTTGCTACCCTGTAAATAATTTTCTCTTGGGACAATCAGAGATGTAAATTAAAAACCAATATATACCATAGGTAACAGATATTTTTTTGGGACCCATACAGTCACGAGCAATAACATGTACACACCATAGAACTTTGTCACATTACGTTTTGAATAACCTAGGTATAACATTATCACACTGAGATATATGCTGAGATATAGGCTTGCAATTCGAATACTTCGAATATTCGCTTCATTTTGCTATTCGAATACTCAAGCTGGTGATATTCGAATATTTTCTACTTCGTCAGATTTAAGAAAAAGTCGTTCATTAAATACCCGAATAGCGTTTGTGCGCATAGAATGAAGCGTTTAATGTTCACTTTCCTGTCTATTTATTTGTTTACGTATGTTGTTTGTTTGTCCACAAATTGCAAACAATTTTAATCTAGCTTCCCGATGAGTAAAAGACTTGAAACTTAAAACATAGGTCAAAAATCAAGGTCAAGTCAATAAAATGTCATAGTCATTGCGCTGATTTGAAGATGAAAAGGGAAGAAGACCATAAGAATCTGTAATAAAAGCATGTTAAAAAATACGAATTTTCGAATATTGAATTTGTCCATTCGCTCGGATAGTGTCGGTACACCCACAAGCACTTGTGTTCAGAGACAGGAGTACTGGTATCAAACACACCTTTCACTGCGGCATTTCTATGTAAACTGCCGAAATCCAAATTGACTTGCGGGTGTACGCCGCATGCGGTATCCTTTGTTTATGCGGCGGCGTCCTTTGACAAGGAGCGGCACGTGCAAAGGCGGCGTGATAAAAGGGCGACACTATCTTACCGAACGGACTTTACATTTTATTGCTCGTCGTGCGTGACTGTACACGATAAATGTATACTATTTTTTTAGCCTTTGGTTATAAAAGTCTGTGAGGCAACAACTTAAATAATCTAGAAATAAATTAAACTCCCTTTTTAATTATTTTTAAGTATTTAATGTTTTTTGAGGGAACTTTAATAACGTGATTAGCGATTAATTCCCGAATTGTTGACAGATAACGGCTATTTGTTGCAAGATCTATTTCTTTCTAATACCAAAAACGAATAATTATACATATTAAGATTATTAATATCATTGAAAAATATTAGAAAAAATCGACTCACCCGTAGCAGCTCAGGCGGGACTCGAACCCGCACCCTTAGGATTCCGGCCCAATGCACTAACCAGTTATGCTACCGAGTCGCTAGCGAGCTTGGCGAAATTTTCTAATACTTTTCACGTTTTTTTACGCTGTAGGCCAGCACCATCTCATCAATGTGAAGAGAATTACTTCGACATTCGAAAGCAACACCTTTACAGGTGCTAGACAAATCGATTAAGATGAAATAGCCATATAATTTTTAAACTTTTTTAAATTTTTATGCATTCACAATGCTATTTGACTCGGTAGCATAACTGGTTAGTGCATTGGGCCGGAATCCTAAGGGTGCGGGTTCGAGTCCCGCCTGAGCTGCTACGGGTGAGTCGATTTTTTCTAATATTTTTCAATGATATTAATAATCTTAATATAAAAATAGCATTGTGAATGCATAAAAATTTAAAAAAGTTTAATAATTATACATATTTACTTATATAACTATCCTTACTAATACCTATTATAAATGCGAAAGTCCGTTTGTTTGTTTGTTTCCTTGGTCTAGAGACGCGGGCCTAGACGCGAGATAATTTCGTGCGAGTTGACGAGACGACTTAACCACAGAACAACTCATTGTACCTACACTTAACTCCGCTATCTAATAGGTAGGTATCTAACTAGCTCACTTTCGCGTTTATAATATTAGTAAGGATTATTTATTATATTACGAAGTTCCACTGATGTTCATTATTTCATTAAACACACAACTACTATCCCCGTTAATTGGTAATGCGCCTGGCGGCCATGATTTTAACCTCAAAAACGAAAAACAATTGTAATTTTTTATATACATAGGCCATTTCTTATTAAAAATAAGAATTCAATAATTAATTTATTATATAAGGTACCTATTAGAATTTTATTGCTTTTTGTCATTTTTAGTTGCGGATAATGTTGATGTTTATGTTAATTTGACAAGGTTCCAGCGCATTACCAATTGACGGGGATAGTACACAACACAACTTGTTTTTTTTAACCGTTAAATTGAAGAGCTCTCATTCACTTTACAACCGAATTGAAATTAAACACTTACCGTTGCTCATTTTAGAGCCGGTGGATTGCTTTCAAGTTTTCGCAAAACTTCACAGCACAGTGCAAAAAAATCAAAATATAAAAAATATTACACTCGCGCACGCATGGCGAACTGAACCTGTACTGATGTCAGAGCGTTTTCACATTATCCGATCCGATATCGGTGTAGGACCCAATAACCGATATCCGATTAGCCGACACCATATGCTATTTTCACATATTTCCGACAAAATCGTTCCGATACGGCCATTTGCTCTATAAGCTTAGTGCGGGCAGGTCATCATGGCAGACTATAATAGAAAACTTTATTTGCTGTATCTATTATATTTGAGACGCAAAAAAAGATCTGTTCACAGACAGTATTGGATACATCCCATCGTGGAAGCTAGATATTCAGAGGGAGCATTTTATACTCTTTTTAGCAAGCTACAAAAAGCACCTAGCAAGTTTTTTAATTACTTTCGTATGAGTGAATCCACATTCAATTATTTGCTAATTCATCTCACAGACAGTATCAAGAAACAAGACACACATTTTCGAATGGCTGTGGGGCCTAAAGAAATGCTGGTTGTGACATTAAGGTAAGTTTACTATTTTCATGTTTGTTTTTTAATCATTGGTTTCTATCATTATCGTTTGTTGGCTGGTGGTCAACACTGTACATGTATAGTGGGCAGCACATCAAACTGGACACAATCATTGTAAAATAGCCCATAAGATAACGGGGCGCAGAGCTCTAGTGTGTCTAGTTTGATACACTGGCCACCATACATTATTATTTAGTTACAATTAAAGAAAGTTCGTTATAAAAAGTATTTTAATCAGAAACAAGTATTGTTATACAGAGTATTATAATCAAAATGGAAATGAAATAGCATATGACAAGGTACAATAGCATATGGCAACTCACAATTCGGAATATTTATCGAAAAAGTGCTGAAAGTTATTAGTATGGGATTCTGTAACCGATTCACAGGTTTGTTGAATTTCAACTGGTTGTGGAGTGGGTACATCAATGTAGGAGTTGCTTGAAGTCGATGTTTGTTGAATTACAACTGATTGTGGACTTGGTACATCAGTATAGGAGCTGCTTGTAGGTGAAGGAGATGACAGTAATATAGATGAGGGAGACTTTATTGAATTGCTATGAATCGAATGGCCATGTTTTGGATATGATCTACTGAATCCAGGTGCAGGTTTTACGAGAATATATGGTGATTGTACACGTTGATGAAGGACTCGGTTTTGTTTAATTTTTTGTATACTAGATAGAAGGTCCATTTGTAGCTGTATTTTCTCTGGTTCTGACATATCTTTAACATATGGTATGAAAGACGTAAAAAAACTGTCCTCTGTTAACACTCTTTCAGAGTTGGTAGTTTTGTTTTCTTTTATTTCTTTTAATATTGCGGCCTCAATGTTGTCTATTTTCCTTTTATTTTTTGACGGCTCCTTCTTTCTACTTTCTCCTTCTTCTTCAAAATGTTCAATATCATTGGCAGCGATCACTTCATGATCTTGTTCTGTTTCTTCCACAATGTTGGCACCAGTTTCAGCTTTTTTTGCAAATTTCAGTAAAAATTTTAGGTTTTCATGATACACATATGGTTTTTTTGCAGCTTGCCCTGACTTTACATTAAGAGATCTAATGAAGGCGTCTCTTATATTATTCCATTTGTTTATAATGAGTTGTGCTGAAACAATAATTAGCTTATTAATAAAAATGTACTTAGTTAACATTACATAGTTTAAATAGGCTGAGGCAAAGTTTATGTAACCACAATTTTTAAAAGAGTATTAATAAACAAGATTACAATTTCTTTTTTACTTTTCAGGTACCTGGCCAGTGGTTGCTCTCTGACCGATCTGCACTACAGTTACAGGCTAGGAATCAGTACATTGAGTGAAATTATAAATTTTGTTTGCCAAAAAATATGGGAAAACTTCCGTAGCGAACATTTAGAAAATATGTCTGAACAAAAGTGGAAAACAGTAGCAGAGGGTTTTAAAAAAAGAGCATCTTTTCCCAATTGCCTCGGTGCTATAGACGGAAAGCACATACGCATTCAAAATTTTCCACATGGCGGTTCAATGTATATGAATTACAAGAAATTCTTTTCAATCGTCCTTTTGGCAGTTGTAGATTCAGATTATTCGTTCATTTTTGTTGATATAGGCGCATATGGCAAAGATTGTGATTCCTCTATACTACAAAACACTCATTTTTGGAAATTGTTGATGCAACGAAATTTACACATTCCACAGCCAAAACCCATTACTGAAGGAGGACTTGCAGTTCCCTACGTATTTGTTGTTGATGATGCATTCCCAATGAATGAACATATGTTACGAAGCTATTCTGGACATAATTTAAGTCAAAAACAACGTGTATTTAACTACAGACTTTGCAGAGCACGTCGGTATGTTGAGTGCGCATTTGGAATTATGAGTAATAAATGGAGAATATTTCATCGACCCATCGATGTGTCCCCAAAATTTGCCAAAAACATAGTGAAAGCTTGTGTTATTTTACATAACATCGTGAGGAAGCGTGATGGATATCGAATAGACGATATAATTTTAAGTGAGAGTTCATCTCTACAAACTTTGTCCAGTCCCCATACAAAATCCACTAATAAAACGGGACGTGGGGTCCGTGCAACCTTTGCTGATTATTTCGTTTCCGATGTAGGTAAATTACCATGGCAACTGTCCAAGATCTAGGTCATA
This sequence comes from Agriphila straminella, assembly GCA_950108535.1. Taxonomy (NCBI): domain Eukaryota; kingdom Metazoa; phylum Arthropoda; class Insecta; order Lepidoptera; family Crambidae; genus Agriphila; species Agriphila straminella. The sequence goes on along the minus strand of OX467322.1, from coordinate 14,796,834 downwards.
AAAATAAATATTTACATAACTTGTACCTACATTAATTATTAGCTATAGTAGGTATTCTCGTGTGTAAACGTGTAGTTCTGTTTTAAGATTTATTAAAAGTGTAAATTACATACCAGTCTTTTTTTTCTCATCCTGATTTAAAACTTCATATCCCTCTTCAAGGTATTCACATACTTCTCGCCAACTATTGTCCCGGAGTGTTTTATTTTTATATTCCTCGTGAGTTTTATCCCACAAGCATGGTTTAGTTTCTACGAGTTCAATTAATGTAATTATATCGTATTTAAATGAAGACGACGCCATGATGACAACCAAACTGTAAACAATGGCCGCCACGCATCGGGCTCTACGCACACAGAGACAATTTAGATACACGTATAGCACACATACAAACATTATCGCCCGACGGCTCACAGGTGTCCGATAGTGCCGCCAGCATATCGGTGTCGGCTCCGATATCCGATATCGGGCCGGACAATATGAAAGACAGGTACATATTTCATACATTTTACTTACCCCGATATCGGATCGGCGTCCGACACCGATATCGGATCGGATAATGTGAAAACGCTCTTAGGCGACCGACAAAGCCATGCCGGCCGGCTACGGACTTGAGTAACGTTACCATTACCGTTACTCAATTACCGATATCTCTAACGTTAATAGGGTAACGTTACAAGAAAAAGACAACTTAATAATTACCGATACTAATACCGGTATTTTTTACCGTTATCAGTAACGTTATTTGTATAACGTTATAACGTTACTGATAACGTTATACGATAACGTTACCCAGAAAATACCGGTATTCCTGTCCCTGGTCGTCGGTTTATCTCGCTAAAAAAAATCGTTCGGCCGCGGCCGGCACGGTAGTCATGCTTACCTAGCGCTGTCATATTGCGAAGGTCATGTTTTAGAACGTTACACGGACAAAGAGCGCACTTTTTTTTGCGGCCGTATAACTTTGACCATTGACCTTTTCTAAATAAGTTGTATGAAACGCTGCTCGCTTCGAATAGGCAATCTGTACACTGCCTACCGTATGTATTTAGCGTAAGGAAAAACTTACTGGGCGGGTGTTCAATAGAAGTTTGGTTAAGTATAGAATTCCGGAACCAATTAAACTAAATTAATTTTAATACTAGTGGTATTTATTTTTTAGGTTCTTAATGAGGTAGGCACTGCCTAATTGCCTATATGGTATGCACGCCCCTATATGGTATGCACGCCCCTGTCCAAGGCAGTCATTTTGGCCAACCGGGAGATGATCGTATCATTTGTCCGTGTCTCTGTTTGTACGGTTGCCACTGTCGTATACTCATCCTCTTCATCAATCAGATCATACTTTTTCCTTGGCTCATCCAGAAAATGGAATATATTCTGGGGTATGTTAAGCGCCATGTTCGCATCCCGAATGAAATCCACTCCTAAGAGGGTCCTGTGGCCCAACCATGAGTTCATGCAAACTGTTTACGTTACCGTAAACTATCGTTTTGTCTCTTTCACTCGCACTGATTGTGAGCAGTATATACGATAGTTTACGGTAACGTAAACAGTTTGCATCAACTCATGGTAGGGCCACTGTTATCATTCGAATCGGGAAGAACAGTAAAATTAGTATTTATGGTCCTATTACAGATGGTGACAGGTACCGTAACTCTTGATATATGCTGTCGTCGTTTTAAGCCAGTGGAGAACTTCACTCCCTGTTTCCGCATCAATATCTGGAGTGAGTTGGATGCCACACTCAACTTTGCACCTGTATCAATATAGGCTCGACCGCTAGTACCCCCAATAGAAATGATCACGGTGGGTCTAAGACATGATATTGCTGCCAAGGAGTTGTCCATAGCATAGAATTCAACATTTGCGGATCCAACTCGCGTGCTTGGGTTGCATTTATGGCATTTGGTCCTTACCACACCTGGTCCATTCTGGTGAGTGGTGCCACGAAGCAAGTGTTGTCCGGGGAAGTGGATGACATGGAGAGAGATAGGGACGGGATCGGTGTCCAGATGGTGTCTATGTTGCTGGAGGAGGGAGGATTGTTGTTAATGTAGCCCGAGAGATTCCTCATCTTATCAATAATGTCATTGCAGAGTTGTCTTATCTGAGCTTTTTGCTCCCGCGTCACAGATCTCCGCTTTCTGTCGGCTCCTTGGGGGATGATCAAAATTTCCACTATGCTTCTGGCGCATTCTGTGACCTCGTTAATTAATAACCTGTCGCCTCCAGGCGCGTTCATTCCTGTATTCGTCATAGACTCACCGGGGGAGGTTTCTTGGGGGAGGGGGATAGGGTCGGGGCCGGCATCGGACACGGCCATTTTGCACAGTTTAACATACTCCATGGTGAGGTCGATTGAGTGGTCCCGGGAGTGATGTCTGTCCGGCGATCCTGTGTCCGGCTGAGAGGTTCCACGCCTGGGAGTGTGCCTTGACGCACCCTGCAGTGTGTCCGGTGGATCCCTAGGCCCCAGGTGCCTGGGGTTAGATCGGGATCGTGTCCGGGGTGGGGTGCGCAGAGTCGCCATAGATACACCACAAAAATGTCAAGTCCAATGTTTATTTTGAAATGTAATGTACTACTTACAATTGTTCCACGCGTACGGAGTAGTGTTCGCGTGCGCAAGCACTGCGGAACAATCCAATAATCCAAAAATATAGGGGAGAGGCACAATGATACACTGAAACACCTCACTGCACCACACAGATGATACGCAAAATGTCACTTCACGATTACGCGTGAAAGAGAATAATAAAATGTTTTTTCCCCCCCGCAATAATAAGCAGAGGGTGTAAAACACAATGGCGCGCGAAAAACAGAGAAAATCGTCCAATCGAATCGCGCACATTCGACGCGTCTCACGGGCAAAGAGATGATATGCAAAATGTCACCTCACGATTACACGAAAAAGAATAATAAAATCTTTCCCCCCCGCAATAATAAGCAGAGGGTGTAAAACACAATGGCGCGTGAAAAACAGAGAAAATCGTCCGATCGAATCGCGCACGCTCGACGCGTCTCGTCCATCCGTAGCTGGTAATTGAAGACGTGAATGGATGAAGGTGATATGTTGCAATATTCTGATTTCGAGAAAAATGAGTTTAAAGTTTCGCTAAAACATTTAAGAATATTTCGAAACGTGTTAAGTACATTGATCTAAAAAAGGTATCAAGCGGCGTAAACAGTTTAATATTTTTAAAATAAGAGAGAAATAAAACAAAATAAATTTGTTTTAGTACTTTATTTTAATAAAAACTGAACATAACTCCTTCTTTCACAAAAATAATATCAAATTAATTGAGAACATTATATTTAAACGAGACAAGTTCCTTATGAAATTAGAAAAAATAACATAAAACAAACAAAAAACTACTATTCTTCTCTAAGAATTGACTCATAATAGTACCGATATTCCGGTTTAACAAATTTTAACTGCTCGTTGATATTAGCTTTTTTTTCAGACGACACAGTACCATATTTCCCATTCACACGTGACACTTCAAAATCTGGATTAACATGACCCCTTTTTTTTAGAATGTCAACCTTCTTGAATGGTGTATTTTCGTCATATGACTCTTTGTATAAATATGAACCATATTCATCAACTCTGATCCATTTCACGCCATCCCTAAAACTTCATCATCATCATCATATCAGCCGCACGACACCCACTGCTGGGTATAGGCTCTCCACGACGATCGGTCCTGCGCTGCCCGCATCCAGCGGCTTCCCGCGACCTTCACCAGATCGTCGGTCCACCTTGTCGGGGGCCTACCCACGGAGCGCCGTCCGGTGCGTGGTCGCCATTCCAGAACCTTTCCGCCCCAACGGCCATCGGTTCTTCTCGCTATGTGTCCCGCCCATTGCCACTTCAGCTGAGCAATCCTTCGAGAGATGTCGGTTACTTTAGTTCTCTTGCGGATCTCTTCGTTTCTGATTCGATCACGCAGGGAAACACCGAGCATAGCTCTCTCCATTGCACGCTGGGTGACCTTGAGCCTCCTTATGAGACCCATAGTTAGCGACCACGTTTCACTGCCGTAAGTCATCACTGGCAACACACACTGTTCATAGATACCGATCAGCTATATCTTCAGTCCATGTACAACAAACAGCTTTTTCTTTGGATGTTCCGTCTATAACATGAATACCCAAGTTATAAAACCAGAGTTGTCGTAGATAGAATGCCTTGGATGCAGGTAGTTAATTTTGGCAAAGGCATTGTCTGCTGTAGATCAACTGTAATATAAAGGATATCATCAGCCGAACATAACACCTTCATCCAGTTCAATGCCACATAGCTCCTTCTTCCACTGTAGAAAAGTAAACGTTTTACTTTTTTGCCTTATTTAAATGAGTTAGCACCTTCATTCATTATTGATTTTCAAGAATAGTGTACATAACACTTTCATTAAGTTGTTAATTCTTAAATTAGACACTTATAACGATTGTTTTAAGGCCTAAAATTGTATAAATACACATGACACCTTCATCCATGCACAAAACAGCGAAAATCCAAAAATGCGACATATCACCTTCATCCATTCATGTCTTCAATTCTGCTTGTACTAGTACTCGGGAGTTCTATAGTTTGTGCTGGTGCTCGAGTTGGTGGTCGTACATTTCCCGCTGTCTTTTTCGTGCACTTTTCTTCGGAATGACCATAGGCACGACAAAAAGCGCAGCGCAATCTCTTTATATTTGATTGGTCATCATATCTCGTATTAGCAACAGTGCGGATACGTTCTTCTGCTACTTCCTCAAATTGACGAGCCTTCTTGAGGAATTCATCGCAACTCGAGATGGTGCTTCTTGGTATTCTGTCCCGAATGTCAACATGCAGGGAACTAAACATTATAAGCACAGTCTAACTAAACTTTCGCTTCTTCAGTCCTACCCTACCTACTTACCTACCTATTTATAGGAAGTCCAAACATTGTGACTCGGTGAAAGATGGTTTCGGTAGTTCCGCCATCAGTGCTCGCTTTTTGGCAACAAACAGGTCCGTACCTCTGGGCTCTGGTTATTTTTGGCAAACTATCTCCTCAATCACCACGTATGCAGGTCTTATGGGTGCGAATGTCGCTCGTAGAAGAGATACCAAATCGCAGCTTGGTCGGTCAATAGGAGTGTAAGCCCTTCAATTGCATTATCATCGCTTACCGACTCAATTTTTTATACGTCTGAATGGTAGAAATGAAGGCTTCTATTGCTGGTATATCTCGTATTCCATTAAAACGAACGGTGCAAGAGGCAAAACTTCCTGACTTTACGGGAGTACTCTTATTTCCCAGGACTTTTATAAGACTTCGGAACTCTTCGTCCGAAAAGTTGGCCATCGTCAGCTTTATTTCGGTACTATATAATATATATCCATACTGGTGGTTACTATAACCGTATATACTATATGATTAATATTCCAAGGACATAAATATAAGTATACGTATATTATGACAGCAAAAGACTAGGATAAAGGAGACCGAAACGATTACATACAATCTTGGGCCTGAATGTAATAAGATGTAAATGGTGTGAATAAATAAATTGAAACCCTTACTGAAAATTCTGTTAGTTTTGACAACCTCAAAGCTGAGTTAATAAAGGTTTAGTAAAAGTGAGGTTATCTAAAATCTAAACCTACTAACAGCTGATTGCAAGTGCATAAGATATCAGTAGTGTTTATTATTTCAGTATAATGTTAGAAAGTCTATTACTAAATGATAATGTGACTTGAAAAGGCAAAAGGTAAGTAAGAGGCACGTTATACGTACGAAAGCTGGGGAAAATTGTTTTAATTATCATTCTGTACTGATATAGTTTCAAAATTACCTCGACGCCTATTATAATTATTTCTTATAATAAAATCAGCTAATGTGTTTTCTGTATTCATATACCTATTTATTTCTTGTATAATTTCCCCAGCATCTACACGATCCACTATAGGAGGGTGAAACTTATTTAAAAGAGCAGCAGCCACCTCAAAATCTATATTTATAAAATCGTAAACTGAATGACTGACTGACTGACTGACTGACTGATCTATCAACGCACAGCCCAAACCGCTGGGTCTAGAGACTCCAAATTTGGCACGTAGGTTCCTTATGAGGTCTAGGGGTGCACTAAGAAAGGGTTTTTCAAAATTCACCCCCTAAGGGGGTAAAAAAGGGGGTCAAAGTTTGTATGAAAGTCCCTCAGTTTTGAAGCTAGGATCTTCAAATTTTGTGTTTAGACTGACCATAGAAAATAAATAAATACGGGTCTCAGCGTTTTCCAAAATTCTACCCCCGAAGGGGTCAAAAGGGGGATGAAGTTGTGTATTGAAGAAAATCATTTATTTTCGAAGTAAAAATCAGGCTTATGGATAGACATCTAACGCAACGTATATTGTTATTGTTAGTATTTGAACCCCTATTGGGATGAAATGGGGGTGAAAAGGGGTAAAAAACCCCAAAAATAGATATGGATGTCGTTATTGGGGTTTTCGGGGATGACGATTGCAAAAAAGACATTTATTTTGAAGTCCAACACGGTGGATATGATTTGACCCCTAAAGGGGTGAAAATAGGGTTCAAATTTTGTATGAAAAAATAATATAAAATAGACATTACAACTTTAAAGTTCGTTGGAGTGGAGCACATCTAAAAATAAATAGGCAAAATATATTTTGTAATTTTGAAAATCAACCACTTAGGGGTAAATGGGGTGAGTAAACATAAAAATCGATATGGATGTCGTTCTTGAGGTTTTATGGGATGGTGATTGCGAAAATGAGATTTATTTTGAAGTCCAACACGGTGGACATGATTTAACGGAACGGGAACGGGAACGGGATCGGGATCGGGAACGGGAACGGGATGACAATGCACTAACCATTTATGCTACCGAGTAGCATAAATGCTACCGAGTAGCATAAATGGTTAGTGCATTGGGCCGGAATCCTAAGGGTGCGGGTTCGAGTCCCGTCTGAGCTGCTACGGGTGAGTCGATTTTTTCTAATATTTTTCAATTATATTAATAATCTTGAAGTGTCATAATTATTAGTTGCTATAAATATTATTTTACATAATCATTAATTGACATAATATACATAACTTATAATTATAACAAAATATCTCTTTACCTCATAAAGAAAAACTTTTAATGCGATTTGATACGTTAGGTTAGGTTAGACCTTTGACCACTCGCAGCGGAGCCCCAAATTACTTGCATGCATGTTGCACGCCTGCTTGCATGCCTTGCATGCTGCACGCCTGCTTGCATGCTGCACGCTTTCTTGCATGCAGAATGCTTGCAGGGGGGCTGGCCTCCCTGCTCGGGGGGGTCGGGGGGCCTGAGTCCCCCCGCTATAAAGAAAAACTTTTAATGCACCCCCAGTAGGTTAGGTTAGTGTTTTGACCACTCGCAGCGGAGCTCCATAATGCTTGCATGCATGATGCTTGCTTGCATGCTGCATGACTGCTGCATGCCAGCTTGCATATTGCATGCCTGCTTGCATGCTGCATGCCTGCTTGCATGCTGCATGCCTGCTTGCATGTAGAATGCTTGCAGGGGGGCTGGCCCCCCTGCTCGGGGGGGGGTCCGGGGGGCCTAAGGCCCCCCGCTATAAAGAAAAACTTTAAATGCAACCCCAGTAGGTTAGGTTAGTGTTTTGACCACTCGCAGCGGAGCGAGCGAAGCGAGCGGAGCTCCATAATGCTTGCATGCATGATGCATGCTTGCTTGCATGCATCATGCTTACTTTCATTCTGCATTCTTGCTTGCATGCTTGCTTGCATGCTGCATGACTGCTTGCATGCTTACTTACCATATTTAATTTATTTAAATAAAATAAAAAAACCAGTATCGTATAATCATTTAATTATAATTGTATATGAAATAAAACACTTTTAACGGATACTAGCGCGGTTTTATTGAAAGTACTTTGGTAATTAGTTGGTATTTGGTCTGATTTTTGATTTTCCCGACGTTTCGGCACCTTTGCAGCTGCCGTGGTCACGGGGGACTGACCACGGCCCCCGTGACCACGGCAGCTGCAAAGGTGCCGAAACGTCGGGAAAATCAAAAATCAGACCAAATACCAACTAATTACCAAAGTACTTTCAATAAAACCGCGCTAGTATCCGTTAAAAGTGTTTTATTTCATGTCTAGTGAGCGCGTAAGCTTGAGAAGTGAATATAATTGTATAAATAAAAAATACATTAAGTACCTAAACAATATTATTTTTGTTTCACAATTTTCTTATTTTAAATTTAGATTGGACGCCAAAGCTCTCAAAAATTCTCCTTTACTATAATTATCTTTATTGGTCAAAATCTTATTAATTCTTTCATTTTTTCTCCTGCTCACTCTGGTTTTTTGGATCCGGTTCCCCATTAAGAATAGATTCTATTTTAATCAATGACATGCTGGCTTCCTTCATTATTTCCTTGCTGAAATAATAGAAACCAGCGTTTGTTTTGCCAAAAATTGTATTTATTCTGTGATGCCAAGCCTCTGCGTAGTTCTGTGTACGGGGTAAGTCATTATTATGAAGTTCTATAATTCTCCAAAACGAAGGTGGAAAACGAGGTGGTTTGTTATTGGTACCCGAAATATAATTTTCTTCAAACCAATTTATAATGTCCTGACTGTCCGGGGTAGTATTTTCCTTCCATTCATAAAAATAAGTAGGTATTTCTTTAGGTTCTAAAAATGACAAAGCCAGTAAACACTTCATCTCCAGAGCAAAAACACAGTTAGTACCATAAAGGATCACTTGACCACTTGATTGTATTTTTCTAAAATATTTAATAATATAATTTGTGATAAATGAAAGAAACAGCCATTTAATTTAATGTCGTTAAATGTTTGTTTTGCACTAAGAATGGCTGCTTGTTCGAAATCCATCATGCAGTTTCTCAATTTTAATGTAATATCATTTTCATTGCTATAATCAGATATAAAATTAAATATTTGATTATATGTAAATCTGTCTTTATGTGTACACAAAGCAAATAGTAGGGGTACAGTTTTGCTGTAACCATTCATGATGTTACCCTGCCTGCCTAGCATGACCGATTTATATCGCGTGATATAGCGTTTTATCACGTTTAAATGTCAAAAAGACAAAGGAATTTGACAGTTGAGTCGCGTGATAAAATGCTATATCACGCGATATAAATCGGTCGTGCTAGGCAGGATGGATTGTGTAAAAATGTAAAAAATCGTTAGGTGCCACCTTAAATGTTCCGTCTAATATCCACAAATCTGATCTACACAAAAAATCCATCAATTTTTGTGTTGAATAAATTATTAATCGTTTATTTTCCTTTGTTATTCCATCCTTTATTATAATATTATCGTTGTTCAATTGTAAATCTTCATGTCTAATATTGAAATATAAATCTTGAGGCTCAATCAATATTTCCTTGTGTTTATTCTTTTCCCTGTAAATAACTTGTTTTAAAGCATTTGTGGAGGGCATAGATGATGCTGCATGTTCCATATGAGGCTGACTCGAAAAACTATCTTGCAATATTTTACTTGGTTTTGCAGTGCCACATTCTATTGTTTTTAACCTTATTTCATTTAACAATTTTACAGTTTTAAGTCTGATCGGGTTTGGCTCATGATTGTGTGAATTGTCCCTTTTTACAATTGAATGTTCTTGGGATAACTCTTCGCATGTTGTTATTGTTCTGGAATTACATTTTTTTTCCTTTCGCAGTTCACAAATCCAATAGAACTTGTTTTTTATTTTTCTATTTATTTCATACGTAAACCCAAATACATTTAATTTTACACCTCCTTTTGATGTCTTAAATACTTCACAACTTTCACTCATTATTATTTAATAAAGCAAACGTGTTTACAATTAAATTTACAAGTAATGATAATAAGGCTTAGACCGATTTTATTTTAGTTTGCATTGTACCCACTACCCTCAACTAAATTTATCAATTATTTGCCTGGAAAAATATATAAGGTGCGATGTAATTAGTGTCAATTATTTTCAGGGCTGAACATGCAAGTCATAATACATAGGTCAGCAAAAAATGGGGTACTATTTGCAGGTTAGTTTGCGAGATATTAAGGATCTAACCCCAAAAAACATCACCCCTTTACAGCTGAGCAACAACTACATTCAACGATTTACACACACTAGCCTACTGCACACATGCGCCGGGCCATCGACCGCGGACGCGCGCGGCGCTTTCAAAGACACCGCCATGCGCCAGCGCCACGCGCCTGTTGTCTACACACCACCCCACACACACAAACGTCGAAGCGCGGGTTATTCCTAACTCACAAAAATTTTATGTCGTAGGTATGTTAAAAAGTATTAAATTGGTATCAATAAATTTTGAGTTTACCTTGGATTTTGGATATCAAAAACTATGCCAATCTAAAACTAAGCCTATGTCTAGCTATGGACTTACTATGAGAAAAAGCGCCTTTGTTTAGAATAAAACTAGCTTTTTACAACATGGCTTAGTGGGCTTAAGATCAACAGTGGACTTAATAAATTTAGACTTTGCCCGACAGTGGATACGAAAAGCGCTTCCGTAATTGAGTATCATAAATCAGATATTAAAAATCATAGGTACCTACCTACTCAATACTTGACCTCATGATCAGCAGTGGACTAACTTTTTAATAAATGTCTAACTCAATCATCTTTTAACAACTAAAACAAAAAGGAAGTTAAATAACTAGGTCTAGACTTATTAAATTTAAGCCTATGCCCAGCTATGGATTTAATGAGTGTACTTTTATGTAAAACATGAGCTGACCTGAACAACATCATGATCATAATTATGACATCATTTAGTGCATACTTCGTTTATCGAAACAAAAGTGTTAATAGGGAATAACCCTTCAAATTCGCCGATTGCCGCCGAAAGATGCCGCGGTCAATCAGCGCTTCGCGCGCCGCCCGCCGGCCGGCCGCACCGACTCAATGAAAAGCCGACCGATAGTGCTGTAATTATTGATATAAAGATTCTTGATTGATTAATATTAATAAAATCAAGTGCACATCAAGCGTATATTTTTAAGGTTAGCAGCTTAGGATTGGTTGCAAAGGCAACACCTACTTGATGTACAGTATAGGATTGATTAAATTACCTCTTAGTAATATGCAACAGATAAAAAAATATTACCTACTATAACTTTTTCTGAGTTCATGGGAAACTTTCACATTTTTAGGCATAACACAATAAAATATTCAAAAGTAAACTGCGGGCGGTGTTGATCTTCGATCCTACTACTAATCGCGATCGTAGCGATGTGACCCGCGTTAAAGAACATGTAGCTGACATGAAACATAGGCGCGATAACAAGTCTGCAGTGAGTGAACACGCCTTTGAGGGGCCCAACCATTATATTAGATTTGACAAACCCCAAATCCTTGCTAGGGAACGTAGATTTATTCCTAGAATGCTCCGCGAGGCTATCGAAATAAATAAATATCCTAATTTCAATAGAGATGATGGTTGGAAAATTCCACCAGCTTGGGAGCTCATCATTCACAAGCTAAAGCCCCAAACACACACTGTAAGATCTAATGATACGGTTAGTTCTTTTTGCAAATAAATTAATTAATATAAAAGACGGAGGTCGGCCTTCCTCTCCAAGTTTTCTTTCGCCATTTCTTTCTTGGAGGGGCCTCCTAATTTTTTGAAATGGTAGTAGTTTCAGTAGATTCTCTCTTTTTAACATATAAAATTAAATTAAAACCAAACCAAAACTTAAACTAATTAAAAATTTGATAAATTTTAATTTCTGAACGTTCTAAAAAAATCATCGCTTGAGGGTAGGCTCACAAGTAGCTTCAGTCCCCCGTGACCACGGCAGCTGCAAAGGTGCCAAAACGTCGGGAAAATAAAAAATCAAACCAAATACCAACTAATTACCAAAGTACTTTCAATAAAACCGCGCTAGTATCCGTTAAAAGTGTTTTAACTTCATTTATGTTAGTATTACAAAACAAACGTCATATTTTGTTATGTATTTATTGGTTATGTTATGCTAAGTAGTGTGATTTGAAAATTTCATAAATACATATTAAATTCTATATTCTAGCTAAAAATGATATGGAGAATTATACACACACAGTATAAAAAGATAGTGGGTTCTGCTAAACTAATTCAGATGAAACCAAACTGCGTACCATCCAGATGTGATTGCCAAGCAGGCGGGAAACACAAGTCCACTCCAAGCGAAACCTCGGCATATTATATACATTAAATTCAAAATATCAAAATCAATCATACTTAACTTAATGTGTTTTTGAAGAATTAAATTAATACCTACATACATTGATTTTATAAAAGGTATTATTATTGATATTAGGGTCAAATAAATATACTTATCAAATATTATGTAGTTTTTTTATTTCCATTGTGCACTGTATTAAAGATGATGTTGGTCAGCACAAATTCGAGTTGATTTGAAGAATGTTAGTGACAGAGTAATAGATGTGTATTTATCTCGTATTTCTATCAAATGTGCATGTGCAAAATATGTGAATATACTATACATAAGGTAAGGTAGGGTACTCGGAACCTTCGATCAAGAATATCCTAGATAACGCTTCAAGTACACAAAAATGGCACCTCAAACACATACATAAAATCACCTCTTATTTTGTACAAAATCACATTTTATATCACTTATTTTGTACTAAATAAGCTTATTTTCTACAAAAACATCTTTCATCACTTACTTTGTGCAAAATTAGCGCCCATTTTGTAAGTGGGACGCTATTTGAGGTGCCATTTTTGAGACTCTGACCGGACATCTAGGGTAGGATAGGAGTAGAGTTGGTAGACTTAAATTTAAATTAAAACAACAGTTATTTTTATAACGCACTTTTGTTTCCTTTAGTACAATACATTAGCATTTGAACTTGTGCAAAATATTTCTTAGATATTGTAGGTAGGTACTATTTTTATCAATAGGTAGGTTTTTATGATAGTCTTGTGCAGTTTTTTCACTAGACAGACACTTCATTTCAAAAGTAGGGTTGTTATTAATGTGTGAATGTTAATGCCTCAGAAATATATAGACAGCATTTTTCTATCTTCATTCCTATTTCCTTTTTCACTGTTTTCCTAACTTTATCCTCCAGTTTTTTACCTCTTGATATTGCTGGTGTTCCTGGAATTTTTGCACCAAAAATCATAGCGACCAGAGTAGGTACCATTCACTGTTTTGCATTGGCTCACTAGCATTTCGAGGCTGTGATTCTGCCATATTTTAATTCATTCCACAATCCACTTTTATGTTGATCTCTTGTTTTAATTTCTAGAAAAACCATCAGTCCTCATCAATATTTTAATTGATGCAGCGATAAAGTTGACTTTCTCAGTCCTCCCAGGACCTGATAACAAAAAATAGGTTATGTTGGATTGTTATAGATAACACAGGGTCTTATCGTGTTGTATTGTTATTGTACTTATTGTTAGACAAAACTTGTTATATGATAAGTACTTACTTTAACAGTTTTCAACTCTGCAGAACAGAAATCGGGATTGGACCTAAGGATTGGACGAAATATTTTTCGCCACCATCGATGTATTTATCCTTGGTGTAGGTACTTTCTGCTTTCACAAAACTGTCTTCCATAAAGGATAATAGTCCACAGTCGTAGTAATCACAGAGATTTCAAAATAAATAACAAAGTTTGACGAAAATCTAATTTGAATAATAACACGATCACAGAGAGAGAAGAGACTTGAAGAGAGCTGTCATGTTTGTTTACTATCTGAGTGACGTCACATCGCAATCCAAAATGGCGAATGGCGTTTTGAACATTTGATGAATAGATTATAAAAGTCGATATTTAAAATTGAATTATAAAATTTATTTTCCATTTTTATGAATAAATATCGACGTTTCTCGTTTACTATTAATGAAATCTATCTTAAATATGCATTTTTATACTTTATCTTACATGGTGTATAATAGCCTATTATTCCAGACTTCATAGAATCTCCAATAGTACTAGACCCAGAACCTCCACAAATTGAACACCCTGATACCCCGATTCGACCAATTCAACGACCTAATTCTACTACTCCACCAAATGAATTTTCTACAATAGAAAAGCAACTAAGGTCACAAATTTTAAAGTACGAGTACATGAATAGGAAAAAAGAGCCGACCAACTCCATGAACAGCAAATCATATTTAATAAGGAGATACATGAAATAGAGATACAAATCAAGAAAGAAAAACTAAGAATCTTAGAAGAAAACCTAAAAGAAGCAGTTGCAAAGGTAGAGTTAGCACAAAGAAACCTGTGCAACCCTTGATCCAGGTATTTTTTTCGAGGAGAGCTGCTCTATAATTAGCCCCTAAGCATTCTACTCTTGGTATGATGGTGGCGCGGCACGGATGATTAAGCTTTGACTTTTTGAGATCTTGTCAGTTTTATAATTGTATAGAAATTTAAAAATTTATATTGTTGATTATTAATTAAGGCTAAAGAAGTAAATAACCTTAAGAGCGTTTATGCGCTACACTAGCGCCGCCAATCGAAAAAAAATCATAGTCCTTAAATAAAGATGAAATTGTAAATTGTGTTCTTCTAGTGTACTCCGAAGAAGCTTTATCGCTTAAACAATATTTTCTAGTCTGTCGTTTAGTTTAATGAAGTTTTATTGCTAAAAGTGGCCACTTTTGGCAATAAACTAAACAACAACTACTTAAACGACAGGTCATAAAATATTGTTTAAGCGATAAAAAGTACTACAAAGCTCCTTAGGAGTGAGTACACTAGAAGATCACAAGTCCTAATTTTGCGTTTATTTGAGCACTATGTTTTTTTTTCGATTGGCGGCGCTAGTATAGCGCATAAACGCTCTTAAATGAAGCATAATATTGTTGATTTTATACTTGTTTCATATTTTTTAAAGTTAATAAAAAATGTAATAAAGAATTTGAATCATTTTGCATTCAAAATGCAAAACAGATCAAACCAAAGACCGATTTTCACAGGAAGTTGTCAAGAGTGATTTTGCCGCTGATTGATGAATTGTTGAAAGTGTAGGTATCAAAATATAGCTCTTATATTTAATCTGTGATTTTTAGTTTATGGTTGGTCTGTGAACCTTTTTCTTCTCTATGACGGATGTCAAATAAAGCATTCGTACGTTACCGCTCTTCCCTCGTTTTATTTAAGAGGTTATGGGCTTTTTTTTGCCAGTAAAATAATAGTTTATTTTTATAGTGCACAGTGAATAATGGCAGGCAATTATAGTATCAACGTGCCCAAGTTGAAGGGCAGGCAAAACTATGATAAGTGGGCGTTTGCCGTGGAAAATTTTCTTATACTGGAAGGCATTGACCTTCAGAATCAAGACAAGATATTAAGTGAACCGGAAGATAAGAAGGCTAGGGCTAAGATAGTGATGACTATCGATCCTTCTCTCTACGTTCACATTAAAGGCGAAGTTACCTTATCCAGTTTATGGGAGAAGTTAAAATCTCTATTTGATGACTCCGGGTTCACGCGTCGCATCAGTTTACTGCGAAGTTTAATATCCATACGTCTTGAAGACTGTGAGTCAATGACTGCATATGTGACTCAGTTAGTGGATACGGCTCAGAAACTCAAGGGCACCGGATTCGCGATAAACGATGAGTGGATCGGCTCACTTTTGCTAGCCGGATTGCCAGAAAAGTTCGCGCCAATGATTATGGCGATAGAACATTCCGGAATAAATATTAGTGCAGATGCTATAAAAACAAAACTATTAGATAATGAGCGCAGACAGCGATCTATCGAAGTCAGACGGAGCTTTTCTAGCGAAAGGAAATTATAGAAATAATTATCGATACTCGTACAAAGAAAAAGCAAATGGCGGCGTTAGCGGAAAACGAACTCCACGTGTCAACAACGATGACACTGATAATATGAATAATAAACCAGTGAAAAATATAAAATGTTATAAATGCAAACGCATTGGACATTATAAAACTCAGTGCCGCTATAGCAATAACGCAAATGTACCTAAAGAAAATGTAAATGCATTTAGTGCAATGTTCCTGACAGGTGAATTCAGTGACAGAGATTTTTATATTGATTCGGGCGCGAGCACTCACATGGTTGCAGAAAGTTGCTAAGAAATATTTCTTACGACACAGAAATACGTAACATTGTGGTGGCAAATAAAGAACGCGTGCCAGTGTTATGTTCTGGAGATCTACAGCTTACAACTTGTGTTGGATACTCCGAGTATAATGTAAATGTAAACAATGTTCTGTGCATACCAAACCTTACAACCAACCTGTTATTGGTTAGTAAGACGATATCTAGTGGCAACAGAGTAATTTTTAATAAAAGTGAGTGTCACATCTACAATCAGCGCAATGAATGCATTGGAAAAGCTCAGTTGATAAATGGTGTTTACAAACTAACCATTGCGAAGTCAGATAAAGTCCCTGCAGCTATGGCAATGACTTGGCACAGGCGCTTTGGTCATATTAATTTTATAATAAATAATAAATTTATTAATATTTAATCGCACTATAGTGGAAAGAGCCCGATGTCTACTGTATGATGCCAATCTACATAAGAAGTTCTGGGCTGAAGCAGTTCATACAGCTGTGTATTTAAAGAACCGATCATTGGCTTCAGGATTAAACCAGAAAACGCCATATGAACTATGGACTAGACAAAAGCCAAATGTCAGTCACATAAGGATATTTGGCAGCAAAGTTATGGCACATATCCCAAAGGAAAAAAGATTGAAGTGGGACAAAAAGGCTAAAATGCATTATTTAGTTGGATATGCAGATAACGTCAAAGGCTATAGACTGTATGACCCTGTGACACGCACCGTTAAAATAGCAAGAGATGTCACAATTATGGAAAATGAAAATGACAGTTCGGCAGTAAATGTCATAGCACAGAATGAAGACATGCCAGCTTTAGATTCAGTGGATGTCATAGTACAGAATTTAAGTGAAGATATGCCAGATTCAGTGGGGGAAGAAGAGCAGCTTAGCCAGAGTTTAGATACATTTAGTTCAGTAAAAGAAAATGAAGAGCAGACTGATGATGACAATGATAAAACATTTGTGCCAGAGGAGGAGTCTAATGATTCAGAAGATAGTTACCATGAATCTATATCATTGATACCAGAAGAAGATGTGCAGAATTTTTCAGAGGTACAAAACATAGAGAAGCGTGCAAGGAAGAAACCTGAATATTATGGCTATTCAAACTTATGTGTCGGCCATAAGCCAGATCAGTTTGGCATCTGTAATATGTGTGTAAAAAGTGATGACAATCCTAATGACAATCAGTGTTGTGAAATTAGTGTAACGGAGGCCTTAATGGACCTGAGAGTTTGCAGTGGAAGCGAGCTATGATAGAAGAACTGAACTCTTATAAGGACAATGATGCATGGGTACTTGTAGATCTTCCACAACAAGGTACTGTAGTTCAATCTAAATGGGTTTTAAAAAAAAGTTAAATGTAAACAATAGTGTGCGCTTTAGAGCCAGATTAGTAGCTAAAGGTTTTAGCCAAAGACCAGGTGCTGATTTTGATGAGACTTTTTCTCCAGTTTTAAGACACTCTACATTAAGGTTAATGTTTGCCTTAGCAGTAAAATTAAATTTAGAAATCGGCCACTTAGATGTCAGTACAGCTTTTTTGAATGGTTTTCTGTCTGAAACCATTTATATGCAGAAACCAATCGGTTTAGATTCCAATAATGCAGGTAAAGTTTTAAAATTAAAACGAGCAATTTATGGCCTATGGTGTTGATGATGAACTTCAAAAAATGGGTTACAAAACATCCCAACTAGAACCTTGTTTATTTACCAAGATAAATGGTAATTCTAAGACTATAATTTTATTGTATGTCGATGACTTTTTCATATTTTCCAATTGTAAAGATAAAACAGATAAACTTAAACAGGAATTGAATTTAAAATTTAAGATGAAGGATTTAGGGTGTATTAAACAATGTTTAGGAATGAATGTTAGTTATGATAAAGAAAAAGGTATAATAAGTATTGATCAAAAAAGTTACATTATGGAGTTACTTAAGAAATTTAAAGTAATAGAATGTAAACCTGTTCATACACCAATTGAAGCTAAGTTAATTTTAGGTAAAGCTAATAATTGTGATAAGAAATTTCCTTATCAACAGCTGATAGGTTCCATGATGTATTTGGCTGTCCTTACCCGACCGGATATTGTGTTTGCAGTAAATTATTTAAGTCAATTTAATAATTCTTATGATGAACAGCATTGGGCTTATGCCAAAAGAGTTCTCAAATATTTAAAGTATACAATTAATTACAGTTTAAAATATTATAGGAACGGCTCTAACTCAGAATTAAAAGCATATGTTGATGCCGACTGGGCCGGTAATCCTGTTGACCGCAAGTCGTATACAGGCTATTTTTTTGAGCTTTCTGGTGGTGCTGTTTCCTGGGAAACCAGAAAACAAAGTACTGTAGCCCTCTCTAGTACGGAGGCAGAATATATCGGAATATCAGATTGTTGTAAAGAGGCTATATAGTTGCGTAATTTGCAGTATGAAATTACCAATACATTGTACACCATAGTTATATTTAATGATAATCAATCGGCTCAAAAGCTATCGGCTAATCCAGTGTTCCACAAACGTTCTAAACATATAGACGTACGTTTTCATTTTTGTAGAGAAAACATTGCAAAAAATATTGTTATCATTAAATATCTACCATCTGCAGAAATGCCTGCAGATCTACTTACTAAGGGTTTGTGTACTTTAAAACATAATGGTTTTTTACATTGGTTTGGACTTGTAAACATGTAACTTTTGTTTAAGCCGTGTGTAATAGCATTTTTTTTTTGTTTTTTTGTTGGGGTATTTTGATAAGTGGGGGTGTTGAAAGTGTAGGTATCAAAATTTAGCTCTTATATTTAATCTGTGGTTTTTAGTTTATGGTTGGTCTGTGAACCTTTTTCTTCTCTATGACAGATGTCAAATAAAGCATTCCTACGTTACCGCTCTTCCCTCGTTTTATTTAAGATGAATTCCTTCGAAAACCCGACCTGATAATCTTGGTCTGCACCTGAACTGCAAATTACAATGGACTGCTGGGTGAACTCGACAAAAATATTATTTAACAGATAATCTATACTTAATTTTATAAATAAAACTAATAAAAAGGTTATGCAAATGTAAGTATACTGTCCACCCGGTGAACTCCAATAGGTACCTACATTTAACAGATAATCTATATATACTTATTAACCATTATTTAAGAGGGCGCAGTCTGTACACTAGCGCCGCCATTGAAATGAGAGAAGTATTTCCATACCAACATTTTACACAAAGACAAATCCAGACAATCCCAGACATTGCAGGGCACTTGACTGCCATGCAACCAAAATTCAACACCACTAATTCCATATTTGAAGAGGTGCAAAGTCTTATATTTCAAATACTCACTTTAACCCCTTATTGCATGGATTTTATGAATTGTCCCAAAAAAATACTGGACGTAGTGTAAGCTCCAGAGAGCACACATAAAATAGGAAAAAAAACGATGACAAGTATTTAACAAAATATTGTTCAAAAACTGTCAATGCCTAATATGGTATGTCATGCAGAAGTAGATGTATCAAACTATTTCCCAAATATGTCATTACATTTAGGAGCAGTTGGAATAAGTAATACAATACAACTTATCAATCAATATTTATTTATTCATTGGGTACCTACTATAATTTCTGATATTTTTATTTCCATTTTGCAAATTCCATGTAGCAATTTCGGTTATTATTTAGGCATAAATGAGCCTTGCATTTCAGGCACCAAATATAGGACTTGCCTTTGCACCTTGGATTTTTACAATCTTGCCGCTGATCAGTCCATTCCGGGAAATGGTGTATACCATCTTCTACTACTTCTCGCGGTGGCAATTCAAGCCGTTTCCTACTTTTCTTCGGCTTAGGTTCCTCTATGGCTGCTAGGGGTGGTCTGCCTCTAGTAGTCGGCGTATACAATTGTGACACTCTTTGGGTCAGCACTTTAAAATCTAAGAGTGGCAAGTATGTTTCTTCATTCAAACGTCTCCAAATCAACCAAGAATTCACGGTAATCAGATCGATCATATGAAAGTACACTCGCATATACCATTTCTTGGACCGAACTTTTATCCTGTAGTATCCCAGTATGGAGTCCAGTGTATCAACGCCACCCATATGGCGATTGTATAGCTGGATAGCTTTGGGGCACTTGATTTCCTCATATCGTTTGAAAGTGTGAAAGTGAAAGTGAAAGTGAAATAAGCTTTATTCAAATAAACTTAATTATTAAGTACTTTTGAATCGTCTATATTTTTCTACCACCCGTTCCAGACTTTTTTAGCTGACAAGAAGAACGGGCGCAAGAAACTTATCAGCTGTAACAGCCATAAGTAACGATATTTACAAACTTGAATAAATAGTTACCAGATAATTACAACAGGGTGACAGGATTATTGGCAACAACATAGACTTATTATATTACTTCAACAAAGTTCTTATATTAGCAAGTTATGTGTTACATCATTTCCACGCATTTTGATCTTTAAGATAATCGTCAACTTTATAATAACCTTTACCCATGAGCGTTTTTTTAACATGGTTTTTAAATTCATGCAAAGGAAGATCAATCACTTGTTGTGGAACTTTATTAATAAAGGCTATGCCTTTCCCCATAAATGAACCTCTCGTTTTTGCAAGCCTAAAACTTGGAACGGCAAGTTTATCTTTATTTCTTGTATTAAACTGGTGAATGTTGCTGTTCTTATCAAATGAATCATAGTGTTTCCTTACATAAACTAAATTTTCATAAATATATTGGCCTGCCAAAGTTAAAATATTTATTTCTTTGAACAATTCTCTCAAGGTATCTCTCCGCCGTAGATTGTATATGGCGCGAACAGCTCTTTTTTGGAGTACAAAAATATTTTCAAAACTGGCAGCTGAGCCCCACAATAGCAGTCCATAAGACATTACACTATGAAAATAACTAAAGTATACTAACCTTGCCGTTTCAATATCAGTTAAAAGCCTTATTTTCTTAACAGCGAATGCCGCTGAACTAAGTCTACTTGACAAGGCTTCAATATGTGGATCCCATTGCAATCGAGAATCTAGTGTAATACCTAGAAATTTTGTACTCTCAGTAAAGTCTACTTTATCGTCATTCAATTTAATATTTAATTTTGTCTTCTCAACATTAGGTAAAGAAAATTTTACACATTTAGTTTTTTTGGGGTTAAGTGCTAAATTATTACTATTAAACCAGTGTGAAACTTTAGAGAGGGCACTATTTACTTCGTCGGAACAGTTATTACCTCTGTTTACTTTGAAAACTAAAGAAGTATCATCCGCAAATAGTACAGTCTCACATAAATTACTCGCGTAGTTGGGAAGGTCATTTATATAAATTAGAAACAGCAATGGGCCCAATATTGATCCCTGTGGCACACCCATATTGATGGGGGCTCCAGTAGATTCAGTTCTATTAATTACTACTTTCTGAGTTCTATTGTACAAATACGATTTCATAAGACTAACCGACTTATCAGAGACACCATAATGTTCTAGCTTCTTTAATAGTGTTTGGTGATCAACGCAATCGAATGCCTTAGAAAGGTCACAGAAAATGCCAATTACATCCTGCTTTTCTTCCCAAGCGTCAAGAATATGTTTGAGAAGTGCAATTCCAGCATCAGTAGTACTTTTACCCTTGGAAAATCCAAACTGGTTTTTATGAAGTATATTATTGTATGTAAAGTAATCTAATAATTGGGAATATATAATTTTTTCAAATATTTTACTAAGTGCTGGTAGTATAGATATTGGCCTAAAGTTAGCTGGGTCACTTTTATCCCCAGATTTAAAAAGAGGAATCAATTTACTATTTTTCATTAAGTCAGGAAAGACCCCCTCGTCAATACATTTGTTAAAAATAAAAGCCAAGTAGGGGGCTAGTATATCAATTATTGATTTAATAATGCTTGTTGACATGCCCCAAAGATCTTCTGTTTTCTTAACATTAATTGTTTTAAAAGCTTTAATGATATCTGCACTATTTATATATTTAAAGGAAAAACTTTCATTGCACTTATCAACACTAGACTCCAGAAGGGAGACAGCGATGTTGGGACTAGCACTAAGAGTACTGGTAGTTTCTACAGGTATTCTAGCAAAGAAATCTTCAAAAACTTTAGCGACCTCATTGTCAGATTCAAAAGTTTGAGTTTTGAGAGAGTTTCTTTTGTCTGTTATATCTTTTGACTATGCTAGTGGGCTCAATCCCAACGTAAGTGGAACACATATTTACCACTTTGTTATCGAGCCAACTTACAGCAGTAATTTGCCTATCCTCGACGGTTGTCTCTATCTCAACTGAAGATCCTCTACCTTGTTTAGCAAGTTATTTTTTTGTAGGTAACTTGGCTCCTGGAAGTCTGTTGGCGCGGACAGCTCCTAAGGGTAATATTCCTTTTTTATCCATTTCAATCAATAATGGTACACTCGTAAACCAGTTATCAAAAAACACCTTGTAATTGAGATTTTTTGGTACAGTTTGTGTTAGTCTCAATACAACATTGCTACTGGTTCCAATATTTTTGTCACCATCTGGAATTACATCCGATTGTTTTCCTGCATCGAAGTCATAGGAAAATCCTGATACGCCGCTTAGCACGTAAACTTTGTACCCCCATTTATGTGGTTTTTAGGGTCATACTGTTTAGGGCTACTTTCACGAGTTTTTGTTGGAATTATCTGTTCATTCATATTCATATTCATTTATTTAATCACAACACAATGTTACAAATTATATTCGTTGCATCATGACCTCTTATAAGGTATTAGTGAAAAATTTACACATTTAAATTACTAACAATGGAGAGAAAGAAAGAAAAATAACATTATTTATTTTATTTTTATTTTATTTTATTCACTTTAAAAACACTACTGTAACACAACATAATATTTTACAAACGTGAATAACGACATCATCACTCTTAACATTTGTATGCCATATATATAGTTCCTAATGTGGTTACTAGATGGCGCTGTAGCCTTCTGAACCGCGGTATCGAGTGTGTTACGCAGTTCTATAAGACCTCTGCTAATATTTTGTTTTGTATCGAATCGAATCCAGTAGGGAACTACTATAGCGGTGGTTTACTTCTGGGTGTAGTACAAAGTTCAGGATCCATTAACCTGTTCGGTGTCTCACCTCAATCCGCCCTACCGTAGTAGTCACTTAGTCTATTCGGTCAATTGTCATTATTACTGTACTGTTACTTACCATTACCAGTACCCATTAAACCTCTACTCATTCACCTACCGTCGTCTTTCTTCACTCCCTGTACGCCGAACCCCCGTTACACTACTAAATTAAATAACTAACGCCTAAAAATCTTTAATAAAATATGACTAATTATAAAATACATAAAGATATTAAAAAAACAAAACAACAATTTGACAACTAAAACTTCTCTTCGAAGTATTCTTTTAGATCATAAAAGGCTTTTGCGGATAGTAATCTTCTTAACTCGAGCTCAAACTTTTTACCGTGGATGGTCTTTATAGAGTTGGGCAAGTGATTATAAACTTTTATGGCCATGTAAAAACTGCCACTTTGAAATAGAGTGAGGTGCGGTGTCGGAAGGACGAGATCGTTACATCGACGCGAAACGTAGCGTTTGGGCACATCACAGTTGCGGCTAAAATATTTGTTATGGCAACGTATAAATCGGCATAGCTCTAATATATAAGTGCACGTAACTGTTAGCAAGTCCAGCTTTACAAAAAGCATTTTCATCTACAGCAAGATACTCCTCTTTTGACACTTTCAAAAGTCTTTCTCTCTCCATTGATAAAAAAGGTCTAATCTTTTGAAGTTTATCATAGCCAGGGTCTTCTGGTCGAAGATTAGAAGAATTGCGTGAATCTTTTGATTTCTTCGAATCTGTTGCATATCATAATCTTCGAAATTGGATCGAACTCCATCCCGCTTTTCCAGTAATGACGGACCGTTGGGTAATGTAGATACCACCGACATGTAAATGAGAATCCCAATAAATTTTCTAATTCTATAATATTTGCTTCTTTTCCATCCTCATTAGCGTAACGATTGGATTCTTTCGCAATATGACTAATCATTTCTTTAGTGAAAAAGAATTCAAATAAATAGGTGTTTTCAAAGCTTTGATTTCGTCTGAGAGGCTAACATCGCGAAATTTTCTTCATTATATTCCGGCTGACCCGGAACCCATTTATAAGTAGTTTTTCGCGACTGTTTGTTACTTTCCTCAGCGTTACTTTCTTCATCATCGGACTCTTCCGAAAAAAGTAACAGATCCTCTTCTCTTGGCCTCCATTCCTCATCTTCATCCGAAAGTTCTTCATCCTCACTGTCATCTGGAATATTTGCCACGTGCACTTGCTTACGTCTTGACATAATTATCTGTTAAAAAGAAAGTACCTTTATATGATATAGTATTATTTACGTATTTTAAACTATTTTATTATTTGCCTACTTTTTATTCACATATTCTATATATTTTTATAGTTTTACGTTTTTTTATTCGATGTATGTAGGTATAGATTAATTTGATACATTTGCATGCTATGCCAAATATGGATTTATCATTATTTGTGTCATTCTGCATGCAAGCCCATATATGGAAATACAATCACTACACTGCATGTTATCCCATATCTGACCGGAACATTTAATGACAGAAATATTTGAAAGTATCCATACAAATCAATATCATTTATAATTTATTAGCTTGCCAGTAGGTCACCATTGTAGACAATAAAAGAAATCTAGTTTTTATAGCGAAAAACCACGATAAAACACATAATAATGTTAGCTTCTTACCTCTTTTCAAATGTTGGGCTTCTGACTGATTTTTTTTCTTTTTAGGGTTCCGTACCAAAATGGTAAAAAGGAACCCTTATGGTGTGACTAAGTCCGTCTGTCTGTCACAGCTGGATATCTCGAGAACTACTAATGGTATCAACTTGAAATTTGGAAAAGTTAAAGATGACCTTTGTCCAACTATTTTGCAAATAAGAAATAAAAAAATTAATAGTTTTTTTACAACAGACTGAAAAGGGGTCTTTAAAAATTTAAGTAGGGCAACTAGGGCATGTGGGGTATCATATGAAAGAGCGCTGTTAGCACATTTTAAAACAATTTATTCTTTTTTTTAGGCCGCATAGTTTTCGACTTATGATGAAAAATGATGCACAGTTACTTGTTGTATGGTCTGTTATGTATGATGGTACGGAAACCCTCGGTGCGCGAGTCCGACTCGCTCTTGACCGGGTTTTTTTACTAGTCCTGCACCTATTCAACTTATAGAAACGTCAAAGCATGTGTTCGGATATTTATTTTAGTGTTGTAAGAGAAAAAAATTATGCCTGATATGGCATGCTATGCAATAAGGGGTTACGACACTTTTTTTCTAAAAATTGGTTTAAATGTTGTTTTACTTTTGATGTATTCATATTCACCCATTATATTTATCACCAATCACAAAATATCACACGCGGTTTTGAAGAAACGACACTCACACTCCATAACCTGACAAGTCCGTGCTTGTTGGTGACTAAAAAATATTAAAGTAATATTTTAAATGTAATAGTCACCAGATATCAACTACACTTAGAGCTAAGCTTTATTCGATCTCTATAGCACACGAAACAATATAGCAATTCATACTCAACAGCACGATAAAAGCTTACTGTGTGCGATGTGACTTATATCAACCGAACAGCTTACGGTAGAATAATGCGAACTGATATAAAATGTTAGTATGTATTTCCCATGCACTATAAAACGATTGGCATGCAATTTTTTAACCGACTTCAAAAAAGTATGACGTTCTCACGTGGACGGAATATTTTGTTACCCAAAGGATTAGTGGTTATTTATTTTCTTCATTAGTACAGGTTCGAAATATAAATAATGTAAAATTTGTGTATTTCTTTTGTTAAACAAAGTAACTTTGAAGTTACTCAAAACGTATTTTAATGTCTAATTTGGGTTATTTTTATCCCAAAGTATACAATTGAGAAATTTTGCGTTCTTGTTATTATTATTATTATCGGTAATCTAATTTTTCGCAGCTTATTATAATTATTTGGAGCTGGACGCCAACGAACTAATGAGCGCGCTTCAAAATTCAGTTGTCAATTGTCTTTGAACACGACTGTGGTAGAATATTTTATTTTTTAAAAATTACTTCTAATCTTCCAAGTTTTTGCGAATAAAATCCAGTATAAGTACCCAGATCTGAACGCAAATGTTTTTTTTTTCCAAACGAAATATTCCTTACCTATGAAATTGACGTTTTGTATGAAGAATTTAAGTAGTTAGAGTTTGCGGGCAAAACCTAACTACTGAGTTTTTTGACCAATCAGAGATCACCATCAAAACCCGAGAGTTAGATTTTGCTTATATGCAGCCTGGTGATCAGTCTTTCGTAGCCAGAATCATTTCACCCAGTTCCCCAATATTATAAATGCGAAAGTTTGTGAGTACGGATGTTTGTTACTCTTTCTCGCAAAAACCCAAGGGAATTGGTTGAAATTTGGCACACAGATAGTAGATAGCCTGGATTAAAACAGCATATTTTTTATAAAACCGCGGGCGGCCGATAGTACATACTATACATGTTCATAGTTGACAGATTATTTATTTATCATTAGGTATATTTTTACCTTTTTTCTATTAACTTTTTATAAATATATTTTAAGATAGTTTAATATTATTCTTTTCTATCAATAAAAACCTCTAATATTGATGAAAGCATACGATTTCCTTGAAGTACCAATTTATCATCGTTTGGTAACGGTATACCCTAATATATATTATCCAACTTTCACACGGAGCGGGTAATGCTTTGTAATATGAAGACACTGTATGTTGCAATGATTTTAAATTTATTTAACAATAAATTTGTTATTCAATACAATTGTTTGTCGGTAATTATTGCTGATTTTATTTTTTATGTATGTGTGTGTGTGTTCTAACACACTGTTTTTCCAGTGTGTATTTTGTGAAAAAGGGTTTGAACCTCTTAGTATCAGAGGCTGGTATAGTGGTAACCATAAGTTTTGTTTTTGACGGATATTTCCTTGATATTTCGGAATTAGCGGCGCACGATAAAACCTGTATATATTGATAGATTATCTAAAGACAAACAAAAAATTTCAAATGACATAAAGTCCTAAAGCGCAACGTTTTCGAGATAATCCATGTCAAAGACGGGGATTTCGGAAAAAGCGGCACACGATGAAACTAGATAATGTATAGACGAACAAATAAAGTCTCTTTGTGCGTTTTTCCCAGTTGGTCAGGTCAGGACTTTGCAGGCTGAATCCTTCCTAATTGTCTGAAAAATGAAAAATTGTCTGTCATATTAAGCCGATGGTCCCAGCTATTATCTCTGGTAGTTGGTAGTGGTGGTTATGGCCAATGATGCTATTCCTGTCTTGTAAATAGCTATCAATTAAAATATAAACGAAATAAATTCTGGCGCGCTGATGCCTAGACTGAATTTTAGCACGAACTGGGAAAGGGTTGTTTGCTACAATCCCATACCGATTTAAATCATAATCAATGGTATTGTCTTCATATACTTACTTCAATAAAAAAAGCTCCATCCCTATTCAAATGTTCACCATAATAGCTTTTAGCTAGCTGTACTTGATATGGCCCCAGTGATATAAGAAGTAATTGGTGGAAGTCCAAAACGGGTAATTGATCGAAACCTTCGCTGGCATCGATGGGTTAAATAAAATGCGGCTCTTCGATGAATTATTTTCAATTTAGTCACACAAAAATAGTAGTAAAATTTTACGCACTTTACGAGTTTTTCAACACTTGCTCGTAAAGTGAGCCGTAATACATCGCTTTTAGGGCCATAAACCGAGCTATAACAAACGCGTGCAATAATATATAAAACACTAGTTCGTAATAGAATTTGGTAATAGAGTTGGACTCGCCGTCGCGCACTCGTTCGGTACACACGCACACATCGGCTCTCCAATTTTATTTTAGTCTTACCCTCAAAATGCCAAAGTGCGATAAGTGTAGCAAAAATATTACCAAAACCAATCCTGGACTGGAATGTAATCGATGTGAGAAGATTATGCATCTAACCAGTGACTGCTCTGGGCTCACAGCTAAGCAAAGAACAGCGCTGAAGGCTGCAGGGAACTTGGAATGGACCTGCCCAGAATGCCTCGAAAACTCGCCGAGGAGACCATCTATCTACATTCCATCGAATGTTGATGAGGATGAGGACAACGATAGCAACAAAATCTCTGCCAAGTACTCAAATACCGTACAAGTAGATGTCAAGCAGCTGCTAAAAGACATATCGAAGGAAATGGAAAAGGCGATCCGTAAAGAACTCGGAGATATGACTAAAGCACTGGATTACCAAAGTGAAAAAATGGACGAAATCACCGAATCTATGGAAGCGTTCAAAATTAAAATACAAGATCTTACTAAAAAAAACACTGAGCTGCAAAATAAAAATAACAACCTTGAAATACGCGTTGGTGCTCTGGAACAGCGCCTGCAGCAGGTTGAGCAAATCCGGTTAAGCAAGAACCTTGAAATAGCTAATGTTCCATACATTAAAACAGAAATATTACCGACGGTCATATCTAAAATAGCACAAAAGCTTACTGTGTCAACCTGCGACATCGAAAGTTCTAAGCGACTACCAGGAAGAAATGAAAAGCCAGGTACCATAGAAATAAAGTTTAAAGATGATACGGCTCCGGCTTAATGGATTTCAGCTGCTAGAGAAAAAAGATTGTTGGCATGCGACGTGTTGGATAACCTTCAAGAATCCGTCTCCAAGCAGCCAGTGTATATACGAGAGGCCCTATCCTACGAAAACAAGAAACTTCTGTGGGAAGCAAAACGCCAACTTAAAACTAACTTTAATTATATCTGGTGTAAAGGAGGCATTATTCGTGTACGTAAAGACGATATAAGGCAAATGCTATAATTATTCGTTGTGAAAATGATATTTCAAAGTTAATTAAACAGGGTATGTAGACATTTCGCTCAACCGACTTGCACTACCAAATTAATCATACATAAATGGCTGTTTCGGATAACCTAATTGAATTTAAAAACCGTACTAACATAAACGAATTTACTAATAAAATACCTTCTAAAACTAACCTGGTTTGTTTGCATATTAACATACGTTCTTTTATTAAAAAATTCTCCCGGTTAGAACACTATATACTTACATGTAATACCCAAATTGATTTAATCATAATAACTGAGGCTAACATATCTGATTCAATAAGCGACCTGTTTTATATAGATGGATATCATATGTATACTAATCTCAGGACCAAAAGAAAAGGGGGTGGCATAATAATGTATATAAAAAAATCACACAAAATGATAGCATCTAACACTAAATCAATGCATTTTGAAGGAATTACTGCTAAAATAACTAATAGCTAAAATAAATAATAAAATAACTACTAATTACTCTTGTACACTAATTGCTATTTACCGCCCCCTGACACAAGTAAGCACTTATTCATACACAAATTGAACGACATTTGTCGTAAAACTGGCATACGCGAGGAACTGTTTATCATCGGGGACATAAACATTGATCTCGCCGTAGACACACCTATAAAACATAAATACACTACAATGCTAAGCGGTTGTGGGCTTGTGAATGTGATCTCAGATTATACACGAATAGAATTAAGAAAGAATAAAGTTAGTATGACATGCATCGATCACATAATAGTGAGGTCACAGTCACAAGACGTGTACTCCGCGGCACTCGGAACCGTACTGGCAGATCGCCGAGCAGTAACGTTTGCCTGCATAGGGCCGCTACCGGAAGCGACTCAAATACAGCATGCTCCTAAGTTTAAAGTGTGTATTGACAAAACAAAAGTAACAAATTCATTACAAAAAGTTGACTGGCAATCAACAAATAATATGCAATGCCCTCTATCAATATATTCATTTATAAGAAATAACATTGACAATTGTTACAGTGAAGCAAAAAATAATATACGAATTAAAAAAAGATATTTAACTTGTGCGCAAAATACAATGGGTTAACTAAAAAAGCATGTTATAATCGAGACTACTGGTTTAAACAATGGCTAAAAAATACTAAAGACATGATAGTTAAGCAAAAATACAATAAAGCAAGAAATTATGCAAACAAAACTATAGAACATACAAAAAATACACATCTTAAAAAAGAAATATACGATAATAAAATAATATACGCAATCTGTGGCAAATATTGAATAAAATAACTGGTAGGATTAAAAAATCTATAGACGACACCATACTTAACGTCTTTGCAAGCCAAAAATTAAAACAGTTGACATTGTAAACAAGTTTGCTGATACTTTTAGTAATAGTGTCACTAGTATTGTCCCTGATTG
Organism: Agriphila straminella; assembly: GCA_950108535.1. Taxonomy (NCBI): domain Eukaryota; kingdom Metazoa; phylum Arthropoda; class Insecta; order Lepidoptera; family Crambidae; genus Agriphila; species Agriphila straminella. The sequence continues at coordinate 14,766,358 of OX467322.1, read as the reverse complement.
CGATCAACCACTGCTGCCTACTAAGTCGTATGAATCGCCTGCCAACTCTAGTATTCGCTATCAGAAAGCTACGGTGCCGGAAGTTGCTAAAATAATAAAAAACATCAACACTAACAAGGCCCCCGGACTTGATAATATTAGAGCAATTGATATCCAATCTGTTTGGGAAAAAGTATCAATAGCTGTTGCTAATTTTATTAATGCTTGTGTCGAAAAGGGACAATATTCCACAGAGCTTAAAATAGGAGTTGTTAGGCCAGTTTATAAAAAAGGCAGCCGGCTAGAATTTGAAAATCATCGTCCCATTACACTTCTGTCTACGCTCGATAAAATAGTAGAAAAATATATTAGTAAGCAAATACACGACTTTTATAAAACCAATAGCATTTTGAATGAAAATCAATATGGTTTTCAACAACAAAAAAGCACTACGCAGTTACTGTCTTCTTTTACTGATGATGTCAATAGCTTCCTGGATGCCAAAAAACACGTTCTCGTGGTGTATATCGATTACAGCAAAGCTTTCGACACCCTAAAACACAATGTACTGATTGACAGACTAGACGAATGTGGAATACGCGGCCCACTCCTGAAATGATGTGCAAACTACGCCCAAGATCGGAAATATTGTGTCAAAGTAGGAGACGAGATAAGTGATATGCAAAACGTAGCCCATGGAACTGCCCAGGGCTCAGTACTCGGTCCTTTGCACTATTTAACCTATGTTAATAATATGATAAATGTTATTAAACACTGTAAAGTCTACCAATTTGCAGATGACACGTGTTTGATGGCAGCCAGCAAAGACATTAAAGTGGCAATGCAAAACCTACAGGAAGACTTCACACATCTAATCAAATGGTCTCATGATGCTGGATTAGTATTTAACGCGTCCAAAACTAAATGTATGTACATATCATCATCACAAAACAGAGTATCATGCGACCTCTGCCTCATTGCTCACAATCACGACTGCCTTCATAATGACACTCACAATCACAACCAGACATGTAACTGTGATGTCATTGAGCAGGTTGAACAGCACACATACTTAGGACTTGTCATTGACAACCGGTTAAAATGGGTCCCTCATATAAATAAAGTATGTCTCTAGCTCATCGGAAAGCTAGTATAAAATCGTTCGCAAACTTTGTGGACAAATAAACAAGAAAGCAACCTAATAAAAACGTGTTAAAATAGCAACCACCAAGCTAGTGCGAGAAACGATGTGTTCCACTTATAACAACTGAGTGAATAACAATTGGGCGAATAACAAACACTTGAATGCTCTAAGTGGAATACTTCCAAGAAACTTGCTCGTTTTAATTTTTTGTAACAATTTCTTATTATTCGAAAAATCCGAATTTGATTTACAAATCCGGATTTGGAAGTCTAGTAAAAATGTGCGGATATCCGGATTTTTCGGATTACGGATTATCCGGATTGCATTCCCTAAGCACGCGTTGCATGACGGCCTCGAGAGAAGCTTTGTCTACCCTGAAATGTCATTTTTGTCCGGTCGAGAGTGAGATACTGTCGGTGCGAGCATGACAAACTCGAGAAATTTGTCGAGTCTTCGTGTAATGTCAAAAGTCGACAAAACTCTACGGTGTCGCGAGCACGACGACCACTTTTCTCTTCAACTGACATTTAATTTGACAGTTGAGACGGAGATATTTGTCTTCGAGCCGTTGAGTAGTCGAGAAAGAATATCTCTACCAGTGTTGCCAAATGGTACGGTAAATGCCGTATTATATGACAATCGGAGTTAAAGATAACCTTGGTGCAACAGCTTATGCCAGAATTTTCATACAAATACGACATTTCCGTATGCACTAATTCATAAAAGAATGCTTTAATTGTATCAAAATACGGCATTTTTTATGATTTACGCCGGTATACGTTAATTTCACTGACAAAACACGGAAACTGACTCTTCACCAAAAATATGTGGATAAATGCCTTGCGATGGGTTCAGGGCCTTATGCCTACTTGACAGGGGCCATAAACTCTGCCAAAGTTCAGGTGACTTCATCTTTCTCAGAGCTTATGGGTAAAGCAGCGATATTATCAGCAGACCTTACATTGACATCTCAATCAGCCAAAGGATTCCAAGATTCTGTTAAAGTAGCAGAAAGTACCTGGAAAGATCAGTCAACGTTAATCTCAAAATACCTTGCAAAGCAGGAGACGGACCTTAAACAAGACGCAGTGGAGAAAGAGAAAAGAACTCTACAGGCGAAATCAACTCATGAAAGGAAGCCTGAATGGTTCGACCACGACAAATATGTCTATTTTAAGAACAACAAGGGGCAGTACTCGGTCCAATATAGGGGGGAACCCTCTCAAACCCGACAAGATAAGGCCCTTCAGGTTGAAAAAATTATCAACAAAATAGAAAATCCAGAAGCACTGGTCAATGTAATATGAAAATATGAACAATTTATGGCAGAAGTTAAGAAGAACATCGGAACCCCTCTAGAAGCCGCTCAACGAGTTGCAAACGCCCTTCAGATGGGGTGAAGCCTCACACCTCCGGGAACCCCACAACAAAAACCGGACCCCACCATCAAATCTAATTAAGAAAAAAAAAAAAAACATTCCAATAGATTCACATTAAATAGCAGTCACACACACACACACATTCATACCTGTAGTGCTGCGCTCACGCATACAGACAAATTCCCTACAGATAATTGAAGTAAACATGCCGCCCACCAAAGGGCTTATAAGGCCTTTAAAATTGAACAGAACTACAAGTGGGAATGCACCATAAGTATGTTATATTGAATGGTTACAATTACAACATGCAATAATTTCTTAATAAATTGAATTTACGACATTGGCAAGTAATCAATACATTTTTTACTATTAACTAATTCAGATCAATTGGCAAAGGGCACAATTTTGTTACATTTCTTTGTACTACGCTAGTGCCACTTTTTACGCTGTATACTCTGGTCACGTTATCTGGGCCTGGATGTTTGGCTACGATTCGGCCCATGGCCCATTTACCAGGAGGAAGGTTTTCACTTTTGAGTAGTACAATACTACCAATCTTAAACTCTTCAGTCCTTTTCAGCCATTTGCGTCTTTGCTGTAGGTTCGACAAGTACTCAGACTGCCATTTTAGTCCGGTCGTGGGACATTAAATTTCATAAAAAAGTTTTGATAATACTAAAAGTTTTAATTTTTGGGGAGTGTATAGATTATGTGCATTGTGAGCTATTTTTGAAAAGTTAGAAGTTTTATGCCGGTGCTTTAGGTATAGTTTAGGTATTTCGTTATATTTCGTTTAACTTCATATATATAGAATTAAAGTTTGAAATGTTGATTGTTTCATAATAAGAAGTATGTTATCATCATGTTGTAAAAAAATTAGAAAGTTAATATATGCGTAACTGCGTAAATCACAAAATCACTCTTTTGTGTTCGAATAAAATTTTAAAATTTCTGAAATCTTATTTTAAGACTTTCAGTGGTTAGATATAGCTGTTGAACAAAGTTTAGAAAGTTAAGTGGTGTGCTTCTTTGATAAATTCATTTTTCTTTCGTAATATACAAAATAATGAATTAAAAATCGATCAGATCGCTCTTACATGACCTCTTCAATGCGCTTATATGCCACACAAAAAATTAGAAAAATACATACAGTGGATTTTGTTTAATTACAGATACATTGTTGTCGCTACAGGCCGCCCGCGCCGCGCCGTTACGCCGGCGCGGCGGCCAGCTACTATGCCCGCTCGCGCCATATGAATAAATTAATTAGGTGGCGATACTGGCGATTGATCTGTAACATTTCGGCGTAACGTAACATTACGGCTACTTAAGACGTGTCGACTCCTATCTGACCTATCTCTTATCCCGAAATGATATATTTTTATAATTCCACTAGCGGCCACCCGCGACTTCGTCTGCGTGGACAGTTTTTGCTATCCCTCGCGAACAATACTTTTATTTATGTAAAATTTCATTGTAATCGATTCAGTAGTCATGACGTGAAGGCGTAAAAATTGTTTACGAAAAAAACTAAAAACCGACTTCAAAAAACCTACCTCTAAAAAGCAAGAAATAATATTCGTAATAATAAAAATACGTCTATTGAAGTCAGGTGGGGCTGGAATACAAATTCCTTTTTTTTATTCTAAAAGCCCCACCCGACTTCAATAGACGTATTTTTATTATTACGAATATTATTTCTTGCTTTTTAGAGGTAGGTTTTTTGAAGTCGGTTTTTTGTTTTTTTTGTAAACAATTTTTTATTTTATTATTTTTAGTGTAGGTACCTTGTAGGTAAGGTATATTATATATGTATTCAATTAAATTAAATTCAATTCAACTCATTTATTTAGTACTAAAGTAGAAAAATCGGCTTAGCGAAACGTAAGATAATCGCGGAGAAACATACTTAAATACGGGTCAAACTGAGAACCTCCTTTTTTAAGTCGGTTAAAAAACTACACTTAGGATATCCCTCTTCCAACAAAAAAATTATTATCTTATTCAGTTCATAAACAAAGAAGTAATACGACCAATCATCGAGGTAATTCACACAAAATCATACTATTTTCGTGCTTGTTTTCAAAATTACTTGAAAAGTACTGAACCGATTTCATAATTTAAAAAAATGGGACTAACTTGGGAGTGTACCTAATGTAATAACGTTTGAATCATTTCAATCGGTCCAGCCGTCTTCGAGTAATCGGTGGACATACACAAAAAAAAAAAAACAAACAAATATACAGACGAACATAGAACCTCCTCCTTTTTTGGAAGTCGGTTAAAAAAACAAACTTTTTTTTTTTTTACTAGGCAAGTTGTGTTTGCTTTAGTCAGAGTCAGAGATTGGCCAATCAACTTTTAAGGCACTCCTTTCTTGTCCCCGCTCTATAAAAAATCATATTATTATATACAACTCGGTTTAAACCTTACATTTTTCTACATTAATCTAAAATTAGATGCATTTAGCAATGCGAGAACAACAGATTACAATATTTTTTCCTTCGAACATTTTATAGCTAGTATCTCAGGAGAACAAAATCGCTCCCCATACAAAGAATCTGTGTTACCTGGCATAGCCGGTCAAAGCAAATCATGTCAAATCTTCAAAATATTGTATCAGAATACCCAATATTTTATACATATTTAAGTTCTATATTGAATAATCCTTTATTTACAATACATAGTTTTAGTAATTTTGCTTAAACAATATTTAATTAATATTTGCGAAGGTTTGTCCCCAACAATGTCTAAAAAATCAGGGCTCCTGCATGACCATTAATAATTGGTGATGGTATTAGCATGAAGGTCCTATCTAGCGTCGTTAGTATTGCCCCTTGTCTAACTTTAATTCTTGTTTTGTCATTCAATGTCTTTCTAGCGATAGCTCTCGAGGAGTGTGTGTGTGGGTCTATTGTTGTTCTGCTGTGTTACGTCGGAAATCACGATAAGTTCATGGATTATTTTATTATTATTACGTTAAGATATTAACTTTAATATCGGAATTTAAGATCAAGTTGAAATAGTTGTTCGATATGCAATGATTACTTACTTATTTGTACTTTTATCAATGTTTTCCATCGCGTTACCGGTAACACTAGAGAAATATCTGGTAACACCAGAGAATTTATGTACTGTACGTATATATATAATATAATCAACCGATTACTTCACTGTAGTGAAGTAAATTAATGGTTGGTTTTACATTTACAATTTACATTTACACTCATTATCATCATCTTATCTTCTGTGTAAAAAACCTCCTCCAAGAATCTCCACAACAATCGGTCCTGCGTTGCCCGTGTAGCAGCACCTACCTATACGCCGCTCATTACCATACCAACACACGATTGCAACAAGATTCATCACCGTGTGACTAGATGGCGCTAATGTCGAATAAACACAAAGATTAGTAAGGAATAGCGTCTCGTAGTATGGAGAATAATTATGGAGAAACCTAAATCTCGCTAACGACGTTTAGTCAGCGACGCAGCATAATATACAACTGCCAACCATCATCGGTTGGACTAATACCACCAAGCCCGGAGGAAGATCTTCCATTTGGCGTTCCTACTAGTGGTCACCTCTCTCCATACCTACCATACCTACTTCATTCACTACACTGGTGACCCCAACGGAGCACATCAAGCACCTTCAGCAAGCAACGCAGCGCAGCCATCACTCCCCATACCTTATCCCAGCATCCGCAGCAGTCACACTGCAAGCAGAAGCACAGCAAGCCAGGCCTTCAAGGTTCCATCGCAGCATCATTGACGACGCTTTCTTGGACCTTCGGCAACTCTCGACGGCATTATCCCGACCTGGTCTTCGCAGCCCACTACTGGAGCATCACTGGCCCCTCATTTCGGCGTGGCAGCTCTGCGCACCACACCAGCAGCTCGGACCCACCGTCACTCAACGGAAGTGTCCGATCTACCCAGTTTTGTATTCTTATCCTCATAGTTCATGAACACCAACTCTTAGCAGATACTCTTCGGTGCTCTGTGCAACCTGGAGCTCAATCGCGGTAATTCTGAACGATAAAACAAAAACGTAACGTAACGTTGTCACTTCGGTTATATTTAGGTACCTAAAAACCTTTGGTTTAGCTTCATAGTTTTCACTTAAATTGTCCTAGATTGTAATCCTAGACTCCTTAGGCAGAGTATTCAACAACAAAACTAAAGCGAGTATTTTTCTGTAAACGAAACTGAAACGGTAACAATTTAGTTTTGGTTTTATCGTTGAAAATTAGCGCGATTAGGCCCCTGGTCATGGTCTTATGGTGCCTGCTTGGGAACCGGCTTGTTTGGAAGGTGAAGTCATCGAATCTGCGAGGGAATAGAAATTCCCGATCTCCTTCAGACTTATTATTTAACTCTATCATGTTCATCTCATTCCCACACTTTGGGGAGCACTACTGAGATATTAAAACATTATTTCCCAGTATTTTAAGGTCTTGACTATAAGAATTACATCATTAGCAAAATGAAGGCCTCCTAGGTGCTCGCCATTGATGCTGATGCCGAATTAATTCCAGTCCAGAAACCTAAAAAGATACATTACGGCTCCTTGTCTTGTTGTTATCTCGCTGCAGTTTGATGAGGTTTGAGCTCTGATTTTAAAATAGAATCAAATATCAATATTGTCGAGTTTTCAGCAATTTTAAAAATATACCATGTGCCCAGTCATTAAGTGCACAAATGAAAAGACGTGAAATTAAGCTCAAACTTATCGTTAAAAAAATAATACGATGTTTTTTATAAAGGTTACAGGTAGGTTTTGCCGAAAAAATCACTTAAATTGTAAAAAAAAAATACATTTTCAAACATGGGACATAGCGACAATATGTTATCTTAAATTGTGTTTTCGCTCCTATTTGTGATCTGGTTAAGTTAATATAACTTCGTGTCTAGTTTTATAACTTAGATTAATTCATGAATCACTACATATTATAAAACAAAGTCCCTCGCCGCGTCTGTCTGTCTGTTCGCGATAAACTCAAAAACTATAAAAACGGATTTTCATGCGGCGTTTTCACTAAATGATGGAATGATTCCTGAGGAAGGTTTAAGTGTATTATAAGTTGAGGTTTTATAGAAATTGGTAGAAATATCACGATGATTGTTGAAGAGGTCGGCAAAAATTAAGCCGACTGGGAGCTTGCATTGAAAACGCTGCTCTAACCTTTAGAGCTATAACAAAATAATTTATGATGAAATTATTCCTATTTTTTAGATCTACAAAAAAGTCCGTGATGGTATATATCTATCTTTTAAAAATAACTAACTATACCAATTATATCTTCCTAAAAAAGTTATCAAGTTCAACGCGGTAATTTGGAAAGCTATTTAGAAGGATAAAGTACTAATCCTTATCAAATTAAATACGTTAGTTACCTTAAGCATTTTATGCACATTATTTTAGCCTTTAACACCATACCATTTAAATGAATATCGTAGGAGTCGTCGCAAAAAATTAACTCGCGCAAATATAAATCAAACGCGTCTCTTATACCAACAACGGGACGGGACGAACGGGAGAGAAAAAGATGGAGGTGAGGACTGTTAGGTATTATTTTTTTATCTTTTTGGGTGTTGTTGGAAGGTTGCTGTATGGGTTGGATGACCACACACCAAAAGAGATGAATGATAAAACTTGAATAACTTGTAAAAATAACTTTTATTGCGTAATGAAAATGTAACGCTAATTGATGAGTCGCGAGTTGAATGTGGACTGACTGAAAACAGTAAAAATGATGACTATATACAAATTAAATGTAGGTCGTTACGTAGACCGTACATATTCCCGGGCGAGAAATGGGGCATGAGGTAAATGGTCAAGGTGAATGATGATTATGGAGTATGTGAGTTTTACAAATGATACCCGACAATATTAATACGAGATGATAACAAGTGATTCCCGACAATATTATTAAGAGGTGAATAACAAGCGGTTCCCGACAATTTAGGTAGCGATTATCTAACTAAGAATCACTCGTGAAAGTGACCTTTTCAAAGGTTGGTATGGTAACCTTATCTTTGCGTTGCATTAAATCACTCATTGAACTTGATTGTCTATTTCCACATACACTGTAACCACTACACTTATCACACTGAATTGCACTCACACTCACACTATGGGGACTCGGCAGGGCTGCGCTAGCGCTGCCGGCTGGCCCGCTGTGGCGTGGTCGCGGTGCGGTGCGTGGCGGCGGCGGCGGCGTGGCGGGGGCGGCGGCGGCGGCGGCGGCTGGCCCGCGGCCTGCGCGCTCGGTGCTCCAGTGGCGCCGATAACGCCACCACGCTCCCGCCGCACCTGCCACCACTAACGCGGCTATTCCGTAGATAGCCACGTAATGATGCACGTCGTGAAAGCTGATGCTGGTTTCGTCGTCGAAGTGATCTGCGTCCGATTTTAGTTTCTCTATCTGTTTGCTCATTTGATCTAGCCTCCAGTCATGTGTCTCGTTAATGGAGCTGCTGACCGGGAGGCGAATTTACAAAGGCTATACTATTTGAGTCACGAGTCAGACTCTAATAGATGAGCTTTTGTTTATGCATATTACTCGACAAAACCTAATCTATCTCGGTAAAAAAGTTGACTCAAATGGATTAGCTTTTTGCCTTGATATTTTCAAAGAAAATGCATGGACAAAACCTAGTATAGGACTGTACCAGCAAACAAGTCGTATTAATGAAATCGTCGTTTAAAATCCTAGTGATCTTTTTTAAAGATTTTTAGGATTCCTCTGATAAAATTGATCTAATGATTTGAAAGACAGAGAAAATTGTAGGTAATTTTATAAGGCATTTTCTTTTTATTTACAAGCACTATAAAGATGTCATAGCAAGACGCTACCGTAAGAACTATTTACATTCTAGACATAAATGAGTTTAAACAACAATATAATGCAAAGCTTAATATACTTAGATCATAGTTTAAGTGCATAAAATGTTCAAAGATATGATGCCGAAATATAGATAAAAAAAATCACTTCCATAAACAATGTAATCCAGTTACCTATACAATTTATCAAGCTCTGTATTTTTACACGAATAAACGTGCAAAGTGCTATTGCAGGTACATGATGAAGTAAACTGAACTAGAATAATAATATAAAATGGTTTTTCGTAAATTTCTTCTTGTTTTTAACCGACTTCAAAAAAACGAGGAGGTTCTCAAGTCTGCGGTTTTTTTTCATTTATGTTTTACCATAACTTCGTCAGTTGTTAACCGATTTATACAATTCATTTTATATCTCAAAGAACATAGTTCGTGTGTGGTCCCATAAAGAAAAATTACAGAAATCTGGCTGGTAGTTTTTCATAATCCTGAAAAATATCAATAGTTTAGCTTGCCATGTTGTTACGGATGTCGTCAACACATGTTTTTACGGATTTTTGGACATAACATCTTTGTTTATGAACCGATTTTTAATAATGTTTTTCATATTATTATGACTTATATTTAAAGTTATTTTTTTATCTTTGACTTTGTCATATATTGTATATCAATATTTTTTTTATTTCAAAACATTAATGCGACTTTAAAGTAAACCATGTTAAATTAAACCTTTTATAAAACACTAGCTTTTGTCCGCGACTTCGTTCTCGTGATTAAGATATTGTGCATTTATTTTAAAAATCACGGATTTTCAATATACCTAGGTATTTATCAGTAGACCTTATTTCACACATTTAAATTTTCCCATAAAAATTCATGTACAAACTGGAACACTCTGTAGCACCCTGTATAACGGTAATTTTCCAAAACCCTTTCCTAGTGCTTACCTACACCATGAGAGGTATCTACCCTCCAAAAATGGTGTCTCTAACTCTTTGCCTTCAACCCTATACAAATTCTCATACAAACTTGAACAACATAATAGCATTCTGTATAGCAGGAATTTTCTAAAATACTTTAAAATCCGATATTTAAGTACGTACCCATAAATTTGATGAACATGACTACTTATGTTAATCTATTTAGTTTAAGGCTCTTTTTCCACCATAGGCAATCCATTTACTTACGAGTATAGTAAGTTTCATATGTGTCATACTTAATTAAGACTGACTGTTACTACTTTTAAATTGTAAAAATACTAAGCTAATCGTAAATTTGATAGAAATATATCTGTGTTTTGTATTTTACATTAGAGCTACGCAAAAAAATGTTTTAGTTTTATTATTATTTATTTGTACACGCAAGAAGTGTGTATTGTGTACTTGTTTCTCTCTCACCTAATAAAAGTTCGTTTGTTAATTCTTTTTTTGTCAATCAAATACAGAATAAAAAGGAGTAATTTAATTATTTTAATATTAAAATAATAAAAATTGCCTTGTAACTATCCACCTATTATTGAAGCTAGCGATCGGTAAATATCGGTATAATAGCAGTCTAGTAATAGCATTTGTTACTGCAATATGTAAATATAATACAGTACTAGGTTTTGTCCGTGCATTTTCTTTGAAAATATCAAGGCAAAAGCTAATCCATTTGAGTCAACTTTTTTACCGAGATAGATTAGGTTTTGTCGAGTAAAATGCATAAACAAAAGCTCATCTATTAGAGTCTGACTCGTGACTCAAATAGTATAGCCTTTGTAAATTCGCGACCGGGAGCGATATGTTGAGTACTTTATTGACTGGTGCGATCGTGACTAATAAAACATCTGGTTGTATGTTTATTTCGTTGCCGTAGTGCTGATGCGACGTTATTGTAAATGTATCGCCCTTTATGACACAGTCGCTTCCGAGTGCGACAATGTTTACTCCTTGAAATGTCTCGTGCGAAATTTGATCCCCACATATTATTCTAATGGAGCATTGACCGCAACAGGTGAATAGAAATGTGTTAACGGTGACTAATTCAGTCCAGGTGACTTGACACTGACTGATAAATGTTTTGCATTTGCCCGTTTGATATTCTATTACGCAAAAATTGTCGTCCGATACTCGTTGATAAATCGGCTTTTGTATTTCACATAGATGCGACTTTATATCCAATTCGATGCATCTTTGCAATTCATATTCTGAAATTGTAAGATAGGTGTCCTTTTTTATGTTCATGGCCAAATAAGGAGATATGGGTTGCACATTAACCATGAAATTATCCTTTTGGTATAAAACAGTGAATGTTTTATAGATGTCGTAGCTGTCTCGATTGACTAATGGAACTTGTATCTCGAAAATCAAATACTGTTGTGTGACACGAGATTTAACTTTCATTATCTTATAAATTCTTGACAAATCTGTTTGTATGTTGTCAATGGGAATCGATAACTCTTTTGATATTTGCCCAGATATGATACTCAGTTCATTCCGAAGTTGCTCTGGAGTCAAAACATGTATGTTGAAGTTATGAAGGTCACTGATTGCGCTTAATAAGGTGTTTTGAATATTTTTCAAGTTGTTTAATATGTTTTCACTTCTCAAGCTTACGCGCTCACTAGACATGAAATTGAAATGAGACAATTTTTGAAATGGTAGTAGTTTCAGTAGATTCTCTCTTTCTTTTTAACATATAAAATTAAATTAAAACCAAACCAAAATTAAACTAATTAAATTTGATAAATTTTAATTTCTGAACGTTCTAAAAAAATTCATCGCTTGAGGGTAGGCTCACAAGTAGCTTCAGTCCCCCGTGACCACGGCAGCTGCAAAGGTGCCGAAACGTCGGGAAAATCAAAAATCAAACCAAATACCAACTAATTACCAAAGTACTTTCAATAAAACCGCGCTAGTATCCGTTAAAAGTGTTTTATTTCTTGTTTAATATGTTGTTGATTATTATGCATGAAAATAAAAATTCGTTATTGATTTCTACTTCCATAATTTCCGTTGCGAATTTCTTTGCTGCATTCTCCAATTTATTTAAGTGCTGATTGAATATTTTGTGTTGTTTTTCCATTATATTTTCAACTCTCTTAAGCATGTTGTTTTCCGTCTCAATGATAGATGTCTGCTTCTTCCAGAGTGTCAACAGGTGTTTTTGGTCATTTTTTAGTTTAGAAATATCCTTTTCATATTGCTCGGCAAAGCGTTCGTCTAGAATGCCAAACAAGCTGTTTGCGAGGTAACCGACTCCATTCACGATACCTCGTCGCGTGCGCTTGATTTGCTGCGTCGGTAACAAGCGGTCGTATTGCTCGAATTCTGTGAACTCATGACGTAGTTGTAGTAGTATGACGTCACAGTGTGACGTCATTGACATTAGAGTGCACTGTGTTTGTAAATGTTCGATATAATCGCCATACAATCTGATGCCATCCCAATACGGTTGCATGTCATAATACACTATGAGCTTCCAATTGTCTTGAATTAACCTCATATCCGTCATTTTATCAAAGTAAATGGTATTATTGGATGGTAGTGACGATATGTTATAGGCACCTTGAACTGATGATGTCATCAATAACATAAACAACATAAAGATAGTAGTCACAAAGTTTAGGCATGAGGTTTTGAATGAATGACCTCGTTTGCGCTTACTGTGCGTTTCTTCGACACTTAGCTGGTTTGGTTCTGTGTCGGATTTTTTATTTACTGGTAAAATTGATAACTTTACTACAGGTCTTTTTATTATACCGCTCTTCGTCTTCACGCTTAATTCCTCAAAAGTGAGCTTCTGATCCCCAATCACCCGGCGCGTGTGGTGCTTTACGCTCTTGACTGCAGCTTCCCACAATCCACCTGCACTCGGCCAAGACGGGGCATTAAAATGCCACTTGATTTGCATTTCGCTGATTTCGGTAAGAAATTCATCTGATAGGACTGATTGTTTCAAATTTATAGATTCCCTTTGAAGTGCTCTTTGGGCCCCTACAAAGTTGGTCCCATTGTCACTATACATGTGACCAGGGGTGCCTCTTCGCGCGGCCATTCGTTTTAGTGCTGCCAAAAATGCTGACGAGGACAGATCAGACACGAGTTCCAAATGTATGGCTTTTGTCACCATACAAACAAAAACTGCGATGTAGCCTTTACACGTTTTGATCCCGCGCCCTTTGTTGGCCTTGACCTCGACGAATCCGCTAAAATCGGTTCCTGTATGGTAGAAAGGCTTAGACATTGTTGTTCTCGCTTCCGGCAGATCACCCATCATCTGATGCTGTTTGATAGGTTTCTGCTTTCTACAAATGACACAATTAAATATGTGCTTTTTGACGGCTCGATTACCACTTAAAATCCAAAACTGTTCCCTTATCAATGATTGAGTAAGGCGTGCTCCACCGTGAAAGGTTTGCTTATGTGCTTGGTCGATAATTAATTCGGTTAAGCGACTTTGATATGGAATGATCAGTGGATGCTTCATGTCTTCATTAAGATTGGAATTTAATAATCGCCCTTTTACTCGTAGAAGTCCGTCCGTATCGAGAAATGGGTTTAAAGAAAGTAACTTGCTTTTACTCTTGCATGTACCATGTTTTCGAATGTGGCTGATGTCTTCGAAAAATTCTTGATTTTGAACATATTTTACGATCATTAAACGCGCTCTACGTAATTCATCTGTGCATAAATATTGTGATTTGTTATCATCACGTGACGACATACGTAGTATCCATGCTAGTATTCGGTACGCTCGCGCAAAATTGCTGTGTTCGTGCATTAGCCGGTGAATGATATTTGATTCCATATCGCTAATTTGTGCCACATTAATTTGTTTGGTTTTTCTTATTTCTAGTTCGGTATTAAATTTTTCTTTTTTAGTTTCTGATTGTTTTTTGTATGTTAACAGCCAGTTTGGTCCATTCCACCAAAGATTGTGCTGGAGCAGCTGTTCGACTGTGAGACCGCGACTTGCGCAATCAGCTGGATTTTCCTTAGTTTGAACGTAGTTCCACGAATCAGCGCTAACGATTTGTATTATTTTAATCACCCTGTTGGCGACAAATGGTTTCCAGCGGCTGGTTTCCCCTTGCAACCACCCTAGAACAGCAGTTGAGTCACACCATCCGAAAAGTTCTAATTTGTGATTGTCTAGACTTTTCGTAACTTTTGACATTAAGTTTGACAGCAGGCTCGCCCCGGATAGCTCGAGTCGTGGTAATGAGATCTTTTTTGTGCCTTTGGATAAAGGTACAACTTTGGTTTTGGCTGTTAAAAGTGTAACTGACGTTCTTCCTTGTTTTTGTATACGTGCGTAAATCACGGCTGCGTAGGCTTTCATGGACGCGTCACAGAAACCATGTAATTCTATGACGTCACCCACTCCACAGCCGATCCATCGTGGTATCTTTATTTTGTTTATATTTTCGATATCTGATCGCAATTTTATCCAAGTTTGATAGTTTTTGTCTGGAACTGGTTCGTCCCACTGAAGGCCGGCGGTCCAAATGTCTTGGAATAACATCTTGAGTTGAATGACTACGGGTGACAGCCAACCCAGGGGGTCGAATATCTTGGATATCTCGGACAACAGAATTCTTTTGGTTGGTATTTTTTCTAGATTTTTACTTAATTTGGACTGAAAAGTGAAGTGATCTTGTTTAGAATCCCAAGTTAAACCTAATGCCTTAGTTGTTGGTTCATCTCGGAAATCAAATGTGCCTTCTTCATTTCCAGTATGTTGGCTAAGCTTCGGTTCGTTTGAAAGCCATTTTCGAAGATTGAAGCCTCCAGACCTCAACAGATCTATTAAGTCTTGTTGTAATTGTAGACCTGACTCTAAACTGAAGCTACCGCCGAGATAGTCGTCCATATAAAATTGTTCCTGAAGTGCTGTCGCTGCTTCGGGATAACGATGACTTTCATCACTAGCCAGCTGCCTGAGCGTCATCATTGCCAAGAACGGAGCTGCCTTTGTCCCGTAAGCAGTAGTCGCCAACTGATAATCTTGTAATGGTTTATCTGTGGAGTCCCGCCATACTATTTGCTGATACCGCTGATCTTGTGAATGAACATAGATTTGTCGGAACATTTTCTCGATATCTGCGATAAATGCGAATGGATATTGTCTCCACATCAGAATTAACGACAGTAAATCTCGTTGTAAATTTGGTCCACGGTACATGAGATTGTTTAAGCTGAGACCAGAGTCCGAGATTCCTGACGCATTAAAAACGACTCGAAGTGAAGTTGTTGTCGAGTCAGCGCGTTGGACACAATGGTGAGGTAAATAGTAACGTAGTTCGTTGACATTTGCGTTTACCGAGTGCATATGACCTAGATATTCATATTCTGCAATAAATTGTTTATATTGTTTTGCGATATTTTCTTGTCTTTTGAATTTCTTTTCTAATTGGTAGAATTGAGCGACGGCTTTGGCTTTTGATTGACCCAACTTCTTGTCGACGTCCGGATGTAAGGGTAGTCTTACCACATATTTACCATCAGGTCTGCGTTCTGTTGTGGATTGGTACAGTTTCATGCAGAAATGATCTTCCGCAGACATGACGTCATCATCGGAAATATCTTCAATTGACCAGAAACGGGATAAATCTTCTTCATTCGCTATGATAACATTGCAAAGTATGGATTTTTCATTGTTTGTATTGCCACACAAAATCCAACCGAATCGCGTTTGCTGCGCGATTGGCAATGAGTCATTTTCCTTTATTATTCCCGCCATTATGATTGAAGGATAAATATCGGCTCCTAATAAAATATCGATAGGACGGCTTTTGTAAAAATCTGGATCAGCAAGTTGAATGTTTTGAATGTGAGACCACGACGGTTCTGGGAAGGATCTGTTTGGTAGGTTATTTACCATCTGATTCATTATGTAGACATTAGTGTTAAGATGAAAGTCACTATGAATACAAGATAACTGAATGTTGATAAAACCTTTGCATGCATTTTCCCGTGCTCCCACTCCGAATATAATTCCTTTACAGCGTTTTCGTTTCAAACCTAACAATTGAGCGGCATTTTCGGTAATTATTGACGCTTGTGATCCCTGGTCAATGAGAGCACGCAAAGTTACATAACTTCCATCCGCCTTATGGACCTTTACCAGAGCTGTAGCAAGTAAAATTTCGCTCGCATCGCCTTGCGAAACATTAATATTGTTTGAATGTTGATTTTGCTGACCGCTCTGTTCGCTTTTCGTAGGCATGTGGCTTGTACTTTGTTTATTTACGTAAGCATCATGTAGTAAAGTATTGTGACTACCTTTACAGACGCGACATTTGCTGCCATTACATTCCTTATTGTCATGTTTTTTAAAGCAATTTTTGCATAGCATAATTTTCTCAATAGTTCTCAGTTTGGTTTGTGGCTGCATATCGAAAAAGGTTTTGCAATGAAAAATGCCGTGTTCTTGCTTGCATACTGGGCATTGACCGGGAGCGGTCTTTGACCCAGTTTTAATAGAATTATGATTGCTTTTATTTAACGAAGTATTTTGATGGCTACTGAATGATTTGTAGAAAAACTGCTTCTTTTGACCAGTTTTGAATGTTTCTGGTTGTTGAGATGGCTTTGCAGTCTCCGGCTTACGTTTAGACATTTCAAGTGACGTAAACGTATTTTCTAGGAAATCCAAAAGATCTTGTAGGGTGGGAAGGTCTCTTGGGTTTTTTAATGAAATGACGTAATCATTGTACGATTCAGCGTCTAACTTGTTTGATAAAATGTACACCATCAAAGGGTCCCAGGTGCTGATGTCTACACCAAGGGCCTTAATTGCGTTGAGACACTCATTGGCGGTGTCATGGATTTTCTTGATGGATGCTGCCGATTGATGTTGCATAATTGGAAGAGACATTAAGATGTTGACATGAGAGTTGAAAATAAGTTTTTTGTTATTATATCGATGGTTCAGTATATCCCAACTTATCTGGTAATTATCTGAGCTAATGTTGAGATGCTGGATCAGTTTCTCTGCCTCCCCCCTGAGTTTACCTTTTAAGAACTGCAACTTCTGAGCAGCTGATAAAGAGTTATTGTTGTGAATGGATTCCACAAACAAATCTTTGAATGACTCCCACTGGTGGTAGTTTCCACTGAATGAAGGGATATCAATCTGCGGCGTTGACTTTTCTCTATGAGATTGTGACCACATTTTCTTATTAATAGACTGTTTCATAGAAATATACTTATCTTCATAACGCGCAAAGGTCTGCTCATACTGTTCATTTTCTTCATACTGTTCGCTGTCGATCTCCCAATGAAGAGCGTCAATAATGGACCACCTACTTTGCAATGACTTGAGTGCATCATCGAGCTCCCATTTTTCAGAGAGATTATCTATAATAACGGATTGAAGAGTACGGGCAAATGCTTTGAAGTTGCTTTTTTGTTTTCGCAGCATCTCGTCCAACTTACTGTTAGTACCCTGGCTTTGAGACATAGGCTGCGGTGTAGATTGCTGCTGTGAACGGCCAGCTAAAGGAGTAGCGGGTCGAATGACAATCTTTTCCTCCATACCATCCCCCGATAAGTATTTCAGAATGAACGATCTTGCTTCATTGTAAAAATCAGCCGTGCGTTGATACAAATTGCCTGTAAAGTACTCATGGCTACGATCATCAAACTCACATAACTTAATATGATTTACCTGAAACTCTTGCCAGTGCGATTCGAGGTTACTCAGGCGTATTTTGACATAAGCTGTAGTCTTACGATCGGCACCGTCTTTCTTAAAGTTTTTAAGGAGCGTATCCATCGCCCCCATGAGCTGATTCTGCTTGATAAGAAGGTCTTGCATTTTGATAGTGACAGAAGACTGATAGGTAATAGATGACTGACTCACCGAAGGCTGCTGGACTTACGTGACGTGACACGTATGCCGTTGCAATCCAATTTGGTTAGCACTTGCACACGAATTAACACGCGTACTATAGTCCCACCTTCGGAGGCTCGAAGGACCACTTTGATGTATGGGTTGGATGACCACACACCAAAAGAGATGAATGATAAAACTTGAATAACTTGTAAAAATAACTTTTATTGCGTAATGAAAATGTAACGCTAATTGATGAGTCGCGAGTTGAATGTGGACTGACTGAAAACAGTAAAAATGATGACTATATACAAATTAAATGTAGGTCGTTACGTAGACCGTACAGTTGCATTTAGCAATAAAAGAAGGAACCGAAGCGAAGCAAGGACAGGTCGCTAGTTACAATATAATATTCTCAAATTCTTTCTTTTTCTCCGGAGTTACTAGTTACTAAATATTATTCTCTAGTGTTACCCTGGTGTCCCCCTTGTAAACAATACAGTGAACGTAATTATAAAGAAAAGAAAAGTACTGCCTGACATAAAAGTAAGTTTCAAGTGGCTGTTTAATATCAAATTATTTTAAAGTTTAAGAAAGAAGAAGAAAAATCATTTATTGACCGCAAAACAAAAGAAAACAATGTACCTACACAAACTTAGGACTAATTACAGTGCGGCCAACTAGGCCCCAACCTCAGCAATGCTACAGAGGCAAACCTGAGTATGCCACTGCAACGCTGGTATTCTGGAGGAGCCTACTTGGTGACGACAGCGAACAGACAAACAAAAATTATAATTTAATAACAATTCAGAAGACAATAGACAATAATTTTAACGAAGTAATAGATAAATATTAACGAGCATCGATTCTATCATCACCAACACAAACAAAATAAAAATATTATTTAAGAGGAATAAAAATTAAAAAAACTTCATGGCTGTATGGAATTAGGTCTCCTTGCCTCTTCCATGACAGTTTGATATATATAGTAATAAAAAGAAATATATATAAAAGAGCTGTTTGGTCAGACAAATCGAAGTACTCTTTGGTTGATTTGATATTTTTCGTTTTGATTTTATTTACGAAGAGATTATTTTATTTGGTTAATATGGCAAAAATACATCATTTCAAACAATTAAAAAAAGAAAAAGAAATCGCAACCTACATTACATACAAAGTGCAACTACAGAATAGTGTGATATGAAATGAAATGAAATGAAATGAGTTTATTTGACATTTTACAATATAATACAACCTCGGAACCACAAAACAAACAAACAACAATAACAAAACAACATTCAAGCAAATTGTATGGTGACAAAATAATATATGGGTGACAAATACAATAAATTAAAACAGGTGTCCGCCTCAAGGCGACACACACAACCCCCAAGGCTGGAACGCAACCCGGCTCCTATCGTGAAAAACCCCGAAGTGAGTCTTGTTTTTGCAACGTGGTGAGATATTTCTTAAGGTGGTTCCTGAATGTTTTAACCGCTTTCAGGTTACGTAACGGCGGTGGAATATCGTTCCAGCACTTCGAGGCGGCGAATTTAAAAGAACCGCGGAACGCCATTGTCCCGTGCTTTGGAATTGCGAAAATGTTAGTATTTTTTCTCTTTGGGAACCTGCTCAAGTCACCAAACCATACCAATTTTTCATAAAGATAGCACGGCCTTCCCGTATCTAATATACCAAACAAGAGAGTGGCGAGATGAAGTCTCCTGCGCGCTTCCATTTTCATCATGTTTGCAGAGTCCAGAAAGGGAGTCACATGCGATCGGGGTGGTACATGAAAACAGAAACGCGCACAAGCGTTCTGCACCCGCTGGATAAGCTTATTCGTCTTGGACATCAAACACGGCCCATAAACAATGTCACAGTAATTTAGTTTTGACAAAATCAGTGCCTCGCACAGTGTGACCCTCAGTTCCTCACCCAAATAAGGTCTTATTTTGAACAGTAACTTAAGTCTATAAAAACAATTGCGCGAACACTCAGCGACATGGTTTTCAAAAGTTAGGTGTTCGTCCAAAGATCTTATGTTATAATCATCCCTAGTTTGCATCATACATTTGATAGAATCAGTGATCCAGAGGTGCGGTGGATGTTTGAATTTTTGCACCTTGGTTGGAGCATGCAAATCAAATAATGTAATGAGACAAGCCGTAAAGGATTCTGCAAGCTCATTGATGTTATCAAGTTTATGAAAATCATCCCAATTGATCGCATCAAGATCCCGATTTAATTGGTTCACCATTTTTTAGTGGCCTATATGTCACCCATCGTGGGCATATTTTGTCTTTCTTGACCATAAATTTAGCTAATATCATTCCATGACCACGTTCAGAGATGTGTTTAACAGTGACATTTAGAGCCCGAGTATCCGTGCATATTACATCAATTAAGCTGTAACTGTGATCGGTAAAATGTGTGGGTTCCTTAACTATTTGTTTTAAGTTGACACAGCTAAGAAACTGCATAAATTGTTTGTATTTACCAGTACTAACATCAAGCAGATTTATGTTGAAATCACCCAGCAGGATCAACACATCGTAGTTTCTGAAAGAGGCAATGGAATCCGCAATATCGTCCAAAAATACACCCGGGTCCTGCCATTGTGGCCTATAGGCGGTACCGATTATTACCCGCTGATTGTTAGTGCGAAAACTAACAATCAGTTACTAATTAGTCTGTAGGCGGGAGGGGAGCGACACGACCAGCAAACACGGTGGCTCGGTTAACACTGCTTTATTACCAAAAAGGCGGGACGCAGCCGCGCCTGACATAGCTAGGGATACCCACATATACAACAGTTCCCCCCCTTATACTTAAAAACTAGAAACAGTCCTTATAATTGACCTTGTTGCGCTGACGCTTAGCTCTAACATTGGTTGTGACCAGAGGTTCACTCTCAACCTGGCTTCCGGCCATGACACCACTCTCTATAGCTTCCAATTCAACACTAGTGGAGCCCTCATCTGACCTACTGGGTGCCTCGGCGTTATCAGGTGCGGCGACGCTATTGGAATCCACCTCCCTCCTGGGACTCTCCGAGTCCTCCTGGCCTGCTCTTCCACTCATAAGTGGTGTGACGGAGTCGTCTTCGGCTGCTAGCGTAACATCGGGAATGACAGAGCCGGTTGGCCTTGATAAAACCGATGCACTGTAGTCATCTGAAACTAACGCCGGGTCCCAAGTATGCTTGTTGGCCTGAGGCAGAGCAACCATCTCTTCCCTACGCAGTCTTATTTGGTCAATATGTCTTTTCACCTCCACCTTTAGTTCTGGCAAGTAAACATTGTACATCACTGAACCTAGCTTCTTAACAATAACACCTTCAGTCCAAATAAACTTTTGGTTTCCTAAAAATTTTTTGACCCATACTTTATCATTTAACTTAAATTCAGGTCTAATCGTCCCTCTATATCGGTTAACCTGTAAGGACTGATGATGCTCCACCACATTAGCGGAGTCCGTGGATGACGGAGTGACTTCCAACGGCTTCAACAGGTCTAACCGTGAACGTAAAGGACGTCCAAACAACAACTCCGACGGAGATTTACCAGTGGTGCAGTTTTTGGAATTTCTATAGTCAAACAGAAACTTTGATATTTTCTCTGAAGTTAATTTATTATTCGAATGATTTTCTAAAATACACTTTAACCCCTTTTTTACTATCTTAACAAAGCTTTCTGCTTGACCGTTGCTGTTAGGGTGGTAAACCGGCGCGAAAACCTGAGAAATACCGTTAAGTGAACAGAAATTACGGAATTCTTGTGATGTAAACGATGTACCGTTATCGCTCACCAAGGTATGAGGAATACCAAATCTCGACATCAATTCTGAAAGCTTTTCTATAACGGCCTTGGAGCCATAAGAACTATGCATATTATAAACTTCGACCCATTTTGAGTAGGCATCTACAATTATTAAAAACATTTGGTTATTATACGGCCCGAAAAAATCTAAGTGTATTCTATAAAAACTACACGGAGGATACGGCCACGGCGGAGGCGCGGCGGAGAGGGGCGCAAACGCGCACACACATCGCACGCGGCTGCCAGCTGTTCAATGTACTTATCTACGCCGGGAAACCAAAAGCGCCTGCGAGCCTCTGCTTTCATTTTCACCACTCCAAAGTGTGAATTATGCAACTCCTTACATATTTGTTCCCGTAATGATGTAGGAATAACAACCTTATGCCCTCTCATTAAGCATCTGTTTTCTACAGAAAGTTCCAACCGACAAAGGAA
Source organism: Agriphila straminella (assembly GCA_950108535.1). Classification (NCBI taxonomy): domain Eukaryota; kingdom Metazoa; phylum Arthropoda; class Insecta; order Lepidoptera; family Crambidae; genus Agriphila; species Agriphila straminella. The sequence continues at coordinate 14,743,934 of OX467322.1, read as the reverse complement.
ATATGTCTTTAATTCAACATCTTTAACTAACCTAGGCCAACCATTCATTACGTAATGCATAACTTTACTTAGGACTGGATCCTTAGCGACCTCCATGCGCAAGCGTTGGAGTGTGACTGGCAAGCATCCGTCCACAACGAAATTGACATACGCTGCTCGATCCTCAAGGTCGCACTCCAACGCCCGGCGCCCGATTATTGTGTTGTCCCCTACTACCGGCGCGCGAGAGAAATAGTCGGCGTTGTTGTCAGCGCTACGCACGTATTCAATAATATAGTTATACGCTGATAAAAATATTGCGTACCGCTGCAACCTATTTGCCGAAATTTCAGGAATGCCGCGGTATGGACCAAAAATTGTAATCAGCGGCTTATGGTCGGTTCTCAAAATAAATGGATCGTGTCTGCCATACAAGTATTGGTGAAAACGTCTGACACCAAAAATGATAGCTGTGGCTTCTTTTTGTATTTGAGAATATTTATTCTCAGCGACTGACAGCGTTCTAGAAGCGAATGAGACTGGTCTTTCAACTCCATCCCTGCCCTTTTGTGATAAAACTGCTCCCAACCCGGTCGGTGATGCATCTACTGTTAATATCAATTGAGAATTTACATCAAAATGCGTTAAAACTTGATCTGATGCTAAAATCTTTTTTATGCTTGTAAACGCTTCCTGATGGACTTCTGACCAGGTCCACTTCGTATTTTTATGCAATAAATTATATAGAGGGCTTAAAATGGAAGAAGCATTAGGTACGAAATTCCGATAATAATTGATTAATCCTAGAAACGCTTGCAGCTGAGCAACATTTGTAGGCATTGGCGCTTCAATAATAGCCTTGACCTTCTCTGGCGACTTACTTATACCATTTCTATCTATGATGTGTCCCAGGTACTGAATACTATCTTTGAAAAAATCACATTTATTTGCTTGTAACGTGAGACCCACCGATTCTAATCTTCCTAAAACCGCTAAAAGCCTATCTCTGTGCTGGATTTTATTCCCACTTATTAAAATGTCATCTAAAAATACGACTGTGCCTTCTATGCCTCCTAAAATGCTTTCCATGACCCGCTGGAAAATAGCCGGTGCACTGGACAACCCAAAAACTAATCTGGTATATTTGAATAGCCCGCGGTGAGTGTTGATACAGGTTAGGTTCTGTGACTCTTCGTCTAACAACAACTGATTGTAAGCCATCGAAAGATCTAGCTTTGTGAACAATTCACCTCCATGTAACTTAGCAAATATCTCTTGTACCGTTGGTAAAGGGTATTTATCCACTACCAGCTGTTTATTAATAGTTACCGAATAGTCTGCACATAGCCTAATATCCCCATTTTTTTTCAATACTGGGACCACCGGTGACGCATATTCTGAGTGGTCTATTGGTTTCAATACTCCTAAACTCAACAGTCTATCTATTTCCTTATTAACCTTGGCTTCCAAAGCAAAAGCTACAGGGCGAGGTTTAAAAAAAATTGGTTTAGAATCAGGTTTCAAGTGTAGTTTCACTTGATACTTATTGTAGCATCCTAAATTATTTGAAAACAAATTGGGATATTTTTTTATTATATCTTCGGTGGAAAGATCATCGCGGTCTGAGCTAAAAAAAATCGACACAGGAGACAGTTCAAGGTCAAATGCACATATGAAATCGCGTCCCAGTAGTGGTGGCCCTCCGCCGGCTATCACGAACACATCCAAAATTCGTGTTTTTCCCTCATAACTAATTGGTAACCGAACAAACCCCACTAATTTCATACTGCCACCTGTATAATTCATAAGCTGCTTATTTGTGGCCGATAACGGTACATTGTTAAAATATTCCTGATAAGTTTTGCATGAAATCACGGTAACCGCTGCTCCACTATCTATTTCAAATTCCAAAAACTGACCGTTAATCAGTATTCGTTCGGTCATGGGTTTACCACTAGGACATCGAATATTGTATAACGACTTACCGTCATCTCCTTCATCCACGATCTCATCACTTATGAAATTAACTTTATCTTTAATCGTACACACACGACGTAAATGGCCGGTTTTACCGCACTTCCTACATCTATAGTTTTTAAAACGACACTTGTCGGCTTTATGATTGCGAAACCCGCACACACTGCATTTCTGCTCACTGGACATTTTAAAAATGGTCTCCGACGCCGCGCAGCTGACGCCAGCCCCGCGCGCTGCCGCTGCCGCCGCCTCGCGCGCACACCGCACGCTCTCAGCCAAGTCGACCGCCTTGCCCAGCGTTAAATGCTGCATGTTTTGTGCAAATAATTTGTCTTTCTCGTGGCCCGCTGTCATACCCATGACAAATTTATCCAACATAGCTTCTTCTACGTTTTTAAAATTGCAACACGCTGCCAGTCCTCGGACCCTGGCAGCCCACATCGAGTGTTTTTCGCCTGGCTGCTGTACCGCTGAGTAAAAGTGAAATCTTTCTGCAAACCCGCATTTCTTCGGTGTAAAATGCTCGTCCAACAGGCGTATGATATTACCGTATTCCACTTCCTCCAACTTATTCGGCAAAGCCAAGTTGCTGGCCAATTTGTATGTCGCTTCGCCAAATGCACTTAGCAAAATCGCCCTCCGTTTAATCTTACTTTTGTCCTCTGTGTCAGTCACATTATTCGCAATACACCATTGCGTCATCCGCGCTTTGTAAGTACTCCAATCTTGGCAAGTGTGATCAAAAGAGCCCAAAAATCCGTACGACATGCTTGCCGCCATCTTGGCGTGGGTTCTTCTCGTCGTCACGTAGTCTGTAGGCGGGAGGGGAGCGACACGACCAGCAAACACGGTGGCTCGGTTAACACTGCTTTATTACCAAAAAGGCGGGACGCAGCCGCGCCTGACATAGCTAGGGATACCCACATATACAACACTAATCAACTCCACTGCGTTACTTTATGTCAAAGTAACGCAGTGGAGTTAAAATAATGTCAATCTTAAGAAACTATTACTTACTACATAGATACATTATTTGAATAGGATACTTTCTTGTTGTATTACTTAAATACTTAATGTACAATGAAATTTTTACGACGATCCTTTGTTATTCTCAAAAATCTCAAAAACTAAACGTCACACATCGTGGCCACCTTTAAAACCTAAATTTTAGATAAATGATACAAACTATAATCGAATTTATACCTTTGCTGAATGCCGTCGTACCGGGCCAAGATGAAGACTGTTTCCTCGAGGTTCGGAACAAAAAGCGACGTCGTCAGCGAGAGAGCAAAAACCACCATGGCACCGCACCGACAGGGCCCAACTTCCTGCTGCGAGCTGCCATACCGACCACGGCCGTGTACCTCTCCCGCCTGCACCATACCACCACAGTGCATGACGTGATCGAGTACATAAAGAAGAAATCCAACTTTTGTTTGAGAGTTCAGCCACTGGAGTCGCGCCATAATACCAATTTTAAGGCGTTTGTGGAGCGCATCCCGACAGCAAGGCTGGATCTCTTCGTGAAGGAGGACTTCTGGCCGCAGGGCGTGGTGTACAGGCGCTTCAGAGGGACGCTGCCTTGTGCCGTTGTGCCACCGATTCGACACACAAAGTGTCTAGGTACTTGATTTTTTTACTAACATATGTTTTAAGTTATTTACTAACAACATTGTTTTATAAATTATATATATTTCGTTTTTAAGGTATATATCTATGGGCCATCGATGTCTGAATATAAATAAATAAATTAAATTAAAAAAATAAAATATAAATTCTTGTAAATTCGATTAAGTTTAATTTTGTTTTTCTGTTTCAAAATGCTCTGAAAGGAGTGCCTCAAAAGTTGATTCGCCCAACTAACTTAGAAATACAATTATGCTCAGCTCATTTAGTAGGTAGGTAGATTTATTTTATTTTATAAGTATTCTGTGTTATTTCATTGTATATTCATCGACATACATAACGGATGTTTTCTATGATATCGGCATCGGTAAGAACGACTAGCGAGCTACGCGACAGAAAGAGAGGCGCTTCGTAGGTGCTTATATATAATATCAGGCACGCAGCGCTGTGCAATTTGAAATTGTACTTTATTGCCGTGCGGCGAGAGTAGCTTATAGTTTGTGGCCCCTCGCCTGCCCGCGCGGCGCGTGGCAGTCTGCGGGCCCTGCATGGACCCGCTCGCGCGTCCCGCATAATTCGTATTTAAGCGCAATAATTTATCCATAATTAAACAAAATCCACATTATGTATGTTTCTAATTTTTTGTGTAGTATATAAGTGCATTGAAAAGGTCATGTTAGAGCGATCTTATCAATTTTTATTCATTATTCCGTATGTTATAAAGGAAAAATGAAAATATCAAAGAAGCACACCACTTAACTTTCTAAACTTTGTTCAACAGCTATATCTAACCACTGAAAGTCTTAAAATAAGATTTCAGAAACTTTAAAATTTTATTCGGACACAAAAGAGTAATTTTGTGATTTACGCAGTTACACATATATTAACTTTCTAATTTTTTTACAACATGATGATAACATAGTTCTTATTATGAAACAATCAACATTTCAAACTTTAATTCTATTTAGATGAAGTTAAACGAAATATTACGAAATACCTAAACTATACCTAAAGCACCGGCATAAAACTTCTAACTTTTCAAAAATAGCTCACAATGCACATAATCTATACACTCAGCAAAAACGAAAACTTTTAGTATTATCGAAGGTAATTTTTCTCTAGCTACGCGACTATTTATGCCAAAAGTCTGCTAGTAATTTTTGAATGTGCTGCCAACGTGTGAGATGACTCACAGGAATGTTACGAACGTCTGGTTGCGGAACGACGATTGGAGCTTCTCCGATTAAGAAGTGCCCTGGTGTTAATGGCATGTGCTCAGTGTCTGCATCATCGATAGGAGTTAGCGGCCTCGAATTTAAGCAAGCTTCGATTTGGCAAAGCAATGTTGTAAGTTCTTCGAAGGTCAGATGTGAAGATAGTATTCGCTTCATGTGAAATTTAACAGATTTCACACCTGCCTCCCATAGCCCGCCCATGTGTGGACTGTAAGATGGTATGAAGTGCCATTGTGTACCGTCTAACGCCAGCGTATCTTCTATAGCACCCTTGAAGTCTAACTTGGCATCGTTCCAGGCTGTAACTAGTTCTCTGTTGGCTCCGACGAAATTGCGACCCTGATCAGACCAAAGATGTGCACACTTACCACGTCTAGCCACAAATCTTTTGAAGGCTCCTATGAATGATTCTGACGTAAGATCGCCCACTGCCTCCAAATGTAGTGCCTTAGTGGCCATGCAGACGAAAATGCATACATAGGCCTTATTAGTCCTTATTCCTCTGCCCTTTGATGCCAAGACCTGGATAGGTCCAGCGAAATCGACACCACTATGTATGAAACATCTAGATGGTGTGACCCTCATTTTAGGTAAATCGCCCATTAGTTGTGTCCTTGCTGCTGCACTTTGTTTGGCACATATTAGACATTTATGTATTCTAGCCTTTACTAATCCCTTGGCCTTTAATATCCAAAATTTAACTCTCAAATACTGCAACATCAATTGAACGCCACCATGCAGTGTCTTCGCATGTGCGTCCTTTATAATAAGAACAGTGAGATGATTAGCTTTGTCTAAAATTATAGGGTGTTTGTGGTCATGATTCAAATCTGCGTGGCGTAATCTTCCGCCCACCCTGATAATATTATCCTCATCGAGATACGGTTGCAGTGATTTGATTCTGCTATCTGTTTTCACCTGTCCCCTTTGTTTCAGTGATTGAATTTCCTCTTCAAAATTTTCTTGTTGTACTATCCTTATACATGATTTCAAAGCTTGATCCAATTCTTCTGTTGTCATCGGAATATCTTTATCTGTCATTTTCTTTCCTTTTAGGAATCTTTTGCAGTAAGCAATTGTTTTTAAAAGTTCCGGCAAGCTGTCCAAAATCTCTAACTTCCCAAAGACGCTATTCCGTTCCAAGCCTTCGCTCAGTGCTAGGTTCACCTGCATTGTTTCCTCCCTTCTTCCTTCCAAATTAGTTGTTAATTCCTTAGGTCTGGCGTAATTAATTGTTTTATCTCTCAGCCATTCTGGGCCCTTCCACCACTGTTCATCTTCCTTCACAGCAGATGCAGACTCTCCTCTCGTAGCTACATCCGCTGGATTATCAGTGGTTTGCACATGATACCATTTGTGGCCGACATTGTCTTGGATCTCCACGACACGGTTTCTGACAAATGTTTGCCATCTTGCAGGGTCTCCAAGCAACCACGAAAGAACTATTGTAGAATCAGTCCAGGCAAAGATCTTATCTTCAGGTATATTCATTGCTGTTTTTATTTGCTTTAAGAGTCTCGATAAAAGCAGTGCGCCACATAACTCCAGTCTAGGTAGTGAAACAGGTTTGACTGGAGCTACTCGTGTCTTTGCGGCCACTATTTCTGTTAATATATGTCCGTCTTCCCTTTCAACCCTTACATATGCCACAGCAGCATAAGCTTTGGTGGAAGCATCAGAGAACCCATGAATAGTTATGTTCCCTTTCTGACTTTCTATTGTGCTTAACCACCTCTTGATCTTGATGTCACTTAGATGTTGCAGCGTTTCACGTAAGTGCTTCCAATTTTCAGCTGTTGAAGGATCTACTTCTTCATCCCATGTTAAGCCTTGCAGCCACAGCCTTTGAATGAGTATCTTAGCTGGTAGTAATGCTGGAGCTACAAATCCGAGTGGGTCAAATAATCGTTGTACATCAGCCAGTATGGTTCTCTTAGTTATTGGTTTAGACAAAGGTGGTAGTTGTAGACTGTACTCGAATACATCTTGACCCATATTCCATTGCAAGCCTAATGCTCTCACTGTGCCATCAATGGTGATATCTAAATTTACATGTGAACTTCTTTGAGTAGGCTCAAATTCTTTCAGGAAGTCTGCATTGTTCGAGCACCATTTATGCAAGACAAAACCACCTCGTTTAAGTATATCATCTATATTCTTAGCCTTTTCTATTGCCAATGGCAATGTATCTTCTCCACACATCAGATCATCGACGAAAAATGAATTATTTATGGCTTTGGCAGCATCTATGTAATCGGCGCCTTCATCACATGCTACCTGCTTTAACGTTCTGACAGCTAGGTAGGGGGCTGATGCAGTGCCAAAGGTGACTCTCGTAACTCGATAATCCTTCACTGGTTCCTTGGTATTGCTCCTCTATAAAATTCTTTGCAAATCCTTATCTTCTGGCTTCACCAATATTTGGCGGTACATTCGTTGTATGTCAGCGACAAAACACACCTTCTTCATGCGCCACTTCATAATTAGATTTCTCATATCTGCTTGGATTTGTGGTCCTACCAGAAGCTCATCATTAAGGGATGTGTTGTTAAGGCCCTTTTGAGAAGCATTAAAAACTACCCTTACTTTGGTCGTTTCCTTGCCTTCTTTCACGACTGAATGGTGTGGCATATAGTAACTTGGTTTGTTTAGTTCTTCTTTGCTTACTTCTTCCATATGCTTCATCTCTATATACTCTTCCATAACTTTTACGTATTCTTCTCTTAATGTAGGATTTCTTTCTAATCTTTGTTCTTGTTGATAAAGTCTCTTAAGTGCTATACTTCTTGTTTGTCCTTGGGTTGCTAAAAGTGTTTCTTTCTTGGTAGGTAGTTTGACAACATATCGTCCTTCTTCTGTTCTTGTAGTAGTAGTTTGGTAAATTTCCTCGCATTGCTTTTCTTCCTTGGTTTGCTTTAATTCTTCGTTCTTGTCGAGCTCCCACATTGTTTTCAACATATTGTCAAGATCGAGACTAAGATGAAGGACTACTAACTTTTCTGCGGCTTTCTCGGAGTGGATGTTTCCGAAAATAATCCATCCCAGGTCGGTGTTTTGGGCGCATGGTGTACCTGGGGGACCCTTGATGATGTCGTTCTTCAAAATACGAGCATAAACTTCCACCCCAAGAAGTAGATCTATTTTTGCTGATTTATTAAAACTTGGGTCGGCTAAAGCAAGTCCTTGTAGGTGCTGCCAATCTTGCATACATATAGACTGAGAAGGTAACTGGGTCGTAAGTTGCGTGGGCACGACATAAGCTTTCACCTTGATGTTAAAACTGTCGTCATGTCTTGATAATAGCTCGATTTCTGTTGCATACTTTACGACAGTTTTGGTAGACCCAACCCCAGTGATTGTGCCGTGTACCGGTTCTCTCTTTATCCGTAGTGTCTGGGCAGCACGCTCGCTTATAAACGTCGCCTGAGAACCGTGATCGATGAGAGCACGTAACACTACCACATTACCCGTTTCATTTCTCACTGGCACAAGGGCAGTTGCTAGTAATGCAGTAGACGTGCTAGCGGTAAAGTGTGATGACAGCTCGACGTTTGATTCGTTTGCACTTGTGGATGGTGGTTGAGTGTCAACTTGATGGTGATGAGTTTGAATCTTACTTGATTGGTTTGAGTCCGCTGTGGTCGATTGGTGTACCAACGTATGATGACGTTTATAACAAATACGACAAGACATCCTAAGTCGACATCTTCTTGCTGAGTGTCCTGATGCCAAACAGTTGTAGCATAAATTGTTATTTTTGACGTATTCGCTTCGCTCTGCAGGTTCCATTTTCGTGAAGTTATCGCAATGACATAATGTATGATTTTCTGTACACATGGGACAGCTTCTTTGCTTAGCATTTGTTGGTTCGGTAGAAAGATGGACCGCGTAATCTCTTCTAGTGTATGACTTCTCCTTTGTTTGAGGTGTGACTAGTTCTAGTGTGCGGAATTTTGATTGTAAAAATCTCTCAAGATCTGCGTATGTAGGTAACTCTTCTAAATTATCTTTGTAGTTTTGTTCTTCCCAATCTCTGTGAGACTCTGGGTCCAACTTCTGCACAACCAGAAATACGATTAACGGATCCCAAGAGTCTGTTGATATATTGAGATTTTTCAAACTATTAATACACTCATTCGTTGTATCCAACAGTGACTTAATGTGATGGGCAGTTTGATTAGGAATCTTCTTTTGCATAAATAACTTTTTCAAAATCGAATTGACAATAATTCTTTTGTTACCATAACGTCCTTTGAGTAGATCCCAAGCTTGATGATAATTAGCTTCCGTGACTTGAATGTGCTTCAATAAAAACTCAGCTTGCCCAGTGATACTGCTCTTTAAGTAGTGTAGTTTTTGTACCTTACTAAGCGAGTGGTTGTTGTGCACTAGCGACGTAAATAGATCTTGAAACGCCGGCCAGTCTTCGTACACTCCCGAAAACGTAGGTAACAAAATCCTAGGTAGTTTCACTTGTCCGTCAGAGTTAGCATTCTGCGATGTCGTCGGTATGTGCGCACTAGGTATTGATTGAAATCCTGATAGCAAATCTTTCAAGTCTCCTTGAAGGCTTAGGTATAATTCTTCAAAGCAAAAGTATTCTTCATTTGCAAAATATGGTATGTCGGTTCTTTTTTCCTTTGGCACACACCTCAATAGATTATTATGAGTAACTGTGAAACACTTCCAATATTCCTCAATCGAATCTAAACGAGTTTCTATGTATCCTTTTGTTAATCGTTGTTTAGGACATTTTTTTAGGTTGGTTTGAGCTTTCTGTAGTAAAAGTGCTTTATCTTCCAGCTCCGCCAATAATTGTTCCACTTTAGTAGCCATAATTCAAATCAGAGAAACGTGGTTTTGCTTCAATAATATATTTCGGACTAAAAAATCATTCCAATAGATTCACATTAAATAGCAGTCACACACACACACACACATTCATACCTGTAGTGCTGCGCTCACGCATACAGACAAATTCCCTACAGATAATTGAAGTAAACACTGACAAATTAACAATTACAATGGCAACATCACAATTTGATCACAAGTCAAAGAGGGGTTTATTTTCGTTAATCGTTTTGTTTTAATAATAGTCTACAATTAACTTATGTGTATGTAATCTGTTTAGTTAGCGTTTAAGATGAATGCTCTCCGCGTATATTTATTACGCCAAGAAGAGAAACTACGGCGCAAACGCCAAAGAGCGGAGGTCCGAGATCATGCAATAGCGATGGAGTTGCCTGAAGAGGAATTCCTCGAAAATTATAAAGTAGGGAAACAAATGGTAGAATATCTGTGCGAGGAGTTGGAAAATGATCTAGCTCCTCGCACAGCTGATGGCCTACCTGTCCTTATCAAGGTAAAATTCTGAATGTAATTGATGCTAAAAATATAGGTGATAATTCTTATTTTATATCTATGCACTTATCATAATTTAATTTCAGGTGTTAGCTTCATTAAAAGTTTTAATTAATGGCCATTACCAACGTGGTGTTGGCCAAGACCAGAATTTGAGTCTTGGCCAAACCACAGTCAGCAAGTTTTTAAATCAGTTTGTTACTGCTGTCAACCAAAAGTTAGTACATAAGTAGGTACCTACTTAACAACACCTATATAAACAAAAAGATTACCTAACTGTAATTTCTAATAGGTACATATTTATTATGCTACTTCAGGCTGAAACCAAAGTGGATAACATTTCCGGGTACTGAAGCTAGTCGGCGCCAGGTATCGAGTGACTTTGAATGAGGATAGATGGCGCTGCCACCACGTAAACATTAGCTCCGTAAATATGTTTAAATAAAAAATAAAATAAGTTGAATTTACTACAGATAATAGGCTGAACAAGTGCAAGATTACTTAAACCTACTAGACAAGTGTTATCGTAGGCGAATATTAAGTGCTTAGTGAGATAATCATTGAAAAGTGACTGTGCATTTAAAACACTGAATGCCAATAATTGTACAGTTTGGCTACTGAGAAACACTAAAATATGTGAGTACTTAATGTGAAATTCTAATTAATTGAACAACAAGTGAAAACAGTGCAATATCTACATTTATCGTGATCAAATATTAATAGGACGGTTTATTTTATTTAAATGTGGAAACGAAATGCAAGCCACTATAAACATTACTGACTCAACATAACGTTGATATTGCTATTCCGGGTGCGACGACAACGCCATCTTTGGTCTTCCATCGCATTAGTATCGGCATGTAAAAGCATGCTTAAATAAGAAAGCGACATCTAGCCTTCTATTTCTCAAACATTGTACGAGAGACTGTTAGCAATGCTTATGTTCGTCACATTTAACAAAGCATAGCTGGTATAAAGGCTACGAACTCGCATATGAATGCGGTGACCGGAGTTCGATCCTGCCAGGAAGAAATTATTTTTTCATAAGAGTTTTTTTTACCTGAGGTTTAAAAAAATGTCTAAAACGCTAGCGAAATCGTATAACACTCGCAAAGCTGCATCGCAACTTGTTACATGCCATAAATGCAAAAACAAAGCAGAAATCAAGTGTACCTTGTTGTGTTGTGTTTGTCAAAAATACTTTGAATATGACTGTGTTGGCTATTCAGAGAAGTTATTCAGATTAAGAGATAATGAATGCAAAAAAAAGTGGAAGTGTGAACAAAAATTGCCATCTACGCCAAATTCGGAACCATCAAAGGTCACACAAAGAAAAAAGCACTCCCCATCTAAACCTAAGCCAAACTCAAATACACCACACAAAGAAAACATAGTCATAGATAATACTTTACAACCAGAGATATTAGAACAGTCCACACCTGTAAGCACGGCTTCTCAAGCAAATGACTCTCACATACTGACAGTACTCAATACCTCGGATACATCTCTTACCTTTGCGGACCATCTATCTAAAAGTATGGATTACACGGTAACCGATATCATATCTACCCAAGAAATGAAGGATACTATTAATCAACTTAAATCAGAACTTTTAATTGTACAAAACGAACTAGACAACGTATTATTAGACAATAGTGCGCTACACAGACAAATAAACAAACTATCCACGGAAAATACGGTATTGAAGACTCTTTGCTGTGGTTCATTGAATGATGCTCCACCATCAATAACATGTAGCAGTTCTAAAAAGAAAAATAGGCACATCACTCGATTATCACATATACACCCGATTGTTACACCGCCAAGAACAATGCGCAGACTCGAAAATACTGAAAAATTTGAAGAAAATATCAAAACCTTGAAGAGCAGAATCGCAGAACTGGAAGCGATAGTAAAAGAGACATCTGATCAAATCGCAAATCTAAATAAATATATACACACCTTAGAAAACAAATTAAAAAGCGACTCTAAAGTACATTCCTCTAATACAAGGACAACTCAAAGGCAAGATAACTATAAAAGGATGTTCATCTTCAGTACACAACGATGCGTTGGCCTATCATCGGTTTTGGCACATTCTAGCCAAAATACAACACATGAAGCATATGTTATTACATCAGAAACTAAGCCTTATGCATTAACTTCGGAGGTACTAAGGAATTGCAAAAATCTTCAACCTAAAGAAAAGGACACAATAATAATATCGACGCTGGAAAGCAATCTTGTAGTATAACGAAAAACGAGGTTTACGTGGGAGGCTAAATCATATTTAAAAAATTCATACCTCTTAAATGAACATGCAGAGAAATGTCTTTGTGTGGCTAAATATTGTTTTAAATGATAACTTATTATATGCGATTAGAGTTTACTATCTGAGGTTACTATAACCTATGTTTTTCACTAGTTACAGCAATTGAATTTTCAAACATACACCGCAATTTTGCTGTATCTATAGAGTGAAAACATAGGACTCGGCAAAATGTCAATAAATAAAAAGGCAGCTATTGTGATGTATGTAATGAATTTAAAAAGAAGACCATTTAAAATTTGATGTAATTCATTATAATTTTAAGTTGAAGTGTTGAATTTCAATGTATCTTTGAAACAAATAAAATGAAACTTATAAGGAAATGCTGTATGTAAATAAAGAAAACTAAATGTTGTTTTTAGTAACCATTAACCCCAACATCAATGATAAAAAAGTTTAAAACTTAAGCAGCTTTTGTGTTGCAATTGAAATACTCAACAGATTTATTAGAAAATACCATTAACAGGAGGATAAGGAGTAAAAATGTAACAAACAGCAATGAATAAAGAAGGTTAGTAAACATTACATTAATTTTCTTATGTAGGTACAAAGCAAGGTATAAATCAAATATTATAATGAAATAAAAAATAGGTATTTTATTAAATTTTATTTATTAATAAAAAAAGTTGTTTTATGACAATCTGTACCTATTATGGAGATAATAGAAGAAAATTATACTTATAATAATTTTATTATAAAAGAAGCCTTTTATTCTTCTTCGTCAGTGTCTATTAATATATCTTGAGTTTTTTTATCTCGTTTTAGACCTAGATATTCATGCGCATGTACTCTAGGTATAATTAATTTGTCTACCAGTTTTTTTAAATCATTGTATTTTTGTATCGAAACAGGAAGTTTTTCAGGATAAAGACAAACCTTGGGTTGAGCGTCATTTAAGCTACACAAATTGATTTCTACAGTTTCGGCATTCGGCAACATAGAATTTTTTATAAACATTATGTTGGGGTGTGACTTTCTAAATGTAGCAATACATAATTTAGATATTTGAAAATTTTTTTGGTTTTTTTTGAAGGTTTTGTTTAAAATGTCTTCAAAGCCCAAAAAGTCATGACCCTCCAAAACAGTAACTTTATACGGGCCCGGATTTTTACGAGCCATCTGGATTACCGTCGGCCATGCTGATGGCGCCCATATCGTCGTCTTCTTAACAGCACGCTCAATCGTCGCGTGCATACTGTCTACCGGCATATAAGTATGCCCTGGTATCAAGTAATTCATTTGTATTGTATTTACGTTTTGGCACTTCGACAAAATATACCTTAACATGGCCAGAATTGTTTTATTTTTGTTTTGCCCGAAGCATGAGTCAGAGTAAAGCAAAACTTTTTGAATACTTTCCCGGGCGTCTACTTCTTGAATAAAATTATATAAACACGTTGCAATTTCGTTTGCTCCACGATGAGCATCAGATTCGGTCCATAAATTACAAAACCCTGCTTGTGTTTTACTTTCGTAAATTGTTAGATTATAAACTGCAATTTTTCTGGAATAATACAATGCCATATTATCACCATACGGTGTATTTAACACCTTTTGCATGTCAAAACTTGCGCATATCACACTGGGATCTATGCCATTAAGGTCCTGGTGGCATTTAAATCTTTTGTAAGATTCTTCCTTTTCTTGTAGATGTTGCTCCATTTTTATAATTTCTTGTTCATTTCTCACGTCAAACGATCTCGCCATGCATGTCATGCACTTATCTTTTTTAGGGATATGAAATCCAATATTATAATTAGCTTTAAACCAATTTGAAAATACTTTAAATGACATACTCTTTATGTTATTAGTGTCACAATTTGATGCATAAATGCGATATAAATTTGAAATGTTTTTAAATTCTTCAGGTAAGTAAAGGCGAGATGAATCTTTCCTGCAATAATGCGATGGTACGAGTGGTAAAGATGCCAAAAATGTTTTAGCGTGACTTAAGACATCTTCTGTAGTTTTGTTGGTACCACCGTTAAGTTTTCTTCCGTCAGATTTAGCAAATCCCTCAACTGCATTATCTAATGTATATAATAGAAACCGTTGCGTTATGTCTATTGTATTTATCAGGAATTTCTGACAGACTTGCCTTCTACCATCCCCTTCATTTATATAATAAGCGTAAGTGACATTTCTTCTAGATGATTCACCTTTGTCAGTAGTATGAGTTTTTATTTGTTTTTTTATGGCACATTGTGAGATCCAATCTTTTTGGCGTTGAGCGCTACTAAGATTCCAAAAGTAATTAAAAAGGCCTTTCCGCCTTTCTTCTGTTATTTCTCCACACTTCCGTTTACAATCGATGTTAATACATGGGTTAGGTTTCATGGTCTTAGCCACAACCTGTTCACCTTTCTTGTTGGTATAGGACTGTCCCGAATTACGTTTTCTTTGGTTGTCTCTACTAATTTTCTTCTTATTTTTAGGTTTTTGAGTCAGAACGCCTTCGGTTTTGTTTTGTTCTTCTGTAGCTATTTTCAGCGTTTTACTTTTTTTCTGCTTCTTCTTTTTCTTTTGGGTTAGTTTACATTGTTTCTTTTTCCCTTTCGATGATGATTCATCAGAAGAAACATCGCCGCTCCAACTTGAATCTTCAGAAGGAAAAGCTTCATTCAGCAACAGCGTATCAGCGTCTTCTTGATCAATAAAATCTAGGTATATTTTGTCAAAGTTAATTTTTTTTTTGCATTTTCGGTCACGGATTTGAGATTCATTGGACGTTTCAGGCTTTTTATTTACAATAGGATCATTTTCGACCTGGGCTGTAGAGTTTTTCTTTTCAGTATAGCCGCTATTTCCTTCGACAAGTTCTTCAGGAAAATTTGGTGATACGTAATCATCTGATGGGTTTTCAACTAGTTCCACAGCAATATTTATTGCAGGGTCATTAGGATTTAGTTTAACATTTGTTTTACAGTTTGCTACAACCTCAACAGCACAGATTTGGTCTTTGGACGCGATATTGTTTATTTCAGAATCTGTTTTGGTTGCACCTGAACATGCATGTATTTCTAAAATTGGATTATCTTTAGTGTCTAGTATATTATTGTTTTCATTAACAGCATCTACAGCAGTTTCAAAAGAATCGATGACATTGTAATTATTTATTTCAGGTACTCCAGGACTCTCCGTAATATTACTATGATTAGATTCAACAGTTACTTCAACATCGTAATATTTTTCAGTAGAGACGTTTTTGATTGCATCTGTTGAGCTTATATCAGGGAGGGTTTCGACTAAATCACTTTTAGGTGAAATAGGCTGTATAATCTGGGCAATTCTCTCTAGGTTAATACCGTCGACATCATCAGCCGCCATGCCAGCAGATTGTGAGTTTTCTGGAGGTGAAGAGATGTTGTCAACCAGTTTTTTTGTCTCGGACAGGTATTTTTTTGGATTCCGGAAGGTAGGTGTGAGTTTCCGTACATCTCCTATTACAGCAACCTCTTGACGTCGGGAAATGGGCGGTGAAAATGAAGTGTGTTCTGGCAAGTAATAATTGGAACTTGTACCTTCACTACTGCGTCTGAAAGATCGAACCTTTTTCCCATCCTTGAAGATAATTTCACTTAATACTTCCACCTTAGCTTTCTTATTTTCTTTATTTAGGTTTACTTCATCTTGCTGTAGTTTTAGGTCATCCATCCATTGCCGACGTTTCGTCATCTAAAAGAAAACAATGGAGACCTTCTTATTTTATTTTATTAAATATACAACGAAACGCAAGACGTTTTAAACTGTAGGTAAGTATTTATTTTTAATTTCAGACTTAATCCCCATTAATTAAAATATGTTAGTAACAATTTGTACTTTGACGGCCTCCACGGTGGAGTGGTGTTTGCGCCGGTTTTCGAGGTGCCGCTATCTCTAGAGGTTCTGGGTTCAATCCCCGGTCGGGTAAATATTGAAAAAACCAACTTTTTTTAATATTTTCTCGGGTTTCAAGTAACTAAAATTGGTATTGGAACATTGGTATGTGATGTTGTCCAATATTTATTTATTACTAGCTGTTGCCCGTGACTTTGCCTGCGTTATTATCGAGATACAATATAGCCTTCAAACGGTGAAAAAATTATTCAAATCGGCCTAGTAGTTTTCGAGATTAGCCCGCTCAAACAAACAAAGTAGATAGAATTTAGAGTACGTAAGTAAGTAAGTAAAAGATTTATTAGACATAGACACCACAAAGCAAAACTTACACAAAAATAACAATGGAAGAAAACATAAATACAGCATTAGCGGAGAGAAAACATAATACAATAAAACAAATAAAAATAACATAAAAAATAATGAATATTAGAAGAGAGAAAAAAGAACAAAAAGCTGTATGGTGTGAGGCTAAAGTAAAGGGCCCTGACTCAGCAAAATAAAACTCCTGAGTCATCCGTAGATGGTCAGAATGACCCAGAAGCGCTGTTATTCTGTCAGGGCCCTAAGGCTCGGACAACACTACGACAACGACGAGTAGAGTAGATTTAGTAGATTCATTAGTAGTATAGTTAATATTGTATTTATAAGTTACCTTTCCTAAATAATTGGTTCCTGTCCCGTAAATTTGCTCAATGACAAATTGGTAAATAGGTAGTTAGGCCTCAATAAGCTGAAAAGTAAATAAAACACAAAATTAAAACTATTGGATTATTTAGGTAGTTTACAAGTTAAAAACCTAGCAGAATGGCAGTTGTCATTAATAAGTAAGTATTGGTTAGATTAGTTTTACATTTCATTCACAATGCAATATTAGTACTATAATAAAAATACTAGTCGGGCAAATCTAAGAAGTAGGTACAGTTTGTCAAACTCATAGAAAATAGACAGCGTCATTCAAATTTGAGCTTTACGACAAAGAAATAACTAAACGTCAAACTGTATTTCTTAGATCTGCCAGACTGTAAAGTAAAGGAAAACACCACCTCGCAACACCACTGATAGGAATCGAACCTACGACTTTTCGTTTTCCGGGCGACTGCTCTAACTACTGCGCTACGGCGCCAAAGTCGTCGATTCCCACCGGTGGTGTCGAGTTTTTATGGTACGAATGAAATACATGAAATGGTAGATTTTGAATGTTATTATTTCTAATTCAACGTAACTATTAATAAGTGAGTGGGTACTAAATAATTAAACAAATTATAACGTTAGTTACATTTCACTGTACAGCTAATTACAATTTTACTTACCTATTTATTTACTTTGTTCACTTAAAACATGCTTAAAACACACTACACCGATTTCGCTTTCTCTCTTCGGCGCTCGCGCTTCGACTGGCTATACGATCGGATGATGCGTATCCCAGTGCGACAGGAGGAGAGGGGGTGTTAAAATTTTACGTAAATAAATAAGTGTCATTCTGAACTCTATGCATTATGCTGTAAGTATGATTTTACTTTAAAATATGTATTGGGAACAAACGTTGTAACTCTACATCTTGTAATAGTCTTGGGCGGCAATTTTGTTGTATCTATAACAGTTAAGCAAATTTGTTTTAACACGGGCTGCAAAATTGCTGTATGTACCATTATACTTATTTTGTGATTAGAACAAAACGTTGTATCTTTTTTGAGCCATTAAAAAACGGTCGATGTATCTCTTGTAGTTAACAAACTTTAAAAATAATTTTGATGTATCTCTTTCTTAGTAAAAAGTTACAGATTTATCCCTATTTACCACAATTTCACATATGTTTTTGGTTTTTTTCCTACAAAAATTCAACGTCGTAACACGAAAAAAAATCATCGTAGGAAAACGAGACCCAGACTGTTCGATGCAGTATTTTTTTCTTACTCCAAAAGGGTAATAAAAAAAAACCGCATTTTTCGAGATACGACAAGATTGCTTTCTACCGTCGATATGTATCGGTGAAAATGACTTTAACAAAAAAAGTGTTCTATTACAATTACGAAAATTTCTTAATGTTTTTACTAATAATGATATTATGGTGCTTAATATAATGAAAAATATGTATATAGATGTAAAATATTTAAATAACTGTTTAAAAAAAATATGTTCTGAATACAAAAATTGCCACTTTATGGATTGTAAATCTACAAAACTATTTGAAATTGGTAAAATAATTACACACACATTAAACTTTATTGACTATAGAAATAAATATTTAAATGCTAAAGAGTTAAAAAAATTGATTGATCGTGGTAAAGACCCGACGGGTTGACTTTAATTCCATGGAGACAAGGTAGATGCCTGGGGGCCAAGTCTGCTAATTTAAATAAAATGACTCCGTACTGCCATCACGACGACATGTCATTACGATGCCACTACGTTTGTGACTAATTGGGTATTCTGCTAAAACTTAACATGACCGTTCGATGACCGTTCGTTGAGTGGTAATTGACTCTTAATCGAGTTTCATTTCGGTGTTGCCACAAAAAACTACCATGCGATTCTTTTATGTTCCGTTTCAAGTAAAAAAACCGGTAACCAATCGTAATTAAGTTTTTACTACTTATTTGGTTAAATAATGGTCAAACGTATTTTGAAGTTTATATAAATTCCAAAATAGTACAAAAAATTGTAAATTGTGATATAAAACAGAGAATATAATACAAAAATATTAAATTTTAAAAGACCTTAAATGGTGTTTATAGAAAACGGAACGAAAGTGACAAGTGATTGTCAGTCAGTCAACACAGTGCTCTGTGCTATTTTCGCGGTTATTTTATTACTCGACTTATTGAATATTGACTTCAAAATTCACTTTAAAACAGCAAACAGTGGAATCTTTTATAATTTATTACTCCAATAGTGTATAAAGGTTAGTATGATTTTAGTATTTCGATTGTTTTGTTAAATAGTAATGTCGATGTCGGTCGGCGTAATAACAAAGAAAAGAACACTGTTTTTTTTCAGTTTCTAGGTATGAGCGTTATACAAATAGAAGCTTTAATTGAGTTCCTCGAAGGGCAGCCCGAGCTAGCGCTCGGGCGATGCACGAGGACAAAAGAAGGACGCAGTCTGTCAAAAAGACTGTGGGGAGAATGCGCTCTAATTGTAAACAGCGTATCGGCATCGGCAGACAGCGTCTATAAGACTGCTGAGCAATGGCGTACGGTGAGGACATTTAAGTTCTTAGTTTGACTTTCTGACAAATACATTTTGTTATAATTTTACTTTACTTTACCTACGTAATGTACCTAGGTATGTACTTTTTGTAAATAAGATTGGTAGGTACTTATTAAACATAGTTTTTCATGACATTATAATAATATAATATCTCTTGTTCCAGTTCTACAATGAATACAAGCATAAATTATTAAAAAAAATAAAAAACGAAAAAAATGCTACAGGTATGTCATCATCATCATCATCATCATATCAGCCGCACGACACCCACTGCTGGGTATAGGCCTCCCCTAAGGATCTCCACGACGATCGGTCCTGCGCTGCCCGCATCCAGCGGCTTCCCGCGACCTTCACCAGATCGTCGGTCCACCTTGTCGGGGGCCTACCCACGGAGCGCCGTCCGGTGCGCGGTCGCCATTCCAGAACCTTTCCGCCCCAACGGCCATCGGTTCTTCTCGCTATGTGTCCCGCCCATTGCCACTTCAGCTGAGCAATCCTTCGAGCGATGTCGGTTACTTTAGTTCTCCTGCGGATCTCTTCGTTTCTGATTCGATCACGCAGGGAAACGCCGAGCATGGCTCTCTCCATTGCACGCTGGGTGACCTTGAGCCTCCTTATGAGACAGGTGTGTACTGTTATTAAATTTCATTATTTATTGTATTCTTACTGATGATAATGTTCTTATACTCTATATTAATATGGGTTCTACGTTCTAAGGAGGAGGGCCATCAAAATCTTTTATTTTGACACCGCTTCAAGAGAGGCTTTACTCAATTTTGGGGCGTGACGTGGGTGAACCATTGCCAGGAGTTCGGCACAATCCATTATCGGTAAGTTGCCACATTTAATATCAAGTAATTTTGCATGCATCATGTTAATATCAAAGTTTATCAACGTACCTACAAGCAGTTAAATTCATATTAACAAGATTATACATCACTACATAGTATAATACAAAGTCGTTTCCCGCTGTCTGTCCCTATGTATGCATAGATCTTAAAATTATGCAACGGATTCTGATGAGTTTTTTTATTAATAGATAGAATGATTCAAGAGAAAGGTTTAAGTAATATGTATATTAAATTCCACACTACACCGAAGCGAAGCGAGGGCGGGTTACCTAGAAAGCAGGTTCTTAACGCAGATTTTACTCAATTTTTTATTTAATTAGAGCCATTCATTTTTATTTAGAGTATACATAAACGCAGTAAAGTAAAACAAAAGTAAGTCTTATTTTTTTCATTTTCATTAATTTGATGATCTTTATAGCGTTTGATTGTTGTAATGGGGCTAGTCAATTATACTTAAGTTTTCGTCCTCGAGATTGGCATAGGACTATGTAGTACCGCGCAGGATTCGCCACTCGTGCATTGAATTGAGAGGGTATTTTTTTTTTTTTTTTGAGGGTAGGAACCTACTAGTTGTCAGCTGTCGCAACCGCTTGCCATTCGCGTTCCAGTGCTTCGCCACTTCGGTGCTCTTACTTCAATTCTATTTTAGTCGTAGTTCGATAGTTTTTGTTTACAGTGTAACGTGTAAAACTGTGAAGTTTTAATAGTCCAGAAGTAAAACACCGAAGAGTACTTACAAATAAGTTTATTTTTTGCAGTCCAAGCACAACGCACCAACCGTCGCCCCAAAAAGTCCCGTCAAGATGGCAGACCTTGACACAATGTCACAAAATGACGTTTACAAAACGTCACAGATGACGTTTTGTACAGATTAATAATCGAGTCATGTCATTTAAATACTAATCAATTTTAGAATAGTTAACAGTCGGCCATCCTGATAAGGGTGTCTGTCCCAGGCACAACGTTACTTTAATTTCGGTAAATATGAATATAGGTACATTTTATAATTTATAACTTTATATAAGTTATTTTAAATTTACTACATTAAATCAAAAGAGCATGAGAAAAAATATTTCATTACTGATTATTTTGCTTGATTTTGATTTCATTATTGAATTACATACCAAAATAACAAATAAAAATAACTGCAAGTATAGGATTTCATAAAAAAAACAAATAGGGTAATGTATGCAATCTTAATCGTTATGTTTGTCTTGATATTATTTTAAATAATTAATAATAGATGAATAAGTAATAACTCCTCGGCCATCCTAATTCTAAAGAATGACCGCATTCTACGAGTTTAAAATTTATCTTGTAACATATTAGTAAGATAGTTAGATCTATTTTAGGTACATTTACATTTTTATAATATGATGTCTTTAAATATTCTTTGCTTCTTTGTTACGATTTGCGCGCACACACACACACACACACTTCACTACACAGGATAACACTTTGTCGAAATTGAACGGTCGCAGTGTAACTGCATACATCGTCGTGGCAATCCCGTCACGGCCGGTTCTTGTTCCAGAGCTTATGGGTTTAAGATCTTTAGTGACGAGCAGGCAGATACTGTTTGCTGGCATCTGGCATTACTGTGACAATATACTGGACTGGTCGCCGCTTGCACCGCACCAGGAACTACCAGGAACCACCACCTTCGTTTTCCAAGCTATCTACCACTTGCCCACACAAGGAGCTGCAGCTTCAGTTTGCTTGACTATGATACATTTGCCCACACAAGGAGCTGCGGAAGAGACTGTCTAATGATTGCCCACACAAGGAGCTACAGCCTCAATTCGCTGAACTTTTAACCGCTTGCCCACACAAGGAGCTACGGCCTCAGTTCACTCGATTGTCTACCGCTTGCCCACACAAGGAGCTACGGCCTTAGTTAGTACGACTGTTTACGGCTTGCCCACACAAGGAGCTACAACCTCAGTCTACCGTTTGCCCACACAAGGAGCTACAGCCTCAATTCGCTGAACTTTAAACCGCTTGCCCACACAAGGAGCTACGGCCTCAGTTCACTCGATTGTCTACCGCTTGCCCACACAAGGAGCTACGGCCTCAGTTAGTACGACTGTTTACGGCTTGCCCACACAAGGAGCTACAACCTCAGTCTACCGTTTGCCCACACAAGGAGCTACGGTCTCAGTTAACCCAATGGTCTACAACACGCCCACACAAGGAGCTATAACGTCTGTCCGCTTGACTGTCTACTGTAAGCCCGCACCAGGAGCCAGTTGCAGTTCGCGCCTGTCTGCCACTTGCCCGCACCAGGAGCAACGACATTAGTTCGATCTTGCTTGTTAGGTATCGTTACAGTTTATTATAGGCACAGTAGGATAAGGATAGGATAAATTAGGGGTTAATGGTAGATTAGGGGTTAATCAGTCAATTAAAAATATACACAGATTGAAATCATTATGTTGTTTCATTGAAAAAAACCCTATTCAAAGCACTCGCTATCACCATAATCGCTTTCTGATTCTGAACACCCAAAACGTACCCACAGCTTCATCTTATCAACAGAAAATACATGGGTGTATTTCTTTTATGAGTATCCACCAACACTACTTATTTCATACCTGGCATTACCCAGTACCTCTGTGACTCTGAACGGACCACTGAATGCTGGAACTAATTTATGACTTTCTCCTGGGGTCTTAGTATTCTTTTCGACCATGACAAGATCACCTTCCTTGTAAAGTTTAGCTTTGGCTCTTGTCTCATCATACCGGATTTTCATTTTTCGTTGCCGATCTTGAATATTTGTACATACTTCTTTTCGGATTTCTTCAACGGTTTCTGTTGAAGCTTCCTCGAAATCATTAATCTCATGTAACTGTACCTCGGTTGTATTAACAGTAGGTCTACCGAATATGATTTCTGACGGGCATTTCCCTGTGCTTTGATTAACGGTATTGTTTAAGCTGCGCTGTACTTGCCCGAGTTTGATGTCCCAATCACGATCATCTTCATCATGACAGAGAGCCGTACCGTAAGTGATGCCAAAATGGAACGGTTATACCGTTCGATTTGACCATTTGCGCGTGGTGTAGCTACTGCGTTTAACGTGTGTTTCAGTCCAATAGATTCAATGTATGCTTTGAACTCATCGGACGTGAAACTCGTACCACGATCCGAGATTAAATGTGCTGGTATACCAAACATACCAAATACATCCCTAAGTATGGATATTTATTTATTTATTATTGTAAAGAAACAAACAGTCATACAAAGAATTTGACTTAAATTATGTGTAATTTATAGACCAATAGTTTCCTAGCTTTATAAAAATCAATACGACTAAATACTAACAAATAAAGAGTATTTAGATTAGGTATGCTAAACAATGGTAGTGGTGACATTACCTAACTACTTAGTTATTTACTGTTGTACTTTTAGTGTTTCGCACAGCACGCAGTATAATAAACTTGGTAAAGCTATCTATAATACCTAGTTGGTAAGCCTTACTTAAATAAATAAATAATACCTAATATGTATAAATTACCCTTTAGACTGTCGATTTGATCATCGATGAGAGGCATCGGAAACTTTTCTTTAACAGTCCTCCGATTCAGTGCTCGATAATCAACACACAACCTCACGTCCCCGTTTTTCTTCGCTACCAAGATAATCGGAAACTTATCATATTCAATACCTACACTTTTGTAAAATATTAATTTGTCGTTCGTTTTCACGGCTCTTACTTGAGGAAGCTCAGTTAAAGATTGTACCACCACTAGTACATCGGCAAAGAGAACAGAAGAATTTACCAAATAAGCTTCTATATTTTCATCTAAGGGCTGGTTTTTCAATCCTCAGATAACAGATATCCGTCAGGTTAAATATTAACCAAATTTAATAAAAGTCATTCAAAAATGTGACAGACAAATGAATGACAGCATTTTCAATTTGGCAGTTTAATATGCTATCAAGCGCATAAAGCATTGAAAAATCAGTCCTTAACCATCTAAAATAATTCTAATGTTAACACGGCCACTCGGAACCACTGTCCCGCTCGCAAAGCCCTTAAGAGTAGGTAGGTTAACTTTATCAACGGTCAGATTTAGATCTGCTACAAAATCTTCGCGTATAAGGGTGCATTGGCTACCCAGATCTACAAAAGAAGTCATAGAATTACCATTTACTTTAATAGGTTTAAAATATATTTCATTACCCTTATCAGTGGTAACGATATTTAGGATGCATTATAATTTGACTTAGTTTGGGATTTTGGCGTTTGCTCTGTAGGTGCTTTTGACTCAGAATGTTTCGTACAGTTTTTTTCATCGTGACCAAATTGCCGGCATTTATTGCATCTGATAACATTTTTAGGACAACGAGCTACAATATGCCCTGTTTCACCACAATTGTAGCAAGTGGTTGAGGATGCAGTATTTGATTTTTTAAAATCCAAATTAGTGTTTTTCTTTGTTAATTGTTCTACCTGATGTTGAGTTGAATTTAGCGATCCAGGTACAAAAGCAACCTTACAAGTTATATTTCTAAAATATTGTAGTACACTTTCCGGAGTTTGGAGATTTGCACCTTGAACGTTCATTCTTATATTGGTATCGTAGATACCTTGCGTGAGGCAATCAACTGCCTTCTTTCCACTAAGCTCGCATCTATTAATTAGCATTATTTTATCGTAATAGTATTCTTCCAGAGTTTCATTGCGTCGCGTTTTTCTAGCTAACATTTCCGATAGTATGTCTGCGTAATTTTGCTCGCAGGGAAAAGCCGCCATTAGTTTATCACGCCACTCAGCCCATGTATACTTAACACTGGTCAGACCATCGTACCAACGTTTGGCTAGGCCGCGCAACTTGGGTAATGCGTAAAATATCGTTTGACGTTCCGACCAGCCGTACACATGTGCCGACTCATCTATCTTTCCTAACCATTCTTTCATAGTTTGAATTTTTCCTTGCGGATCAAACTCAGGTATAACGTTTTGCGCAGCATGCATCCCTATACCCTGATTGGTAGTTCCACTTCGTTCACTTAAAGTGTTCACCAATCTTTCTAGAAGAGAAGTCTCTTTCATGGCCACCGTGTCTACTACGTCACTTACTTTACTAGGAATATCTGAGCGTTTATCTTGCACTAATGAAGACAAAGAGCTGTGGCTTTTCACGTTTCTAGAGTAACTAGGTTCAGCATATGGAGTATGGGGTCTATTACGTGGCATAATTAAAGCGGATGATTTATTACTTCTCGACTGGTAATACCTCTTACGAGATTTATCCGAACTAGAACCATATCGACGTCTCTTACTATACTCTCGACGATGACGCGATCTCGAAGATCTCTGACAATTACTTTTATGACATGGCGTAGGAGATCGACTCAGATCACTAGTTCTCTTAACTGATGAGATACGACGCCGTTTACCAGATCGAGATATCCTGTCCGGTGTAGACAGGTTCCTAGTCACAGAGCGGTTTCCGATTGGTCGCTGAATACGTCGCGGGGTACGCGGTGGTGAACGAGACCTGGCACTATACATTCGAGACCGACTACGCACTCTCGAACGACAGGTAATATGATTATGTTGCAATTTTGGTGATAACGGTCGTGGTTCTCCTGATGGAGTTCTACTCATTTGTCTTTTAGACCATGGGCCTGGATTATTATGCTCAGGAGTCCCCATAAGTACTAAGTAAGGAATAAAAGGATCAAGGAATAAACTGTTATCTGAAAGCCACACAATATATCGTTTCAATATTATATATTTACATTTTGTGCACTAGACAATGTAAAAAATGACTAATTGAGAATAGAAACTAAATCATTCTATGACTCAGGGCAAAGTCAATTAATTAAAATAATCTTTATTCATAACCTACAATTACTAATTAAAAATTAAGTCCAAATAAAGTATTCTCACACTGTTTTTATTCAATCAATGAATTTAATGACTTTTTTAACAGACGACGGTAATGACACACACTGATTTGTAATGTTTAAATTGCTTCTAAATTAAATAATAATAATATGTAATTAATTATATTTGCATGCCAGTATCTGGAGAAATGTGTGTGGCTTCATATACATTGTAACATCTTTTATACTTACCAATTTATAAGCAAATAAAGAAATATTCTATTCTATTCTATTCTCACATTTATCATGCTTAGCAGGAATAAATTGGGTGGAATTAAATGCTACTGACTATATTTAATATCAATTAATAAAAAGTCATAATAAAGTTCAAAGATGATAATTTTCAAATAAAAGGAAATTGGGTTTGTTATTAAAATTCTCCAACGCTTCACTGCATTTATCTATTGTGAATAGTAATCTTATTTGCAAATAAGTTTAGGTACTACCTTTGCTCTTGAAAATCTTATTCTTCACAGTAAACATTTAGGCAAAAGCGGTAACATTTTAATAAGTAATTAAAGTAAGCCTTGAATAATACAGTTGTTCTAGCTAGAGTGCTAGGCTAAAAACAATAGTGTTAGAAACTTTCCTTTGAAGTGTAAATAAGTCAGTGTAATTCTTTATTTATTTTAGTGTAAAATAAATACCATTCAATAATAACTTCAACAACAGTCAAAATAATCAATTGGTCATAGAAATCACACCAAATCAATATTCTACTTCACACTAATACACAGAAACAAAAGTCTAACTTATGGATTACTATGGGGAAAAAGAAACAGACCCTTTTAGCAAGAATTAGGAAAAAACATTGCCTTGTTTTCACTGTTATTTTATTAGTAGTACAAATAGTATTAAGTAAATGTTTTTTTTTATCATATATTTCAATCGGCTTAGTTAGTCACTGTGCAAACTGTTTTCATATTGTAATTTTTATTTTATCTGATTACAATGTCTTAATACTGATGTCCATGTGTTTTCACCGATTTAGCTAACGTTCAACTAGATTATCATTTCATTTGTATGATTCGCCTCATTTGTATTTCAAAATAAGCAATAGAGTGTACAACGCATATAAATATTGAATTCATGTTGTTTTACATCGTGCAATAACTTTAGCTGTAGGCTTGCATTCTTTCTATGTAGTTGAAAACAGTAATTCACTTACCGGATCGCTGTTAGTCAGGCGCTTACACAGGCAAAGCGTTCGTCGCGGTATCCCACTTCTGAACTTTTAATAGTCCAGAAGTAAAACACCGAAGAGTACTTACAAATAAGTTTATTTTTTGCAGTCCAAGCACAACGCACCAACCGTCGCCCCAAAAAGTCCCGTCAAGATGGCAGACCTTGACACAATGTCACAAAATGACGTTTACAAAACGTCACAGATGACGTTTTGTACAGATTAATAATCGAGTCATGTCATTTAAATACTAATCAATTTTAGAATAGTTAACAGTAGTGATTAAAGTTTGTTTATACGTTGAAATAATAAAAGTTAATTATATATATCGCCGTTATACAACGAAAACCAGTTAAATTGAAATTTTGACGAAAATGACTTATGAATGCCAAAGTAATTAAAATTTTGTGCTCTTTCGTCTGCGAAAAACCCATTAATCTCTAAGTCCTATAGTTTCGCTTCTACTAATTAGATAACCAATTATTTCAAGCTTTGCCAAGGTTTGATTCCAAATACAAAATATTAAGCAGATCTAACTTGACTACCGACATATTTGTCTCCAATGATTTTCAGTTAATCTGATAACTTATAGAGAGCTCATAAAATACTCTTTTTTTTCTCCAGTTACAACTATTTTCTAAGATTTAAATCTTCATACTAGATTAAAATGGTCAAATAAAAGCTATTAAAAGAATTTAACTTATTTTACCTGACGAATTTCATATTAACCACTACAATCTAATCGTCTAAGAAAATATTGTATATCCAGATAATTGTTTTTCTCTGACGATATTTATTCACGGATGCAACATAATCACTACAGCGTAAAACGTTTAAACTAGTTTAATTTGTTTTACCAGACGAACTCCATGTTAAACAATACAATCTAATCGTCTAAAAAAATATTGTACATCGAGGTAATTGTTTTTCTCTGATAATATTTATTGACGAATGTAACCTAATCACTATAGCGAAAAGCGATTAAACTAGTTTAATTTGTTTTACCTGACGAACTCCATATTAAATTATACAATCTAATCGTCTAAAAAAATAATGTATATCTAGATAATTGTTTTTCTCTGACGATATTTATTCACGAATGCAACCTAATCACTACAGCGAAAACCGATTTAACCAATTTAGTTCCGTGTCACTGGCGCTAGTGTCGGTCTTTCGGCCATTTGCATTTGCAACAAGCGCACTCGCGTCTCGCGGAAAAAGTTGATTTTTACGTTTTTAATTGTATATTGAAGTTTTTAGTTAATGTGATACATTAAAATGAGCTCAAATTGTGTCAAGGAACTGAATGTCGATCGTGTAAAACAAAAAAGTGAGTAACTATTAAGTTTACTATGATTTCAATGAAAAAAGCCGCGAAAGTTAGGTTATGTCTGACAATTTTTACTTTAATTTCCGATTTCCAATGAAGTTGAATGTCTGTGATACGATATTTATAATAGATGTGGCAAATTAAGATCGAAACACACGGTTATTTGTAACTGATGTCATGATTGTAGTTACCTGTAGGTTGTTACCCGTTTAAATACCTACTTGCCTAAATATTTTTCAGAATGTTTTGCTGACAGCGATGAGGACGATCTTTTGTCTCAAGCTTATGAAGACTTTTTATTAAAAGACGTCAGCAATGACACTGCACCTGGAGCTGGAGGTTCGTATTTATCCATTGTTTATACTAAACTTTGTTTCATTTTAATACTTAGGTAAGGTATCGACTTATAAATAAACTAGCGGCCGCCCGCGATTTCACCTGCGTGGTTCCCGTTCCCGTGGGAATATCGGGATAAAAAGTATTCTATATTTTAATCCAGGCTATCTACTATCTATGTGCCAAATTTCAACCAAATCCGTTCAGTAGTTTTTGCGTGATTGAGGAACAAACATCTAAACATCCAAACCCACAAACTTTCGCATTTATAATATTAGTAGGATGATGATGATGATGAAACTTATAAATGCGAAAGAATGGACTGAGAGCGATAGCGGTATAATCATAAAGTTGAACATAAACCTTTTTTTCTAATGGTAATAGATTTTTTTAAATCTTTCCGGTACCTAGTTTTTGAGTTTGTCTGTTACAAACGTCCAAACACAGGAATTTTTCCTCTTTATAATATTGGTAGTAAATTAAGCTCTGAGATTAAGCTAAGAGAATTAAGAAAGAATTAGTGTTAATACCTGCCTACTTTGTTTACTTTTTTACAGATCAAACAAAAGATGCGGACTCAATATTCAAAGGAAAGTTGAACGATTTTGATTTAATTACACTAGAAGACTTACTTGGACCTTCCTCAAAGACTTGTAAAGAGGACTCGCCTACTATAAATAAAACATTAGGTAAACATTATAATTAATTATTATCTTTAACCACACATGGTTCTATTTTTACTATTTATCTGTTTAGCTTACAATAGGTACTTACTTTTGTTTTTTTACACAGATCAAACTAACGATGTGGACTCAACATGCCAGGAGATTATTGACTTTGACATGACACAAGAAGATTTACTTGTACCTTCCTCAAAGACTTGTAACGAGAGCTTGCCTACTTTGCATGACCTTATCAACAATGATGTACACCAAAGTTTTATGGTGGTGAAGACTTTGAGAGATCTCGCTTTGGAGGCTTTAAATAAAAAAGATTTAAACAAAGCAGATAACGACATACCTGAATCTTCTGTAATAGTGACAATAATTTTAATGGACATTTTTGATATAGCGTGCAAAAGAGCTAAGCAATTAAAGCGCTGGAGAATTCCTAATCCTGCTTCATGGAAAGTTAATGTGGCAAAAAAAAGGCGCGCTGAAGGGTCAGTTTATGTTATAAAAAATAAGATTAGACCTGCAAAAGTACCTAAACAAGTTACTGAAGAGACTAGAAATCAAATTTGTAGAAAGTATTGGAGCTATGACTTCATTGGACAAAAAAAAATTATATTAGCTAATGTTGCAGTGAAAAATCCAAAAACGATGTCGCTAGAAAGAAAAAGAACAACTACAAGGGCTTATTCCACACAATGTTCTTTTGAAGTCGAAAATGAGAAACTCAATGTTTGCCAAAAGTTTTTTTACACAACCCTGTGCATCAGTCAAAGCGTGATACAAAATGCTATAAAAAATAAAGATTTTATTGGACTATACAGTAAAGATAGAGACCCTCGTGGAGTGTGCGGGACACACAATAAGACACCTCATGAAAAAGTTCAAGAGGTTCATAACCACATACGATCGTTTCCATCCATGGAAAGTCACTATGTAAGAAAAGAGAGTAAACGTCAATATTTGGATAAAAAACTTTCTATTTCCAAGATGTACAGTCTTTATGTTGACGAATGTAAAAAGATAAACAGTTCACCTGTTGCTGAGATAACGTATCGAAGAATTTTTTCCAATGATTTCAATTTGGGATTCTTTAAGCCCAAAAAAGACCAGTGTCTGATTTGTACTAAATATGCACGAAGCGATGTTAATGATAAACTGGTACTCGAAAAACAATTTGCAGAGCACAATGCCAGAAAAGAGGCTTGTAATATAGAAAATGACAAGATAAGAGCCGGTGATAATAAGGATTTTTTATCTGCTTCTTTTGATTTACAAGCCATCCTTCAGATACCTAGTGGGGACATCGGTCTTCTATATTATACGCGCAAATTAACTGTTTATAATTTGACAGTATACGAGAGTGCACTTCCAAACCATGCGTATTGTTTCACTTGGTCAGAATTAAATGGTAAAAAAGGTAGTGCGGAAATAGGTACCATTTTGTACCACTACTTGTCGAATTGCATTCCGAATTCTGTGACTAAAATAAGCCTTTTTTCCGATACCTGTGGCGGGCAGAATCGGAATAAGAACGTAGCGGCAATTCTACTCTGGGCTGTTCAAAAAATAGAAAACTTGAACATCATTGAACAAAAATTCCTTGAAAGTGGACATTCACACATGGAGGCAGACTCTATGCATAGCGCTATCGAGACAGAACAAAAATATACAGATATCTTTTCTATGCCAGATTGGATAAATGTATTTAAGAGAGCAAGATCAAAAAAAGTATACAAGAAAGAAAATAAGAAAGTTCTTAAGAACCCGTACGTTGTAAAAGAATTCAAATATGACGAGTTCAAAGATTTAAAAGACCTGTCTGACAAAATTTTGTTAAATACAAAAAAAGACACAGAAGGAAAGCAAGTTCAGTGGTTGAAGATTAAGCGACTGAGATATATTAAAGGAGAAAGCAAAATATTCTATAATTACGATATGTCGGAGAATTATTCTGTAATTGATGTTACTAAAAAGAATGAAAGAAAAGATAGCAAAGCCATTGAAAACTTAGATTCTGAACAACAAAGACAACATAATTACGGAACAAGAAATAAAAAAAAAACGACTGTAGATAAAACGGCAACGTCAGTGATTTCTGAAAGATCAGAAATCAGTGAAGTTCAATATTTTCCTGATAAACTATTGCAACTCTACAAAAAACCTTTATCTATAAGTGTTGCAAAAAAAAAAGATTTGCTGCAATTATGCAGCAAAGGTGTCATCCCAGAAGAATACCATGGCTGGTTTAATAATTTGAATAGCGATGTTGTTTGCAAAGACAGGGTACCTGATTGCACAGTCTCTGATGACGAATCTTCAATATCTTCGGATGATAACTAACAACAACTATAGTTTATTTTTTTAAGAAGGTATTGTGTTTTTACTGTCTTAAATTGTTTTGATTGTAATTTAAATGGTATATTCTCAGTTTCACCTAGCTAGAATATGAAAATGTTTAGTCTAGTAATCCTAAACAAATCCTAAACAAATAAGATAACTTTGTTTAGAATTTAAGTTTATCAAAGTAATACATTCCTTTTTTGATTTCTTAATTTGATTTTGATTATAAATTTCAATGGCCTATTCTCATTTTTACCTAGCTATGATATGAAAAGGCTTTGTCATAAACAAATAAGATAATTTTATTTAGAATTTAAGTTTATCAAAGTAATAAATTTCTTTTTTGGTTTCTTAATTTGATTTTGATTATAATTAATTTCAATTGCATATTCTCAGTTTTACCTAGCTAGAATATGAAAAGGCTTTGTCATAAACAAAATTAAATAAGATAATTTTGTTTAGAATTTAAGTTTATCAAGGTAATAAATTCCTTTTTTTGTTACAATTTCAATTGCATATTCTCAGTTTTACCTAGCTAAAATATGAAAAAGCTTTGTCATAAACAAAATAAGATAATTTTGTTTAAAATTTAAGTTTATCAAAGTAATAAATTCTTTTTTTTGTTTTTTTAATTTGATTTTGATTATAATTTCAATGGCATATTCTCAGTTTTACCTAGCTAGAACATGAAAATGCTTAGTCATAAACAAATAAGATAATTTTGTTTAGAATTTAAGATTATCAGAGTAATAAATTCCTTTTTTTATTTCCTAATTTGATTTTGATTATTATTTTAATTACCTATTCTCGATACCTAGAATATGAAAATGTTTAGTGTACTTATAAACATAAAAGATAATAATTTTATCTAGAATTTGGAGGTGCCTGCAACTTTGCACTTTTTATTTATTTTTATCCCAAAAAAATATTTTCCCGTTGGAATTTCGGGAATTTCTTTCCAAGCAGGATTATCAAAGGTCTCAAAGGTACATTTATGTAAAATTATAGACGTCTAGCTCAATAATTATAGGCTTTGCTTTGGTATGTCAGTCAGTTGGTCGGTCACTCAATAAAAAGTCACTTTTTCTTTTATTTACATTATTTTTTTGGTACCTATTACTGGCATTTGAAGCGTGATTTTATTGTTATTTGAACTAATCAAGCTAATTTGTATTAATTAATTACTTCGAGATATAAATTTGATAACAAATGAATGTACTAAAATTCTAATAAATTACTTGCTTAACTTTTAGGTTCCTGAATTTTCTACAGGGAAAACCAATTATCTTGAATCATTTTCACTTGTAACTTCACAAGGGACAGCTGTATAGGTATTTTTTTATCATGGTTAGTCTAAATTAACTAAAAGTAAAAAGTAATTTCGCGGTATTTGCTGTATTCCTAATACTTTCGAATTTATAGACATTTATCATTTCTCAGGGAAAACCAATTAAATAGGTGACCTTGTGACAATTATTGTTAATTTCATTACAAAGCCATAACCTTTTTAAATATCAAAAGATATGTTTAAATATAACATTTACCAATGTTCTAATGCTATTAAATAATACTAACAATATAATACTACAAAAGGTATTTTCAACCCCATAAACTTTGTAATCGCGATATCTCCGTTTGCACTTTTTATGATTTAATTGGTTTTCGTCGTATAACGGCGATATACACTATGCCTGAATAAAGTTTTAACACTGGATAAAGATATGCACTATGCTCACAAGCGACTAAAAGGTAAAATTCCGTAATTACGTACCTAAGTATCTACTTACATACACATAAATAAAAATATCAATTGAATCAAATTTTCTACTTTTATGACACTGCAACACTAACTATTATAATATAACAACACCATTAGGCCTAGCACGGCAGCCGCGACATCTTCTCGATCAGTCTCTCACACTTCTCTTTTCATTCGAATATAGTGCGCTAAGCCGCTAAGCAATGTGCGAAAGGGAAAGAAAGTTTCAGAGTAAGTCTATGTTTCAGAGACTCATGTCGTGGCTAGAGATGGGCAAAAGACCCGGTTCAACCCGACCACTGGGTTTGCAGGCATCTGAGCGAATTTAATTTAAATCTAGAAGACTTAATTGCTTTGACAATAGACGGAGCCAGTGTTATGGTAAATATGGGGAAATATTTTGACGGCCACCATCAATTATGTCTTGCGCACGGCATACATACAACTTGCTGTACTCGATGTATTATACAAGACAGAAAACTTTAACGCCTGAGCTACAAGATGATGCATCAGATACTGACGGTGAAGAGATTGAAGAAAACGATGACGGGCTTTGTATAGAAATAACCAAGGTGCCAGAATCTGAGTTTTTGTACAAAGATATTATAGACAAAGTCAGGAAATTAGTCAAATCTTTCAAAAAGTCGCCTTTGAAGAGCGATTTATTACAAAAATATTCTTCAGATGAGTTTCATACAGGCATTGACTTGATACTAGATTGCAAAACGCGCTGGAATAGCTTATCGGATATAGTTGGACGATTTCTGAAATTAAAATCACTTCACATTACATTGAACGACATCACTTGATTTCACGACATTACTTGATTTAAAAATAGATATGAACTTCACTGAAGAAGAAAATGAAAATGAAACGTCCGAAATGGTTATTTTACATTGTTTTAATTTGTACCTAATTCATATTGTTTCAGTGAACCTGTTGCGAAAGCGTGCGGATCGGTCTCGATATTGACCGACCTCTTCGGCGACGACGGCGGCGAGTCGGAGGGCAAGCCCGCCAACAGTAGTCCCCCCCCCCTGTGGTCCTCCTTGTCTCGGCGTGTTGCGGGCGGCGTGTTGCGACAGGTGGAGTTGGTGCCTGTCGATGACATATTCTTCGGTGTCCGGGTATTTAATACTGTGGACATTGTAGACCTCTGCCCCCGTGAGCGCACCGATAAGTGGAGTGCCAATCTCCGCCTTCGAGTCACACCGGAGGACCCGCTGTGGGGTCAAGTCAAAAAGTTTGTGCGCCGAGGCAAAAAAACGGTTCGCCAAGGAGGCCACCTACTATGGTGACAAGGTTACAAAGTTAAGTTACCGAATCATAAGTTTTTTTTAATGGACACTATTTTTACTTTTTATATTTAGGATTTTATAAGGTTAAGTATAGGTATATAATTTTTAAGAGTTTTTATATGTACCTAGCTGAAAGTATAAATTAAACGTTGTTCATTTAATGCAATTTTTTAGTACCCTGATAATATAAAAAAATAATTAACCATGGATAAAACAATCTACTGCACATTTTGTGAGGAATCGATTAAAAGTAAAGCTTTCCCAGGTCACTTGCGCAGCATTAAACATAAAAACAATAGCGCAGTAGATTTGGATACGGGTATTGAAAAAAATAATTCTGCATTTCGGGGACGCATAGCCTCATATCGCATACGCGCAGATCGCGAACGCCAGGCAGGTGTCGATGTAGCGGCTACCGACCCGCGGGTCTACCGGCTAAAAATAATGAAGTTAATGTTAACTGTAATTTGACAGATGGATATTGTTGGCGATCATGCCAACCCCTTTTATAATACCTTTATAATACTTTTTTTATATTTCATTGTAAAGTACCATAAATAAACAGTTGCCGTCTAATCCGGAAGATTGTGCAGAGGTCTATTCTTTTGAGTTGAATCAGGTATCAACATCAGTGGGGAGTAATACACCAGAATTAGTGGTCCCACGATATCAGGATCCTTTAATATCAGGACTAAGACTATTCCAATGTGCCACAGGGTCGCATTATAAACTCCGGAGCATTATTATTATTATTATTATTATTATATTTATTTCAGATATTAAATTGCATCCATATTTGTTAGTATTACTTAGACTATGTTAGTAACATTAAAACAAAACGAACGACAAAAATTTCAATTTAAATATTTACGAGACCCGTACATGTGCATCTGGGTCCAATGCTTAGCAATAGGGCAGTCTGCTCTATCCTTTATTGCAATCAGGATGCTATTAGAGCTTCCCCTGACTCTGTGTCGCATAGAGGCGATACGCTTGCGAATAATGGCGAAAAAGTCATCAATTCGAGCCTCCGCAAACATACCTGACGCACTACAGTATCGGGGAAGACCCATCAACATCCGGAAAGCATTATTATATTGCACGCGGAGTGCGTTAAAAGTCTTTTGCGTGTACTTGACCCACAGGCTACAGGAGTAAAATGATTGGCAAAAGGCCTTGAACAACGAGATCTTCACTTCCTGTGTACACATTATAAGACACTTCAGGAACTCATATCAGGACGCACTATCTGGAGGAGACGGATCAGGCGGAATTGGATCCATGTTGCCAAGATTTAATCCAAGCAGTAAACTGATATTTAATAGAACGCCAACCATGTCACTGTTTCTGGCCCTCTTTAAATAAAATCTTTTGCATTTGGAGAAAGGTACCTATATGCCATTTTGAAGTAATCAAAAATAAATACTTAACGACGGTTTTCCAGTTGCATACTTGAACCGTAGTAGCAACATTTATGGCGGTAGAATGTGTTTTCACTACGTCAAAGTATTCTTTCGGTCTTATAATTATGTTGGTATGGGTCGGTGCATGGTTTTAATAATAACACTGGACTATATCAAAGACATGGGTTTATTTTATGTAATGTAATTAACCGAGAGATACAATAGTAATGGCTGACAGGTCGGCTCGCACCCATCGAGTAGTGATGTTCAATCACATTAGTGATGTGACACATTCTCATAACATCCTCCTTATTAACTTGACAACAAAGACTGTTTAAGTACCCAATTAAAAATAAGACAATTTGTTTAACTAAATCTATATGTATTATATAATTATTAGAGACTGAACTAAATTAATCAGTCTTTCACAGTCACTGCCAGAATGTTTACTTAACAAAATATTAACTTTATAAGTCTAATATCGACATATTCTAATCCGTGGATAGCGGTGTGGGTTGCACAATTGTTAATATTGGCAATGTAATAGTTTATAAATAGTATTAATTGTGTCAACTGTTTGTTATCCCAAATAAATAAAATAAAATAAAATAAAATAAAATAAAGTCTAACCGTCTTGGTGGTCTTATGACTCTTCCAAACCTAGAACGCTTTTCAACTGGAGTTGTATGCTCTCTAATAGACGGTGTTTCTGTATGTGGATTAGGAGATATCTTGATATTTGGACTCTTTTGTAACATATCTTGAGATGCAGTTTGAGGTGACTGTGTAGGTTTCAAAATATGTTGTCTGTTTCTCCTTCCTATAAATCCATCTGACCCTTCAACAGTATAAGACCTAGGCTGATCACATTTAGACTTTACTGTGCCTGTGATCCATGGAGTATTCGGCATTTTCTTGAAATATACTTTATCTCCTTCCTGTAGTTCCGGTAAGGACTTAGTCTTTCTGTCATAGTATTCTTTCATTTTATTCTGATTTTCTTCCTTGGTTTTAACATATTCTTGAAATTTGACAGTTTTTGGCTTTAAGTTTTTTGAGACCGTTGGTAACTGTGTCCTTAAAGAACGTGACATTAACAATTGTGCTGGAGATGGTAGATTTCCTCTAGGTGTATTCCTGAATTGAAGCAATGCAAGGAAATGATCTGTTCCCGACTCCTCCGACTTGGTGAGAATCCGCTTACACGTCTTCACCGCCGACTCCACCAACCCATTAGACCTTGGTAAGTAGGGACTTGAAGTATCATGATGTATTCCCCATTCAAAAATAAATTTCTTAAACTCACTTGAATTAAATGGTGGCCCGTTGTCAGAGATTAACTTAACTGGGATACCATGTCTACTAAAAATACTTTTAAGACAAACAATTACTGTTTTGGCGTTAGTACTTGCCACTGACATTAATTCAATATAATTCGAGTAATAATTTTGTACTACTATGTATTTTTTAGATTTATAATCCATAAAATCAACACCAACTTTTTCCCACGGAAGTAATGTAACATCATGTGGAAGAAGTGGTTCTGGAGCATTTGAGTTTCTATGTGACAAGCAAATATGACATGACTGAACAATGTTTTTTATATCAGTTGACATAAATGGCCAAAATACATGTCCTCTAGCAAACGCTTTTGACCTCTCAATTCCCAAATGACCACTGTGCACTATTTTTAAAATATCTGGCCTTAATTTTTTAGGTATGACTATACTGTTATTTCTGAAAATTAAATTATTTTCTGTATGCAAATCAGATCTATACTGCCAATATTCATGCAGACCTTTATGAATTTGAGTTTTACTTGACGGCCAACCTTCTTTACAGTATTTTTTCAAAATCTGCAGACTTTCATCTTCATTAGTGCCTTTGATTAACCACTGTAGACGTTCTGAAGAGACTGGTAATGACTTAATCAGTAAATTTACATGAACAGTGACATCATCATCTAATTCATCTGAACTTGTTTCAGAGAGTGCTGCTCTTGACAAAGTATCAGCAATGTACATGTGACTACCTTTCCTGTAAATTACATTTAGACAATAGGGTTGTATTTTCAACATCATTCTTTGGAGACGCGTTGGGACCCCTGCTAAAGGCTTTTTAAACAATGTTATTAAAGGAGCATGATCTGTCTCTACAGTTACAGTTTGTCCATATATAAATTGATGGAACTTGATGCAGGCAAAAACTATTGAATAAAGTTCTTTCTCTATTTGAGCCATTTTTTGCTGTGTATCCGTTAAAGTTTTTGAAGCATAATATATAGGATGTTGATTTTGTAACAACACCGCTCCGACAGCACTGTTACTAGCATCACTTTGTATAACAATAGGATCATGAACATTAAAATGTGACAACACTGGAACTTGACATATTAATTGCTTTAGACGACAAAATGTTGCTTCATGATTGGCAGTCCACTGCCAGTCGGTAGATTTTTTTAATAATTGGCGTAGAATTTCTGTCTCGCCGGCCATATTTTTAATAAAAGGACTTAAATAATTAAGCATGCCTAGAAATCTTTGTAAATCTTTTAGACAAGTAGGAGAGGGCATCTCTTTGATTGCTCTGACTTTGTCCGGATCAGCTGTGATTCCGTCTGCTGAAAAAATATGACCCAGATATTTAATACTCTCCTTGACGAATGTACATTTTTCTTTATTAAATTTGACATTGTATTTCTTTGCTCTTTCAAATACTATATTGAGACGCTCATTATGTTCTTGTAGTATTTGGCCGCTTACTAAAATATCATCACTGTATACTGCCACTCCTGGTATGTCACCAAACATTTCAGTCATGATTCTATGAAAATACTCAGGAGCACAGTTGACTCCATATGGAAGACGTTTAAAGCGGTATCGACCAAAAGGTGTATTGAAAGTTGTGAGGTACGAACTCTTCTCACTTAATTTACACATCCAAAATCCACTACTAGCATCCAAGGTGGAGTAAAATCTTGCACCAGCCACCTTGGCGCGGACCATATCTACAGATGGAATAGGATAATGAGTCCTATTAATTGCCTGATTTAAATTTCGGGGGTCTAGACATACCCTTAATTGACCATTTTTCTTTTCTACTAAAATTAAAGAACTCACCCATTCAGTAGGCTCTGTGATCTTGGCAATGACATCCATTTTTTCCATCTTCGCTAGTTCTTGTTGAAGTCTATGATGTAATGCAAATGGTACTTTCCTCGGAGCATCGACTTTAGGCTGGACCTCAGGATTTGTACTTATGTGACACTCGCCGGGAAGACAACCAAGACCGGTAAAAACAGAATTATTAGATTCAACAATTTCATTTAAATTTATATTTTTTGACTGACTTGACTGTAATGGAAATGACTGTGATTGACTTTTTGTGACTTTAGGACTTTTTACTTGACTTGAATTTGACTTATTTCCAAAGACAATTGACTATTATCACTTTCTGACGTTTGCATGCTTGTAGTGTCTACACAAAAAACTCTTTTAATTAAACCAATTTCTGAGCAAGTACGTTTACCTAGTACAGTTGGAGAATTTACATTTGCAATTATAAAATTAATTTGTTTTGTCATAAAGGAGTCGTTAAATTGGAATTTACACTCTAGGTTTTGTTGACCTAGTACCTCTAGACTATTACCAGTGTATGACTTAATTTTTACATCAGTTTGATACAACAAGTTTTTAATATTAAGTGAATCATAAACACTTTTAGACATAATATTGACATCACTGCCGGTATCAATTATACAATTTATTTGTGAATTATTTATACATAAATTAATTGTCCATTCACCTGACGACTTGGAGGACTGAATGTGACCTATAAACAATTCATCTTGTTCTGACTGTAGTACATGTTGCATATTACTATCTGACTGTAAATATTTCACTGACTTGGGCTTAATTGACCGACAACAGACTGCAAAATGGCCCACTTTTTCACATTTTCTGCACTTTACATTTAATGCTGGACACTTATGACGATGCACCTGACCACACCTTGTACAAACTTCCTTTCTTGACTGTTGACTATATTGACTGACATTCCTCGGGTTAGACTTTGATCTCGAGCGTGGCTTACTCTTACTATAAAAGACTGAACTATGTTCTGCTCCCAATTCATCCGTTTGATGTCTGGAAGCAAGCATGGCTTTTGCCATCTCTAAGGCCTTATCAAGGTCTAGCTTATCTTCGAGCAATAATTTTTCTCTTATATAGTTGTACTTTTGATGCATGTTACATATAAACATTATTTTGACAAGGCGTTCCTGCAGCTGTCCTAGCTCACAGTTTTGTGACCTTAACTTTAATGTGCAAGCAAAGTCGTCTAAGGTTTCATTTTCAACTTGTTTGTATGTGAAAAAATTATGACATTCATAAGTGAGGTTAGCTTTTGGCGCGAAGTGATTTTGAAATAACTCTATTAGCTCGTCGTATTTAACGTGATCCTCGTTTTTTCCAAATGTATTGAATATCTCCACGCCTTTTTCACCAATGACATGTAAAAATAAAGCTACCTTTCTGCCATCACTTTCTTCATCCATGCCGGACGCACGTAGATAAAATTTAAATGATTGTACCCATTTTTTCCATTGTTGAGCCAAGTTACCATTCATCACCATGGGCTGCGGACAAGACATTCCAGAAAGTTTCTTGGGTTTTTTATTTTCTTGATCAATTTTCTTTGACTCAGACATGGCGGGACGCCGACACGTGACGCTGACTTTTCACACACGAATTTGACTGACTATTCGACACACTCTGACACCATATGTTGGTATGGGTCGGTGCATGGTTTTAATAATAACACTGGACTATATCAAAGACATGGGTTTATTTTATGTAATGTAATTAGTAATGGCTGACAGGTCGGCTCGCACCCATCGAGTAGTGATGTTCAATCACATTAGTGATGTGACACATTCTCATAACAATAATATTTTCAATTTTCCGTAATTCCTTTTCAATACGAGCAAATACTCTGTCCGGCGGAAGAAATGAATGACCTACAACTGGGAAAATTACTTCCACCAGATGTATTTGAGCTGGTGCATCTTTTGTTATCCAACATGAGAGCATTGCTATAAGCATAGAATTCTTGTTTTGACCGGAACACCCGTCGGCCATAAGTTGAACTTGATTACATTCTGAGGGAAAAACTGTATTGCCAAGTCGATGGTAGACTGAAGATACTATGAGATTTGCATCTTTTGCAAATTCATCTTCTGTCCAGCAATAACTGAATACTTACATTTTCTTTTGTTAAGGCTGATTTCGAATTACCTTCCACTACTGTAAAATTGTAAAAGTACAGTTGACGTGAATAGTAGGTACTCTTGTCTCGTATTTTAGGCAGAGGCATATTTTTTTGACAATCGAAACTAAGTATCTTTATTTTACGATTGTCTTCTTTTAACATTTTGAAAAATTCTTTAGCTCGGCGCTTGTGTACTGTTATCTCAGCCTTCAGCATAGCTTTGTCACTATCAGTTTGTGCAGTTTTTAATTTTTCGTTCAGCTGTAGACAAGTTGAGCAGACGTCAACTCGAGGACTCCCAAACCCCGGGTTGAAACAAGTATTGAAAACGACTCGAAAATACAGCCTCTTGACTTTAAGATTGTCTGGTGCTTGATCATTGTAAATTTTGGCCATTTTATTAATGCTTAACTCTGAAGACATACAACACTTAAATGACTTTATGAATTTGATTACATTTTCTTTTTTGTCCTTGTATTTGTGGGACTTGTGGTCACCTCCACGTTTTTCCATAGGAAAATTTCCATTTAAATAATAATTCTTTATTACATTTTCTACGCGGTATCTCTTGATTTGCAAAACCTGAAGGAATGCTTTTTGGCATACTTGTATCATTTTCAGTTCTGATCTGCAAAAAACCCTATATTTCAGCTGCAAGCCTCTAGGTTTATTTTATTTATTTAAGACACAATAACAGACATCAGACAAAAAAACAATTTAACAATAAAAAATCCTATACATTAGGTGCATGTCTGTGCCCAATTACAATTGTGCACAAATTTTATAGAGAAACAACATAACAGTAAGTTATCTATATCTACTTGGTAATTTAACAGTTACTTATTAATTTCAAAACATAAAAGAAAGAATTGAGTTGAGAGAAAAAAAAAAAACAAGATCAAAATAAAAAAATACTAAAATTTGGATAAGTACTTAAAATAATTAGAGACTGGGATGTGACATTAGAGCTCTCTTTAAAGAATTGACATGACAATTGAATATATCGTGATCACCGCAGATATCATTATAGTAAACACACATTCGGTGCACAGGATTATTTTTAGACACATTGTTTCTATGGGGTGGTATAGAAAACAGTTGTGGGTTGCGCACAGACCGGGTAGGTAGGTTTGTAATAGATCCAGATCTTGGACGGACAATGTAAAATGGCTATTTTACATTGTTTTAATTTGTACCTAATTCATATTGTTTCAGCGAACCTGTTCCGAAAGCGTGCGGATCGGTCTCGATATTGACCGACCTCTTCGGCGACGACGGCGGCGAGTCGGAGGGCAAGCCCGCCAACAGAAGTCCCCCCCCCCTGTGGTCCTCCTTGTCTCAGCGTGTTGCGGGCGGCGTGTTGCTACAGGTGGAGTTGGTGCCTGTCGATGACATATTCTTCGGTGTCCGGGTATTTAATACTGTGGACATTGTAGACCTCTGCCCCCGTGAGCGCACCGATAAGTGGAGTGCCAATCTCCGCCTTCGAGTCACACCGGAGGACCCGCTGTGGGGTCAAGTCAAAAAGTTTGTGCGCCGAGGCAAAAAAACGGTTCGCCAAGGAGGCCACCTACTATGGTGACAAGGTTACAAAGTTAAGTTACCGAATCATAAGTTTTTTTTAATGGACACTATTTTTACTTTTTATATTTAGGATTTTATAAGGTTAAGTATAGGTATATAATTTTTAAGTTTTTATATGTACCTAGCTGAAAGTATAAATTAAACGTTGTTCATTTAATGCAATTTTTTATTACCCTGATAATATAAAAAAATAATTAACCATGGATAAAACAATCTACTGCACATTTTGTGAGGAATCGATTAAAAGTAAAGCTTTCCCAGGTCACTTGCGCAGCATTAAACATAAAAACAATAGCGCAGTAGATTTGGATACGGGTATTGAAAAAAAATATTCTGCATTTCGGGGACGCATAGCCTCATATCGCATACGCGCAGAGCGCGAACGCCAGGCAGGTGTCGATGTGGCGGCTACCGACCCGGCGCACTATTTGCGTTGCGTTGCAGCTAAGTTGCGAATGCTAATCGATTCTACATAGTCTAAACATATAAATGTGAAAGCGAACTTTGAATTATTCGCTAAAGTAATTTTACCTAAATACGACTCCATGGAAATTAAGTCGTTTGCAACCGAAAATATTTGATTACATCAAAGTTATAGTTTTATTGATTTATTAGATAAATATCCGATATCATTTGTAAAAAGATAGACGAGTATCAGGAAAAAGGGAGCGGGTGGTCA
This sequence comes from Agriphila straminella, assembly GCA_950108535.1. NCBI lineage: Eukaryota > Metazoa > Arthropoda > Insecta > Lepidoptera > Crambidae > Agriphila > Agriphila straminella. Next base: position 14,699,732 of record OX467322.1, on the reverse strand, counting down.
ATTTTAGATATTTCACATTTAGAAAATTAATATTAACAAATATACGCCTTTGAAAGGATCGTGTTACCGAAATTACCGAATAAAATTAAGGCGGTTGTATGACCGAAAGTGGCGCCCTCAGAGTATATAAATGTTGTCAAATCACAAATGAAGGTGGTTTAAGAGTTTTTTTATGAAACTGAAAAGGAGTAGAGTAGACTGGTCTCATTGATGTGAAACTCTCTTTGATGACTCGGTAGCAGATCTATTGATGATTTTTGTCGTTTTGGGTTCTCTAATTACTTACTTTTTTTATTACATTCCATCTGTCTGTCTGTTTAGCTATCACGGCAAACTTTTTATTCTTCAGGAATTATACAATATCTTAACGGCATGCAATGAAGGCAAAGGTATGCTACTACGTTATCAGGAGACTGGTTTGTTTGACCACACGCTAGGAGGCGGCTGTGCAATGTCATTATCAACCACGAATTAAAAGATGACCCTGGAAAAACTACCAAAAGTGCACGCTTATATCAGCTGGCGTTTGATATTCCTAAAATTTTCAAAAAAGAGAGTCCATCAGTTTATTTTATTCCATATACGAGTTTTAGTCCAAACGAAAAAATATCTGCAAAGGGAAAATTGCTAGACTGTTTTCGTCATAGAAGACGTGACTTTATAAAATCAGGAATTATAAAAGTCAAAGAGAAATGTTGTTCTACAACTTTGTCATCGAAACAGGACTCACCACGCCCTAGCACCAGTGTCCAAGAAGCATTGCATCAATTTCAAGACAGCCCAGAAGGTGACATAAATGACAAGATATTATGGCTAAAAAATTGTTGCGACTCATGGGAAATGGTTGAACAATACTGGACCATTACCACTAAATATCGCTTGAACCTGTTACAATCGAATAATTTAACTATTCAGCAATATTATGATGAGTTCAAAGCACTGAACCAGCAAGGGGGCGTCTTCTTGGTAAGCATTCTAATATTGTAAAATTCTACTTTTAAGTTTTACCAGACTACCGCAAAGCCAAAAAGAAGGTTATGATTGTAACAGGCTTTGTAATACAAAGCCTGTTACAATTACAATCATAACCTTCTTTTTAAGGTTCCGTAGCCAAAATGGCAAAAAACGGAACCCTTATAGATTCGTCATGTCTGTCTGTCTGTCCGTCCGTATGTCACAGCCATTTTATTCCGAAAGTATCAGGATTACACAGTTGAAACTTAGTAGGTAGATGTATTCTGTTAACCGCTTAAAGATTTTAACACAAAAATATAAAAAAATAAAGATTAAGGGGGGCTCACCATACATAGAACTGAAACTGAAAAAAATTTTTTCTTCATACCAATAATAATAATAATAGGTCTTTAAAAATGACATTGAATTTCCTAAGAATTTTTTTCTCAAAGTTAACCGTTTGAAAGATAAACACTGCCAAAGTGGTAAAATGTGTGTCCCCCCCTCTAACTTTTGAAATAAGTGAGTGAAAAATTTTAAAAAAAAATATGCTATAGATCTTAACAAAAACTTTCACTTAAAATTGGTTTGAACGAGATATAGTAATTAGTTTTTAAGATATACTTATCATATTTTCCAAAACCGCAAATATAACTTTGTCATTCATACCAACACTGTGAAAAACAAAGTTAATTTTACATACGAAAAATTATAGTGGTATTAAAAGATTTTTGAAAAAATAATACTTGAGCAATTATTATGTCATTTTAATGTAAATAAACTTTTGCACATTTGGTTTTACGAAAGGTCGTTCCACAACTGATGCTGGGGTTGCGCTTTTGAAGCATGTCTTTGAGGCTTGGGAGGGGTCTCAGAATGCCCTTGGCATTTTCTGCGACCTGTCCAAGGCTTTTAATTGCGTGGACCATTGCACGCTGCTGTTGAAGCTGAATCATTACGGTGTAAAAAATAATGCTCAAAAATTAATACTGTCGTATCTCAGTTCCAGGACTCAAACAGTTAATATCAATGGAATAAGTTCGTCAGGTTCTCATGTAAAAATGGGCGTTCCGCAAGGCTCCATTTTGGGCCCTTTCTTATTTTTAATATATACACTGCGAAAAGACCAGCCTTAAGCCACGACGAGATAAAAATATCATTTTTTTTTATATTTTAGAAGAATGCAATTGTAAATACAACTTAAACTCACCTAACATAACCTAACCTATACCAGCGCCGTACTATTTTAACACGGACCGTCCGCTGGCTCGGTGCCACGCGCACCTCCGCCCGAACCCCCAGTCCCTGGCGGACATCCCGGGGATCAACCCCGGCTTCCTGGGCCTCCTTGACAAACCGAGTACATAAACTCCCCTCCCCACGTTTTTATTATTGTTGTTCTATTCTCTGTTGTCGGCAACTGATGGCAGCAGTGGCTGTTGCACGAAAGTTCCTTGTCTACCTGTTTTGTTTGCCTGTTGATTTTATAATACTATTATCCTCGCGTGACTTGCTGAACATATTTTACTGTTATATAATCTTGTGCAATAAACAAGGGTTCCCCGATTATATTTTTTTTATCTCTCTGCCGTTTGATTACTTCGCCCTAGTAGTATTAAATTGGGAAGGCTGGCGCACGGTTCCCTGGGAATGGATCTGGAGACTCTGAGAACTGAAGACCTCAGATACATGAGTACCTGAGTACTCATGTTTTTGAAAAGTGAAAACGCCTGAACTGGCGCGCCTCTCACTAGGCGCTGTTTCGGCGTTTTCACTTTTCAAAAACATGAGTACTCAACTCAGGCACACATGTCTCTGAGGTCTTTATCTCTCAGAGTCTCCAGATCCATTCCCAGGGAAACCGTGCGCCTGCCTTCCCAATTTAATACTTACATAAGCATGGTAACAAATAAAACTAAATGTTACTATAATAATGTGCTATTGAATAATTATAGCATGTTTAATGCATAAGCTTTAAAAGCTAAATAGAAACGTCTTCGAAAAATCTACCCATAGGTAGGTACGTGTCTGATTATTATGGAGATCTCGTGTAATGAAAACCTAGAGGCGTGAGTGGCGTGCGTACTGTATGGATTCGGTAACCAATGACTTTTTAATAGATCACATTTAACACTTAATCGAAATTCAAAATACCGCAAACTTCTCACGAGCGGGCACACAATATTTGCCTTTGAAAAAGCCACTTTTGGCACTTAACTAAATACTAGGTAGGTACTACAACGAACTATATTTTACTGAGGTTATTGTTATTAGGGTTTGTAAATACAATACAATCTGTGGTGACCGATGACAGTTTAAAAACGTCACTTGATTTTGACACTTTATACTTATCTTACCGCCGCCGATGTTTTTGCTGTGTCTCAATTTTATCAAAATTAAATCTGCTCGAATCTTGCTCTGGTGTTTCCTTTTCATGCCTGTAACCCTTCAGGTTATGGGCCCAGAGCCTCGCGAAAGTATATTTATATTAATTTGCGCTATTTTGTTATTTTTCGTAAAAGTTCTAATAACCTCAACCGGACCACGCCGACCACATTTTGGTCACACATTGTCTTCGAGTTTAACGATGTGTCCTCGTGATTATGGCTTCAATTGGTCAAAGCTTCCAAACCTATGCGCCAAGTCGCATCAACCAAAACGTCGAGTCGCATCAACCGCTGCGACAAGTCGTATCAATTAATACGAGTCACATCAAGCGACACAATGGGTCGTACCGACTACCGATGGCCATGTCAAGTTGCTACAACGGGTACCTGACTCATCGACGCGAGTCATTTTGGCTTAACCAACTTGACCTATATATAAACATACTCTTGCAGTTAACCCACCTAACAGGATGTTTTATCTTGTGCTTACAGATCATGGCACCAATATCCGTGTACTACCGAAGCGGAACCTAAGCTAGGCAAAGCGGATCCGCTGCTAGCCCGACTAGGGTAGAAAATGTCAACGATTGGGTGTCGATGACTGGAAGAACATAAGATATGCAGAGGTGCAGAAAACCTTCCACGTCGCACCACTTTTCGGGAGCCTCAAAGTCAACAGCCTCTTGGCAACTTCTACACCACGATCAACTCTACAAGAGCACCTCGAGAAGACGGACCTGACTTTAGGGGCTATAACCTCGGACTCTTTCTCCAGCGGAAAGCTTTTAAAGAAACCTGGAAAAAGCTGGACTTGAACGCACTAACAAGGTGCTTCATGATATTCTGCACGATATACCGCCCTCCGATACGCATCTTTTTTCTGAAGAAAAACTGTCAGAAGCAGTAAAGAATCAGGGGGCATAAATTCTTCCCTAGGAAAAACTTTTACTCCAGTAGTAAAAAGACAGCAGTATCATCAAGAAGGCCCAATAAAAACACTAGAGAAGGCAAGGCTCAAAGCAATAAGAAGCAGCCCTTTCGGAACTCCCGCTTTACCGAAAAACCAAACCGCAGCGACAGCAAACCAGCACGAAATTCCTCTAACACAGGGAGAAAATTCTAACTCTAAGGTATTTCGAGCTGGCCAATTGAGCTCAAAGAGCAATGTGTGGGAGACATTAGGTGCTCCGCAGACAATTCTGAACGTCTTGAAAGGATACCGCATACCTTTTGCAAAAAAACCCCCGGTGACGTTCCTCTCTCTTAAAAACGCAAAAAGTATAAGCCCAAACGCTCCTAAATCTATGAAACAACAAATTGATGCCCTACTTAAAATAGGTGCTATTTCAAGTAATAACTTTAAAAATGGCTTTTTCTCACTAATCTTTCTCAGAGAGAAACAAAACGGTTCCCACAGATTGATCTTTAACCTCAAAAGCCTGAATGATTACGTGCACTATTTAAAATTCAGATTAATTAATCTTAAAAAAGTTGCCCAGCTAATTAAAAAAAAATACTATTTAGTAAAAATTGATATTTCGAATGCCTACTACCATGTACCAGTGGCAAAGTCAGACCGAAAATATTTATCTTTCACTTTTGAAGAGAATATTTACAATATGAACTGCCTCTCAATCTCAACTGCACCATCAATTTTCAGCAAAATTTCAAATTTTGTAGCATCACTACTTCGCAAGGAAGGAATCAGAACCATAGTATACCTTGATGATTTTTTGCTGTTAAACGATGACCCTCGCACTTTAAAACTACAAGCCCAATGGGTAGTAAAGTTTCTCACAGAACTCGGCTGGCACATTAATACCGATAAATCTAACTTGCAACCCCAAAAAAGGATAGAATACCTAGGTCTTATATGGGACTCGGAGCAAAATAAGAAAATATTACCACTCTTAAAAGTTGAAAATATCAGCAAATGCATTAACATTGTTCTTAGCAAGGGTAAATTGGATGGTTGCAAAACAGCTATTAGGCAAATTAAACTTTGCGTCTAACGCTGTGCTTTTGGGTTTTCTTCATTGCAGACACATTCAAAGGGCGGCGAAGGGACTACCAGACACGGAGAAACACAAAGACTTCCAGCTCCCACAAAAAGCAAAGGAAGATCTCCTATGGTGGCTACAAAACCTCTCGAAAGGCTCAGCTATTCAAATCTCGCCGCCTTCCATCTTCATAACAACAGATGCATCGGATCTCGGTTGGGGAGCCATCGTAAACGGCAAAAAGCTTTCGGGACCCTGGAAAAGCTCTCAGAATCACTGGCACTCCAATCAAAAGGAGCTATGAGTAGATTAAAATTAGGGTACCTAGATCAAAAAAGATCTAGGCACCCTAATTTTAATCTTTTTTTGTCTATTCATTAATGAATCTACCTAGGTATTATTATTTCCCAGTCTGATACTGACGTATCTAGATGTATAAAACTTGAATAAACTATTTATAATCATAAATTCAATATAAGTAATATTAATATTGATTGATTCATTCGATTCATTGTCAGTATTATTTTATCTTGGCGTAGTATTTAAAAAAGAATATTTTGCTTCGCATGTGAAAGGAGAGTGAACGCAGTGATATTTGCTACCACGCTTTTATGTCATGCGCCTTATTATGATAAGGTGTTGGTACTAGTTAAAGACACGTCATAATAAATTAAGTATAGATATTTATACCTTTTTACCTATGAGTAAAAACTGTCAGTTTATTTTTAATACATTGTTAACTTTAAATTGTACATAGGCATTATTAAAATAAAACACACAAGTAGTTCGATTGAAATAAATTTATTCAAGTAATAACAATATAACTTTAATATATTTTAGTCGCAAAACTAAAGTTTAAAAGTGTAGGTAGGTACCTATAAATATATTTATATTCATAAAAAGGACACCAACAGCGCATGCATTACCACAATAAAAAAATACATAATTAAGTACATGTTCTGATGCATACACCTTATACACCTACAGGTGACACGAAATTAGCATTAAAATCTATTTTAAATGAAATCAATATTAAGATATATAATATTTCACTTTGTACGCTCGGTTATCCTTGCTCTATACTGTCTTGGATTTGTGCTATTATGTTTTTAGTGCCTGTATAAATACTGTCTAGGAAAATATTCTCAACAACGTATTGTGTACTATTATATATTCTGTGGTATTGTCACAGAATATATAATAGTACTAACGTATTGTGTACAAATTTTAGCATCACAAGTGCACACTAAACTTCTATTCGTGAGCTGGTTCGCATCGTATATTCCAATCCGTATTATTTTTGAAACTCGGCTTTTATGTGGTTTTTTAATGTATGATTGAGGCAGGTGACTCTTCTTCAACTTCTTCTTTGATGTAGCTGCTTCACCTTGAGGAGTATACTCCACTGCTCCAAGCGTCCGATTTACAGGAATGAAATTAAACAATTCATTTGAATCCTGAAAAAAAAATGTAAGCAGTTAAGTACTCAATCAATGTCATATTTTACACAAGTATTTATTTTTAATGTTAACATTATTTACCTCCATTGCTTGCGACTGACTTTTACGTTCCGCTAATAAATTGTAATATTTTTAGTAAGATGCTTCACATTCATATAGGAAAAAAAACGTCATTAAGGTCCATTTTGTAAAAATATAGCAGCGAAAATATTATGACAAAGCAAAATTAATACGAAACTACAATATTACTACTATCTGCAACGGCACCTAATTATTGGATATTCATAAAATTACCTATTTTTATATAAAAAAAACATTCCGACGAACTGAGAACCTCCTCCTTTTTGAAGTCGGTTAAAAAGGCAAAACATTGTTTAAGACATCACTTTGATTGTGTTGAAAACTAAACTCTGATATAAGTAAGTAGGTAAGTACAGTTAACAGCACGCCAGGCCACCGTGCCGTAGTAGGTACTTACCTACATACGTTTTCCGAGTTAGATATCTAGTACATACTATCATCTAATATTATTAAATGCGAAAAAGGTTTGTTTGTTCGTTACGCTTTCACAATCTTAACTACTCAACTACCTAATCATAAAAAAAATTGCATACACGTTGTCAAGGGAACAGAAAAGGATATAGGCTATCTTTTATCCAGAAAAAAAAACTATTGTCCTGAGAGATAGAAAAATAACTGTGCTTACAAGCTAAGGTTAAATAAACACTTATATAGTCACTGATCAAAGTTCTGTTTATCATCTATTAATGCATTAAAAACATGAGCAGGAATCGAACCTGATCCATTCTTCTGTTCGAGTGGCTAATTACTAAGCTAGTAGTAGCTAAAGCGTAACGCCATAAGACGTTTGTTGAAATCATAATAACATTCGATAATTTTTTGACGAGTGTAAGCTATGTCCACTTAGCCTAGTAGTAAGGAATTCGCCTCGGGTTGTGAAAAGTACTGGTTCGATTCCCATCCAGAATAGGTACTTGATTTTTATTCACTGCATTTATTTTCAACATTAAACTACTTTATTAGCTAGCTAGTACCACTTCATATGAAAAACAGGAAAAACCTAATGTACCGAACCGATCACATTGGCTGACCGAATGTCTACCACTGACCACTGAGCTATTATGGCTATTTCAACCTAGCTTGGTCTACCGAAACTTGTTAAAGTTATTTTGTGGTTATTACTTACCTACCTTATTCAATAAATATCATAAGGGAGAGGGTGACCTATATTTTTGTAACACTATCACAACTAAGAATCAAATCTGGTGACTGCTCTAACCATTGAGCTTTGATGGCAGTTATTTCTAAGACGGTTCACAGCCGGATTAATAGAGTAGTATCATACAAATCTAAAGGTCTTGGGTTCGAATCCGAGGGGGTACCTAAGGTAAGCATGTGTGATACACATGCTTACCTTAGGAACAGTGAACACACATGCAAACACAGATACAGCCAAATGGTACCTAGTATCAAATAGACTAGCTGATAAACATTAAACCTAATACTTCAGCGTTTTTACATATTTGGAACCTGTGATTTTACTAATAAGGCGTAGTGTAAGAGATTTTCTCCGACGGGGTGACTTTGGGAGCTAAATAGTGAGCGATCGGCAATTAGGTGTTAAAGTCAGCTCAAGTTTGTAGTGCGGCTTGCTCAGTTAGGCTTGAGCATGTTCAGGGAGTGATTCTTCCGACCCTGGAGTACAGCGTATTAGAAATTTATAAAGATAAGGGCGCCTTATACGCTGCAGCAAACGATTTCAGAGATAAATAAAGAGAGTAATTGAATGTAAAGAACTACATTTTATTCCTTAGAAAAGTAGGGTACAAATTTCCCGCTTAAAGTTAAAAGATTAACTCCTAAGACTTATTACTAAGTTATAAAATAGGTATAAAGTTACCGTACAATCAGTAGAATGGAATAGTCACTGCAGAACCTTCATCATTGCTTTCCCAGGTGGTTTGTCGTTGAGGTTTGCTTCCCTCTCTCGGTATCCAAGCAGTTGATCAGTCGCAGTGAAGACAAATTTCCATCTTGGTTACAGAACACGTAGAATTTTAAGTGTAAAGGATGCTTATATAATGAAGAGGTAGTTACCACTTCATATTGGTGGTGGAGAATATGAGATCATTCCCAACACGTTATGTTAAATGTAATACAAGATTTGATTACATCCAGTAAAAGAGCTGGACCTAATGATCAGGCCAGAAAGCTTAACGATAAAATCTGGAGGAACTGGAAAAGCAAAAAAAAAAACCCTGAAACAAAGAGAACGACATCAGGTTATGCACGTGGCGACCGATGCTCGCACTTCATGAAGTTACAGTATTTTAACAAACAAATGCTTACCATGTTTACGCCATGGGTTTTCAAAACATTAAGTTATAAAAATGGGCCGCAGCCCGACGAATTAGGACTCAAAAGATGATTTTTCTTTCCTTCACATCATCGTGCCATCAATCCAAAAGGAAGAAGAAAGTGCCTCGTCACCTTATGTCAAACGATAAAGAAACAAAAATTCACAGCTTCGGACACCAGCGACTTGCCTCGACCAAAACTGACCACAAGTGAACATCATTGAAAATGCTGAAAAATATCAGAAAATCAGTATCAATATCACATGAGAACTAATATGCATAAAGCAAATTGCTTATTAAAAACCCAATTTAATAATATTAATATGATTGCAACAGCATTTAAAAACGATTGATAACATATCGCCTAAACGTCGCTGAGAATGAACAGGAGGCCGATCGCGCTAATTTAAATCGTGAAAGCTTCACATTGGGTCTGTCGGAGTTCCAGTTCTGGCAATGATCCAACTTTGGTAAAAAACCGTATCGCCTTAAAGTTCAAAAGTCAATCAAACTACAATCATTGCTGGACCGCTGCCGATGCCATCTCAAAGTTGAGATGTTAGGGACGTGATACGCTATTTTTATCCGAATGTGCTATTTGAGTGGAATCGACGGTCGACTTAACAATTTTACCACATCACTAGGCTTTATTTGACATTTCCTTCTAGGTTGTTTTTTTGTAAACTTTTTTTTGTAACCTTTAGATTTTAACTCATATAATCCTTTATATAAAAAATTTGAAATGTAGAAAAGTGTTTTATCTTGAATGTGTCGTTCATGAGAATCATGGGAAAGTTCTCAAGTGGGTGCTTCAGTGGTTCAAAATAAATCGCTAGTAATTACTTCCTCTATGCTTTAAAAGTGGAATTCTAGTAACAAGACAGTGCCTTTTTTATTTATTTCTTATAGTCAACTTTATTATCGAGATTCTGTTGTGGTTGCACCAACAAACTGAGCGGACGTTTAACAGTAAGGCCCAGAACACACGGTGAAACGCAAAAGCAACGAAACTGCAACTTCTAGTTACTTTGAGTTGCATCTGAGTTTCTGCCATAGACTGCTTTGAGAAACCACACATGACGCGACCAGTTTGAAACCGGTTTGAAACGTGTTTCAAATCAGTTGCATTGAAACCGTCGTGCAGGAAACTCGCGCGTTGCGTTTCATTCACCGGGTGGCTTCTTTTGTACAAAATGGCTGACGACGAACAAAAAAACATTGCATTTGTGTTAGAAGTGGAAAAATATCCTTGTTTGTATAATACCACACTATCAAGCTACTCTCGCAGGACTGAGACTGATAAAGCATGGGCAGAAATTGGAAAAAAAATGAAAATTACAGGTAAGAGCTGATTATTCTCTTTATTTAATAAAATAAATCTATACACAATAAGCTCATTGCCACGGCAATGCTGTCTGTGGAGTCAAAAAGTAATTATTTAAATATTTTCTTAAAGATAACGGAGAGGGATTGGGGCCTAGGTTCAGATCATGTGGCATTAAATCAGCAGGGCGTTGACTAATTCCTTCACCGACGTTAGTTGTGCGATATGGTATTCCTTCCCCTTTGTTCGCAAAATATTACATTCGCAAAATATTACATTCTCAAAACATTACATTCTCAAAATATTACATTCTCAAAATATTCTAAATACAGTTAAACACAGAATGAAGTGAAGTTTATGTTATTTTATAAAAAATTATAAATTTATGGCAAGTGATTTAATAATAAAGGGAAGGTTCTTAACTTAATATTTATTACTTATTTTAAGTATAATTTTTATTTTATAGGTATGTAAGTATTATTTTTTTATATATTATTCTTATAATTGTTTTATATCTCTTTGGTTGCAACATCTCCAATTGGTTGTACCGTTTTAGTTTTTCAAAAAAAAGTTTATATCCGTTCAGTAACAAAACATGCTTGCCTTTTTAACTTGTAATAAACTTAACCTTACTATTTTCAGACATTTTAAATTCCTCTTGAAACAAATTAAATTGTTCAACTCCTAAATTATCACAATAATGTAATAAGCAGTCAACGACAATAATGAGAATTAACAAAAACTGACACAAGGTTTTTTAAATTAAATAAGTTTCTAAACTTTTTGTCAGAAGACAGGAATTACTAGCAAGGAGTTTGTCTATGTATTCAAGTACCTACAAACTTCTATATAATATTCCTATTATTAATCATATCAGATATCTTTTTCCTTTTTTCCTGTATATCAGAAACCACGCACTGACTGTGACTGTACAAAGTATAATATTTTGAGAATGTAATATTTGGAGAATGTAATATTTTAAGAATATAATATTTTGAGAATGTAATATTTTGCGAACAAAGGTTCCTTCCTTGGATCTCACAAAATTGTGCAATACACAGGCACTTTTAATTATATTATTGACTACCTCAGGGGTTCGGCAACGTATTGGTGATTCGAATATCATAAATTTTTCCGTTAACATGCCAAAAGCACACTCGACACTTTTTCTAGCACGGGATAATCTATAATTAAAAATGCGTGAGATGTTAGTGGCAGTTCTTCCTGGAAAAGGTCTCATTAAATATATTTCCAAAGGAAAGGCTTCATCTCCAACAAAGTAAAATGGAAATGAGTAATTATTTTCATCTATTGGCAACGGTCCTGGTGCAGGAATATTTAGTGCATCTTCCTCAATAAGACGCTTCATAGATGAAACTCTGAAAATACCTGCGTCACTATTTCTACCTGCATATCCCACTTCTATCATTGTAAACAGACCATCAGCATCGGCACATGCCATTAAGATTACAGAATGATAATTTTTGTAATTAAAATTAGTAGATCCCGTATTTGGGATTTTTTTTATTCTAAAATGTTTTCCGTCAATCGAGCCTAGACAATTAGGCATATTCCACAAAGTATAGTATCGTTCAGCAATTCGCTTCCACTTATCATGATCTGGAACCGGCATAAATCTATTCTTTAAAGAATCCCATATTTTTTTTGTAGTATCAGCCACAATCGTTGCAATTGTGGATTCTCCTCTAGCGAAGTATAAGCCCAATGCCACATATGTACTAGATGTACCTCCTAAATACCTATAAACAAATAAAAAACAGTGAGAGACAACATATAAAATAAATTATTTTAATAGATTTTAATAGACAGGGGCTTGGATGTTATCTACCTCTATATACGTATTTATTGTATTAAATCTATCGTCGAGTTAGCACCTATAACACAAGTCATTAAGTATGGGGTTAACAAGATCTGTGTGTTATGTCCATATGTATATTTATTTTTTATTTTTTTTCACAGGTGCTGCTTGCAAAGAAAAATGGCGAAATCTATGTGTTGTTTATATGAGACATCTGAAACCTTTGCCAAGTGGTTCTGGAAGAAAACGGAAAAAACCGTACTATTTACTTGATTATATGCATTTTTTAACGCCATATGTAAAACCGACGAATCCACCTGAAGCAGGGAACCTGCCATCCACTTCATTAGAGAATACATCTGATATGTCAAACGATCTGCCACACGACGTGCCCGCCGAGTCCGGGCAACCTACTGAGCGCTGTGATATAGAACCTACACCTTCCAGTACACAAGATAATATTCAAGATAATCCAACCCAACATTCTTCTAACCCAAAACGGAAGAACTATTCATTGCACGAGACTGATAAACATTTTATTAATTATTTAAAAAAGAAATCTGCTGTATCTCAGACTTCCGCGGACTCTGTTACGCTGTTTTTGAATAGTCTTGCACCAGAGTTAAGAGAAACGAATAACAATAACAATAAGTTTATTTGGAACAAGTTACATTGTTACACTTAGTATTGTACGTTAATGACCGCAAACGTTATAAAAACTGTGTCGCAGCACTAACGCCCGTCTCCGGTAATAACAGGGACAGCGTTCCAATAAATAAGTAACACAAACTCACTAATTTTGACAGATAAATAAAAGAATACACTGACTGTCTGAAACACACTAAAATAAAAACCTAACAACATTATTTTCAATGTGCTACACCCTTATTTTTAATGTACTACACTCGAACAATTCAAAATATTCAAGAGACGTGTGCTAAGCCTTATTGATGACATACTGAATCCATCTTCTACTACGCCTGAAAGTGCAGCAACGAGTCAATTTATTACGTTAAGTAATGAAACGTCCCATCAAACAGTATATTCTCCAATATCGCAGTACACAGAATATGGTAGTCCATATGTGCAACCAGTAGAAACACCTAATCCTCTGGACTTCAGCGGAATATCTACAGGAACTCCATCAGACTCTATGCAACCAGAACAAACACCTAATCCTCAGTATTGCAGCGGAACATCCTCTACAGAATACACTCCTGTAAACCAAGATGTGAATTACAGAAACTTCGTATGATAGCTTTGTTCACATACCTAAAATGTTTAAGTTTTTTTTATTCTTTAATAGTACCTTACATTTAATTTTTCGTAAATATAATAAAAATAAATCTTTAAAAATACTTACATAAGTGTTATTAATAGCCTTTCTTGAGGACTCACACATTCTCTCATATTAGTATTCTGTTTCTGCAACTGAGGTGTCATTATTTCAACAAGCTCAAGATATGTAGTTTTGCTCATACGATAACAATCCAAAAACTTTCTATCAGTTTCTTGTAATTCTTTAGCAGCCACAAACATACGACAGTTGATATTCTTCTCGATGTAGGGATGTATCCACATAGTTCTTCTTTTGCGCCTTCTTCTTTGTCGAAGATACAAATACATAACCACAATTTCTTCGTCGCTCGAAGAACTCATTTTGCAGACGTCTGTTCTCAAAGAAAACCGAAATGATTGTGGTTGCACCGTGTGATGAAAACGGTTGAAACTGGTTTCATACTAATAATTTCAAGAGGGTTTCGTTGCAGTTGCGTTTCACCGTGTGTTCTGGGCCTAAGTCTTTACATAAAATGGAAGAGCGACGACGAGTCACAACTGTACACCAGTTGGAATTGTTAGTAGAGTTTTTGGAGGACCATCGGGACCTCGCTCTTGGTAGAGTGAGGTCAAAAGAGGCCCGAACTGTTGCCTCACGACTGTGGGGAGAGTGTGCAGCAATCCTAAATGCAGAAGGGCCAGCAAGGACAGCTAAGGAATGGGCTAAGGTATGTATAAGGGAAGAACTACTGTTTCAATATATCTGTGCACCAATGGTAATGTAATTTATACCCTTCAAGCCCCGGAAAATGAGACAATATATTTTCCATTGTTGTGTGGCAGGATTCAGCCGCTCGGTGTTTGATGAATAATGATTATAATATTACTTTTAGGTTTGGAATGACCAGAAGTGCCGTGTAAGGGCCAAATTGGTTAGCATTAATGCTAACCAAAGGGGTACGGGAGGTGGCCCTCATAATGCCCCTTCTCTATCGGCATTAGAGGATAGAATTGCCAACATTTTAGGTAGAGATGTCGGTCCTTTACCTAATGTGAGCCAAGACCAATTTATTTATGTACCTAATGATGTAAGATTTTTTTATTTTTTTATTTTGACGATTGAGTTCAAACACAACTTTTTATTTCTTCTTCTTCTTCTTTTTGTGCTTTGGCGGTTCCCTTTTGGATTTTGCCAGTATCCAGTTGTTACTTTTTATTTCACTTTGATGTTTTCTCACTCTCATTTGATGTTTTTTTTTGATAATTTTTAGGAGGGTGATGTTATAGTCGAGCAAGTGCTTGAGGAGAATATTGAACTTGTGCCCGGAGCACAAGAAATTGTAATTCCAATAGAGTAAGTTTTAAAAATAAATATCTTATGAAAACTACAATTTTATTATACATACCTACATCATTGTTTAGTCAAATTATTTGTTCCGTCCAATAATTATTATTTAAGTAGTTTTTTCTTTATCCCAGAATCAATTATGATAATATCATGTTTTAATTAATTGATTTTTTTTTTCAGATTAAGCTATGAAACTAATCAAGAAGCACAAGAGCGGCTTAACCCATCCCCTGTGCCCAGTTTAACAGGACAAGTGCCCACAACACCCCCTGGCCCTGGTAAATACTATATTTTTTATTAATACAAAGATAGTATGCTTTTTTTTTCAGACAAAAGTAGTTTGACTTTGATTCAAATGAATACAGTTAAGTCGCTTCCACTTCAGGGTGTAGGATGTGCAAGAAAATTAACAAAGATCAAGATTGCCGTTTCTTATCTGGCTCGCATAGTACCTAAGTCACAGAATATATACTCTAACGCGAAAAGAAACGACACTTGAGCATGTATGCTCGTAAAATCGCTCGCGGCTATGTGTGCGTGTCTGGAGGCGCGCGGGGGCTGCGCGCGGCGCGCGGGGAGTGCAGGCGCCCGTCGCCGAATGGCCCGGCCAAGGGTTCTACTATTGCTCGCCGCTCGCTTGTCCCACTGCAATCCCAGGGTATACAATCTTAGTACTAACAAAGCAGTATGAGAAAACAAACGAAACTTTAGTTCCAAAACACGTATACAGATGGCAGGTTTTGTCACAGTTTCTTAAGTAGTACGCAAGATGGCGCTGATGGTGAGTCGGTATTTTTAGGGTGACCAGCTACGATTCCATTCTTACATTAGTCCATTTATTATACAAATTGGTACCTTTGAATTTTGATAATCAATGGTTTAGTAATCCACTTTGTTCTTGTGGACATTACTTTTGCATTACAGTAGTCTAATCCTGACTTTCTTTTTCAAAATCATTTGTGATTTAATGAAAAATTAAATATTTTACAAAATAACGATGTTCCCTAGAAAAATATTTGGTATTTATTATCGTTTTAGCTTGCAACACTACAAGCAAATGGTCGCCGGTTCTGTTTACAGTGCTGTGTCATTATTTTGTTTGTTTTACTTAGTTAATTATCGATTACAAAGTGTTTCTCCACCTAAGTCCGTTGAGTTGAACTCTCGTTCCTCCGGCCGTGTCGAGTTTTGTGCTTGTGACGATTTTTAAGCTAAGAATTGAGATAGGACTCTTGAGATAGGAGTATAGGACTCTTATTGGATCTTGTGAAGACGGTGTTTGTTTTCATAATGTCTAACAAAGTGTGTTGCGTACCGGGATGTTCAAACAGAGCAGGTACTTATACCTATATTATTCACTCTTTTTTGGGCACACTCGACCAAAGCCATTTATGCGTCGCATCTTTCATAACAAAACGAACTCATACCGACCGACCGTTCCTATTTCAGGTTCGAAGGACGTTTTGCATAAGTTCCCGAATCCAGCTAAGAACAAGGATCGTTTTAACACTTGGGTCTATTCTGTTGGTGGTGAAATTTTGGGTCTCAGCAATGACCATATTTTCAAATACCGCCGTGTATGCCATCAGAATTTCGAAGAAAAGTACTGGTGCCGAAATAATTTGCTCAGCAATATTGCTGTACCAACGACGAACATGCCAGGTCAGTTTTATAATGCAAACATATCTGTGTACCTGCTTGTAATTTTTTTAAGGCCGCTGACAAAATCTTCTAGTCACATTATTTTGTCATTAAGTCGGCCAAGTTGTATGTTCCATTGAATCCCTAAAAACTAAACTCATCATTAATAGGGAAATATTTGTATGACGAGCGAGCATATATAAGCTTTTGTGACTGTCATGGATTTTTATTCATATTAAGTTTATCATCACTTGTTCAGTCGCCATATATAAGTGTGGTCTTTGGAGATAAATGATTGGTGTGAAAGTAAATACTGTTTATTTATAATCTATGAAGAATTTAGTGCAGAATATATCATGTCACAGTATGTAATTTATAGGAATAACGGTCATTTTCTGAAATAAAAAAAAATATATGAGTACTACGCACCATTCAAATATTGCTAAGTTGCTTGAATAATATTTAACCTATCAAGACATGGAAAATGAGACACAATAGAATTTGTTATGTTGTCCGGACGCCGGAGGCCGCGTGCGTGGGCATTGATGAATGTAAAACTCTACTTTTTTTTTTAATTCAGTAAAAAATTGATAACTCTGTTCCTTCCATTTCAAAGTCAAAGTCAAAATGGCTTTATTCAAATAAACTTAATACTTAAGCACTTTTGAATCGTCTATATTTTCCTACCACATTAACATTATAAGACCGCCTTTGCCCACCGTAGTTGTACTATTATGTATTCTGTGACCGTAGATTAAAGTTTTAATTTGTAATTGTATGTTTTGTAATGTGTGTGTACATACAATAAAGTGTTTATATAGCTATCTATTGAATATTATAGTAAATTCGTTTTTCAAATGTGATATTATTGTTTCAGGATTGACATTGCCAAAATCAACTTTTAGTGAAAGTTTAAGACCCTTGCGATCAATTCAAAATGTGTTGGAAGCATCAACCTCAAAAGGTACTTTACTTTTTATTTTAGTTTAATATATATCTTCCTTAATTTTATAAAATAATAAATAATCTGCTCATTATTTTATTTTATTAGATAAGTATCTTATTTCACTATAACATTTTAATTGACTAATTAATAATAATAATAAATATATACCTACATTTAACTATTGAATATTGAAGTTTGGAATTTTGAAATTATTTTTTTTACGTAGGGTAGACCGGGTACGATTGGAACGCGTAATGATTGAAACAACTCAAATTTCTCGGAAACTATTGTACCTATCAGCGCGGGGTGCGACGTCGGTTACTGCGGCAGCCATTTTGAATCTTTGGCCAGTAGCGCGGACGCAGCGATCCAAGAAAGTCGTGCGCATCACGTGATACAAAATTTCGACACCCAAAAGTAAGAATTTACGTATTTTTAAATTTTTGTTTATCATAACTTACTCTTGTAATTTCATATTTTTTTCTTATTTATTCTGTTGTGTACCTATTTAAGATTATATTTATTGATACTAGTAAACGCTAAAGTAGTATTTTCGACTAAATATTTACCTTGAATTAAAGAACGGGAGATGGGTACGGTTGCAACGATTAAACTGTGGACGTTTGAAACGTTTCAATCGTCCCGGTGTTCCAACCGTCCCTCTGTTTATGTACTTACCTACTTCCAGTAAAATTGTTTAGTTCTGGTGATACAAGAACTAAAACCACTAACTAACTTATACAAATATGTATCTTACTTCTTACTAATATTATAAATGCGAAAGTTACGATGTTTGGATATTTGGATGTTTGGATGTTTGTTACTCAATTACGCCAAAACGGCTGGATGGATCTGGATGAAATTTGACACAGGGATATAGTATACTCCGGAATAGCACATAGGCTACCTTTTATCCTCGCGGGAACGGGTACCACGCGGGTAAAACCGCGAGGAGCAGCTAGTAAGTATCTATGTATTGTTTTCACAAGGCCAAATTATTTATTTCCAGATGCCTAGAAAAAGGAAGCATGTTACGGATAGAAGTTCGAAGAACTTATTCTCATACCAACAAGCCTACGAAGAAGTGTTGTTAGGGCGGTCATTACGAAAGGCTGCAGAAATGTTTAACATTGACCACGTGTCATTATCTAGGTACAAAAAAAAAAGAGAAAGTGCGCCCGAAAATGTGGCTGTAGATAACATAACTATGGGGTACAATTCTGCAAAAAAAGTATTTAGCTCAGCTCAAGAAAAAGACATCGTAAACTATGCGATTAAGTCAGCTGACATCTATTTTGGTCTATCTACCAAAGATTTGCGAAAATTAGCTTATGATTTAGCTGTACTACACAACCTGCCAAGGCCGGCTTCGTGGGATCAAAATGAGATTGCTGGAGTTGAATGGTTCCGTAATTTTTTAGACCGCCATCCAGAACTATCAGTCAGGTGTGCTCAAGCAACAAGTTTAGCAAGAGCGTCCAGTTTTAATAAAAAAAATGTTGATGATTTTTTTGAAAATTTGGCTACAGTACTGGCTCGGCACGAATTTGAGGCTAAAGATATCTATAATGTCGATGAAACGGGAATCACGACGGTTCAAAAACCGAATCGGATTGTTGCGAAGAAAGGAAGCAGACAAGTAGGTGCATTGACATCTGCGGAGCGTGGGACTTTGGTCACACTCACTATATCAGCTAATGCAATTGGCAATGTAATGCCACCGATGTTTACTTTCCCTAGAGTCAGATTTCAAAATCACTTTTTAAGAGATGGTCCTATCGGTAGTGTTGGTACCGCAAACAAGTCTGGCTGGATGCAAGAAGAGGACTTCCTTGAGTTTTTAAAACACTTTCAAAACCACACAAATTGTTCTTCTAATAACAAAGTGCTCCTTCTTCTTGACAATCATTCGTCCCACGTATCGATTCAATGCATTGATTATTGTCGTGCACATGGAATCGTTATGTTGTCCTATCCACCACATTGTAGTCACAAGCTTCAACCATTAGACCGCTCTGTATTTGGACCATTTAAGAAAGCAGTTAACACCGCTTGCGATTGTTGGATGAGAACAAACCCAGGGAAGACCATGACCATTTATGACATTCCAAGCATAGTCCGAACTGCATTGCCCCGGGCTATGACACTGACTAATATTCAAGCTGGTTTCCGAAACACTGGAATTTGTCCATATAATAGAGAAATATTCACCGATCTAGATTTTGCACCCTCATATGTGACGGACAGACCAAACCCGAATGCCCCTCAGTGTAGTAATAACTCAACACAGGCTAGTTCGTCAGATATTCCTCATCCGGACCAAATTCCTAATCTCTTAAACGCGCCAACTGCTACACAACGAAGCTTTACCGCAGGATCTGAAGCTATTGTTCCATCTACAATGACTATGTCAGTAAATCCACCTGATCTCACAAGGCCACAGATTTCGCCGATAGAACTCGCCACAGGGTTTGAAGTCCTTACTGAGTCTTCTACAAGACGATCTACGACACCACAGACGAGTTGCTTTGTAGCGCCTGTACCGGAAATTCAGCCAGACCTTGCAAGGCCCATTACTCCACTGTCTAAGCCCGTTGCAAGTATTGAACCCATCGATCCATTGTTGATCACCTCAGAGTCAGAGAATCCACCTGATCTCACAAGGCCACAGATTTCGCAGATAGAACTCGCCACAGGGTTTGAAGTCCTTACTGAGTCTTCTACAAGACGATCTATGACACCACAGACGAGTTGCTTTGTAGCGCCTGTACCGGAAATTCAGCCAGACCTTGCAAGGCCCATTACTCCACTGTCTAAGCCCGTTGCAAGTATTGAACCCATCGATCCATTGTTGATCACCTCAGAGTCAGAGAATCCACCTGATCTCACAAGGCCACAGATTTCGCAGATAGAACTCGCCACAGGGTTTGAAGTCCTTACTGAGTCTTCTACAAGACGATCTATGACACCACAGACGAGTTGCTTTGTAGCGCCTGTACCGGAAATTCAGCCAGACCTTGCAAGGCCCATTACTCCACTGTCTAAGCCCGTTGCAAGTATTGAACCCATCGATCCATTGTTGATCACCTCAGAGTCAGAGAATCTGACACGGTCAGCAACACTACAGCCAAGTTCTTCTGGCGGACTTCCATTTTCCCAAAATTTAAACAATTTACTTGCTTCTTCAACGAGTGAATTTTTGACAGAAAACTTGAGGCCATTCCCTAAAGCACCACCAAGGAAAACCGCAAGAAATACATTAAAAAGAAAATCAACTATTTACACTGACACTCCAGAAAAAGAAAAAATTAGACTGCAAACAGAAGAAAGACAAATGAGGAAAAATGCTAGCAAAGTTAAGACTAATTTAAAGAATATGGAGAAAAAGAAAAGGACGACAAAGCCTAAAAGTAAACCGTCTAAAAGAACCACACAAAAGGTTTCTTCCAGCTCAGAAGACGAACAGGAACCAAATTTTAGTGAAGACGACAACGAGTCCGTATATGATGTAAACGAAGAAATGGATCAATTTGATTCATCAAGTTGTGAATCTGACACTGATGACGGATCTTCAGTACCACAACCAGAAGATTGGGTGATTGTTAATCTTAAATCAATGAAAAATCTCGTTCATCGTTACGTCGGACAAATCAAGATCATTAATGAAGACGGCTATGTTGTTCATTTTGTAAAAAAACTTGATTACCACAGGTTTAAATGGCCACTAAAAGAGGACATATCTGAAATTTTTCGTTACCAAATAGTAAAGGTTATTGACCCACCCGTTATACATTCTCATGGTAAACGTGTAGTAATTGAATTCAAGAAGTCTTTACGTAATTTCAAAATAGAATAAGTGTAATTATGCCAATGCGAATCGATTCGGGTGTCGATATGAGTAGTAAGTAAGATATTTTGACTAGTTTATATAAAGTGACTTTATTCTTAACAAAAAAAAAATTAAGAAGCTATTAAGAATCGGTAAGCGTTAATCTTTCTCTTAAAAACAGGAGTCGAAATATGTAAATTTTTTGGGATCTTCATATAAATCGGTCTTATCACGTGACTAATTGCTAAACCAAAAAGGACTTTTTTGGGCATATTTCAAAGCATGTTTCTATGAGAAAATTGTTTACTTACCGATTCTGAGACGCTCCTTATATTTTCTTTGATATAAATAAAATCACATTTGTTTTTGGAGGTTTTTTTAATTTTGACTAAAATTTAAGTCTGATTAGTTTATGGGAGTTAAGAACTCAAATAAGTGCCATAAATTTTAGCTCTTAATACGAGTGATAACATTGTGATTGTTTAACTTTAATATGAGTAGTAAGTAAGATATTTTGACTAGTTTATATAAAGTGACTTTATTCTTAACAAAAAAAAATTAAGAAGCTATTAAGAATCGGTAAGCGTTAATCTTTCTCTTAAAAACAGGAGTCGAAATATGTAAATTTTTTGGGATCTTCATACAAATCGGTCTTATCACGTGACTAATTGCTAAACCAAAAAGGACTTTTTTGGGCATATTTCAACGCATGTTTCTATGAGAAAATTGTTTACTTACCGATTCTGAGACGCTCCTTATATTTTCTTTGCTATAAATAAAATCACATTTGTTTTTGGAGGTTTTTTTAATTTTGACTAAAATTTAAGTCTGATTAGTTTATGGGAGTTAAGAACTCAAATAAGTGCCATAAATTTTAGCTCTTAATACGAGTGATAACATTGTGATTGTTTAACTTTAAATAAAGCATTTATGAGAAAGTATTCACTTTGCCCACCAGTGAAGCGCCTTGGTGAGTTAAAGTGGAATAAATTAGAATGGGTCTATAGATAAGTAAAAGTACATGAATAGTGCCTATTTAGTCATGATTGAAACATAGGTACGATTGGAACATGTCTGATTGTATAAAGACATGATAATCTCTTTTTTATGCTGTATTTTGCTGTTATAGTTTCTAAATACATTATATTATTGTTAATTGTGTGAAATGATAATTATCAGTTTAATTTGTGGATGTTACATCGATATATGAAAAAAATAAGGTAACCTATAATACCAAGACTTTGTTTCAGTAATAGTTTTAGAAATATTAATGCTAACGTTACCAACTTTTTATGATCTCATTGAATACTTGTGTAGTTGTAGAAAACCCTATAGACCTATTTTAAAATATAATATTTTGAAAGATATCTGAAGTGTTTCAATCAATACTACGTATTGTTTCAACTGTACCTAGCATGAGGTCAATTGAACCAATTTTCCCGGTCCTCTTAATCAGGTAATAGCGGCGTAGTTCATTGAGATAGAGCTACAACAAATACTTTATTCATAAGACAAATAACAGTACTTAATATGATAAAAGTATGAAATCTGTAAGTATAATAGATACTTTAAAATGTGTATTTAAAGCAAAATTGGTTCAATCGTACCCGGTCTACCCTAGTCTAAAAAATAAATAATATTATTTCAGGTCCTGAAGCTTCACAAGATAAGGTTCAAGTCCAACCAACTATTTTTGATGCTCAAATGAAGGAAAATGTTGGTAAGTGAAGAATCAATTTTTACTCTTGTCAAAAATGCCTTATAGTAATAATTTAATATCAACATCATCTGTTTGGCTTTGAAATATCGTGAAGTTGACAATAACATAATGAATTTATGAAGATATACAAATTTATTAATAAGTTCAATACAGTATTAAGGCGCTTTCCTTAGCGAAAGTGGCGCCGTGATGAATTTTATTTAATATTGTAATTCTAATACACAATTTAATTTACTATTTTCCTTTTCAGAACCAGTTCCTGAGACTACTTTAAATGTTGCTGCAATTCAACCTACTGGAATTACCAAAGACATGGAAATTGTTCATATTCCTGGTAAGTCATCCTCGTCATTTTCGATTTGGCTTTTTGAAAGAGTGAAGTTGAATAACATAATGTAATTTCTGATGTGATACCGGTGATACTTTCATTAATAAGTTTTTACTGCAGTAGGTATTTCTTTTGAAGTACTTTTTTATGTAATTAATTGTTGTGATCTTCAAAGTAATTTAAGATTTATCGAGATGAAATAATACAACTTTTAGTGTCAGTCAACAAGAGAGAATTCATTTACTCTTTTTACCATAGTACAAAAGAACAGATAACACAACATTAATTATTTTCCTTTTCAGAACCAGTTCCTGCGACTACTGCTATAAATGTTGCTGCAATTCAACCTAGTGGAATTATTACTTCTAAAGATACCAAGAATTTGAACTGATTCTAATCAGATCAAATTCTTGGTAAGTCATATACCATTAATAAATATTTTTTCTCACTTAGGGCGGCCGCATATTGTAAGAAATTTCTGTCAGAAAAATTCTAACGGTTGTCAGAACGTACTTGGTGCACACATTTTGTATTAGACCCCGCATGCTGTTAGAAAAATTCTGTGTGCAGGAAAATGACAGAAATTTCTTACAATTGCCCTATTAACTTCCCATTCTCGGCTGTAATATCCTATCGTCAATGATAAATGGCTACACTGCTTGTCTAATGTTTATTAAATATGCTGTTGATTGTTTTTCATTTATATTATTTTTAAATTGCAGAGAGCAGTATAACTGGTATAACCAAAGTTGTGCAGAGAAGAAAACGATGCACTCCTGTATCTCAAGTTGAGCAGCATTTGCGTACGAAGCTCATACGAGTTGGAGTCAGGCTGAGTAAATGCCGCAGCAAAGTCAAGAAGCAGGCACTCAAGATCAAAGCCATGCAAAATATTGTTTCACATCCAGAACTATCAAAAGCTCTTGACAATTTGCCCAGCACGGCAAAAACATTGACATTGTTGCAATTTCGAGAGCAGAAAAAAGGCCTTAAAGGACGACGTTTTTCACTGAAAGAAAAACTAATGGCTTTGTCTATTTTTAAACAAAGCCCAAAAGGGTACAGATTTTTCCGAAAGATATTTATCTTGCCTTCACCGCAGACACTGGTCAAATTAATAAATATGGCAGATATCAAGCCAGGAATCAATGAAGCAACACTACAGCAGATCAAGAAGGCGGCTGAAAAAATGAAAATAGAGGATCGACTGTGCATGGTATTATTTGATGAAATGTCACTCAAATGTAGTTTAAGTTACAATGAGAGGAAAGATTATGTTACTGGGTTTGTTACCAATGGTAAAGAAACGCGCCCTGAGTTTGCAGATCATGCTCAAGTTTTTATGCTGAGAGGCTTGATAAAAAATTACAAGCAGCCAATTGCTTACACATTTTCGCAAGCTGCCACAAAAGGGCCTGAATTGGCAGCTCAATTGAAAGCCGTTATAGGCAAATTGCAAGAAGCTGGTCTGATTGTGGTTGCCACTGTATGTGATCAAGGGACTAACAATGTACAATGCATAAAGCTTTTAATGCAAGAAACACAAGCTACTCTTCTAAGAAAAGGAGAAGAACAAAGAGGAAATTATTTTCTTATAAACGAGCATGAGATAATACCTTTGTATGATCCACCCCACTTAATGAAATGTATCAGAAATAATTTGATTACAAAAGATTTGCAATATATTAAAGACAAGAGTAAGAAAAAAGCAAAATGGTCACATGTACTTGGTTTGCACAATGAAAACCCAGGTTTCCGAGGAATAAGGCTTGTGCCGAAATTAACAGACTATCATTGTATCCCAGCAAAAATCCCTAAAATGAAAGTTAAATACGCTACACAAGTTTTCAGCCAAACTGTAGCAA
Organism: Agriphila straminella; assembly: GCA_950108535.1. Taxonomy (NCBI): domain Eukaryota; kingdom Metazoa; phylum Arthropoda; class Insecta; order Lepidoptera; family Crambidae; genus Agriphila; species Agriphila straminella. Next base: position 14,674,455 of record OX467322.1, on the reverse strand, counting down.
CAAACATGGGCTACCTTGCAGGTAAGCATATGATTACTGTTCAAAATTTGTATTTATTGTATAATTGCTCATAAAAGAGACTGCCGATGGAAGGTACTTACTGATAGCGTTTGACTCTTTACTTGGTGTTGTTTTATTATTGGAAGTATTAATTTTCTGTTTTATGAGAAATACAGTGCTCTCTACTTTATCACTTACTCGAAGTAGGTTGTTTATACGTAAACAGTTCCCAGATAGTACCATCCATCAGAGAAATATAGAAGTTTGCCAAAATGTTCAAAATCCATCCTGTCAAAATTATGAGATTAAAAACAAATTATTTTTTGATTAATTACCACAGTATTATTCCATATATATCATTAAGGCGCTGTAGGTAGTGAAACTAGCGCCGGCCGCCACTACATTTATTTTTATTACTAGTAAATCCAAAATGTTCAAAATCCATCGTTGTTGTTCAAAAAATATTACAGACAATTTAGGAGATAATTACATGAGCTTTTTTTAAATATTGACTTTGCTTACGAGTAATAAAAATAATTGTAGTGGCGGCGCTAGTTTCACTACCACCACGCCTTAAGGCGCTTTCCTCAGCGAAAGTGGCGCCGCGGTGAATTTTATTTAATATTGTAATTCTAATACACAATTTCAATAAAACTTCTCGTGGAATATTAGGGTCCATAGTCTAGTATTTTAGAAGATATCATTACATTCCCTCGTAGTCACTGCTAGAAGTAGATAGCAAAACTGCTAAAAGTGGCCGTTTTTGATACATTTGCTTTCTACTTCTACGAATAACTGCAAGAGAATGTAGTGATACCATCTAAAAATACCTAAAAATTCCACGAAAAGTTTTATAAAAATCCTTTTCTATTAATTAAATAAAAACTTTATAAGGGCGCCACTTTCGGTCAGGGAATCGCCTTAAGGCCAGTATATTCCAAATTATTGGCCTTTGGCCTATGTTTTATTCAACGATAAACAATCAAATATTCTTTATTTTGAGCAGATAAAAATATATGTTGAAGTTACATTAACGATCTTGTTTATTTTACGGTTAAAAATACGATATTCGTATCTTCAATCGACTAAAAAATATGCAAAGACAGAAAATTTTCATAAATTTTATATTTTTTGGATAATACTTAAAGTTTATCAATCACTTATTCACGAAAAATATATAGAAAAATAAGTAATGACAAAGAAGAATATTCAACGGTTACTTTTTCAAAAAGTGTCTTTATGCTCAAAATAACAACAAAAACATTGAAAAAGTGAGGTTATTTTCATTACTCTTCACGCGTAAAGAAAAAGACGGAGACAGAGTTTTTGGAATATACTGGCCTTAAGCATTTAATGCTTCCTACCTACCCATACCTTCACCATTTTACATAAAGCTTGTAAGAAAGAAAATAAAGTTAGTTAAAGGTAGGGTAATGGTAGTTAATTATTTGTCTCAATAAAGTCAGTCTGTCTAATAAAGGTAGTTATTTGTCTCACACCAATGCTATATTGAATAATTAGTATTAACAATGATTGTTTAATTGTTATTTTATGCTTGAGAGACTGGTGCTTGAAATAAGCCCTTCTTCGAGTCATGGATTTCAAAGCATAACTGTAACTGTTTCTAACAATCATGTTTTATTTATTATAGATAAAGGAATTCTATCATCGGAATGCAAGGAAACGGCCGACATATTGTTATTTTTCGACCGACTTTTCGACTCCGTCAATGGGAGCTTCGGGAAAAGAAAAAAACATGGAAAGCCACTCCTAGGACCTGCAACTCCTACATCAGTGCACCATGAAGTATGGAAAGATTCAAAAATAATGTTAAAGAAAATGAAATTCATTAATTCTCAATCTTTAAAGGAAGAACATGTCCCTACTCTTAATAACTGGGTATGGACAGTAGAGGGCATAGAGTTATTGATAAAAAAACTAAATATCAAATATGGGATCAATTCTATTTGGTTGCGGCATCTGAATCAGGACCCAATCGAAAACTTTTTGGGTCCATTAGAAGCCATGGGTGTCGCAATGTAAACCCATCTCCGGAAGAGTCTGCGTACGCTACGTTATTGGTGAATAGCCTCTCTAGTGTCCATGCTCCGGGCGCAAATTGTGAAACTGACCATTGTTATGCCCTTAGTAACATAATCATCGTGGACAGCGACTGCAAAGAGAAACTTATATGTGAATTAAACTATATACCAGATGTAACAATAACACCCCTTGAAGACAAAAATGACCCACGAAAAATGGGTGCTTTACAGTATGTGAGTGGATATTTTGTAAAAAACGCTAAGAAAAAAGTCTTCAAGGGGTGTAGTCAATGCAAAAAAGATATGTTGAGTACAGAAGAATTAGAATATATAAAATATAGAGAATATTGTAATAAAAAATGGCTTTGCAGTCCAAGTCACGCTCTCTTGTGCTGTATATCAAGTCTGCAAGATATCAATTATAGTATTTTAAAAGAAAATATTGAAAAAAAAAATGTAAGTGAGTTAATTAAAACGATAGTATTAATATATGTAGAATTTGATTTTATCAAATGTGAAAAACATAAAGAATTGTTAATAAATTATTTAATTAAGATCTTGCAGATTTTTCATATTTAATTATTGCAAAGATCTAAATAAAATATTAAACAATAAAAGAGAGTGTGACGATGACACCGATGTTTTTAAAGCAAAAGCAAAAAAATATTATCAAAAATGTTTTAAAAGAAAAAATAAATAATGTATTTATTTCATTTACATCGTGTTTTATTTCTATCCAGTAACTACCTTGGTATAGTAGGTACATTTATTAAAGGACCGATTTTTCATGCCTCTGTTAAGGTTTAATCAGAGAATAGATTTGTTGTTTTGAAACTCAGATTTATTTCCTGATTAATTCTTAACAAAGGCATGAAAAATCGTCAGTGAATTAACCTAGTTTCCCAGCTAGCTAGAGCATCACATGGTGATATTAGTTCCAAAACTCGCGTAGAGATGGCGGTACTGGGTAGTTTCCTATTTTACCGCCTGAGTTAAGTCTCTATTCCCTATTATAAAAAGTACTCTGTGTGCAATCCGTATTGTACCGCGTTTCGCACGGACTGTACTGACTACGCGACGCAACATAAGATAATCATGCCCGGCGGCGGACGTTATTGTTGTGTGCAAAAACCAAAAACAAAATCCTGATACAAGTTTCTCCGTATTTTAAAATATACGAAATAATAGTCATGCCATTACTCTTCCTTTTACCTGACTTTAATTATAAAAAAATCTCTGAAAATTTCAGATGATTAAACTCGTAAACTCACAAGGTATTTTTTTTTTAAATAAAAAAAAATATAAATCAAACCTTTCTTTCATAAACATGTTAAATATTAAAAAAACTGATTATAAATAACAGAAAATATAGTATAAGAGTTGTAATGTATGATGTACCCAATATTATTTAAGGTTACACTGAGAAAAATGTCATTTTGGGGTAATCTTAAAATATCGTGGCGTACGTTTAAATTAAGTGCGTTGTCCTAAAATAAGGAAATAATAGGTTTATATAACGCTATCTTGAAACGTGTTATGATGTAGTCAAATTATATGGTTAAATAAGGCAATATTATGACACTTATCATCGTAAAAATTGGTCATCAAAAATAATATTATCTTCTTAATATTATAACACTATGTAATAGAAAATAGCCCACTGTCCTATAAATATGTATGATAATCTATAAATAAGATTATAATTCTAAATCACAATGAAAGTGCCACCTTCCATAAAAAGATGTCATAGTATTTGAGAAGAAGCATCTCTAGAATACGATGACGTCCCCTTATAGTAGTATGATAAAATTATGTGCTAGTTCCTTTTATTTTGAGATTACCTTCACTTAAAATATAAGGAATTGGCATCAAAATTTAAAATGAATCCTACAAAAATACGATTACAGAAACTTATATAAGAGTTTTGGCCAAAATATTATATCGTAAAAATTGGTCATCAAAAATAATATTATCTTCTTAATATTATAACATTATGTAATAGAAAATAGCCCACTGTCCTATAAATATGTATGATAATCTATATATAAGATTATAATTCTAAATCACAATGAAAGTGCCACCTTCCATAAAAAGTTGTCATAGTTTTTGAGAAGAAGCATCTAGAATACGATGACGTCCCCTTATAGTATCAAAATTAAAATGAATCCTACAAAAATACGATTACAGAAACTTATTTAAGAGTTTGCATCAATTTTTGTATGATTCCTAAAAAATACGATGACAGCACGTAAATTCGCCGTTCATTACTCATCGACTTGTCGTTCGTTTTGTATATTCTCTCCATTCAGTCAGTCGAAGTCGCAGAGTCGCAAGGACAGTTTTTAGCGTGTACAGAATTAATTTATATTTGACTATTTTTTTAAATGTGAGTGAGTGCAAATTGCAATACTTATGGATAAAGCAACTCATGACTTGCTAAAATAATGGAATCTAGCTCAATACTTATATACAACGTTTTGAAGGTAAGTTGCCAAGCCTATGTTGTGCGCGTGCGCGTGCACACTTTATTGGGGGGGAAGAAAATTAACTTTTTATACAAAACGTATCATTTTGGAGGACAAAAAAACCTATTTGGGGTAAATTTTAAGTTTCTCTTCATATAAAGCGTACTTATCATTTGAAGGAAAAAATCAAATGATCATATTATTGCCATTGAAATGGACCTAAAACATTGAATTCTTATCACAAATTACATGTTTGATTTTAGCTTAAAATCCGGCGGTCTCGACAGCTTCGAAGCTTCATCTGACACCATTTAAAAGCTGCCCGGCAGTAGCTGAACACCACAAAGCACAAGTTTCTTCGCAAAAAAATAACAGACACACTAGCAGTTTGTGACGGTAAGGATTTATGTAATTATTCTGGTCTGTCCTCGTTTGACAAAAAAATAAAATAATAATAATGTGTAGTATTATATACAATAAGCATTTTTTTTCAGATACAAAACCAGAGACTAAATTTCATTGCTGTCATATTACTCCTCGGTTGCTTATTTAACATACCTCCTGCGGCTCCTGCCCGTCGCTCCAGGAAAGATTGGCAAACATCACGAGCAGAAATATTGGAAGGATTTGACGGAGACGGTGGGTATAACCCACAGTATCTTGCAGAATGCTGGGTGGTTCTTATCTTAAGTCATTGAAAGCGAATCATGATTTCACTTATTAAATTATTTTGCATATTTTATGGATTTTCCTAAAGATTGTTCTTAGTGTCATGAGTATAATTAGGTACGTAAGTAAGTTGTGACATGCTAAATAGGTATTTATTTTTAACTATGTAAATTATTTTTGACTGACAAATACTGTGATTGTTATAAGCATAAAGGTACGGGATTATAAGCATAGTGTATTAAGCCGAAAGGGGGGCATTGTACTCATCCATTAAATAACTTTTACTATCGGGTAAACTCTGAAATCGAAAAAAACTGCTGCTACTTAAGGCGGTTGTATGACCGAAAGTGGCGCCCTCAGAGGTTTTTATTTAATAAGTTATTAATAGAAAATTATTTTAATAATGTTTATCGTGGAGATTTTAGGGCCCTTGGTCTAGTATTTTTAGAAGGTATCACTACATGCCCTCGTAGTCATTCGTAGAAGTAGATAGCAAATGTGTCAAAAACGGCCACTTTTAGCAGTTTTGCTATCTACTTCTACCAGTGACTACGAGGGAATGTAACGATACCGTCTAAAAATACTAGACTGTGGGCCCTAAAATCTCCACGATAAATATTTTTAAAATTGTGTATTAGAATTATAATATTAAATATAATTCACCGCTGCACCACTTTCGCTCAGGGTACCACCTTAAGTAAATTTCGTCGAATTATGTTGTGCCCAAAGTAAAAGTTGTTCACCATAATGATAAGCCTGTGTTATTATAATTAAGTACTATTATGTGCTCAATTTGCGAATAGGTAGGTACATTATTTTTGGTGTCTTTTTTTCTGTTGTACATTACATTTATTAATAAATAATTACTTATATAAAAGTAAAAAAATAATATTGTAAAAATTAACGTTACTTACTTTCAAATAGAAATATTGATATTGCAATAATTAAAGTTACTTTCAAAAATAAATAAAATTACTCTTGATTACTATTTCTGTTTTTTTATACACGTGTCTTCCTGTTCTCTTTAAGTTTTTAATGCAATTGCATATTGCCAAGTTATGAAGGTACCTATTACTTTTTCTATATTTCACATGCTTTAAATTGTTATTTTTTACTTATGCGCGATCCTCTTTTTTATATTTAAGGAATGTGAATTAGGTAAGAAAGAAGTAGTAGGTACAGTCGTCTTTAGATATATTGTAGCAAATAAGGTGACTCATATCCTTAGTTAAGTCCAACCAATTAAAATAGACTTTTCTTGTGTTTTGGGTAAGATCCTACAATTTAGCAACGATTTCCTCATATCTCCGGTTATATCCTATTACTTTACGTACCTACTATTTATTATTAGGTACATCCTCTTACCTTGGGTTATCCTAGTACAGGCGCCATCAGATATACTGTAGCAGAAAAGGTGATCAAATACTTCTGAACAGTTTAAATATCAATAAATTCCATACAAAGTGTAAACGAAGTGTATGGAATTTATTGATATTTTAAACTGTTCAGAAGTATTTGATCACCTTTTCTGCTACAGTATATCTGATGGCGACTGTACTAGGATAACCCAAGGTAAGAGGATGTAATAATAAATAGCACGTAAAGTAATAGGATATAACCGGAGATATGAGGAAATCGTTGCTAAATAGTAGGATTTAACCCGAAATGCGAGAAAAGTATATTTTAATTAGTAGGACTTCACTAAGGATATTAGGAAGTCACCGATAAATAGTAGGAAACAACCGAATATATGAGGAAATAATTTCTAAATAGTAGGAAAAATATTAGGACCTAACTGGAGATATGAGGAAGTCATCAATAAATAGTACGAAAAATAATAGGACATAACTTGAGATATAATGAAAGAATATTATATTTTTTGACATAAGAGGATGTCATCGAGAAATAGTAGGAAAAATAATAGGATATAACTCGATGTACAATGACAGTAACCATAAGTAGTAGGAACGAGCATATAATATTTTATATTGTAGGACGAGCATACAATATAAAAAATATTGTATGCTCGTCCTACCAAAGGTATGGTGACATGTCATCTTAAATACCGTTATCATCAGCAACAGTAGTATCATCGTACTTTTTGGTGATATCAGTATACTCCGTGCTTTAAGTGAATCCATCTTATTTTAATCTGAATTCACGTCATTTATGATGGGCATTTTTCTCAGTGTAGAAAAACTTATTAGAAATCAAATCTATCTTTCATTAACATATCCTTGCACAAGTTTTTCCTAACATACTTACTTAGTAATTTCCTTTACCACAAGTCTAAATTACGTGGATTATATTATCTACTTGACTGCGAAAGGGAGGTCTACTCCGAACGTCAATTGTCAAAGTTTCGGCCGATCAATCGGGCCATTTCCTACTCCGAAATACATTCGTTCCAAAGTTCGGTCCGACCGAATAATCAATGACGTTTCTCGTATCGGAGCTTACTCCGAACGCGCGTAACACGATCAAAGTTTCGAATTTGACATAAGATTTCACGGTAGAACAGTGTCAAAATTCACGATAACAAAATAGGTGCCTTTTGTTCGTCGCAAGCATTCTCGGAAGTGAGACATAGTTTGAATAAGGTGTGTTGAATACATCTTTAATAAGTGAAATTGTTCGTGTGAAGTTATTAAATATAGACAATTACAATTATATCTTAGTGCAAGCAATGGCAGCAAGACTTTTTCTTCTACGAGCGTGTCTTGAAGAAGAACGTTTGGTACGCAGGAGACGCCGTCGATACTTAAGAGAGAGATTTGACCTGTATAAAATTTCCGTCACTGAGTTTATTAATAACTATAGACTTAGTCGGGAATTATTTCAAACTTTCTGTACGGAGATAGTTCCTCTTTTGTGCCCAAAACGGAATAGTCGCGGAATTGATCCCGTAGTCAAGGTATACTATTAACATTTATTATAAGTAGGTACTACGCCAAAAATTGCAACTGTACATAAGCAATAATATAAAATAAGTTTGATTTTTAAAAATGGTGATACTGAAAGACAATTACGATTTTCAGATCCTTACAACACTTAATTTTTACGCACGGGGAAGTTATCAGGGTTCTGTGGCCCAAAATCTGGAAGCACCCATGTCCCAGCAGTCCGTGTCGAAGTGCATAAGGGAAGTGACTGCTGTAATCAATACACCTGCTATCCTGAGGAAGTATATAAAATTTCCTCAGAACCGAGTAGAAAGAAATACTATCAAGAGGAAGTAAGTTTATAAAAGGTTTTATATGTTTACTTATTGTAGGCAAATAACTTTTATTTATTACCAATTGTTTTATTAACAGATTTTATGAACATCACAATATCCCAGGAGTGATTGGTTGTATCGATTGTAGTCATATAGCCATCGTGAGACCAGACAAAGATGAAGAGCGTTACTTCAACCGAAAGCATTTTCATTCTTTAAATACTCAAGTTGTAAGTATGATTTAAAGACAGTCGAACATAAGTGTACTTGTTTTTTTTTATATAAAAAAGGTTTCTTTCTTTCAGATATGTGACGCAGAGTGCTATATCTTAAACGTGGATGCCTCATATGGTGGAGCTACACACGATTCTTTTGTTTGGGCAAATAGTGACATCAAAAGCCATCTGGAGAATCTCAATGAAGATACTACATTTTTATTAGGTATATTCTGATTTTATTTTTTATCCATTTTACGTGTCATTTTGTTATAGATACCTAGGTTAAATTTAGGTTTCAATTGCTAAAAAATTACAAAATGTTTATTTTACAGGTGATTCAGGGTATGCTTTGAGAGAGTATCTGATCACACCTTTTGAAAATGTACCAGAAGATACTCCAGAAGGTCGATTTAACTCTATGCATAAACGTGCACGCTCCACCATTGAGCGCACATTTGGGATATTGAAAGGGAGATGGAGATGCCTTCTTGCAGCCAGAGAGCTTCACTATAAGCCAGAAACAGCAGGAAAAATAACAATAGCCTGCTGTGTCTTGCACAATATGTGCATACAGGCTAGATTGGAAACTCCTGAGCTGACAGAAGATGAACGGAGTGCTGAAACCAGCCGGCAAGTAAGCGGCCACGCTGCGCAGTCTTCAACTGAAGCTCTGCGACGTGGACAGAGGGCACGGGCAAGATTAGTACAGTTGGTACAACGTTAGATAGTAAATTAATTAATAAAAATATTATGATACAAAAATATACTTTTTATTAATTTTGTGAATCAACATTACGAATATCGTTAAGGCGCTGTTAGGTAGTAGCTCAAACTGGCCACTTTTGGTAAGAATTGATTTTTAAACTTAGAGAAAAAATGTATACAGTTGAAGAGTTATTCAAAAAATATTAGAGACAGCTTAAGAGGTCATTACATGAGCTTTTTTAAATATTGAGTACTTAATAAAAATAAATGTATTGGCGGCGTTAGTAGTACTACCTACAGCGCTTTTGTGTTAAGTAATAAATTATTTACAATGTACTGAAAATACTAATTTCCTACAATAGGTAATCATAACTTTACATGGATAATTTACATAACTTAATAAGCTGCCATTTTTTTAAACAAATGTGTGTATGTGTGTTTAACAAAAAAAAAATACCGGTACCTAATTTAACTGATAGGTAATACTTAAATTGAACATTCTGAATCTGAACCAAGTAAAAAATATAACAAAAATATTAAATAAAGTTGGTCATCGGCGCTGTTGTGCGATTTCCCTCAATATCGCACACATTTCTGCAAGGAATACTTGTAAAGTGTTGTTGAGCTGTGTCAGATCAGCCCTTATGCCAGCAAACTCATTGGTCCACTCTGCCTCTTGTGCCAGTCGTTGTTCTTCAAGGGAGAAGAATCTACGTGTTACCGAGTCGTCAGTACTTCTCGCTCTTCTTGCCCTCCTTGTGTTTGAAGCTAAAAAAAACAGTAATTTTATTCGCACTTTTCACAAAAAGTACTTATAGAAAAGCTCGTAAGTCGCATAATTTAGTGAAAATCGTAATAGGTACATGTCTACGTCGAAGAAACTCGGATTCGAAAATTTAATGCACATGCGAGGTTTTCACAGCCCGACGACGTTATGCTACTGATCTTTCCTCTTTGTTGTATTGGATAGTAACTTTGATGATTAAAAGGATGGCTCCATTCTTTATCCTCAAAACAAAATCTATAGTCGAAAACTTGAATGCAAACTTTGATCAAAAAACCCCACAAGTGCGAGTCGAACTCGCCCACCGAGGGTTCCTTACAAAGTAGGTAGGTACTTAAATAAAGACAAACCGTGTTATTACAAAATATTTTTAAACTCTGTTAAACTAAACACATGTTTAAATGTGATGCTGTCACTTTTTTGACAATATAAGCTAAGCACTAATAAGTAGTGGTTGTACAAAAGAAAAAAATATATTTTTCATTTGTACATCTACAACATATTTAGGGAGTATTATGCGCTATACTAGCGCCGCCAATGGAAAAAAAACATAGTGCTTAACTAAAGACGAAATTGTGAATTGTGTTCTTCTAGTGTACCTACTCCGAAAAGGCTTTGTTGTACTTTCTATCATAATACAAAAAATATTTTATAGTTTGTCGTTTAGTTTAATGGAGTTTTATTGCTAAAAGTGGCCACTTTTAGCAATAAACTAAACAACAACTAAACGACAGGTTATAAAATATTGTTTAAACGATAAAAAGTACAACAAAGCTTTTTCGGAGTACACTAGAAGAGAACAATTCACAATTTCGTCTTTATTTAAGCACTACGATTTTTTTTCCATTGGCGGCGCTAGTGTAGCGCAGTAACCCTCTTAACCATTTTTTATTAAATCAATGTTATATAACCAATATTTATTTATTATCGCTAAAACCTTGTTTAAGATGCGTTTATTATCGTCATAAGTTCATAGGTTACACTTACATCTTTGTATAGGCTCATTGGGAAGGTGTTCATTGGATGTTGCTGGCATAACTGGCAGAACTGGCTGGCTTCCAGTGCCCGAGGGTTGCGGTGATTCTGTAAATTTTAAAATGGCAATCATATAATAAGTACTATATTAAAAAAAATGTAAATAAAATATTATTTTTAGCACTGTGATAGTTATTTTTATCATAACTACCTAATATTATAAATGCGAAATTAAGTTTGTTTTATTATTTTAATAAGTTTTATTAACAATAATGTCAAATAAATAAAATATACTGAATTTCATATACTTATATTAGATTCACTTTTGTTTAAATAAAAATACTGTTACTAAAAATAATATAGTACTTATAGCTTAACTTTTCTATAGTGGTAGGTACTAACTTACCATTTATTACATGGAATTCCCTGATCACTTGAGACTCGGGCTCCATTTGAATGGAAGGAGTTGGCTGCTGGGATGGTGGCAAACTTTCCTGTAATAAAATAAATGAAAAATGAAATTTATATCATTAACACTATAAATTTACATTCACTTGAGTATTAGGTACTTACATAAAAGTTAGTAATAATAAAAGCTATTTAATGGATTTTTTTTAAGATTAAGTATAGAAAAAAAAATATAAAATATTATTAGTTATCTTGGGAATGGTGACTCCTAAGATACCTAATAATATTTTATTTGTAGAATAATCTGGTATGAAAATATAAAATTACCTCCACAAAAGCTGGAACTCTCGCCGTAGTTTGAGGCTCCCCAAAGCCGTCTCCCATAATGGTCATGACCCTTAGGTCCCATCGGGAGAGCTGTGGCGCTGTTGATGGGCCACCACCAGTAGCATTTGCAGACCGACGAGAAGCAGCTACATTTTTTTTTGCCAGATATTTTTTATCTGTCCAAACCTTAAAAACAAAATAAAATGTGATATTTAAACAACATCACAAATGAAAAATAGCATTGTTATTCCATTAGCTACTTGCTTGAAAACTTACCCGTTGCCATTGCTGCACAGTCTTTGTACAGCCACCCATTGAATTAAGGGTTGTACAAATTTCATCCCAAAGGCGCTGGGATTGCAATCTGCCCTCCACATTCCTCAGCAGACCACGAGCCAACTCGCGATGCTCCTCAAGAAAATTGAGGAGCATTTCCATTTGTTCAACAGTTGGGGCCGACATTTCTTTAGACTCTTTTAAAAGCGATACTTTGAGCAAAATCCCGAGTCCAACTGAATACAAACAAACTTCCAACCCGTAGAAAGTCATATTTTCAACAAAAAATTGAATCTTTCAACACTGCTATAAGTGGGTCATTAATTTGCACCATAAGTAAGTATAAGGGTTTACAATCGTCCACTCAAATTTCGTAGAACACACTACACTCAACAAAAACACTTAACGTATAAAACTAAGGTGAAAGAATAATATTAAAGTAGGTTATGAATTCCTTTCAATTCCTTTATACTTTTCGACTTACGACTTGTTTACAAACTATGAAATTGTATGGACACATCCTCCCATAGAATGTGAGTGAGCAAAGGCATACAGCAAACAGCCATGCGTATAATATTTTTATCGAATAACGCGATAAATTGACATTTCAATTGCTTACACACCTTTATTAATTCATATTGGACGTGAGTGATAATATTATAAGTATCATAGAAGCGTAAATATTTTAAAATATCAATATGAAAGAAAAACCGTAATCAACATGTAAGATTTTATAATTGTCCGCACTATTCATTCGTTCATTGTTCTTTCACGATGATTGTCACGTGACTCCGATATAAACTCGCGAGCCCGATATGATTTCGGAGTAAGGTCACGGCATTAACTTCGGTCGGGAATCGGTCGGGCCCGAAGATTTGAATGTGCGGTTTCGGAGTAGACCTCCTGTATCTTTCACATTTCGCCAGGGGTCATCATCATTCGCCACCTTAGCTCGAACCTCAGCTCGTCTCCCAAGCTTAAACTTACTTATTCTAGCTTAAAAATTATCTTTCAGAACAACGTATTACAAGGCAGGCTTTATCGGCCCTGTCCCAACAAAACGTTAAATATTTGATACCACATACAGGACCAAGAGTCTTATTTACAAGGTGTTGGAAGCTATGGAACAAAGAGTTTCTCCAACTTGACAACAAGTCGAAAAAAAAAAATATAACTGCTTACAGTCCCAAGATTACAATATAGCACATGCTTATTTCTACACTTTTTTTTAGGTTATTAGGGAAACAAACAGCAATTTTACAATAAATATGGGTACCACAATTGAATCACACATTTGCCAAAACAGTTTCCACAAATAGCTTACACATTGGTATCTAAAGTTGAATAAACAAACACATTAAGCAGAAAAAATAAAAACCAAAGACATTGGACACAAATTCGGATAAAGCCGCGACACAGAATACATAATAGTACAACCGCGATTACATACGCCGATCCAGCACACTGAGGATCCAATTTCAGATTGAAGACGATGCACCGAATTGGATCCTAATTGGGGACTTGCAGGGCTGCCTCCCTTTCCAAGGCTTTTTCTCTAGTGTAGGATAGGCAAATGAAATTAAGAATAAAAAGTGAAACTTTATAACAATAGATAGGTACAAAGTATTAACCTGTCAGACCCCAAAAATTTTTTTTTTCTTAACGTTATCTATCAACCACCGGCGACGCGGGAAAATTCCCGAAATCACTCCCAAGCGCCTAATTATGGGGGCCCGTTTTGCCCCACCATAAACTTCGACACTACGCGCGCCCAGCGCGCATCGGGGGGACCGCCAACAGGGCCTTAATACACCTACCTACCTACCTACCTAACCTACCCTAACCATATCTGACTGGTGTAGAGCCGCCGTGGAAGACGCTCCAGAGGGCCTAGCCAAAGTAACATTCGTTATCGCTTCGCTTTCGAAACATGTATGGGATTGACATAAGGTTTCGTTAACAATCGAATTTTAAAACGTCAAATCCATACATGTTTCGAAGCGAAGCGATAGCGAAAATTTGCAAATGTTACCTTGGCTAGGGGGGCTGCTCCGGTTTCGCCGCGCGGACGCTTCGCTACTCGTTTCGCCGGGTTGACCCGCGCGCGAATTTACAAAGGCTATACTATTTGAGTCACGAGTCAGACTCTAATAGATGAGCTTTTGTTTATGCATATTACTCGACAAAACCTCATCTATCTCGGTAAAAAAGTTGACTCAAATGGATTAGCTTTTGCCTTTATATTTTCAAAGAAAATGCATGGACAAAACCTAGTACTGTATTATATTTACAACATACTGCAGTAACAAATGCTATTCAATTTAATACCGATATTTACCGATCGCTAGCTTCAATAATAGGTGGATAGTTACAAGGAAATTTTTATTATTTTAATATTAAAATAATTAAATTACTCCTTTCTATTATTGACAAAAAAAGAATTAACAAACGAACTTTTATTAGGTGAGAGAGAAACAAGTACATACTACACACTTGTTGCGAGTACAAATAAATAATAATAAAACTAAAACATTTTTTAGCGTACCTCTAATGTAAAATACTAAACACAGATATTTTTCTATCAAATTTACGATTAGCTGAGTATTTTTACAATTTAAAAGTAGTAACCGCCAGTCTTATTTAAGTATAGCACATATGAAACTTACAAGACTCGTAAGTAAATGGATTGCCTATAGTGGAAAAAGAGACTTAAAATAAATAGATTAACATAAGTAATCATGTTTATCAAATTTATGGGTACGTATGAGTTAGAGACACCATTTTTGGAGGGTAGATACCTTTCATGGTGTAGGTAAGCACTAAGAAAGGGTTTTGGACAATTACCGTTATACAGGGTGCTACAGAGTGTTCCAGTTTGTACATGAATTTTTATGGGAAAATTTAAATGTGTGAAATAAGGTCTACTGATAAATACCTAGGTATATTGGTAATCCGTGATTTTCAAAATAAATGCACAATATCTTAATCACGAGAACGAAGTCGCGGGCAAAAGCTAGTATTTTATAAAAGGTTTACTTTAACACGGATTACTTTAAAGGCGCATTAATGTTTTGAAATTTAAAAAATATTGATATACATGTATAACAAAGTCAAAGATAAAAAAAATAACTTTAAATATAAGTCATAATAATATGAAAAACATTATTAAAAATCATTAACAAAGATGTTATGCCTAAAAATCCGTGAAAACACGTGTGATGGCAAGCTAAACTATTGATATTTTTCAGGATTATGAAAAACTACCAGCCAGATTTCTATAATTTTTTTATGGGACTACACACGAACTATGTTCATTGAGATAAAAAAGAATTGTATAAATCGTTTAACAACTGACGAAGTAATGGTAAAACATACATGAAAAAAACCGTCGACTTGAGAACCTCCTCGTTTTTTTGAAGTCGGTTAAAAAAAGAAAAAAAAATCCGAAAAACCATTTTATATTATTATTCTAGTTCAGTTTACTTCGTCATGTATCTGCAATAGCACTTTGCATGTTTATTCGTGTAAAAATACAGAGCTTGATAAATTGTATAACTAGATTACATTGTTTATGGAAGTGAATATTTTTTTATCTATATTTCGGCATCATATCTTTGCACATTTTATGCACTTAAACTATAATCTAAGTATATTAAGCTTTGCATTTTTATCATTGTTTAAACTTATTTATGTCTAGAATGTAAATAATTCTTACGGTGCGTCTTGCTATGACATCTTTATAGTGCTTGTAAATAAAAAGAAAATGCCTTATAAAATTACCTACAATTTTCTCTGTCTTTCAAATAATTAGATCAATTTTATCAGAGGAATCCTAAAATCTTTAAAAAAGGTCACTAGGATTTTAAACGACGATTTCATTAATACGATTTGTTTGCTAGTACAGTACTATACTAGGTTTTGTCCGTGCATTTTCTTTGAAAATATCAAGGCAAAAAGCTAATCCATTTGAGTCAACTTTTTTACCGAGATAGACTAGGCTTTGTCGAGTAATATGCATAAACAAAAGCTCATCTATTAGAGTCTGACTCGTGACTCAAACAGTATAGCCTTTATAAATTCGCGACCCGCGCAACGCACCGAGGGCCCCATCGTTATTCCCCAATGAGCTCAACACAGATTGATGACATGTTGCGAGTAATAGATTTATCCTTGAGACAGTCTATTTATAGACAACCTCCAGACATGCACATGTCGGGGAATCTTGATTAATAATTAATGCCCTCTGTTTTAGTTTTATTGTACATCTTGTTTATAACACTTGTGTGGGTTTTTTAAATAAACTAACATTAATAATGAGGTAAGGTTTTTATTTCCGACGATCCAGACTACTCCAACTTCGTAAATGCCGAGCGTGAAATAAAACCAAGATTGCTGAACAGTCATCGAGCATCATCCCAACTTCGCGAATCAGCCGAGCAATAAGCGATCTCAAAACTACCCACGACCCTATATAATTGTAAACCTTGAATTGTAAATCTTATAATTTCTAGTAAATTTGTAATAATTCTAATTTGGCCGTTTTATTATATTACTGCGTCACTTTAATAATAAAACGTGACAGCACCGATGAAGTTTTACAGTACACGGTCTTTTTATCGTATCAAATGCTATAATGCCTATAGGTCATTTGAGCGAAGAAACCCTGGAGGCGAGAAATAAAGATAAAAAAAAAACATCAAAATCGGTTCAGCAGTTTAGGCGTGTAATCGTAACAGACAAAACATATAAAGTTAACTGCACATAGTAGAAAACATAGTAAGTTACTTAGACTGCAAACAACTGTTTTATTTGGGATGTTAGAAGTGACGACGCTGCTCGAGCAGAGCATAATTTAAGGAATGAAAAGATTCGTGAGGAGATAGCAGAGATGAATGTCATCTTCGATTCCTCTTGGTTTAGGCAGAACATTAAAATGTATCAGATAAAAGTTAACAGTTCAAATATTGACGCATACGAATTTCCTATGCAAACTAAATTATTTGTTCAACCCTATACTTTGAAGAGAGAGGTGTATGAACTGAGGGCTGTTGGCTTCATAAGCCATAGTAATTATAGTTTATACTCTCTCAGCGCTGAAGCGATTTCGGACTTAAGAAAAATTACAAAGATATCGCGTAAAATTATTAGTAAATGAAACTACTGAGTATATAATATTTCTGAACTTTATAACCAGTATTTATCATGAATGTGATTATATAGAAACTAACCCATTAACTCCCTGTGATTGGGAGATCGCTTTATTCACTCTCAATTGGAATGAACACGGTAAAAACAGATTTCTTAAAAAAAGACAAATTGCTTTGGCTTAAGACATATTTATTGAATCTAAGAAAATGATCCTCTCCCTATAGACGCTAGACAATAATTTCTTCGTAATAGTAAAAAATACTCTTAAAGATATTTAGTTGTTACAAGAATAATACATTTATTCCAAGACACGTGTTGTTTCATTAAAGACAAAGTTATTTTGTACAGTCAAGTAAATGTATTCTTGATACGAAAATCTTCTATATCTCTTGTAGACTAACCTTAAGTAAATTATTATTTTACTCATAAGTAAATGTTTAGTTGGCCTAAGTAATTACTGATTTTTTATGAAAAAAATTAAATGGAAAATTGAGATTTTGTCTATTGAATGAAGATGTATATTTTGTTGTTGTTGTATATTAAGTGGAGATAATTGGAGAACACCGATGACTTCCTTCCTTTAAAAGTACAGATTTAACTTTTCTGTCCAAAAATAACAACGTGGGCGCGGTCTACAAAAAATCAAGGTAGGTAAATAAAAGTGCTCGAAAGAGGAGTGGAGTCCGGGAAACCGTTCTAAGTAGGACGCGACACCCAGAGGCAACCAACAAACAAACCCGATTGAGCTTGACAAAACAAAATTAAGTCCGACTACTTAAAGAACTAGATAAAAATCTTAACACCGCGGGTCAGACCATGATGTATGGATAAATTTCTCAAAGTAAAAATGTTATCGTGTTTATCGAAAACTATGATTCCGTTGTTTCGAAATTTTTGTATTTCTCTGTTTAAAACAAAATTTCTATAAGCCGAACAAAATCATTTCTTAGAACAAGAAATAATACTTCATAAACAATAAACTTTCTCTTAATAGAAGAACATGATTTTTTGAAAAAGGTTTATCTAAATTCAAGTAACTTGTAGTTGATTTCAGATAATTTTAATTTGATGCAAGAAGATGGACATTTCTTGATTGAAATTAAGTCAATTTAATTGATATAAGTTTAAATAAGCCTTGAAACAAAAATATTTCTCTTAATCATTAAGAAAAATATTGTCTGAGTAAAAGATGAGCACTATTTTTGTTTTAAAAATATTGCATTGGCTTAAGTAAATATATTTTGAGAATAACCAAATATTTCAAGAAATTGGTCTTTCTTATTTAAAGAAATCCTTTTTTACCGTGAACCCACAAAAATTACTAAATACATGAGAGATATTAAAACGAGGAATGCAAAATTTATTGGCAGTTTTTTCACCTCCAAGCTTTTGCAAGAAGGAGAACACGTTTTTCCAGAACATATCTTAATCCGAGAGTTTCCATGTCAGGTTTTTGATTCGCGCGCGTTATTACCAGCAAAGCTTGAAGGGCTTTATTTCTTTGCCAATACGTCAGATTGTAGATACATGAAGAATGAGTAAATGTTTTCAGAGAGCTACCTGATCGGGTCTACTGAGTACAATTTGCATTCTAACAACATGATGCATGCATATGATGAGGCGAGAACTCGAATAAGTAAAGAATATGGCTTCGTTTTCCAAAAGTTTCCAAACCGCTTTTCTGTAGCAGATGAGCTGGTTTCACCTTCAGGTCATGCGTTAAGAATGTTTATTGAATTTACAAAAGGAAATGCTTCTCTTGTAATGTTCCTGTCGTTGATGTGAAATAATGAAGATATTTTGCTTTCTGACTCCGTATATTGAATAAAAAATGGATTTACAAAATTCGTTGGTAAGCGTCTCATGTAGGTTCAAAAGTGAATGTCATTCACGCCCCCCCCGCGCCCTCCGTCGCCGCTGTCCGTTCGGAAACATACTCCCCCCCCTCGAAGACCTTTGGATTTCGAGGAGGTAACAGGCATAGATTGCGGGTTGCACGTCGAATGATCCCTCTTGAAGTTCTCACGTCTGCTACTCTGGCGACTCCATCAGGACCAGGGTACAGCTTGTGAATTCTGCCCATTCTCCATTTTAGTGGTGGTAAGTTGGGCTCCTTGATGACAACTAGCTCTCCGTCTTCTAATTGTCCTTGAGAAGTGCGCCATTTTGATCTCTCTTGCAGCTCACACAGGAACTCGGTGCGCCATCTCTCCCAAAACTGTTGACGCATTAGCTCAATCTTGTTGTAAGTGTTGAGTGAGGCGGGTGACACGTTGGAATTCAGCAGGTCTGGTGAAGGAAGTGACGTCAACGGCCTGCCGATCAAGAAGTGCCCGGGAGTCAAAGGATAGAGGTCTGTGGGATCGGATGAAAGAGGAGTAAGAGGACGGGAGTTCAATATAGCCTCAATTTGAATGAAAAGAGTAGACAACTCTTCAAACGTTAAATGATTATTGCCTACTGTTCTGAGGACGTGAAATTTGGCTGACTTTATACCAGCCTCCCAAAGCCCACCGAAGTGGGGGGAATAAGCCGGCGAAAAGTGGAACTTAATACCTTCGGTGGCGGCGAAAGATGATATTGATTGTTTACCCGACTTTAGCAATGCTACTAATTCATTGCTTGCGCCCACAAAGTTTCTGCCGTTATCACAAAAGATATCGCTTGGTTTGCCTCTGCGTGATATGAATCGTTTTAAACACAAGAGAAAGTTGTCGGCACTAAGGTCTGAGGCTGCTTCGAGATGCAAGGCTCTGGTGGAAAAACAGACAAATAAGCACAGATAGGCCTTGATTATTCGACAACCACGACCTTTGCGATCTCTAATAAAGAATGGCCCGGCAAAATCGACCCCTGAAATTTGATAGGGAAAATTGGAAGTTACTCTACTGGCTGGCAAGTTTCCCATCATAGGTTTGACGGATTGCGTTTTTAAAATGTAACACATTTTACAACTATTTATTGTTTTTTGCGCTAGTCGCCGCCCTCCAAGAGGCCAATAAGTTTGCCGTATATTTGTCAACAATAGTTGTGGACCGCAATGAAAAAGTCTCTCATGCTCACGAGTGAATAAGAGTTTAGTAAAAGCATGATTTGAATCTAAAATTATAGGATGTTTCTTACTGTAAATTTCTGGAGCATTGTCTAACCGTCCACCGACTCGCAAGAATCCCTCGTCGTCTATAAAAGGCGACAAAGACAACATGCGTGATTTTCGAGGTAAGTCTTTTTTATTTTTTATTAAATTTAGTTCTAATTCGAAACATTGTGATTGATGAATTTTTATCATGTAATTCAAGGCTAACTTTAATTCTGATGTGGTTAAAAAATCTGTAGACTTTGATTTTGGATGTTTAAGATTATGAATAAATCTCATAGCATAAGCTAAACCTCTATGTAATGTATTGAAATTAGAATTTGTATTAAATCTTACGATGGTTTCAGGTAAATTTGAATTTGTGTTTGTTATAGCAGTGCATGTGATTGGAGAAGGAAGTGTAGATGCGGTAGAATCGAGGTGAGTGCAAGTAAGGACCTTTTGTTCAGGTACGTTCGACATCCTTACCGTATCAAGAGGCCAGCTCGTGTCATCTTCGCAGAGAAACGAAGGTCCTGTCCACCATAGGTGAGACTCAGGTATGTGCTTTGGATTCACTCCTCTTGACGCAAGATCCGCCGGATTGTGAGACCCCGGCACATGCCTCCAAGAACTAAAAGATGTTAATTGCTGAATTTCAGCGACTCGATTGGAGACAAAGGTTTTCAAGTCATGTGCCTGAGATCCTAACCAGCTTAGGACTACCGTGGAGTCGCTCCAATACAGCACTCTATTAAAGGTGAGCCGCACAGCTTCTATCACCTTCGAAGCCAAGCGAGCCCCTAACAATGCTGCGCACAGCTCAAGTCGTGGTATGGTTTGACATTTTAATGGTGCTACTCTAGTTTTGGCACATAGTAATCTTGATGTAATATTGCCAGACTCGTCCATTGTACGTACATAACAACATGCTGCGTATGCATTCTGCGATGCATCGCAGAACACGTGTAATTCTACACTGACTGGATTATTGGTAAGTACAAATCTGGGTATTTGAAGTGAAGATAAATTCGATAGACACTTTACAAAATCATACCACATTTTTTCCAACTCTTCAGGAATTGGGTCGTCCCAATCTAGTTTTGAGAGCCACAACTTCTGAAGGATAATCTTTGGTGTAATGGTGCATAAACTTAACAAACCAAGTGGATCAAATAGTTTAGAGGAGGCTGATAATATTGTCCGTTTGGTAGCTTCCGCTGGACAATCGAACTGAGTAGGAAAACTCAATGTGTCCAGACGAGGATCCCAACGAAGCCCTAATAGACTTGATTGTGAAGTAGAATCCAAATTTTTTGGAATAATCAAGCTAGGATTTTCCTCAAGTATAGAAGGAGTGTTGGTGCGGAATTTGCGCAGTGGGAATCCTGCTGAATGCAAAATACTGGACACTGAATGTGTTATTTGGCGAAGTTCAGATTCGCAGGAAGAGCCTGTCAAAATGTCATCAACGAAAAAATCTTTGGCTATTATTTGTGCAACAGTTTTATCAGGGCATTCGTTAGCCAATTCAATGAGGCACCTTGTGCTAAGGAAAGGAGCCGAAGCTGTTCCATATGTCACGCTATTTAACTCAAATGATTTCACGGGACTGTTATCATTGTCACGCCACAAAATCATTTGAAGATGTCGTTGATCCGGTTGTACAAGAATCTGACGATACATTTTTTCTACGTCGGCTGTTACTACGTATCGATGTTGCCTGAAGCGTAGAAGGATAGAAAACAGGTCGTCCTGCACAACCGGGCCGACGTGTTGGATATCGTTGAATGATACTCCTGATGCTGTTTTCGCCGATGCATCAAAAACGACCCTCAGCTTGGTGGTTTCACTGTGTTCCCTGATCACTGCATGATGCGGTAAGTAACACCCATTTTTATTAAGAGGCACTTCACTCATGTGTCCCAGGCTTTCGTATTCTTTCATAAATTCTGTGTATTGTTCCCTTAAAGACTCATTACGTTTTAGTTTTCTTTCCATATGAAAAAAGCGTTTTTCGGCAATGTGATACGATTCACCTAATGCTTCAGGACTATCACGAAGAGGAATGCGCACGCAAAACCGACCATCACTATTACGATAAGTTGTATCCTTAAATAAAATTTGACAGGGATTAGTATCTTGAAGTGCATTGTCTGAACTAGGAATTTCTTCTAGTTCCCAAAATTTAGAAAGTTGCTGTTGGATTTCTTGACTGAAGTGGCAAAATGAACGTTTAGTTGGAGGACAAGAAGTGCTCCCCCCCATGGAGCCAGCCACTATCCAACCGAAATGGGTTTCCTGAAGAATAGGCTTATTTGGGCCTAGTTTTAATTGAGATGAACCAATCAGATCCCAAAAAACATCTACACCTAACAACATGTCTATTTCAGAAGGACAATTGAATTTTGGGTCAGCCAATTTAATGTAGCTGGGAATGTCTAATTGTTGCAGGTTTATTTTAATTTGAGGGATTTTATCTGTTATGTGAGGTAAGATGTAACATTTAACTGACATATTAAATGAGCTATGTACCGAATTGACTACTACATTGCAATGTTCTGTTATGTTGATTGTCATATTATTAATGCCAGAAATGCATTGCACTTGGCCTTTTATTTTTGGAAGGCCAATTTGAGAACGAGCAGATTCGGTTATAAAAGAAGACTGACTTCCACTATCTAGCAGAGCCTTAAGTGTGTATACTTTGTCATTGTTTGTCACCTCCACCAAGACCGTAGACAGAAGAGTCTGATTGGAAGCGACAGCAGACATGCTTACAATATTGTTACTGATTTCATCATTACTTGTTTCAGGACATGAAGAAGGGTTAATGGATGTACTGACAAGAGAAGTAGTACCCTCTTCCTGACTATTATTTGTTTGTGAGTGTTGAAAATATGATGGTTTGTGTAGTAATGTGTTATGTTTTCTTTTACAGATGCGGCAGCCACCGAGTTTACATTGATAAGACAAGTGACCACTGCGAAGACAATTGGAGCAAAGCTTCCACTGAGAGACCTTCATATTGCGTTCCTCGACGGACATAGACTTAAATTTAACACATTCGTATAACTTATGAGGTTGTTTACATGCTAAGCAGCAATCAGCAGAGCCATCAAATGAGCCACGAGACCCTTGTGCTGACGCAATAAAAGATTTTGATTTGGCAAAGATGTTACGTTTTTCTACTTTAGTGTTTTTATTTACTTGCACCGTTTCCAATACGGTTGCACGATGACGCAAGAATTCAAAAAAATCGTTCAATGTTGGAGATTCCAAGTTGCTACGAAACTCCTCCCAAGTCCTACTAGTTACAGGGTCTAACCTTGACGAAGCTAAATAAATAATTAATGTATCCCATTTGTCCGTTGGCTCACCGAGAGAATTTAATGCACTTAAGTTCTTTGAAATGATATCTATTAAGTTACGCAAACCTTGGTGCGACTCCTTTACTAATGTATCAATGGAAAATAAACCCTTAAGATGTTCATTAATTAATAGACGTTTGTTATCATATCTGTCACACAAAAGCTTCCAAGCAACTGGATAATTTAACGTTGAAACTGTCACAGAATTAATAACGGACTTAGCAGAACCTTCTAAGTATGTTTTTAAATATTGAAACTTGCTAATATCATCGATTGATTCGTTGTTATGTATGAGCGACAAAAACATGTCCCTAAACTCTAACCATTTGCTTGAGTTACCATCAAACGTTAGTAACTTAATTGATGGAAGTTTTAAATTGGAATGTTTACAACTGCCACTCTGAGATAATTCATCTAAATTTTTTGCCTTATTTTCGTTAAAAAATTCATTTAATTCTTGTGCTGTAGCTATAAGATTATAAAACCTATTTTCAATTTCCTCTCTTTCCTTTATTTGCTTTTCACTATCCTCATCTAACAATTCTATCTTTCCTTGAGTTTCCTCAAATTGGTACAAAAGATCTTGTAATTTATTTAAACGAACTGTTAGTTCGGATGATTGTACTTTAGTTATTTCCTTTGTAGTTAATAAAGGCGTTAAAAACTTCTCAAATAACGTAACACGGGTCTTAATTTGACCTCTTATTTTAATAAGTTCTTTTAAGTCCGCCATTTTGTGTGCGGAAACAATGAATTGCAGATTATAAAGAAATTGAACAAATAGTCAAGTAAAGCGCACAATACCTTATTTCGCACGGCTGGGTTGTTAGCAAACCGGTTTGGCGGCCGGCCGATGCAGTTTCGTTGAGATCGTAGCTTCGTAGCACAACACAATGACACAGTGCGTGTAGTTGGAATGACACTGTGTTTACTTATTGACTTCCACTTTTCGTCAATTTGTTCCCAGAAAATGCTGAAATATTCGGCAAATATCGTTGATTACGTGTTTTACACGGCAAATAATTAGTTTAGGGTGAATTTTAGATGGATTTATGACAAAAATGATTTGACTGTTGAGTAGGTACGTAATTTGAATTTTTGATTGAAATTTCACTTCTAAAAGGCACTTTGAACACTGATTTACGAACTACTATTTTCACTTTTGTTGAGACTACACTGAAAATGTGGGATTGGAAATGTATTGGGATAGGAATGGGCTTACTTCCTTCGGGGAGCGGCTTCTTCGTATAATCCGTAGACTTCCTTAGGGAAATTCACCTTCCTTTTTTGCAAATATAACGTCGGGTTCACCAACTTATGTCGTTGATGTGAAATAATGAAGATATTTTGCTTTCTGACTCCGTATATTGAATAAAAAATGGATTTACAAAATTCGTTGGTAAGCGTCTCATGTAGGTTCAAAAGTGAATGTCATTCACGCCCCCCCCGCGCCCTCCGTCGCCGCTGTCCGTTCGGAAACATTCCTTTTTAAAATTCTAGATAATTTCCATAGTTCAGGACAGAGTAACTTGAGTGCGAGTATTAATACAACGCATTTTCCCGGTGAAACAGAAGCGTGGCTTCATGAATTATCAGATCGGTTCCAGATTTTACAGAAGCGGTTGGAGAGGTGTGACTCTTTAATATGGCATAGTAAAGAAGAATGGATCATTGGATACGAGTGTGGTGCCGCCCTGATGAACAGAGGATCAGAGGCGGTTCGAGTGGTATGCGACATATTGAAAGACGCAATTAACACCACTAAGATAGGTATAGAAATTTTTAAGTTTCGTCGAAAGGGATGGCCATTTATACGTCCCTGCAACTTAAGAATACCTAGATCTAATATATAAACATGACAGAAACAGAGAACTATATTATTAAGGTCGTAAAAATTTATCCTAAACTACATAGAATGAGAATCGATGACTGGGTATTATGGATTCTAAATCCTAAAAATTCAGAAGTTCCAGAGTGGAAATTAGCGGTTTATGGGCTGTGTCTTGATGCTCCAGCACGGGATTTCATTGTTCATAGGTCCTACATTCGTACTCTCGATTCTTCATTTAATAATCATGATCTCAGTAAAAATTCATTACTTGAGTTAGTACTGAATTCTATTATAATGCTTTTACCACATCATAGTAAATGGGCCTCTATACCACATTATTTGGTGATTGATCATCATCCCGAGCATAATTACTATATGTACTACTTCTATCAAAAAAGTAGGTACGGTACAAAAACGGTTTGGTTCCTGTTTGTAAAATTACTTACTAGAACATTTAGCTATTTTTTTGGTTTAAATAATTTTAAATCTTTTTAAAAGTTACCTTTTTTTTGTATATGTAATGTATCAAAATATTGTTCTTTGGGCACTGCCCAAAAAGTAGGGTCTTCCGAAATATGTTTCTTTAATCTACACTCATCACGTTGTATTTTTTACACCAATAATATTGTGTAGGATTTCGCACAACACCAGAAACCATTGCCACCTTAGCAGTTTTAATCTCGTTCTTTGATCCACGGCTTTTTCACACTTCCGCAATTTCCACATTGAGCTGCGTAGAAAAACTATTTAACTGCACATTAAAATTTTTCCTTAAAACAATTATATGCACACATTTGGCACGTTCTCTTCATTTAATTTATTCATATTCTTCGATGCAATATCCGCCTTTGACGCCATTTTATTGTTATGGTAGGCAGCGCCGCGAGTGTTGATAATTAGTACTAAAAACTGACGGAAAAGTGGCTTATGAACCGCCCAATTACATTACGGCTAAGCGTATTGAAAATCGCAAAGCGCTCTATTCAATGCGGCGTACTTTTGATCAGCTGTTTTGAATACGGCGTATCTTTAATCCGCCGCATTACAATACGGCGCCGTTTTCTAAAACAGCTAGTTGCTATGTAATACGGCGAAATATACAATACGCCTGCGACATATACAGGGTGACATGGAAATTCGACCTATTCCTTGAAAGGGGTCATACTAGAGGTCATTTGCAACAAATTAAGCCCAGTGAACCAGGGGTCAAAACTGGATGGTTACCGAGCTGTAGCAGTTCTTCGATATTTAAGAAATTTTCCGACTTGTTACCAAAAACCATTAATTATGAATAAACTACTACACTCAAAACATTGAATTGATACTTTTCTGAAAGTTGAAAAATAAGTGATCAATTTAAAAAAAAACGTTGACCCAAAACATACATAATCACAGATATAAAAGGTCCTAAGTAGCAATAAATTTTATTTTCTGATATTTTTCCCGAAAATCGCCGTAAGTTATTGAAAAATAGTTGTATGAATGTTGGCGTACAAATTAGTAGAATAACTTACTGGACTCATTAGCTTCCCAAAAAGGTATAAATGTTATTACCTTTCCCAGCTGTTATAAATAAAATCAGCAAAAGGACGCTCTAGGTCAAACTTTTAATTTTTATTTGTTAATTGAATTCAGCTCGAAAGGTACTGTGAATCAAAAATTAATGTAAAGTGATAAAGTTTAATGAAAAAAAAAACAGTAAACAATTACAAATCCTGTTCAAACTGTCTACCATTGTTGCGTATGCCAGCACGGAGCCTACGACGTACTTCGCTCACTGTCGCTCGCGTTGAAATTGAGGTTTTTATTTGTTCGGCAGCTGCCCAAATTCTCTGCCTCAACTCTTCAACGGAGGTCGCTGGTTGATGCGCAGGGTACACCAAGTCCTTCATGTAACCCCAGAGATAAATGAAAGAAAGGGCCCAACAGAGAAGATTTTCATTGACTGTTTGGATGGGAATTGTCCATGATAAGGTGATCGGGCCTTTCTTCTTGCCCCAAAATTTGAATGGCATATCCTACGAAAACTTTCTAAGAGAGGAAGTGTATACGCTTTTGGAAGATGTGCCACTAGCTATCAGAAGAGACATGGTCTACCAGCACGATGGGTGCCCAGCTCACTTTTACCGAGGTGTGCGACAATGGCTGGACGAGAATTATCCGCTGAGGTGGATCGGTCGAGGTGGCCCGACGTCATGGCCGGCGAGAAGTCCAGATTTAACGCCATGCGACTTTTATCTCTGGGGTCACATGAAGGACTTGGTGTACCCTGCGCATCAACCAGCGACCTCCGTTGAAGAGTTGAGGCAGAGAATTTTGGCAGCTGCCGAACAAATAAAAACCTCAATTTCAACGCGAGCGACAGTGAGCGAAGTACGTCGTAGGCTCCGTGCTTGCATACGCAACAATGGTAGACAGTTTGAACAGGATTTGTAATTGTTTACTGTTTTTTTTTTCATTAAACTTTATCACTTTACATTAATTTTTGATTCACAGTACCTTTCGAGCTGAATTCAATTAACAAATAAAAATTAAAAGTTTGACCTAGAGCGTCCTTTTGCTGATTTTATTTATAACAGCTGGGAAAGTTAATAACATTTATACCTTTTTGGGAAGCTAATGAGTCCAGTAAGTTATTCTACTAATTTGTACGCCAACTTTCATACAACTTTTTTTCAATAACTTACGGCGATTTTCGGGAAAAATATCAGAAAATAAAAGTTATTGCTACTTAGGACCTTTTATATCTGTGATTATGTATGTTTTGGGCCAACGTTTTTTTTTAAATTGATCACTTATTTTTCAGCTTTCAGAAAAGTATCAATTCAATGTTAAGAGTGTAGTAGTTTATTCATAATTAATGGTTTTTGGTAACAAGTCTTAAAATTTCTTAAATATCGAAGAACTGCTACAGCTCGGTAACCATCCAGTTTTGACCCCTGGTTCACTGGGCTTAATTTGTTGCAAATGAGCTCTAGTATAACCCCTTTCAAGGAATAGGTCGAATTTCCATGTCAACCTGTATACAATAAAGAGTAGGTATGTAAAAAAAATATAATGATCACGCACTAGTTTTTTACACCATTCTAATCCCTATTAATATTATAAATGCTAAAGTAACTCTATATGTCGGTCTGTTACTATTACACGCCTAAACTGCTGAACCGATTTTGACGAAATTTGATATAAAATTAGCTTGATTTTGAGATGGCGAGTTGACGCATAAGTCGCATGTCCATCAGCCATTTTTTTATGTCCCCACTGCTGGGGCACAGGCCCTCCTTATGGGTGGTAAGGAGGATGGGCCATAACCCACCACGCGGGCCCAATGCGGATTGGTGGGTGTTAACGACTGCAAATGCAGCCGGGACCAACGGCTTAACGTGCCTTCCGAAGCACGGAGGAGCTCGAGATAATAAATTTTTGGTCAACCATCCCATGACCGACCCTTGCGAACGTTGCTTAACTTCCGCATACGCTGGGCCAAGCGCTAAACCACTACGCCACCGAGCTCCACATAAGTCGCATAACACAAAATAAAATTCGCCAACTCGTCGGTCGGCCAGATTCGACATGGCGAGTTGACGATCAAGTCCCAGTTTATCCCTGAAGTTATGAATATTACTTTGGCAGATAGTGTTCCAAAAGAACAAACCGCGTTAGCCGTAACGGTCATCGTCTCCTTATGTGGAAGGACCATTCCCACTTCTTTTATTGTACTGCCTGATTCTTGGGAAAACAAAACGCTATTGGGAATCGGTTTTATTGTCGATGCGGGAATGATACTGGATGCACTACAATTTTTGTGGTATTTCAGTCGAAAGTCAAATATGAACTCTCCGAAGAAGATTTCCTTTGCTTTAAGAAAAAGCCTAAACCAATAGGGCAATCCCTGCAAGTCATGCGCGGTGTGAAACAAGAAGTGCAGCTGCGGTCGAGACTGCACGCTCTTAGGAGGCTCCCCCTAAGACGAAGGAAGCAGCACTGCCGGAGGAGAGTGCTAGTGTTTATAAGATAATCCCAATTGATGTAGAGAAAAAACATGTCCGAATGACAGTGTTTGATGGCTATACATGCGGCGAGGATAATTACCTACTTTATAAATAATACGAAAACGCAAAAATATTTCACATGACATGATGACATGACATTAGACCGTAGTAAAAGTAAAAAGAACATACAGAGCAATAAACAAAAATCCGGCCAGCGCCTCACCCCTCGACATCCTGCCACTCGAGGAAAAATATAAGGGCATCATTGTTATCAAAATTTTCTGGGTAACTTAATCTGTCGTCCCCCGCGTGTAACATAAGGAGGCGCTCCGTTCTCCTTTTCCCTCGCTTCCTGTGTTTCTTCTTCCGTCGAAACTCTACGTTCATTTTCCTTCGGAGGCGTTCTATCCCTTTCCTGTGTCCCTTCGTCCTGCGACATTTCCAACGGGTACAACTTACGAGCGGCTCTTAAGAACTCCCCACCTTCCGTTTTGACCTTGACCACCCTTACAACCCCATCTGGTCCGGGAAAAACTTCCGTCACGAGGGCCAAAGGCCAATTCATCCGTCTCGCCTCACTCTCCACCAGACGCCCTTCGTGGATTACATAATGGAGAATGCAAAAATGAACGTCGAGGAAGCAGAGGTAGAACTGTATC
The DNA here is from genome assembly GCA_950108535.1 of Agriphila straminella. NCBI lineage: Eukaryota > Metazoa > Arthropoda > Insecta > Lepidoptera > Crambidae > Agriphila > Agriphila straminella. Next base: position 14,644,292 of record OX467322.1, on the reverse strand, counting down.
CCAGCTCGAGGACTTCCCGGACTATTGTAAAGATGTAGACGTTAATACTATAAGTGTAAAGGACATCGACGAAATGTGCCCCAGCATGCACAAACGAATGTCCTTCATTATAATTTTTCTATTATTTTTTTATTAAATTAGCAATTATTCATAGTAAACGGACATTCTGTGATAAAAAACGAAAAATTAAAAGTTCTGTAACTACTACACAATTTGCTGTCATCTAAATTCAAAAGCTTGCTATTAGAGATGTTCCGCTTTTGTGTAAAGGCACAATTAGACCACACAATTTCAAGCGTGCGATATCTAGTCTGTCTTGAAATCGAGAGTAGACTACGTTACTCTGTTGCTAACAATTCTCGATTGAAACTGTAATTACATTGCTGCTTTAAATAGGTTAGTTGTAACAATGGTAATGTAACTGCCATTTTCGTCAGTATTTTAGCATACCGCTGGGTGGGGCGCATAGGGTCGGAAACCCCTGCCTTAGGTAATAAAAGTTAAAAGCCGTCGTATGATGTACAGTTGTGCTCGTTCATACGAGCGATTTTTTCAACGCGCGATATTTTTACCGCCGACGAAGTTCTACGGGCTATCTTATGTCCAGGCCTGGACATAAGGTACGGTCAACGGCCCACTGGGCTTCCACGACAGGGGAATGATATTCAATCAATTTTATACTCAAATGCAAAGCTATTATTGTTCAAAATAAATTACAGATTTTTGACAGTTTTGTATAACATTCTTTTTCCTTCATTAACTTTTCCCGTGGAACGTTGTCGGCGGTAAAAAATATCGCGCGGTGAAAAAAATCGCTCGAGTGAACGATCCCTTAAAAACTCGATAGATTGTGTGGTGCAACTTACACTAAACAATTTATTGACTCGATTTATGGAACGGACTCGTCTGCGCGATTTCAAGATTTGAACAGACACTCTATTTACACTACACTGACACAAGGAGCCGTTTGAACAAATCTGAAGCATTGCCTTTTAGCTCTATTATTTGAAGAAATTGCTTTGGAATTAATGAATAATTAATAATTTTGCATGAAATCCAGAGCTTTTACTTCAAATAATAAAAGCAAAAGGCAATGCTTTGTTTTATTCAATTGAGCCAAGATATCGCACGCTTGAAATTGTGTGGTCTAATTGATGCTTAACGAAATCGATGATTTAAAATAATCAAAATACATTTTAGATCATAATAATATCACAATTATGTCAAATAGCGTTTCGATCGATATTGAAGAAAATCGATTTTAGATTCGTTATCGATTCTACAGAGGTGAAAGTGAGTGACATCCCTAATTGTTTTTTTTTACTCACTCGCTCACTTGCTTTCGTGTGTGTTGTGTAGTGCGTTCTAATTTTTATTTTTGGATTACTTTTAATAACTTGGCTATTCTAACGGACTGATTTCCTGTAATAACATTAGACCCCGGCTTTGATTTATGGACTTTGTGATCTGCTCGAACGATAACTTGGCATTGACATCGGATTTTTGATACACCCCAACCCAATACAAAATGGAAAGTGTTTGTGTTAATTGTGACTCTGCTGGTGGTTCCATGGTATTGGAAGAAGAGCAGATTCTTCGCTGTATACAACAATGGTTGGCACCCCGTCCGGTAAGAATTATGTTGCTTATAATTATTGACAAATATTTTTATTGATTTAGGAGGGTAGAAATACTTAGTAGTTTTGTATTCAATCAAGAGGCGTCAAGAGCATTATCAACTCAATATCTTCAAACAACTCCTTCCTGCACATAATTATTTAAAGCAAATAAATGTCAATGTCTGCCTTTTGTCACAAAAAAATAATTTGTTTCAGGTTCAAGCTCATGATCTCATATGTACAATTTGCTGGACCAGAGCCCATGACACTATACGTTTGTCAGCTTCGACCAATTTAAGCAGAAACTGTGTGCTTTGTAGTAGAATACTGGAACCACGTACTCGTTCACATCAACTAACTACATTAAGAACCAACACTCAACATCATGTTAACATCAGAAATATAATTATTTATTATTTATTATTTTAAACAGCCTATTTTAGAGAGGTGTACTCGACATGGTTATCTTTAGCTCCCAACGATTTTTCACGCGTAGTAGACAGCACATTGTCTGGAAGAATAACACCAGATTTGCTGCCGTCGTCGGACGTGTTATCTACTCTAGTTAAGCATCCGGCTCTTCGCCACACTGCATACTCTCAAGACTTAACCTTGTTGTATGAGCTAGGGAGATTTTCCTTACATAAGGTCTCTTACGACCCCTACCCTATGGTAGCCGGAGTGATGATTTTCCCAAAAATTATCCCGGATAGGTCAGCAGCACTGATGAGGGTACAAACAACCTATTTTTCCGGGAATGACTCATACTTTAAACTCGACTTACCAGACATGATGGCCTGCAAAAACAAAACATCATGTTGGATAGTGAACTCCCCCACATGCCGCCAGACTCTCTCGTTGATGTTGTGTCAGAAACGCCCCCACATGATCCAAAACTCCTGTGTGCATCAACTGCTGACAGAAATTAAACCATCCTCCCAGTGTGATTGGCTTATTGCATCCGCCCCGGAACCAGAAGTTCTTCAATTTGAGGGTGGGGTGATGTTAAGCTCCACAAAAATTGCGGGTGAGCTTTTAGTCTTGCAAAATGATGAACTGATCTCTCATGGTCCTGTGTCCCCGTCGGAGTCCCCCCAAGTCTTATCTGCAGAACACGGGGATTACCTTCAATACAACAGACAACTATTTCAACTTAAGACAACATCCATGCAGGTGGGCTATGAAATTCGAGGGAACATTACACTCCCTATACTACATGAAAATTTAGGGTCGTTGAAAGTTGAGGGATGGGTCCCAGAGGAGAAAATACCCATGCTAAAGGAGGAGCCATGGGTGCCACCACGCCATTATACTTGGTGGATCCTTGTGGCTCTTGGATCAGTGATTATTATAATTATATTAGTCATTGTTCGATATAGAGTTGTTTTAAGGAAGTTAAAAACACGAGTCAAGGAAGATCTCTTAGGATGGACCCCTGTTCAAACACATCCGCCTGCCTATAATTTACCTATATCATCATCTGCTCCGTATGATAGAGCCCATATTGTTGTGTAGCTGGGAGAACCATTTGTCAATGATCTACGTCTGGTCATCGACCAAGATTAGAATTAAGAATTATGGAAAGACTAGCACCATTAGAGGTAAAGTAATTAATTATATTGCTAAAATGCACTTACATGCTCTTCATGAACAGGACCGCTAATAAATCTTTATTTTTCAGATTCGAGCATCTCATTATATTTGTCACCCCTGCTGGCAGAGGGTTGATCGTGCAGCTTTGCATTATTCAACACCGTCTACATCAAGAGCTTCTTCCGAGTCTTCAACTTCAACGTCTTTGAGATGTGCAAATTGTGGTATTCGTTTAATAAGAGAACGCCGTCACATCCTTGATGATGATACCATTCTAATGCAAGTACAGCAACAAGTGTCACCACAAGTGGTAAATATTTTCTTTTTTTTAATTAAGTTAGGTAGGTAGTAACTATTTTTTTTAATATCAGTTAAAAAAATCATTTTTACCAACTTTATTAATTGTTACCAAATCAGACTTTTTTATATCATGTTTTACCAGTTGTAGGTATATGTAGCTTAACAAAATTAACAATATTAATTATTTTGAAAAGAGAAATATATGTAGCTTACTTCCGCAAACAAAATATGCAAGATGCACCGCCCGCCCGCCCGCAAAAATATGCAGCACACCACAAAATATAAGTGCACAATACCTGCATTTAGCAAGACAGCAACACACCTTGCACCTTCACCAATTAGGCTACTCTACACGTGTTTCGCCCCAACCCGGAGCATCCTCAGGAGTTAGATCGTGCGCAAACCAACACCGAATGAGCAACTACGCCCTCCGACACCGTATTTATTGTCACTTCCTCCCCACTGCCGGACACTGCCACTGCCACACTACGGTGTCGGAGGGCGTAGTTGCTCATTCGGTGTTGGTTTACGCACGATCTAACTCCTGAGGATGCTCCGGGTTGGGGCGAAACACGTGTAGAGTAGCCTAATTGGTGAAGGTGCAAGGTGTGTTGCTGTCTTGCTAAATGCAGGTATTGTGCACTTATATTTTGTGGTGTGCTGCATATTTTTGCGGGCGGGCGGGCGGTGCATCTTGCATATTTTGTTTGCGGAAGTAAGCTACATATATTTCTCTTTTCAAAATGGTTTGGGACTTCCGCCAAGTGACGCCTGATTCAATCAAATACTAACAATATTAAATAAAAAATGTTAACCTTTTTAGGGATTTTTTATGATGATTTACCTATATGTATAGTATTTCAAGTTTTACAATTAGTCATTCTTATATCAATTATTTTATTTAACAGGTAACTGCAAGTGACTACATATGTGGCTCTTGTCACACACTATTTATAAACAGAGATCCTGCTGTTAGTTCACAACATCCACAGGAGATAATTGCAGGTCATGAACATGTTTGTTTGAGATGTGGGTGTTCATTGGAACAAATTCGGAGACACTCTATAATGGAAGAAAGAAACCAAAATATTGTTAATGTTGTACGGAATTGGATACATCCAAGAGAGGTGAGAAAGTAATTTATTTCATCATTAATTTCATCTTTATTTACAAGTTTGTTTTTTTCTAAAGACATCACTAGTGTGTAAAGTGTGTCCTCTTTAATAAATATAAGGTTGCAAATATCGTTAAATGTCAAAAGTGCTTAATTATTAAGTTTATTTGAAAAAAGCAATATTGACTTCTGAATATGTATAACTAACGATTTTACATACATGATTATTATTTTTAGATTCGCTCATCGGATGCACTGTGTCATGGATGTCATCGTAACGCGGAAAGGGAAGCTGTCAATATGGCGTTACCTGAGTTACAAGCCAATCCAGTTCCACAGAACGCCCAACAAATAATCTTACCGAACTACTCTAGAGCATCAGATACGCATAGAAGATGCATATTTCTACAGTGTCGGAGTACATCTTTGCGAGTAGTTCCACTTGTTTTAAGAGTTCGGCTTATCAAAGATTATAAATATTATATACCACCAGGTTGCCGCATATGTGAAATGCATTTAGCCAGACCGTCATGGGATGACCTCATCAATGTTGAACATGTGAATCGAAGCTTCACAGCCGCTCATATAGAAGATTATTCTGAATTATTGAAAGTTGATAATAATGTCTTAGATTTTGAAAATATCCATCAAATGGATGACAATCTAGTTTGGTATTGGATAGGTCGTACTAAACAACAGTTCACGGAACTCATAGCAGAGTTACCCCAGTTTCCAAAAAAAGCTACTTCTCTCGGAGCCTACTTAATGAAACTTCGTACTGGTGATTCAGACGATAGAATTGCAACACTACTTAATATTGCCAGAAGCACTCTATCGAAATTAATAACGAAAGCTCGTGAAATAATGGTAGAACATTTTGTGCCTGCTCATTTAGGACTGCAACATATTAATAGAGAAGAAGTGGCCGCAAGAAATCTGTATATTCCAGAGTCATTATTTGGAAATCCTGGTAGTGATATACAACAAAGAAAAGCTATTGTCATTATGGACGGTACATATATTTACGTACAAAAAAGTAGCAATTATGCATACCAAAAAAATACTTATTCGCTGCACAAATATAGAAACCTTGTCAAACCGTTTATGGTAGTATGTTGTGATGGCCACATAATTGATGTACTGGGCCCTTATCCAGCTACAAAATCAGATGCAGATATTGTAAGGGAGGAGTTTGATGAAACAAAACCAATGCGTCAGTATTTTAGAGAAGGTGATATCATGATATTAGATAGAGGATTTCGAGATAGCATTTCTTTTCTAGAAAGATTAGGATATTCTGTGCATTATCCTCTCTCACTAGAACTGAATGAACATCAACTAAGCACAGAACATGCTAATGAATCACGCAAAGTGACTCTGTGCCGTTGGGTGGTGGAGGTGGTAAACGGCCGATTCAAAGGTGACTACAAGCTGCTGCGCCAAGAATTTTTCAATAGAGCCTCCACTCATTTATTTAAAGATTTCAAGGTTGCAGCAGCATTAATAAATAGATTTCACCCACTTTTAGAAAACAGAGAAGATGCACATGAAATAATTTCAGTAATACAAGAAAAAATGTTTACTAGCAATTCATTAGCTGATTTTGTAGCTGATAACAACTTAAATAGAAGACGAGCCCAATTTGAAAGCATCACTGTAAATAGCGAAAATATTGGAGATTTTCCGCAAATGGAATTAAATGATTTAATTTTGATATCATTGGGAGTTTATCAAATAAAACAGGCACGGTCATACTACGGTGAACATGTTAGACAAAATGGTTCCTATATTATTGAGGTAGCGAGCGAGGTAGATGAAGAATTAATTAATCGACTCCAGTTAAATGCTGAAAACACAACTTTACTACGAGGCAGAATACAAAGTCGCCACATTAGTAGGAAAACTTATTTTGTTTATATTATTATTGATTCTGCACAATTTGGGAGGCAAGCAATAATACATTACTGTTGCAATTGCATCGTTGGGCGCAGAACAATTGGTTGCTGCGCCCATGTCATGACCATAATTTGGTATTTGAGTTTTGCAAGACACCAAGATAATATCCACCCGCCGGCACAATTCCTGGATGATATACTTATATTAAATAGAGATGATGATGATATATAAAATAAAGAAAATATTTTTAAGTAAAAGTGTTTTATTTAATTAACTTCTATTAATCCAATAGTCATATTGTTGTAATAGATAGCTTAAATAACAACAATATACTAAACAACCATAGGTATTACCACCCATAGGTTCATAAGAATAGAACTAGGTATCTACCTCCTTAGTTAATAATACGAATAATACTTATCACTACTAGTATTTATATTAGGTATTTATGACATTATGTAAAGATAGTTTATACTCCCATCCGGCCATCCCATATAATATCTGTTTATTTTTATAAAAATCATAATGATAACAAGGTACATAAATGTACCTAACTACCAATAGTAAAATATAGTAACGTAAATGGAAAGCTTTAAACATTTCATTTTAAGAAATCTATTATAAACAGGTACCTAGTTATGTATCATAGGTGCCTACTGCCAACACTCTTAAAACGATAGGTATATGAGCATTTAGTATTTTATTTGATGTTCATTTAATTCAATTCATATTATTTAAGTGCTTACATAGCGGTAAACAATAACTCTATTCAGAACATATAAGGTGTACCTACATCTTTTACGATTAAGTATAACCTCAAAATCTAATACATTCTGTAGTGGGCCACAGTTCCTCAAGTTGTCCGTGTTTCAACAAATGCCTGATGAGAATTTATAAATGATTCCGAACACAACTAGCATTTTTTCATTGCTGTGCGTTCTGGGGCATTAATGTATGGGAAACGAGCGATGTCCTTTGATTTCGCTTTTTCTAACACTATGTATAGAAGTAAATGAGACATAATATACAAATAGAAGTTTTATGTTGAACTCTAGACAAATACAACTTCTTAGAATGAATCTCATTATTTTAATTGTATTTTTACTCATGAATGGAGTGAAATCTTTTAATACAGAAAATTCGATCTTTGTTAAGACAAAGACCCCTGTAATAAAAGACGCCTTGATAGATGACTACGAAAATGAAGCATTAATAATAAAATTAACACCTCCTTCATGAATGATCTTGGATGCTCTAAAAACTGTAGATAAAGAAAGGACTCCTCATGAAAATTATTCAAAACTTCTATTACAACTGGGATACCTCGAAAAAGTTTATGAAGGTCAATATCTCGACATTCTCAACTCATTCCAACAAATGATCGTCACGCCATATCCAGTGAAAATAGAAGGGGAATCCAAAAAGTTTGACATGACACACCTTTCCAGACAAAAAAGAAATCCATTAAGGATATTCTTCGCTTTTCTTCGTGCCATCAGACCGGTTGCTCGTGTGGGAGGAAAATTGACTCGGTATGGTAAATTCATAAAGACCATGAAGTATACTGGTTATGTTGCAACTACTGCAGTCTTTGCTTATGAAATGGCTGAGATTTTCGGAGCAATCCCTGATAAAAAGTATGAAGAACTAACTTTCCAAATAAAAGAATTATACGAGTTGCGTGGTGGGGATCTTAAAATGTTGGACAAAGTCGCGCTAGTCACTATGTCATTAAATGAACAAATATTAGACTCCACCAAAGAACTTACTAAGTTAATCGGGGAAGTAGATTCACTCCGAATTAAAATGGAGAGGCTCTCACTTGTTATCAAGTTATCTCAACAAATTGACATTCTCCTTAATGATATTAATGAGTGGAAAAATTCTTGTTTTCTTTATGAGCTTGGACAATCAAAAGTCATGGGTGGACAAGAAAATACCTCCGGGTTTAACACTTTTACACTGACACTTAATAGTTCTTCACTCACTCTTTTTATGTATAATACTTCTTTAGCACATTCAGCAGCGGCGATGTATTCTGCCTCGGTGGTGGACAGTGCGACGATTGGCTGCTTCCTCGTACACCAACTGATCAAGTTGTTGTCAAAGAAGATTGCGTAACCGGTTGTGCTTCTTCTAGTGGTGACATCTCCAGCATAATCAGAATCACAATATGCTGTTATACTGTTCTCGTTCTGGTTGCTCTCATAAATTATTCCTTTATCTGAGGTTGCTTTTAAGTATCTTAGTATTCTTTTAACGATCTCAACGTGTCTTTCAGTAGGTTTTTCAGCGTTTCTGCTGCAGTAGTTTACTGCGAAACTGATATCTGGTCTGGTTTTATTCGACAGGTAAGTAAGACTTCCTAACAATTCTTTGTATGGAAAACATGCATTTATTTTTCTTCCTTCTTCGGGTATACTTTCCATAGGTGTATTTACTGTCTTAGCATCTTTTAGATTATGTATCAGCTTCTCTTGTTTTAATTTTAAGTAGTTATCTTTTCTTTCTATTTCCATTCCTAAGTATTCACTTCTTTCTAAGGAATCACTAAAAATTCACTTCTATCTTTGTTTGAAATCTTTCTTTTATCTTTTTTGTAATTTCTATTATTTCTTCTTTATTACCAATTATAATACAAATAAAGTTACTGTAATTTTACTTTATTTTTAATTTTAGATCTCCCCATAATTTTCCGACATTTACCGTATTTTTAGACTAGCAACACCGTAATTTTGACAAATAGAGTTGCAGACACTGTCTAGTGGTGACATCTCCAGCATAATCAGAATCACAATATGCTGTTATACTGTTCTCGTTCTGGTTGCTCTCATAAATTATTCCTTTATCTGAGGTTGCTTTTAAGTATCTTAGTATTCTTTTAATGATCTCAACGTGTCTTTCAGTAGGTTTTTCAGCGTTTCTGCTGCAGTAGTTTACTGCGAAACTGATATCTGGTCTGGTTTTATTCGACAGGTAAGTAAGACTTCCTAACAATTCTTTGTATGGAAAACATGTATTTATTTTTCTTCCTTCTTCGGGTATACTTTCCATAGGTGTATTTACTGTCTTAGCATCTTTTATATTATGTATCAGCTTCTCTTGTTTTAATTTTAAGTAGTTATCTTTTCTTTCTATTTCCATTCCTAAGTATTCACTTCTTTCTAAGGAATCACTAAAAATTCACTTCTATCTTTGTTTGAAATCTTTCTTTTATCTTTTTTGTAATTTCTATTATTTCTTCTTTATTACCAATTATAATACAAATAAAGTTACTGTAATTTTACTTTATTTTTAATTTTAGATCTCCCCATAATTTTCCGACATTTACCGTATTTTTAGACTAGCAACACCGTAATTTTGACAAATAGAGTTGCAGACACTGTCTAGTGGTGACATCTCCAGCATAATCAGAATCACAATATGCTGTTATACTGTTCTCGTTCTGGTTGCTCTCATAATTTATTCCTTTATCTGAGGTTGCTTTTAAGTATCTTAGTATTCTTTTAATGATCTCAACGTGTCAAATAAAACAAAATTCATTGCTACAGACACTCCCGAGAAAGATGCTATTGCTCAAAAGAAGAATAAAGGAAACAAAAATAAGGTTGAAAAAGCAAAACAAGACTTATTTAAAAAAGGTAATACTACATTACGAAAGGAGTTGAACAAGGGTAAAAAACAAACTCACGACATAAATAATAATGACACATCAGATGAAGAAGAATTTATAGCCAGTGGATCATCGTCTGGTGGAGAAGAATTTCTTAGTGAAAATGAAGATAATAATAATAGTACTGGATGGAAACTTTTTACCAATACATCGAGATCCAAAAGTCGATGAATTCGTCCTCGTCGTATTTCCATTGAAAGAACTAGATGTCTATTACGTGGCCAAAATATTAGAAAGAATTGATGACGACCAGGACAATTCTGATTTTTTCGTAAGTTTTTTAAGACTGAAAAATAGGACGCTTCAAACATTTTGCGAGCCTATCGTTCCTGATTTAACAGGCATACAAATACGGGATATAAAATATATATTACCGGTCCCAAAAATTATAGGCAGCAGCCGAAGGCAAGCGTCTTTTTCATTTGATGTTAATTTTGACATGTCGCAGTTGAATTTGCGCTAAAGATTTCGATCTCATTATATTTTTGTTATCTATCTTTATTATCATACAATGTTATGTTGTGCCAATTTTAAAATTGAAAAAGTTGATTTTTAATAATAATTTATAAGTTAATTAAGTTAAGTTAATATAAGTTAATTTTGACATGTCGCAGTTGAATTTACGCTAAAGATTTCGATCTCATTATATTTTTGTTATCTATCTTTATTATCATACAATGTTATGTTGTGCCAATTTTAAAATTGAAAAAGTTGATTTTTAATAATAATTTATAAGTTAATTAAGTTAAGTTAATATAAGTTAATTTTGACATGTCGCAGTTGAATTTGCGCTAAAGATTTCGATCTCATTATATTTTTGTTATCTATGTTTATTATCATACAATGTTATGTTGTGCCAATTTAAAAATTGAAAAAGATGATTTTTAATATAGGTAGGTATATAATTCTAATATACTTATCGTTTTTTTAATGAACGTCATAAGACTGATTACGTGCTGATATAGGTACCTACATACTGCTTTAAAAAAAATAAAAGGTATATTTCATAACATATGGTATTATTATTTCATGACAAATAATTAATCATATTAAGAGATTAATTGTGTACCCCATGGTTAAGTGTTGCAACCCCCCCCCGGTTGATAGTGTACGATAGTGAGGACACAGTTAGCCAATTCCCATTTTTTTAAAAAGCTTTGGTATAACTTTTTTATTTATTTAAAATAACATTTCTTAAATGCCAATATGTAGCTAACGAACCTAGGTATTGGCTAGATTAAAAAAAAAGGTTGTTTTTAATGAAAAATCACGAATTGTGAAGGTTTGAATTTTATGTGGTTGACTCTTGAACAGGTCACCCTACCTAAAATGCACGATGCGTATGATACTGGCTAGCATGTGGTGTTTTGCGTAGGTGTTTTTTTATCGTGATTCGTGTCAGATAAAACTCATCTGCAGTATGAACAACACTATAAGCTATAGAAATCGAGCGTTTTGCATAGTCTTTAAACACTGTTGCAATAATAGATCACTTTTTCGAAATACCGAAATACCGGTATTTTAACCTCAAATACCGGTATCAAAATACCGAAAAAATTTACCGGTATACCGGTATTTCGGTATACCGGTATCCATGCCCTACTTGTAACTATCCACCTATTATTGAAGCTAGCGATCGCTAAATATCGGTATTAAATTGAATAGCATTTGTTACTGCAATATGTAAATATAATACAGTACTAGGTTTTGTCCGTGCATTTTCTTTGAAAATATCAAGGCAAAAAGCTAATCCATTTGAGTAAACTTTTTTACCGAGATAGATTAGGTTTTGTCGAGTAATATGCATAAACAAAAGCTCATCTATTAGAGTCTGACTCGTGACTCAAATAGTATAGCCTTTGTAAATTCGCCGCCCGATCTTCACAGCTCAATATGTATTTCTACTAACTTAACCTCGTTAATAACCTTAAACCCCAGTATGAAGGTATTTAATTATTATTTCAATTTTAGTTTGTCGTTGCAATAAATGAATTAATTAGAAAATTATTATTTAGTTACCTACTTATATTTAGAAGAGAACAAGAAGAGAACACAGAGATATAACCTTACTGTACAAAATTTTAAATAATACTGTAGACTCACCTTACCTTTTAAGTAAAGTTTCATTTAAATGCTCAAGATCACTGCGTTCTTGTGATACGTTTTCTGTACCTTGGTGTCGTACAAAGTATGCAAAAAATCGATTTATTCCAAGAACTTAACGTATTTATAATAAGAAGTATAGTTGCATTGATATTTTCAATCTTAAATTCTCGAAATTGAAATCTGAACTCTTAAATATTGTGTAGTATAAGTATAACCTCTTAAATGTACTGATTAATTCTTGTACTCATTCGTTGTTCGTTGTTATTCAATAGTGCAAAAAACATCTTAACTCTTTAGTACGTACTTAGCGAATTCAATGTAAATTATTATAAGTGGAAACTTTTTTGGCAAATGAGTTAGTATATATTAAGTTATTGCTATGTAATGTATAAGGCTGTTTGTTTCCCAATAAAAGATAAATAAATAAAATAAATAAATATTTTGTTAGAAAATTATGAGAATTGTTTTTTCTACATCTATTCATTAAGTTAGATTATGTCGAGTGAAATATTACAGTTAAATGAGCTTCTTAAATCATTGTCTTATATTAGAGATTATCTAGTAAAGTTAGGACCTGAAAGAAGGCAACAGGAAATTGGTTTAAATAAAGTTAAAGAAGCAAAACATTTACATTCGACCTTGGGGAGTATTTTGCCTGTGTTGCACTCTCAGATTGAAAGTGAAGAAATAAGTCCTAAAGATATTACGTCTGTTCATAAAATAATAAATGAAATAAGTATATTTTTTTCTAAAATAATAGATTTATCGATTCCTAAGACACTGCACCCTTACTATCCAATGACACCCAACCAAACATACATCCACTTACATCCAGGGACCACACGGGTAACCAGCCCCAAACAAGCGGCCTTCATTCAACACTCAGGGACCACACGGGTAACCAGCCCCAAACAAGCGCCCTTCACTCAAAACTCAGGGACCACACGGGTAACCAGCCCCAAACAAGCGCCCTTCATTCAAAACTCAGGGACCACACGGGTAACCAGCCCCAAACAAGCGCCCTTCATTTAACACTCATTGACCACACGGGCAACCAGCCCCAAACAAGCGCCTTCCTTTCAACTCTCAGGGACCACACAGGTAACCAGCCCCAAATAAGCGCCCAATCTCAACAAAAATCACATAATGTCGAAAATAGTCTCAAAATTTATGAAATCCATATAGATACATCTAAAAGGATGTTACCTCACATTCTTGTCAATACTCAAATATCAGATATTCCCATGACCTTGCTCGTAGACTCAGTTCCTCTCTTCATAAAAGAATTGCTCTAACCAAAGAAAGTATTAACTTAAAGGGTATCGATCCAGGTGATGACACAACTTCGACCTTAGGCCATTTCCAATCAAAAATAGAACTAGTTCCTAAAAAAATATTCATCATAAATTTCACGTTGTCAATGATATAAATCTTCCTTACGACGGAATCATAGGAACCGATTTCTTTACTTTGTTTGGCTGTAGTATTGACTACACAAAAGATATCCTTCGAATTAAAACTAACGATGTCAAGCTTCACTTTTATAATCCAACCTATTAAAATCGATGCCAACCAGAATTTCAAAATTTTACCCTTGAATTCTGGCGCCGTACTTCTATCATCTTAATCCCAAAATGTTACAGAGAGGACAAATGAAGTGCTAAACTCACTGAGACTCTCTCACTTAAATGAAGAAGAATCATCAACCATAATAGAGCTATGTTCCCAATATTCTGACATCTTCCATCTCCCTTACGACCAACTAACCTTTACCAATGCCCTGAATCATCAAAATAAACCAATACCGATATACCTGTACACACTAAATCCTATCGTTTTCCAGAGTGCCACAAAAAGGAAGTTGCCACTCAAATTGAGAAAATGCTCGATCAAAATATAATAGAGCCATCCTCATCTCCTTGGAGCTCCCCTATTTGGGTGTTTCCCAAAAAGTTGATTCTCAAGGTCAACGCAAATAGAAAATAGTCATAGATTACCGTAAACTCAACAATAAACAAACAACTTTCCGACCTTACCTTTACGGAAACCGCTTTACAACTGTAGCGACATTGATTGTATTAAGTACATCGATTACGTCATAGGGAACGATCGCCTCGTAGCTGCCTGCGCGCAGCGAGTCAGTCTTCCCGTGACCCGCGTCCCTTGTACTTGTTCACTAGATACTTAATTAACTTATGTATTCATCTATCATTCAAGCACCCTTCTGATTACCGCACCAGTAGTGGAGTGACAACCCTTAAGACTCAGATTTATTAATAGGCGGTAAAGTGGTGACCCCGACGTGATATTTTTTTTTCACTCCTCTTGCTCAAAAAGTGCGTCATTGTAGCGTACAAGAGTCGAGATAAAATAGCATAATAAGCCCTAGGGGATAAAGTTTTTTCTTTTTTAATGTTTGTCTATTACCAATGAGCGTACTAAAACGAAAAAGTCTTTATTCAAAATCACGAATAAAAACTCGCTCGACTTAATACTGGGGGTCTATTACGAAAAGTTTAATGCGATACACGCGGCTGCGTCCGTGCTTTGTTCTGATTGATTCCTATTACAAAGCACTTGCGTATGCGAGATTGCAAAGTGATTACGTAAATTTGACAGTTTCTCTCTAGTGGATCCGTCATTATTCGTTCAATAGACTATGGACTACGATAGCTACATTGAAAATATTTTTAATTCGCAATTGTGGTATTTTCACCATTGTAACATGGTGGTGTTGTACTTTGGGGTCAATTCGTAGGACTCGACGCAGGTCGTGTGCTGAAATTCTTTCAGTGACGCCAAGAAATGGCCATGAAGTACACCACCACAAATGTAATGGTTTAATACAAGGGAGATACACTATGAGGTATAGCTGGTCGGAGGTTGTGCCGTTCATGGTCATGATGAGAGATAAAAGTGATAATAGAAAATAATAGTAAGACCACTTACAAGCAGCGATAATGGAGTAGTAAGTACAGAGCTGATTATACAATAATAACAAAGTAAAATCTCAGTGTAGAATGTACTCATGCCTAGGTACCTAGCTTCATACATTTATAATATTAGGATATTGTGGAGAACTATATCGCTATTCAATCTATTTCTATTCTATTCAATCCAATCAAGAATTATCTGAAAATGGATGATCCAATGGGAGTGAATCTACAAGTCATCAGCGTGAAGGAAACACGATGATCCTAGAAGTGAACAAAGTTTCTTTTGTATTTTATACACAATAAATATAATGCTTTAAAAGAAAGACTTTAATCCAAAAACAAAGAATCAATTTCATACAGCAAATAGGCAGAAAACCAAGAACTTGTGTAGTATCTTTGTGAGAACAAAGCTTTTGACGAAAGAGAAGCATCGACAATTCTACGCAGCGCACCTTCAAGGGATTGCAATTGGGATTGGAATGGAGCGATTAGCCCGCTGGAATATGTCATTGAAACGTCAATGTCATTTGTCACCTGTCAAAGTCACTTTCTTTTTAGGTTGGAATAACAAATATTGAAAACAATAAAGACAATGTGAAAAATATGCATAAATGCCGGAAAATACCCTTACAATCATGAAAGGCAAAACAAATGCACATGTATGTGAGATACGGTGAGTGACCAACATCAGAAAATACTGAAAGATAACTCTAACTCTAACGGACGGAAAAATGGTGCAAAACAATGTGATGGAATCTGGGTTAATCTCCTCTACAGTAGGCCTTGTCATGGAGCAGAAGGGGTCTTACCTAGAGTATGCAGGGTACACATATGTCCCGACCATCTACCATATGTCTCACCTTACGCACCCAACCTTGACATCTGCAGCATCAGCCTGCAATATAACTGATATTGACGATTTGAGAAGAGCTGTTCTGGAGATTCTAAAGGAAAAAGTTGGCAACCTCGTTCCAGAGATCCACCATCGGCAAAAGCGCTTTCTAGAGAGTGTTGTTATTGGGGCAGGGGCCTTTTGGAATCGAGCGTCGATCTGGTCCATGCAAAATTCAATCGCTGCATTAGACAATCAGATCGAAACTATGAAAGATCAGAGCCTGCTGGTCACTCGGAGTCTCAATACGATGATTGATAATAACCAGGCGATATACAATGCTGTAGACAGGCAGGCTCGAATCCTTAGCGAGCTTTTCAAGAAGGCGACCTGCAAAGACATAACAGAATCTTACTATCGATCAATTTACAATACCTGGCTTTCATTAGCGCCTAATGAGTTCTCACGTGTAGTTGACAGCTCCCTTGCGGGCAGAATAACCCCAGACATATTGCCATCAACGGATGTAGTAAACACTCTCTTGTACCATCCTGCTATAAAAAACACGGCATACTCTAAGGATGTCTCGCTCCTCTATGAGTTAGGCCGATTCTCGTTCCATAGAGTTAGCTATGATCCATACCCAACAGTCTCCGGAGTTATGGTATTTCCTAAAATTATCTCAGATAGAAGCGCCTCTCTAATGCGGGTTCAAACCACTTTCCTAAAAGCAAATGGAAGTTTTCAGAAATTGGACCTCCCTGATGAATGATGAATAATGAATAATGATGATGATGAATAATATCATTAACGAGGTCGAGGACCTCCCTCCTGCATACGAGGATCTAGATATGGGAGATTTACCGCCTCCTAATCGAATTCGGGTAATTCATAAATAAAAAAGTTTTATTTTTAAATTAATTGTTTTTATTTCAAGTATATGTTTCCTTATTATAAATGTAATTAAATACTTAATTATAATTTATTCGAAAGTTAATCTTGGTAAATGTGCGTGATCATTTCCTTCATGTACCGATTGTTCTGTTACGCCTGTGAAATTTTCACCTTGTTTTTCTGTGGGTGGTGGTATGCGCCTCTGTTCATCTGCCGTTAATATGTAATCTTTATTACCTACTTTACTTAACTTCTGCCAGAATGCATCATTTGATACCGGTATAAGGAGCTTTCGACGAAGGGGAAGCTCAGAGAGCTTTATGTAACACGCCTGAGGGGATTGCCGCCCAATTTATCAAAAAGTTTCCAGACAGGCTCCGAACAGCAATATGCATTTCCAGAATTTTGGTATTTAAAGAACTCCCAGACCAAAGACTAGAAAGATGCAAAATGTTGCAAATGAGGAAGGTTCCACATCTAATGGAGTCTAATGAAATAGATCGCCAAATTAGAAAACTGGAATACGTTTTGGCACAAAATGAAATATTCCCATTTGTGTTTGCAACATTGACAAAGAGGCATTTTTATGGACAAATGAACAAAAAAAACAATTTGTTTTTCTTAGGGCCACCAAGTACTGGAAAGACTATGATTATGGAATCTTTAGTCCAATTACGAGAGATTAACAGGACTAACCCCGAATTCACCGTTTAATTTCTGTTCGTTAGTTCATACGAACGCATGCTTCATGGATGAATGCAAATTAACGGAAAATCAATTCGAACAGTGGAAACTATTAGCGTCAGGACAGCCGATGGCAACAGACGTAAAATATAAAAACAGACACGCAATAACAAATTGCAGATTGTATACTGCAAGCAACTATCCAATTGATATGTATGTGCCGGTGCCAGAGGCAAGGGAAGCAATCGAAACAAGGACAATAACGATGCGATTCCACCACCGATTGGAAGAGTTCTTCTTCATCACAGCAGTTGCCTGGGAACGTTTCTGGCAGAAACATGCAGTACCAGAAGACGATGATATAGACGACCAATCGTCATTTTACAGGCAACATTTAACAATACAAGAACACATATAAGCCGACTGACTGATCCCCAACGAACGCAATGAGCAACGAAACATATTATTAAGATAGATTATAAGATTTTGTAACCGATATAACATAGCATTTAAGTAATTTTTTATAACTAACACTTTTTCAAACAATAAAAAACACTATATGGCAACATTACTGTATTCATTTAAAGACCAGTTCAAACAAAGTGAAAGCAGTCACGCGAGAGAGCGCACAGCGTTCGAACGTAATGAGTGAAAACGAAATGACAACAAATAGTCCGCCAGTAATAACAACAGGAATTGAAAATAATGTGAACACTAAAATATATAATTTTTAAAAGACATTTGCATTTAATTTTGAATCAAAACTATTACAATACCAGCGAGTTACAAAACATGATTATGTAGTGGGACAAATAAAAAACATGGGTACATACACTACCATGGCAATTTATATACTTCTATTTGACACCGAAAGAATTTCATGACATACAAAGTTGCAACCACACAGCAAGAGTAGCAAATGTGAAAATAAAAATTGTGAACATGGGAAACAGAACACCATTTGTGACAGGAGCAAGATCAGTAAGTTACGCAAATGCAAATTCACAAACAACTATCGGGATATGGGAAAACTTGGAAGAACTAGGACCTTTCCAGTGTGGGAATGGAATACAACACAAGGATTTATACGGGTACAGTTATAAATATAATGACAATTTCAAAAAAACAAACACAATGCAAGATGTACATTATCACGATCACGGAGCGGCACAGCAACCAGTTTTAGTAGATAACAGGGGAACATACTTGATACATGTAGCACAAAAAGAAAGAGGGGTAGAGATACCATTGAACGATGAAAACTATTATATGCCACCATTGATAGCACAAGCAAAAAATATTATACAACGCAACAAACAGTATAGGGCCAATATACGAAAAATCATATACACCGCAAGATGGAACGATACACAAGTTCAACAATGGAGTAAATCATCTAGGAACTGTACCCAGAATTCAGAATCCATTAGAACAAATAGATGTGTCATCAGGAAAAAGTAATACAAGCGCCGTTAACACGTATTGGATTATTAACACAGTCAAAGTATAGTACTACAACAATAGACATTAATAACCCAAGGAGGAGATTTAATATCTCACAAAACCATACTCCCATCAAAATCCCCTCAAGTGATCACGGTAGAGCAGGGGGATTATCTGCAATTCTCGGGGCAGTTATATCAGCTAAAAACGTCCATCCTCAGAACTGGCTACGTCATTAACCCTAATATTACTCTACCAGACAGGCGTGAGTCACTGGAGAATTTATTTGTTGAGGGTTGGATCCCTGAAGCAAAAATACCATTTCTAAAGGAAAAACCTTGGGCCCCACCAACACATTATACATGGTGGATTGTTGTTGGTCTGATTGTCATCCTCATTGTAGTAATCGTAATATTAATTCGGTACTTTGGAGTAATCCGGAAGATTAAACAAAAATTTAGAGCTGAGATGGCGGGGTGGATCAATATTCCGACCGCTCCTCCATTCAATCCGGCATATCCTGCACATCCAGGATTCCAGAATAACATGATAGTATAGGAGTGTTATAGCCAGAAATTGACAATTCTCCACAATATCCTAATATTATAAATGTATGAAGCTAGGTACCTAGGCATGAGTACATTCTACACTGAGATTTTACTTTGTTATTATTGTATAATCAGCTCTGTACTTACTACTCCATTATCGCTGCTTGTAAGTGGTCTTACTATTATTTTCTATTATCACTTTTATCTCTCATCATGACCATGAACGGCACAACCTCCGACCAGCTATACCTCATAGTGTATCTCCCTTGTATTAAACCATTACATTTGTGGTGGTGTACTTCATGGCCATTTCTTGGCGTCACTGAAAGAATTTCAGCACACGACCTGCGTCGAGTTCTACGAATTGACCCCAAAGTACAACACCACCATGTTACAATGGTGAAAATACCACGGTTGCGAATTATATACGCAACATAGTAATAAGTTCTAAGTACTAAAACCCCCTTGTGTTTCTTTTTCTTAGATTTTGTGTCGTTAGTTTTTTTTTAAAATATGCGCCTTAATGTGTTAGAGTTTATATTACTTACATAAGTACATATTATTATGTCTAAATCGGATTTAAAAAATATATATCATAGTTTAAAAGATATAAAAAAAACTATTTGACAAAAATAGGACCAGTCCGAAGGCAGCAATCCGAAAGTGCAAAAGAAAAATTATTTCTAGCAGAGAAGTTGTATAAACGATTAGAGAATATTTCATCTAATATTAAAATTAAAATAGAAAATTCTGAGATAAGCAGCGAAAGTTCGCAATAAGCTTTTATTCAAGATATTATATTCGTCTATCAACAAATCTTGAACTTAATGTCCAGTTCAGACGCAGAGTACCATTCAGGTTCAGAGTCAGATAAACCCGTAATCATGGCTAAAGATAATTTTGATATGAAAACGGCTTTAGCCTTATTACCTATAATGAATAATAAGTGATTATTCAATTAATAGACAATGTCTCATTATACAGCGATTCACTTAACGAAGCTGGCAATAAACAATTGATAAACTTCGTCCTAAAAAGCCGACTATCGGCTAGTGCTAAATTAAGGCTAAAAAGTGAGTACAGTTCCGTAGAGTCATTAATTACAGATATGCGTAAATTCCTAATCCAAAAAAAATCGGCTGTCGCAATACAGTCTCAATTATTTAGCGCCAAGCAAGGTCGTAGAAGTATTGAGAAATACGGTTCCGATTTAGAGGAACTATTTGTAAACTTGACTATATCGCTATTCAATCTATTTCTATTCTATTCAATCCAATCAAGAATTATCTGAAAATGGATGATCCAATGGGAGTGAATCTACAGGTCATCAGCGTGAAGGAAACACGATGATCCTAGAAGTGAACAAAGTTTCTTTTGTATTTTATACACAATAAATATAATGCTTTAAAAGAAAGACTTTAATCCAAAAACAAAGAATCAATTTCATACAGCAAATAGGCAGAAAACCAAGAACTTGTGTAGTATCTTTGTGAGAACAAAGCTTTTGACGAAAGAGAAGCATCGACAATTCTACGCAGCGCACCTTCAAGGGATTGCAATTGGGATTGGAATGGAGCGATTAGCCCGCTGGAATATGTCATTGAAACGTCAATGTCATTGAAACGTCAATGTCATTTGTCACCTGTCAAAGTCACTTTCTTTTTAGGTTGGAATAACAAATATTGAAAACAATAAAGACAATGTGAAAAATATGCATAAATGCCGGAAAATACCCTTACAATCATGAAAGGCAAAACAAATGCACATGTATGTGAGATACGGTGAGTGACCAACATCAGAAAATACTGAAAGATAACTCTAACTCTAACGGACGGAAAAATGGTGCAAAACAATGTGATGGAATCTGGGTTAATCTCCTCTACAGTAGGCCTTGTCATGGAGCAGAAGGGGTCTTACCTAGAGTATGCAGGGTACACATATGTCCCGACCATCTACCATGTCTCACCTTACGCACCCAACCTTGACATCTGCAGCATCAGCCTGCAATATAACTGATATTGACGATTTGAGAAGAGCTGTTCTGGAGATTCTAAAGGAAAAAGTTGGCAACCTCGTTCCAGAGATCCACCATCGGCAAAAGCGCTTTCTAGAGAGTGTTGTTATTGGGGCAGGGGCCTTTTGGAATCGAGCGTCGATCTGGTCCATGCAAAATTCAATCGCTGCATTAGACAATCAGATCGAAACTATGAAAGATCAGAGCCTGCTGGTCACTCGGAGTCTCAATACGATGATTGATAATAACCAGGCGATATACAATGCTGTAGACAGGCAGGCTCGAATCCTTAGCGAGCTTTTCAAGAAGGCGACCTGCAAAGACATAACAGAATCTTACTATCGATCAATTTACAATACCTGGCTTTCATTAGCGCCTAATGAGTTCTCACGTGTAGTTGACAGCTCCCTTGCGGGCAGAATAACCCCAGACATATTGCCATCAACGGATGTAGTAAACACTCTCTTGTACCATCCTGCTATAAAAAACACGGCATACTCTAAGGATGTCTCGCTCCTCTATGAGTTAGGCCGATTCTCGTTCCATAGAGTTAGCTATGATCCATACCCAACAGTCTCCGGAGTTATGGTATTTCCTAAAATTATCTCAGATAGAAGCGCCTCTCTAATGCGGGTTCAAACCACTTTCCTAAAAGCAAATGGAAGTTTTCAGAAATTGGACCTCCCTGATGAATGATGAATAATGAATAATGATGATGATGAATAATATCATTAACGAGGTCGAGGACCTCCCTCCTGCATACGAGGATCTAGATATGGGAGATTTACCGCCTCCTAATCGAATTCGGGTAATTCATAAATAAAAAAGTTTTATTTTTAAATTAATTGTTTTTATTTCAAGTATATGTTTCCTTATTATAAATGTAATTAAATACTTAATTATAATTTATTCGAAAGTTAATCTTGGTAAATGTGCGTGATCATTTCCTTCATGTACCGATTGTTCTGTTACGCCTGTGAAATTTTCACCTTGTTTTTCTGTGGGTGGTGGTATGCGCCTCTGTTCATCTGCCGTTAATATGTAATCTTTATTACCTACTTTACTTAACTTCTGCCAGAATGCATCATTTGATACCGGTATAAGGAGCTTTCGACGAAGGGGAAGCTCAGAGAGCTTTATGTAACACGCCTGAGGGGATTGCCGCCCAATTTATCAAAAAGTTTCCAGACAGGTTTCGAACAGCAATATGCATTTCCAGAATTTTGGTATTTAAAGAACTCCCAGACCAAAGACTAGAAAGATGCAAAATGTTGCAAATGAGGAAGGTTCCACATCTAATGGAGTCTAATGAAATAGATCGCCAAATTAGAAAACTGGAATACGTTTTGGCACAAAATGAAATATTCCCATTTGTGTTTGCAACATTGACAAAGAGGCATTTTTATGGATAAATGAACAAAAAAAACAATTTGTTTTTCTTAGGGCCACCAAGTACTGGAAAGACTATGATTATGGAATCTTTAGTCCAATTACATTTCAATTACGAGAGATTAACAGGACTAACCCCGAATTCACCGTTTAATTTCTGTTCGTTAGTTCATACGAACGCATGCTTCATGGATGAATGCAAATTAACGGAAAATCAATTCGAACAGTGGAAACTATTAGCGTCAGGACAGCCGATGGCAACAGACGTAAAATATAAAAACAGACACGCAATAACAAATTGCAGATTGTATACTGCAAGCAACTATCCAATTGATATGTATGTGCCGGTGCCAGAGGCAAGGGAAGCAATCGAAACAAGGACAATAACGATGCGATTCCACCACCGATTGGAAGAGTTCTTCTTCATCACAGCAGTTGCCTGGGAACGTTTCTGGCAGAAACATGCAGTACCAGAAGACGATGATATAGACGACCAATCGTCATTTTACAGGCAACATTTAACAATACAAGAACACATATAAGCCGACTGACTGATCCCCAACGAACGCAATGAGCAACGAAACATATTATTAAGATAGATTATAAGATTTTGTAACCGATATAACATAGCATTTAAGTAATTTTTTATAACTAACACTTTTTCAAACAATAAAAAACACTATATGGCAACATTACTGTATTCATTTAAAGACCAGTTCAAACAAAGTGAAAGCAGTCACGCGAGAGAGCGCACAGCGTTCGAACGTAATGAGTGAAAACGAAATGACAACAAATAGTCCGCCAGTAATAACAACAGGAATTGAAAATAATGTGAACACTAAAATATATAATTTTTAAAAGACATTTGCATTTAATTTTGAATCAAAACTATTACAATACCAGCGAGTTACAAAACATGATTATGTAGTGGGACAAATAAAAAACATGGGTACATACATTACCATGGCAATTTATATACTTCTATTTGACACCGAAAGAATTTCATGACATACAAAGTTGCAACCACACAGCAAAAGTAGCAAATGTGAAAATAAAAATTGTGAACATGGGAAACAGAACACCATTTGTGACAGGAGCAAGATCAGTAAGTTACGCAAATGCAAATTCACAAACAACTATCGGGATATGGAATAC
This sequence comes from Agriphila straminella, assembly GCA_950108535.1. Lineage (NCBI taxonomy): Eukaryota > Metazoa > Arthropoda > Insecta > Lepidoptera > Crambidae > Agriphila > Agriphila straminella. The sequence continues at coordinate 14,620,096 of OX467322.1, read as the reverse complement.
AACACAAGGATTTATACGGGTACAGTTATAAATATAATGACAATTTCAAAAAAGCAAACACAATGCAAGATGTACATTATCACGATCACGGAGCGGCACAGCAACCAGTTTTAGTAGATAACAGGGGAACATACTTGATACATGTAGCACAAAAAGAAAGAGGGGTAGAGATACCATTGAACGATGAAATTTATTATATGCCACCATTGATAGCACAAGCAAAAAATATTATACAACGCAACAAACAGTATAGGGCCAATATACGAAAAATCATATACACCGCAAGATGGAACGATACACAAGTTCAACAATGGAGTAAATCATCTAGGAACTGTACCCAGAATTCAGAATCCATTAGAACAAATAGATGTGTCATCAGGAAAAAGTAATACAAGCGCCGTTAACACGTATTGGATTATTAACACAGTCAAAGTATAGTACTACAACAATAGACATTAATAACCCAAGGAGGAGATTTAATATCTCACAAAACCATACTCCCATCAAAATCCCCTCAAGTGATCACGGTAGAGCAGGGGGATTATCTGCAATTCTCGGGGCAGTTATATCAGCTAAAAACGTCCATCCTCAGAACTGGCTACGTCATTAACCCTAATATTACTCTACCAGACAGGCGTGAGTCACTGGAGAATTTATTTGTTGAGGGTTGGATCCCTGAAGCAAAAATACCATTTCTAAAGGAAAAACCTTGGGCCCCACCAACACATTATACATGGTGGATTGTTGTTGGTCTGATTGTCATCCTCATTGTAGTAATCGTAATATTAATTCGGTACTTTGGAGTAATCCGGAAGATTAAACAAAAATTTAGAGCTGAGATGGCGGGGTGGATCAATATTCCGACCGCTCCTCCATTCAATCCGGCATATCCTGCACATCCAGGATTCCAGAATAACATGATAGTATAGGAGTGTTATAGCCAGAAATTGACAATTCTCCACAATATCCTAATATTATAAATGTATGAAGCTAGGTACCTAGGCATGAGTACATTCTACACTGAGATTTTACTTTGTTATTATTGTATAATCAGCTCTGTACTTACTACTCCATTATCGCTGCTTGTAAGTGGTCTTACTATTATTTTCTATTATCACTTTTATCTCTCATCATGACCATGAACGGCACAACCTCCGACCAGCTATACCTCATAGTGTATCTCCCTTGTATTAAACCATTACATTTGTGGTGGTGTACTTCATGGCCATTTCTTGGCGTCACTGAAAGAATTTCAGCACACGACCTGCGTCGAGTTCTACGAATTGACCCCAAAGTACAACACCACCATGTTACAATGGTGAAAATACCACGGTTGCGAATTATATACGCAACATAGTAATAAGTTCTAAGTACTAAAACCCCCTTGTGTTTCTTTTTCTTAGATTTTGTGTCGTTAGTTTTTTTTTAAAATATGCGCCTTAATGTGTTAGAGTTTATATTACTTACATAAGTACATATTATTATGTCTAAATCGGATTTAAAAAATATATATCATAGTTTAAAAGATATAAAAAAAACTATTTGACAAAAATAGGACCAGTCCGAAGGCAGCAATCCGAAAGTGCAAAAGAAAAATTATTTCTAGCAGAGAAGTTGTATAAACGATTAGAGAATATTTCATCTAATATTAAAATTAAAATAGAAAATTCTGAGATAAGCAGCGAAAGTTCGCAATAAGCTTTTATTCAAGATATTATATTCGTCTATCAACAAATCTTGAACTTAATGTCCAGTTCAGACGCAGAGTACCATTCAGGTTCAGAGTCAGATAAACCCGTAATCATGGCTAAAGATAATTTTGATATGAAAACGGCTTTAGCCTTATTACCTATAATGAATAATAAGTGACTATTCAATTAATAGACAATGTCTCATTATACAGCGATTCACTTAACGATGCTGGCAATAAACAATTGATAAACTTCGTCCTAAAAAGCCGACTATCGGCTAGTGCTAAATTAAGGCTAAAAAGTGAGTACAGTTCCGTAGAGTCATTAATTACAGATATGCGTAAATTCCTAATCCAAAAAAAATCGGCTGTCGCAATACAGTCTCAATTATTTAGCGCCAAGCAAGGTCGTAGAAGTATTGAGAAATACGGTTCCGATTTAGAGGACCTATTTGTAAACTTGACTATATCGCTATTCAATCTATTTCTATTCTATTCAATCCAATCAAGAATTATCTGAAAATGGATGATCCAATGGGAGTGAATCTACAGGTCATCAGCGTGAAGGAAACACGATGATCCTAGAAGTGAACAAAGTTTCTTTTGTATTTTATACACAATAAATATAATGCTTTAAAAGAAAGACTTTAATCCAAAAACAAAGAATCAATTTCATACAGCAAATAGGCAGAAAACCAAGAACTTGTGTAGTATCTTTGTGAGAACAAAGCTTTTGACGAAAGAGAAGCATCGACAATTCTACGCAGCGCACCTTCAAGGGATTGCAATTGGGATTGGAATGGAGCGATTAGCCCGCTGGAATATGTCATTGAAACGTCAATGTCATTTGTCACCTGTCAAAGTCACTTTCTTTTTAGGTTGGAATAACAAATATTGAAAACAATAAAGACAATGTGAAAAATATGCATAAATGCCGGAAAATACCCTTACAATCATGAAAGGCAAAACAAATGCACATGTATGTGAGATACGGTGAGTGACCAACATCAGAAAATACTGAAAGATAACTCTAACTCTAACGGACGGAAAAATGGTGCAAAACAATGTGATGGAATCTGGGTTAATCTCCTCTACAGTAGGCCTTGTCATGGAGCAGAAGGGGTCTTACCTAGAGTATGCAGGGTACACATATGTCCCGACCATCTACCATGTCTCACCTTACGCACCCAACCTTGACATCTGCAGCATCAGCCTGCAATATAACTGATATTGACGATTTGAGAAGAGCTGTTCTGGAGATTCTAAAGGAAAAAGTTGGCAACCTCGTTCCAGAGATCCACCATCGGCAAAAGCGCTTTCTAGAGAGTGTTGTTATTGGGGCAGGGGCCTTTTGGAATCGAGCGTCGATCTGGTCCATGCAAAATTCAATCGCTGCATTAGACAATCAGATCGAAACTATGAAAGATCAGAGCCTGCTGGTCACTCGGAGTCTCAATACGATGATTGATAATAACCAGGCGATATACAATGCTGTAGACAGGCAGGCTCGAATCCTTAGCGAGCTTTTCAAGAAGGCGACCTGCAAAGACATAACAGAATCTTACTATCGATCAATTTACAATACCTGGCTTTCATTAGCGCCTAATGAGTTCTCACGTGTAGTTGACAGCTCCCTTGCGGGCAGAATAACCCCAGACATATTGCCATCAACGGATGTAGTAAACACTCTCTTGTACCATCCTGCTATAAAAAACACGGCATACTCTAAGGATGTCTCGCTCCTCTATGAGTTAGGCCGATTCTCGTTCCATAGAGTTAGCTATGATCCATACCCAACAGTCTCCGGAGTTATGGTATTTCCTAAAATTATCTCAGATAGAAGCGCCTCTCTAATGCGGGTTCAAACCACTTTCCTAAAAGCAAATGGAAGTTTTCAGAAATTGGACCTCCCTGATGCCGTAGCGTGTAAGTCAGACCAAACATGCTGGAATATATCACCAACAACATGCCGTGACACGCTATCTATGATGTTATGCTCCAAGAGACCGCACATTGATACTAACATCTGCCTGCACCATCTGCTCAACAAAGAGGAACCCTCAAAAGAATGCACATGGAAGCTGGCGAGCGACCCGGACCCTGAAGTAATTCAATTTGAAGGTGGGGGGTTATGCTGAGTGCAACAAAAATATCAGGGGAAACATTTATAACCCAAGGAGGAGATTTAATATCTCACAAAACCATACTGCCATCAAAATCCCCTCAAGTGATCACGGTAGAGCAGGGGGATTATCTGCAATTCTCGGGGCAGTTATATCAGCTAAAAACGTCCATCCTTAGAACTGGCTACGTCATCAACCCTAATATTACTCTACCAGACAGGCGTGAGTCACTGGAGAATTTATTTGTTGAGGGTTGGATCCCTGAAGCAAAAATACCATTTCTAAAGGAAAAACCTTGGGCCCCACCAACACATTATACATGGTGGATTGTTGTTGGTCTGATTGTCATCCTCATTGTAGTAATCGTAATATTAATTCGGTACTTTGGAGTAATCCGGAAGATTAAACAAAAATTTAGAGCTGAGATGGCGGGGTGGATCAATATTCCGACCGCTCCTCCATTCAATCCGGCATATCCTGCACATCCAGGATTCCAGAATAACATGATAGTAAAGGGGTGTTATAGCCAGAAATTGACAATTCTCCACAATATCCTAATATTATAAATGTATGAAGCTAGGTACCTAGGCATGAGTACATTCTACACTGAAATTTTACTTTGTTATTATTGTATAATCAGCTCTGTACTTACTACTCCATTATCGCTGCTTGTAAGTGGTCTTACTATTATTTTCTATTATCACTTTTATCTCTCATCATGACCATGAACGGCACAACCTCCGACCAGCTATACCTCATAGTGTATCTCCCTTGTATTAAACCATTACATTTGTGGTGGTGTACTTCATGGCCATTTCTTGGCGTCACTGAAAGAATTTCAGAACACGACCTGCGTCGAGTCCTACGAATTGACCCCAAAGTACAACACCACCATATTACAATGGTGAAAATACCACGGTTGCGAATTATATACGCAACATAGTAATAAGTTCTAAGTACTAAAACCCCCTTGTGTTTCTTTTTCTTAGATTTTGTGTCGTTAGTTTTTTTTTAAATATGCGCCTTAATGTGTTAGAGTTTATATTACTTACATAAGTACATATTATTATGTCTACATCGGATTTAAAAAATATATATCATAGTTTAAAAGATATAAAAAAACTATTTGACAAAAATAGGACCAGTCCGAAGGCAGCAATCCGAAAGTGCAAAAGAAAAATTATTTCTAGCAGAGAAGTTGTATAAACGATTAGAGAATATTTCATCTAATATTAAAATAAAAATAGAAAATTCTGAGATAAGCAGCGAAAGTTCGCAATACATAAATAAGCTTTTATTCAAGATATTAAATTCGTCTATCAACAAATCTTGAACTTAATGTCCAGTTCAGACGCAGAGTACCATTCAGGTTCAGAGTCAGATAAACGAGTCAATTAATAAGTGACTATTCAATTAATAGACAATGTCTCATTATACAGCGACTCACTTAACGAAGCTGGCAATAAACAATTGATTAACTTCGTCCTAAAAAGCCGACTATCGGCTAGTGCTAAATTAAGGCTAAAAAGTGAGTACAGTTCCGTAGAGTCATTAATTACAGATATGCGTAAATTCCTAATCCAAAAAAAATCGGCTGTCGCAATACAGTCTCAATTATTTAGCGCCAAGCAAGTTCGTAGAAGTATTGAGAAATACGGTTCCGATTTAGAGGAACTATTTGTAAACTTGACTATATCGCTATTCAATCTATTTCTATTCTATTCAATCCAATCAAGAATTATCTGAAAATGGATGATCCAATGGGAGTGAATCTACAAGTCATCAGCGTGAAGGAAACACGATGATCCTAGAAGTGAACAAAGTTTCTTTTGTATTTTATACACAATAAATATAATGCTTTAAAAGAAAGACTTTAATCCAAAAACAAAGAATCAATTTCATACAGCAAATAGGCAGAAAACCAAGAACTTGTGTAGTATCTTTGTGAGAACAAAGCTTTTGACGAAAGAGAAGCATCGACAATTCTACGCAGCGCACCTTCAAGGGATTGCAATTGGGATTGGAATGGAGCGATTAGCCCGCTGGAATATGTCATTGAAACGTCAATGTCATTTGTCACCTGTCAAAGTCACTTTCTTTTTAGGTTGGAATAACAAATATTGAAAACAATAAAGACAATGTGAAAAATATGCATAAATGCCGGAAAATACCCTTACAATCATGAAAGGCAAAACAAATGCACATGTATGTGAGATACGGTGAGTGACCAACATCAGAAAATACTGAAAGATAACTCTAACTCTAACGGACGGAAAAATGGTGCAAAACAATGTGATGGAATCTGGGTTAATCTCCTCTACAGTAGGCCTTGTCATGGAGCAGAAGGGGTCTTACCTAGAGTATGCAGGGTACACATATGTCCCGACCATCTACCATATGTCTCACCTTACGCACCCAACCTTGACATCTGCAGCATCAGCCTGCAATATAACTGATATTGACGATTTGAGAAGAGCTGTTCTGGAGATTCTAAAGGAAAAAGTTGGCAACCTCGTTCCAGAGATCCACCATCGGCAAAAGCGCTTTCTAGAGAGTGTTGTTATTGGGGCAGGGGCCTTTTGGAATCGAGCGTCGATCTGGTCCATGCAAAATTCAATCGCTGCATTAGACAATCAGATCGAAACTATGAAAGATCAGAGCCTGCTGGTCACTCGGAGTCTCAATACGATGATTGATAATAACCAGGCGATATACAATGCTGTAGACAGGCAGGCTCGAATCCTTAGCGAGCTTTTCAAGAAGGCGACCTGCAAAGACATAACAGAATCTTACTATCGATCAATTTACAATACCTGGCTTTCATTAGCGCCTAATGAGTTCTCACGTGTAGTTGACAGCTCCCTTGCGGGCAGAATAACCCCAGACATATTGCCATCAACGGATGTAGTAAACACTCTCTTGTACCATCCTGCTATAAAAAACACGGCATACTCTAAGGATGTCTCGCTCCTCTATGAGTTAGGCCGATTCTCGTTCCATAGAGTTAGCTATGATCCATACCCAACAGTCTCCGGAGTTATGGTATTTCCTAAAATTATCTCAGATAGAAGCGCCTCTCTAATGCGGGTTCAAACCACTTTCCTAAAAGCAAATGGAAGTTTTCAGAAATTGGACCTCCCTGATGAATGATGAATAATGAATAATGATGATGATGAATAATATCATTAACGAGGTCGAGGACCTCCCTCCTGCATACGAGGATCTAGATATGGGAGATTTACCGCCTCCTAATCGAATTCGGGTAATTCATAAATAAAAAAGTTTTATTTTTAAATTAATTGTTTTTTTCTTTATTCTTTATTCTTTATTCTTTTTTTGGCAACAAACAGTCATTCAAACAAAAGCACTTATATCTATATTACTAGCTATAACAGACCTATAGTGCCGATAAGGATGATTGTTCGGACAAGTTATATATATAATACTTAACGAAAAACAAAACAGTAGTAAGTAACTAATTTACACTTCAGTATTAGTTTTATTTCAAGTATATGTTTCCTTATTATAAATGTAATTAAATACTTAATTATAATTTATTCGAAAGTTAATCTTGGTAAATGTGCGTGATCATTTCCTTCATGTACCGATTGTTCTGTTACGCCTGTGAAATTTTCACCTTGTTTTTCTGTGGGTGGTGGTATGCGCCTCTGTTCATCTGCCGTTAATATGTAATCTTTATTACCTACTTTACTTAACTTCTGCCAGAATGCATCATTTGATACCGGTATAAGGAGCTTTCGACGAAGGGGAAGCTCAGAGAGCTTTATGTAACACGCCTGAGGGGATTGCCGCCCAATTTATCAAAAAGTTTCCAGACAGGCTCCGAACAGCAATATGCATTTCCAGAATTTTGGTATTTCAAGAACTCCCAGACCAAAGACTAGAAAGATGCAAAATGTTGCAAATGAGGAAGGTTCCACATCTAATGGAGTCTAATGAAATAGATCGCCAAATTAGAAAACTGGAATACGTTTTGGCACAAAATGAAATATTCCCATTTGTGTTTGCAACATTGACAAAGAGGCATTTTTATGGACAAATGAACAAAAAAAACAATTTGTTTTTCTTAGGGCCACCAAGTACTGGAAAGACTATGATTATGGAATCTTTAGTCCAATTACATTTCAATTACGAGAGATTAACAGGACTAACCCCGAATTCACCGTTTAATTTCTGTTCGTTAGTTCATACGAACGCATGCTTCATGGATGAATGCAAATTAACGGAAAATCAATTCGAACAGTGGAAACTATTAGCGTCAGGACAGCCGATGGCAACAGACGTAAAATATAAAAACAGACACGCAATAACAAATTGCAGATTGTATACTGCAAGCAACTATCCAATTGATATGTATGTGCCGGTGCCAGAGGCAAGGGAAGCAATCGAAACAAGGACAATAACGATGCGATTCCACCACCGATTGGAAGAGTTCTTCTTCATCACAGCAGTTGCCTGGGAACGTTTCTGGCAGAAACATGCAGTACCAGAAGACGATGATATAGACGACCAATCGTCATTTTACAGGCAACATTTAACAATACAAGAACACATATAAGCCGACTGACTGATCCCCAACGAACGCAATGAGCAACGAAACATATTATTAAGATAGATTATAAGATTTTGTAACCGATATAACATAGCATTTAAGTAATTTTTTATAACTAACACTTTTTCAAACAATAAAAAACACTATATGGCAACATTACTGTATTCATTTAAAGACCAGTTCAAACAAAGTGAAAGCAGTCACGCGAGAGAGCGCACAGCGTTCGAACGTAATGAGTGAAAACGAAATGACAACAAATAGTCCGCCAGTAATAACAACAGGAATTGAAAATAATGTGAACACTAAAATATATAATTTTTAAAAGACATTTGCATTTAATTTTGAATCAAAACTATTACAATACCAGCGAGTTACAAAACATGATTATGTAGTGGGACAAATAAAAAACATGGGTACATACACTACCATGGCAATTTATATACTTCTATTTGACACCGAAAGAATTTCATGACATACAAAGTTGCAACCACACAGCAAAAGTAGCAAATGTGAAAATAAAAATTGTGAACATGGGAAACAGAACACCATTTGTGACAGGAGCAAGATCAGTAAGTTACGCAAATGCAAATTCACAAACAACTATCGGGATATGGGAAAACTTGGAAGAACTAGGACCTTTCCAGTGTGGGAATGGAATACAACACAAGGATTTATACGGGTACAGTTATAAATATAATGACAATTTCAAAAAAGCAAACACAATGCAAGATGTACATAATCACGATCACGGAGCGGCACAGCAACCAGTTTTAGTAGATAACAGGGGAACATACTTGATACATGTAGCACAAAAAGAAAGAGGGGTAGAGATACCATTGAACGATGAAAACTATTATATGCCACCATTGATAGCACAAGCAAAAAATATTATACAACGCAACAAACAGTATAGGGCCAATATACGAAAAATCATATACACCGCAAGATGGAACGATACACAAGTTCAACAATGGAGTAAATCATCTAGGAACTGTACCCAGAATTCAGAATCCATTAGAACAAATAGATGTGTCATCAGGAAAAAGTAATACAAGCGCCGTTAACACGTATTGGATTATTAACACAGTCAAAGTATAGTACTACAACAATAGACATTAATAACCCAAGGAGGAGATTTAATATCTCACAAAACCATACTCCCATCAAAATCCCCTCAAGTGATCACGGTAGAGCAGGGGGATTATCTGCAATTCTCGGGGCAGTTATATCAGCTAAAAACGTCCATCCTCAGAACTGGCTACGTCATTAACCCTAATATTACTCTACCAGACAGGCGTGAGTCACTGGAGAATTTATTTGTTGAGGGTTGGATCCCTGAAGCAAAAATACCATTTCTAAAGGAAAAACCTTGGGCCCCACCAACACATTATACATGGTGGATTGTTGTTGGTCTGATTGTCATCCTCATTGTAGTAATCGTAATATTAATTCGGTACTTTGGAGTAATCCGGAAGATTAAACAAAAATTTAGAGCTGAGATGGCGGGGTGGATCAATATTCCGACCGCTCCTCCATTCAATCCGGCATATCCTGCACATCCAGGATTCCAGAATAACATGATAGTATAGGAGTGTTATAGCCAGAAATTGACAATTCTCCACAATATCCTAATATTATAAATGTATGAAGCTAGGTACCTAGGCATGAGTACATTCTACACTGAGATTTTACTTTGTTATTATTGTATAATCAGCTCTGTACTTACTACTCCATTATCGCTGCTTGTAAGTGGTCTTACTATTATTTTCTATTATCACTTTTATCTCTCATCATGACCATGAACGGCACAACCTCCGACCAGCTATACCTCATAGTGTATCTCCCTTGTATTAAACCATTACATTTGTGGTGGTGTACTTCATGGCCATTTCTTGGCGTCACTGAAAGAATTTCAGCACACGACCTGCGTCGAGTTCTACGAATTGACCCCAAAGTACAACACCACCATGTTACAATGGTGAAAATACCACGGTTGCGAATTATATACGCAACATAGTAATAAGTTCTAAGTACTAAAACCCCCTTGTGTTTCTTTTTCTTAGATTTTGTGTCGTTAGTTTTTTTTTAAAATATGCGCCTTAATGTGTTAGAGTTTATATTACTTACATAAGTACATATTATTATGTCTAAATCGGATTTAAAAAATATATATCATAGTTTAAAAGATATAAAAAAAACTATTTGACAAAAATAGGACCAGTCCGAAGGCAGCAATCCGAAAGTGCAAAAGAAAAATTATTTCTAGCAGAGAAGTTGTATAAACGATTAGAGAATATTTCATCTAATATTAAAATTAAAATAGAAAATTCTGAGATAAGCAGCGAAAGTTCGCAATAAGCTTTTATTCAAGATATTATATTCGTCTATCAACAAATCTTGAACTTAATGTCCAGTTCAGACGCAGAGTACCATTCAGGTTCAGAGTCAGATAAACCCGTAATCATGGCTAAAGATAATTTTGATATGAAAACGGCTTTAGCCTTATTACCTATAATGAATAATAAGTGACTATTCAATTAATAGACAATGTCTCATTATACAGCGATTCACTTAACGAAGCTGGCAATAAACAATTGATAAACTTCGTCCTAAAAAGCCGACTATCGGCTAGTGCTAAATTAAGCTGTCGCAATACAGTCTCAATTATTTAGCGCCAAGCAAGTTCGTAGAAGTATTGAGAAATACGGTTCCGATTTAGAGGAACTATTTGTAAACTTGACTATATCGCTATTCAATCTATTTCTATTCTATTCAATCCAATCAAGAATTATCTGAAAATGGATGATCCAATGGGAGTGAATCTACAAGTCATCAGCGTGAAGGAAACACGATGATCCTAGAAGTGAACAAAGTTTCTTTTGTATTTTATACACAATAAATATAATGCTTTAAAAGAAAGACTTTAATCCAAAAACAAAGAATCAATTTCATACAGCAAATAGGCAGAAAACCAAGAACTTGTGTAGTATCTTTGTGAGAACAAAGCTTTTGACGAAAGAGAAGCATCGACAATTCTACGCAGCGCACCTTCAAGGGATTGCAATTGGGATTGGAATGGAGCGATTAGCCCGCCGGAATATGTCATTGAAACGTCAATGTCATTTGTCACCTGTCAAAGTCACTTTCTTTTTAGGTTGGAATAACAAATATTGAAAACAATAAAGACAATGTGAAAAATATGCATAAATGCCGGAAAATACCCTTACAATCATGAAAGGCAAAACAAATGCACATGTATGTGAGATACGGTGAGTGACCAACATCAGAAAATACTGAAAGATAACTCTAACTCTAACGGACGGAAAAATGGTGCAAAACAATGTGATGGAATCTGGGTTAATCTCCTCTACAGTAGGCCTTGTCATGGAGCAGAAGGGGTCTTACCTAGAGTATGCAGGGTACACATATGTCCCGACCATCTACCATATGTCTCACCTTACGCACCCAACCTTGACATCTGCAGCATCAGCCTGCAATATAACTGATATTGACGATTTGAGAAGAGCTGTTCTGGAGATTCTAAAGGAAAAAGTTGGCAACCTCGTTCCAGAGATCCACCATCGGCAAAAGCGCTTTCTAGAGAGTGTTGTTATTGGGGCAGGGGCCTTTTGGAATCGAGCGTCGATCTGGTCCATGCAAAATTCAATCGCTGCATTAGACAATCAGATCGAAACTATGAAAGATCAGAGCCTGCTGGTCACTCGGAGTCTCAATACGATGATTGATAATAACCAGGCGATATACAATGCTGTAGACAGGCAGGCTCGAATCCTTAGCGAGCTTTTCAAGAAGGCGACCTGCAAAGACATAACAGAATCTTACTATCGATCAATTTACAATACCTGGCTTTCATTAGCGCCTAATGAGTTCTCACGTGTAGTTGACAGCTCCCTTGCGGGCAGAATAACCCCAGACATATTGCCATCAACGGATGTAGTAAACACTCTCTTGTACCATCCTGCTATAAAAAACACGGCATACTCTAAGGATGTCTCGCTCCTCTATGAGTTAGGCCGATTCTCGTTCCATAGAGTTAGCTATGATCCATACCCAACAGTCTCCGGAGTTATGGTATTTCCTAAAATTATCTCAGATAGAAGCGCCTCTCTAATGCGGGTTCAAACCACTTTCCTAAAAGCAAATGGAAGTTTTCAGAAATTGGACCTCCCTGATGAATGATGAATAATGATGATGATGAATAATATCATTAACGAGGTCGAGGACCTCCCTCCTGCATACGAGGATCTAGATATGGGAGATTTACTGCCTCCTAATCGAATTCGGGTAATTCATAAATAAAAAAAGTTTTATTTTTAAATTAATTGTTTTTATTTCAAGTATATGTTTCCTTATTATAAATGTAATTAAATACTTAATTATAATTTATTCGAAAGTTAATCTTGGTAAATGTGCGTGATCATTTCCTTCATGTACCGATTGTTCTGTTACGCCTGTGAAATTTTCACCTTGTTTTTCTGTGGGTGGTGGTATGCGCCTCTGTTCATCTGCCGTTAATATGTAATCTTTATTACCTACTTTACTTAACTTCTGCCAGAATGCATCATTTGATACCGGTATAAGGAGCTTTCGACGAAGGGGAAGCTCAGAGAGCTTTATGTAACACGCCTGAGGGGATTGCCGCCCAATTTATCAAAAAGTTTCCAGACAGGCTCCGAACAGCAATATGCATTTCCAGAATTTTGGTATTTCAAGAACTCCCAGACCAAAGACTAGAAAGATGCAAAATGTTGCAAATGAGGAAGGTTCCACATCTAATGGAGTCTAATGAAATAGATCGCCAAATTAGAAAACTGGAATACGTTTTGGCACAAAATGAAATATTCCCATTTGTGTTTGCAACATTGACAAAGAGGCATTTTTATGGACAAATGAACAAAAAAAAACAATTTGTTTTTCTTAGGGCCACCAAGTACTGGAAAGACTATGATTATGGAATCTTTAGTCCAATTACATTTCAATTACGAGAGATTAACAGGACTAACCCCGAATTCACCGTTTAATTTCTGTTCGTTAGTTCATACGAACGCATGCTTCATGGATGAATGCAAATTAACGGAAAATCAATTCGAACAGTGGAAACTATTAGCGTCAGGACAGCCGATGGCAACAGACGTAAAATATAAAAACAGACACGCAATAACAAATTGCAGATTGTATACTGCAAGCAACTATCCAATTGATATGTATGTGCCGGTGCCAGAGGCAAGGGAAGCAATCGAAACAAGGACAATAACGATGCGATTCCACCACCGATTGGAAGAGTTCTTCTTCATCACAGCAGTTGCCTGGGAACGTTTCTGGCAGAAACATGCAGTACCAGAAGACGATGATATAGACGACCAATCGTCATTTTACAGGCAACATTTAACAATACAAGAACACATATAAGCCGACTGACTGATCCCCAACGAACGCAATGAGCAACGAAACATATTATTAAGATAGATTATAAGATTTTGTAACCGATATAACATAGCATTTAAGTAATTTTTTATAACTAACACTTTTTCAAACAATAAAAAACACTATATGGCAACATTACTGTATTCATTTAAAGACCAGTTCAAACAAAGTGAAAGCAGTCACGCGAGAGAGCGCACAGCGTTCGAACGTAATGATTGAAAACGAAATGACAACAAATAGTCCGCCAGTAATAACAACAGGAATTGAAAATAATGTGAACACTAAAATATATAATTTTTAAAAGACATTTGCATTTAATTTTGAATCAAAACTATTACAATACCAGCGAGTTACAAAACATGATTATGTAGTGGGACAAATAAAAAACATGGGTACATACACTACCATGGCAATTTATATACTTCTATTTGACACCGAAAGAATTTCATGACATACAAAGTTGCAACCACACAGCAAAAGTAGCAAATGTGAAAATAAAAATTGTGAACATGGGAAACAGAACACCATTTGTGACAGGAGCAAGATCAGTAAGTTACGCAAATGCAAATTCACAAACAACCATCGGGATATGGGAAAACTTGGAAGAACTAGGACCTTTCCAGTGTGGGAATGGAATACAACACAAGGATTTATACGGGTACAGTTATAAATATAATGACAATTTCAAAAAAGCAAACACAATGCAAGATGTACATAATCACGATCACGGAGCGGCACAGCAACCAGTTTTAGTAGATAACAGGGGAACATACTTGATACATGTAGCACAAAAAGAAAGAGGGGTAGAGATACCATTGAACGATGAAAACTATTATATGCCACCATTGATAGCACAAGCAAAAAATATTATACAACGCAACAAACAGTATAGGGCCAATATACGAAAAATCATATACACCGCAAGATGGAACGATACACAAGTTCAACAATGGAGTAAATCATCTAGGAACTGTACCCAGAATTCAGAATCCATTAGAACAAATAGATGTGTCATCAGGAAAAAGTAATACAAGCGCCGTTAACACGTATTGGATTATTAACACAGTCAAAGTATAGTACTACAACAATAGACATTAATAACCCAAGGATGAGATTTAATATCTCACAAAACCATACTCCCATCAAAATCCCCTCAAGTGATCACGGTAGAGCAGGGGGATTATCTGCAATTCTCGGGGCAGTTATATCAGCTAAAAACGTCCATCCTCAGAACTGGCTACGTCATTAACCCTAATATTACTCTACCAGACAGGCGTGAGTCACTGGAGAATTTATTTGTTGAGGGTTGGATCCCTGAAGCAAAAATACCATTTCTAAAGGAAAAACCTTGGGCCCCACCAACACATTATACATGGTGGATTGTTGTTGGTCTGATTGTCATCCTCATTGTAGTAATCGTAATATTAATTCGGTACTTTGGAGTAATCCGGAAGATTAAACAAAAATTTAGAGCTGAGATGGCGGGGTGGATCAATATTCCGACCGCTCCTCCATTCAATCCGGCATATCCTGCACATCCAGGATTCCAGAATAACATGATAGTATAGGAGTGTTATAGCCAGAAATTGACAATTCTCCACAACATCCTAATATTATAAATGTATGAAGCTAGGTACCTAGGCATGAGTACATTCTACACTGAGATTTTACTTTGTTATTATTGTATAATCAGCTCTGTACTTACTACTCCATTATCGCTGCTTGTAAGTGGTCTTACTATTATTTTCTATTATCACTTTTATCTCTCATCATGACCATGAACGGCACAACCTCCGACCAGCTATACCTCATAGTGTATCTCCCTTGTATTAAACCATTACATTTGTGGTGGTGTACTTCATGGCCATTTCTTGGCGTCACTGAAAGAATTTCAGCACACGACCTGCGTCGAGTCCTACGAATTGACCCCAAAGTACAACACCACCATGTTACAATGGTGAAAATACCACGGTTGCGAATTATATACGCAACATAGTAATAAGTTCTAAGTACTAAAACCCCCTTGTGTTTCTTTTTCTTAGATTTTGTGTCGTTAGTTTTTTTTTTAAATATGCGCCTTAATGTGTTAGAGTTTATATTACTTACATAAGTACATATTATTATGTCTACATCGGATTTAAAAAATATATATCATAGTTTAAAAGATATAAAAAAACTATTTGACAAAAATAGGACCAGTCCGAAGGCAGCAATCCGAAAGTGCAAAAGAAAAATTATTTCTAGCAGAGAAGTTGTATAAACGATTAGAGAATATTTCATCTAATATTAAAATAAAAATAGAAAATTCTGAGATAAGCAGCGAAAGTTCGCAATACATAAATAAGCTTTTATTCAAGATATTAAATTCGTCTATCAACAAATCTTGAACTTAATGTCCAGTTCAGACGCAGAGTACCATTCAGGTTCAGAGTCAGATAAACGAGTCAATTAATAAGTGACTATTCAATTAATAGACAATGTCTCATTATACAGCGACTCACTTAACGAAGCTGGCAATAAACAATTGATAAACTTCGTCCTAAAAAGCCGACTATCGGCTAGTGCTAAATTAAGGCTAAAAAGTGAGTACAGTTCCGTAGAGTCATTAATTACAGATATGCGTAAATTCCTAATCCAAAAAAAATCGGCTGTCGCAATACAGTCTCAATTATTTAGCGCCAAGCAAGGTCGTAGAAGTAGGTATTGAGAAATACGGTTCCGATTCAGAGGAACTATTTGTAAACTTGACTATATCGCTATTCAATCTATTTCTATTCTATTCAATCCAATCAAGAATTATCTGAAAATGGATGATCCAATGGGAGTGAATCTACAAGTCATCAGCGTGAAGGAAACACGATGATCCTAGAAGTGAACAAAGTTTCTTTTGTATTTTATACACAATAAATATAATGCTTTAAAAGAAAGACTTTAATCCAAAAACAAAGAATCAATTTCATACAGCAAATAGGCAGAAAACCAAGAACTTGTGTAGTATCTTTGTGAGAACAAAGCTTTTGACGAAAGAGAAGCATCGACAATTCTACGCAGCGCACCTTCAAGGGATTGCAATTGAGATTGGAATGGAGCGATTAGCCCGCTGGAATATGTCATTGAAACGTCAATGTCATTTGTCACCTGTCAAAGTCACTTTCTTTTTAGGTTGGAATAACAAATATTGAAAACAATAAAGACAATGTGAAAAATATGCATAAATGCCGGAAAATACCCTTACAATCATGAAAGGCAAAACAAATGCACATGTATGTGAGATACGGTGAGTGACCAACATCAGAAAATACTGAAAGATAACTCTAACTCTAACGGACGGAAAAATGGTGCAAAACAATGTGATGGAATCTGGGTTAATCTCCTCTATCAGGCGATATACAATGCTGTAGACAGGCAGGCTCGAATCCTTAGCGAGCTTTTCAAGAAGGCGACCTGCAAAGACATAACAGAATCTTACTATCGATCAATTTACAATACCTGGCTTTCATTAGCGCCTAATGAGTTCTCACGTGTAGTTGACAGCTCCCTTGCGGGCAGAATAACCCCAGACATATTGCCATCAACGGATGTAGTAAACACTCTCTTGTACCATCCTGCTATAAAAAACACGGCATACTCTAAGGATGTCTCGCTGCTCTATGAGTTAGGCCGATTCTCGTTCCATAGAGTTAGCTATGATCCATACCCAACAGTCTCCGGAGTTATGGTATTTCCTAAAATTATCTCAGATAGAAGCGCCTCTCTAATGCGGGTTCAAACCACTTTCCTAAAAGCAAATGGAAGTTTTCAGAAATTGGACCTCCCTGATGAATGATGAATAATGATGATGATGAATAATATCATTAACGAGGTCGAGGACCTCCCTCCTGCATACGAGGATCTAGATATGGGAGATTTACCGCCTCCTAATCGAATTCGGGTAATTCATAAATAAAAAAGTTTTATTTTTAAATTAATTGTTTTTATTTCAAGTATATGTTTCCTTATTATAAATGTAATTAAATACTTAATTATAATTTATTCGAAAGTTAATCTTGGTAAATGTGCGTGATCATTTCCTTCATGTACCGATTGTTCTGTTACGCCTGTGAAATTTTCACCTTGTTTTTCTGTGGGTGGTGGTATGCGCCTCTGTTCATCTGCCGTTAATATGTAATCTTTATTACCTACTTTACTTAACTTCTGCCAGAATGCATCATTTGATACCGGTATAAGGAGCTTTCGACGAAGGGGAAGCTCAGAGAGCTTTATGTAACACGCCTGAGGGGATTGCCGCCCAATTTATCAAAAAGTTTCCAGACAGGCTCCGAACAGCAATATGCATTTCCAGAATTTTGGTATTTCAAGAACTCCCAGACCAAAGACTAGAAAGATGCAAAATGTTGCAAATGAGGAAGATTCCACATCTAATGGAGTCTAATGAAATAGATCGCCAAATTAGAAAACTGGAATACGTTTTGGCACAAAATGAAATATTCCCATTTGTGTTTGCAACATTGACAAAGAGGCATTTTTATGGACAAATGAACAAAAAAAACAATTTGTTTTTCTTAGGGCCACCAAGTACTGGAAAGACTATGATTATGGAATCTTTAGTCCAATTACGAGAGATTAACAGGACTAACCCCGAATTCACCGTTTAATTTCTGTTCGTTAGTTCATACGAACGCATGCTTCATGGATGAATGCAAATTAACGGAAAATCAATTCGAACAGTGGAAACTATTAGCGTCAGGACAGCCGATGGCAACAGACGTAAAATATAAAAACAGACACGCAATAACAAATTGCAGATTGTATACTGCAAGCAACTATCCAATTGATATGTATGTGCCGGTGCCAGAGGCAAGGGAAGCAATCGAAACAAGGACAATAACGATGCGATTCCACCACCGATTGGAAGAGTTCTTCTTCATCACAGCAGTTGCCTGGGAACGTTTCTGGCAGAAACATGCAGTACCAGAAGACGATGATATAGACGACCAATCGTCATTTTACAGGCAACATTTAACAATACAAGAACACATATAAGCCGACTGACTGATCCCCAACGAACGCAATGAGCAACGAAACATATTATTAAGATAGATTATAAGATTTTGTAACCGATATAACATAGCATTTAAGTAATTTTTTATAACTAACACTTTTTCAAACAATAAAAAACACTATATGGCAACATTACTGTATTCATTTAAAGACCAGTTCAAACAAAGTGAAAGCAGTCACGCGAGAGAGCGCACAGCGTTCGAACGTAATGAGTGAAAACGAAATGACAACAAATAGTCCGCCAGTAATAACAACAGGAATTGAAAATAATGTGAACACTAAAATATATAATTTTTAAAAGACATTTGCATTTAATTTTGAATCAAAACTATTACAATACCAGCGAGTTACAAAACATGATTATGTAGTGGGACAAATAAAAAAACATGGGTACATACACTACCATGGCAATTTATATACTTCTATTTGACACCGAAAGAATTTCATGACATACAAAGTTGCAACCACACAGCAAAAGTAGCAAATGTGAAAATAAAAATTGTGAACATGGGAAACAGAACACCATTTGTGACAGGAGCAAGATCAGTAAGTTACGCAAATGCAAATTCACAAACAACCATCGGGATATGGGAAAACTTGGAAGAACTAGGACCTTTCCAGTGTGGGAATGGAATACAACACAAGGATTTATACGGGTACAGTTATAAATATAATGACAATTTCAAAAAAGCAAACACAATGCAAGATGTACATAATCACGATCACGGAGCGGCACAGCAACCAGTTTTAGTAGATAACAGGGGAACATACTTGATACATGTAGCACAAAAAGAAAGAGGGGTAGAGATACCATTGAACGATGAAAACTATTATATGCCACCATTGATAGCACAAGCAAAAAATATTATACAACGCAACAAACAGTATAGGGCCAATATACGAAAAATCATATACACCGCAAGATGGAACGATACACAAGTTCAACAATGGAGTAAATCATCTAGGAACTGTACCCAGAATTCAGAATCCATTAGAACAAATAGATGTGTCATCAGGAAAAAGTAATACAAGCGCCGTTAACACGTATTGGATTATTAACACAGTCAAAGTATAGTACTACAACAATAGACATTAATAACCCAAGGAGGAGATTTAATATCTCACAAAACCATACTCCCATCAAAATCCCCTCAAGTGATCACGGTAGAGCAGGGGGATTATCTGCAATTCTCGGGGCAGTTATATCAGCTAAAAACGTCCATCCTCAGAACTGGCTACGTCATTAACCCTAATATTACTCTACCAGACAGGCGTGAGTCACTGGAGAATTTATTTGTTGAGGGTTGGATCCCTGAAGCAAAAATACCATTTCTAAGGAAAAACCTTGGGCCCCACCAACACATTATACATGGTGGATTGTTGTTGGTCTGATTGTCATCCTCATTGTAGTAATCGTAATATTAATTCGGTACTTTGGAGTAATCCGGAAGATTAAACAAAAATTTAGAGCTGAGATGGCGGGGTGGATCAATATTCCGACCGCTCCTCCATTCAATCCGGCATATCCTGCACATCCAGAATTCCAGAATAACATGATAGTATAGGAGTGTTATAGCCAGAAATTGACAATTCTCCACAATATCCTAATATTATAAATGTATGAAGCTAGGTACCTAGGCATGAGTACATTCTACACTGAGATTTTACTTTGTTATTATTGTATAATCAGCTCTGTACTTACTACTCCATTATCGCTGCTTGTAAGTGGTCTTACTATTATTTTCTATTATCACTTTTATCTCTCATCATGACCATGAACGGCACAACCTCCGACCAGCTATACCTCATAGTGTATCTCCCTTGTATTAAACCATTACATTTGTGGTGGTGTACTTCATGGCCATTTCTTGGCGTCACTGAAAGAATTTCAGCACACGACCTGCGTCGAGTCCTACGAATTGACCCCAAAGTACAACACCACCATGTTACAATGGTGAAAATACCACGGTTGCGAATTATATACGCAACATAGTAATAAGTTCTAAGTACTAAAACCCCCTTGTGTTTCTTTTTCTTAGATTTTGTGTCGTTAGTTTTTTTTTTTAAATATGCGCCTTAATGTGTTAGAGTTTATATTACTTACATAAGTACATATTATTATGTCTACATCGGATTTAAAAAATATATATCATAGTTTAAAAGATATAAAAAAACTATTTGACAAAAATAGGACCAGTCCGAAGGCAGCAATCCGAAAGTGCAAAAGAAAAATTATTTCTAGCAGAGAAGTTGTATAAACGATTAGAGAATATTTCATCTAATATTAAAATAAAAATAGAAAATTCTGAGATAAGCAGCGAAAGTTCGCAATACATAAATAAGCTTTTATTCAAGATATTAAATCCGTCTATCAACAAATCTTGAACTTAATGTCCAGTTCAGACGCAGAGTACCATTCAGGTTCAGAGTCAGATAAACGAGTCGAATAATAAGTGTTACAGACATAAATAATATCACTAAGATTTAATCTGTACTCAGCGGCATAGAAGTGCATGCTCTGTGCTCGCCCCCTTTTTCTCCCATCCGATCTGTGGCAACTAAAATAATGTGTGTGCCGCCTTGTCCAATAAAATATTATAAAATGATTTGGTGAGCCTTATTTATCTCCACCAAAATGGTGCCGAAACTAGTAAAAGTCTAATTAAAGTGCAGTTATGTGTAAAGTGCGGGCATAGCAGGATAATCCGAGTGTCGTCATGCGCCGGCCGCCGCGTGCCATCGCCATTCCACCATGATGCGTACGAGTTGAATTGCACCGCGCATCGAGTGTACAAACAACACAATGACTTTAAATAATTAAATAAAACAAAAATACAAATAAAAGGACAAGGCGCACCAAGTAAATTCACTCATATAAATAAAATAACCTAACTAAAATGACTTCGTCATAAAATGTACAAAAAGGCGGCCATTTTTTCATTCTCGTTGTTCCTGTATATTGCCGTCTCGCTCGCACATACGGAGAAGGTCTCCAGTCATCTTGCTTTGTTCGCACTTCGCGCCCTCCGGCCGGCAGTGTGACGTTTGTCTGTCTGGCTCATGTCATCGGACTCTTCCGAGTGGGAAAGCTCCGAAAGCAATTCATCGGAAGCCGAAAATCCCAACGAAAGCAAGATGTCCAAAGAAAAGGTTATGCCTCACTCCGAAGAGCTCAAAAGGTTGCGAGCGGCGCGCGGCCAGTGCAAAAGCTTTCTCACTCGTCTAGAAGCATATCTTGAGGCGAACACCGACCTCGACAAGGAAGAACTTGAGGCGAGGGAATGCAGTCTCAAGGCACAGTTCGTCAAACTGGAGGACATTCAGTTGCAGATACTTTGCATTGACGAAAAGGACGACGACTCAGGACCGCTAGAAGACCGCTACTTTCGTCTGTGTACTACGATTCGAAAACGTAGACTATTATCGCGGCAAAGTGAAAGTGTCGATCAATCCAATTATAATGTGAAAAGGTGTATAAACTTACCGTCCATCAATATTTGTCCGTTTGACGGTCGTGATATTTGTGAATTTCAGCCGTTCCTGGATTTATTTTTAGCAATAATTGACAAGGACCCTAAACTAACTTCAACTGAAAAGATGTATTACTTGAGAACGCTGCTCAAGGGTGAGCCATTGCAAATAATCGAGGGCTTGCCACCAACTAATGAGTCATATAAGTCAGCTCTTCAGTTGTTAATAAAAAGGTATGATAATCCATCATTATTGATTTCAAAGCACATAAACATTTTGTTAGATTTACAACCTCTTCAGCGAGCGACCGCTCCACAGTTAAGGGAAGTTACAACGCGGATAAGACAACAATTAGCAGCGCTTAAAAACCTAAAACAACCCGTTGAACACTGGGATTCTATCTTAATGTGCATTGTTTCACGCAAATTGGATCCTTTAACTGTGCGGCTGTTTCACTCTGAGAGGGATTGTGCTACCACCATGCCGTTATTTAGTGATCTCTTAGAGTTTTTGGATAAACGTGCAGTGTCAATGGAAGTAAGCCCTATGCATAGTGAGAAATCAAGGCCAAAAGGTGTAACATTGGCAGGGGTCATTGACCACAAGCAATCAGCTGTTTCAAAACATTGCAACATTTGTAATGATTCTCACAGATTATTTAAATGCCCCAAGTTTGTGTTAATGTCAATTGAGAAACGGCTTGAATATGTTAATAAAAAAAAAACACTGTGTTATATGTTTAGGCATACATTCCAAACCCTGTCGTTATAGCTTCAAATGTAGTATTTGCAAGTCAAAAGATCATAATACATTGCTTCATGCGACAGACAAGCAGGAAACTTCTGTTGACGAGCACTCAATGAGTTCTTATTCTAGTCAGCTGTCCCAACCTAAGGTTTTGCTGCCAACTGTTAAAGTGTTGGTGCTAGATGCAGCAGGAAACAAGGTCATTGTTCGGGGACTGCTTGACTCAGGAAGTCAAACATCATTTATCACAACTAAATTACTAACCAAATTAGGCATGCAACCATTTAAATGTGAAAAACAAATACTAACATTAGGTAACAAATTAAATAAATTAGACAAAGCAATAAATATCACAGTTCATTCTTTAACGCAGAATTTCAATATAAATGTTATTTGTTCCATTGTTGATAAAATCACCTCTCCTTTGCCACAAAGACAGTTTGATATTTCTAAAGCACTGATACCCAAAAATATTGCATTAGCTGACAATGAATATAACATTCCAGGAGAAATTCATTTGCTGCTGGGTGCGGACATCTTCTTTCGTGTGCTTCAAGATGGAAAGATCGAAGGAGGGCCATCAGATCCAATCATGCTCAACACCAGGTTCGGATACATCATCTCAGGTGATTCCTTTCCATGTTGTAACGTAGCAACCAGTTTGCATGCAGTAATAAACACTGATCTGGATCACGCTGTTAAAAAATTTTGGGAGACTGAAAAGGTACCAGAAGTCTTCCTAGAATCATTACCCGAGCACGCTCACAGCGAGAGGGTGTTTCAGGAGTCTGTCACTCTACAAAATAACCGTTTTGAAGTAGGGCTGCCACTCAAGATGAGTATGAGTGACATTAATACATCAAGTTCGTTTGCTATAGCCTTGCAACGATTTTACAACTTAGAAAAACGCTTTTCTAAGGATCAATTATATCATAAATTATACATTGAGTTTATACATGAGTACTTAAAATTAAATCATGCCAAATTAATCAATATAAGTACCAATCAACCAAATACTCAACCTTTATACTTTCTTCCGCATCATGCAGTCTTACGCACGGATAAAGTTACAAACAAATTGCGTGTAGTGTTTGACGCTAGCGCCAAAAGTCATGATAATCCTAGTTTAAATGACATACAATGCAATGGACCTGTCGTTCGAAATCAATTATTTGACATTTTAATACAGTTTCGCACTTTCAACATTACTTTAATGTGCGATGTATGTCATATGTTTCGTCAAATCAACATAAAGCCAGAACACAGGGTTCTTCAAAACATTTTGTGGAGAGACAGTCCGGAACATCCTCTACAATGTTTGCAGTTACAGACTGTAACCTACGGTTTAAAAAGCTCGACCTTTCTAGCCACTAGGTGCTTGGTTGAGTTGGCTAGAAGGCATCAGAGCGGTTACCCCTTAGCAAGCAAAGCTATTTTAACATCGAGCTACATCGATGACATAATATGTGGAGCTTCCAATTACAACGAAGCTGTGCAACTTAAAAATGAGCTTGTTCGGTTAATGAATCTGGGAAGTTTTGAATTACACAAGTGGTCGTCCAACAATAGTCAACTGCTGGAAAATATACCAAAAGAAAAGTTAGGTTTTTCTCAGCGTGATCTAGATCAGGAAAAATCAGTTGTAAAAACATTAGGACTTTCATACGTGACAAAGGATGATGTGTTCGAGCTGGGTGGAGACATGATGACCTCCCCAAAAAAGCTCACGAAACGAGGTGTCCTAAGCTCAGTCAGCCGATTTTTTGACCCACTGGGTTTCGCTGGACCTATTACAGTTAAAGCAAAATTAATACTTCAGCAAATTTGGCAGCACAATCTAGGATGGGACGATCCCTTGCCTGACGCATTAAGCAAAACATGGGCAGAATTTCATAGTCAAATTTCCAGTATGACTAAGCTCATAATTCCACGCAATTTACGGCTTTCTGAAGCAGATGAGTGCGCACTCTATGGTTATTGCGATGCTTCTGCAGAGGCCTATGGTTGTTGCATTTATGTGAAAACAACAATAGATGGTCAACACCAATCATATTTGCTGTGTTCGAAGTCTAGAATTGCTCCATTAAATTCCAAATTAACAATCCCAAAACTTGAATTAAACGGTGCAATTTTGCTAGCAAAATTAGTTTTTAAAATATCAAAAATTTTATCAAACATTAAAATAATTAATCTCTTTTCGGACTCTCAAATTGTTTTAGGATGGTTAAAATCTAGTCTTCATAAATTACCAGCATATGTTGCCAATCGAGTCAAAGAAATTTCTGCAAACACAGCAAATATGACATGGTACCATACACCAGGTGTATTCAACCCAGCTGATATATTGTCAAGAGGTGTTAACCCTCAAGAACTGCAAAACAACAAAATATGGTGGCAAGGCCCCGATTATTTGCAGGAAATGAAAAATGATTGTAATTCATACTCGGTAAAATTAGAGTTTCCAATTCAATGTAATGTTGTCGAAAATACATACCACACAGTTGCAAGTGATGAAAACACTTTGCCATTATTCACTAAGTATTCAAGTCTGTTTAAAATGCTAAGAGTAACTTGCTATGTCTTAAGATTCATAAATAAATGCAAGCGCATTGCTATCAATATGGGAAATCTCACTGCAAGGGAATTTCAATCTGCATTAAATACCGCCATAAGATGTGTTCAATCCGTTCATTTTTATGACGACATAAAGCTGTTAAAAAATAACAAACAAGTTAATTCCAATTTAAAGTCATTGTATCCTTTTGTAGACGCAGATGGCCTTCTCCGTGTAGGTGGCAGACTTCAAAATTCAGATCTTTCCTTTGCAAAGAAATTTCCAATAATATTGCCTAATAAATGTCACTTAACTAAAATAATAATTCTTAATCAACACCTGTCATTTTTACATGGTGGGTTAAAACTTTTATTTAGTACTTTGTCACAAAAATACCACATTGTAAATGGTATAAGAGAAATTAAAAGTGTTTTACACAAATGTATTATCTGTCATAGATATAAGGCTGACAGTGCCAAGCAGCTCATGGGCTCTCTGCCCCGTGAAAGAGTGACACCTGCTAGGGCCTTTGAAAGGGTCGGTTTGGATTACTGCGGGGCGTTTGATGTGAAGAATTCCACAGTAAGACGCAGCTTAATTAGAAAAGGCTATGTTGTCGTATTCGTTTGCTTCACCACCAAGGCTCTGCACTTAGAAATAGTTTCAGACATGACCACTGAAGCCTTTCTGGCAGCTCTAAAAAGGTTTATCTCGCGCAGAGGCCTACCTTCTGTAATACATTGTGACAATGCTTCAACATTCAAAGGAGCCAATAATAAATTACATCAGCTCTATAAATTGCACAAAAATTCTTCCTTTCAAAATAGTGTTTTAGATTTGGCATTAACTAAAGGTATTAAATTTAAATTCATCCCCGCATACAGTCCCAATCATGGAGGGCTGTGGGAATCTGCTGTGAAGTCGGTAAAGTACCACTTAAAAAGAGTAACTGGCAAAAAATTATTTACTTACGAACAGTTTCAGACAATTTTATGCCAAATTGAGTCCATATTAAATTCAAGACCATTAGTCGCTCTATCTCATGACACCTCTGATTATTCATATCTTACACCAGGGCATTTCCTAATCGGTTGCGCTCCAACTTCTTACCCAGAACAGGACTGTGTTGACATTCCCGCCAACAGACTACGCCTTTGGAGGAGCTGCGAACAAGTACGGCAGCATTTTTGGAGAGCATGGTCAAATGAATATCTAGCCTTGTTAAACAAACGAACTAAATGGCAAAGGGAATATCCCAACCTAAAGGAGGGTATGCTAGTTCTACTCCGAAATCCAAACACGGCGCCCTTTCAATGGCCCACAGGTAGGATCTCCAAAGTGTTCATTGGCTCGGACACAAAGGTTCGTGTGATAGAGGTAAGAACGGCTGATGGCAAAACTCATACAAGAGCGGTTTCTAAGGTAATTGTCTTGCCCATTGATGACTAACTTCGCATTTCTTTCATTAAGCTCAAAAAGAACTGCGATACACAGTCTGTGGAGACTGCTACTTTGTGGCAGTCTCCGACCCCAAGACCCAGTCGTAGGGCAGACAAAATGACCATTCACTATGTTCATTTTTATGTTTCTTTTCATTTAGTGCGTGTCAAACGCCAATTTAACATTTGTTATATTATGCATGTTAGTATTAAGAACTTCAAAACATCAGCTGCTCTCGCTTCATCAAAGATAAAATGTTCAGATGTTTGTTTTGTAGTAGAACTATTTAAGCTTAACTGTTAAGTTTTAGCATTAGGTGTACTTTAAAGGCATTTGGGCCGCCCCAACTTATGTTACAGACATAAATAATATCACTAAGATTTAATCTGTACTCAGCGGCATAGAAGTGCATGCTCTGTGCTCGCCCCCTTTTTCTCCCATCCGATCTGTGGCAACTAAAATAATGTGTGTGCCGCCTTGTCCAATAAAATATTATAAAATGATTTGGTGAGCCTTATTTATCTCCACCAATAAGTGACTATTCAATTAATAGACAATGTCTCATTATACAGCGACTCACTTAACGAAGCTGGCAATAAACAATTGATAAACTTCGTCCTAAAAAGCCGACTATCGGCTAGTGCTAAATTAAGGCTAAAAAGTGAGTACAGTTCCGTAGAGTCATTAATTACAGATATGCGTAAATTCCTAATCCAAAAAAAATCGGCTGTCGCAATACAGTCTCAATTATTTAGCGCCAAGCAAGGTCGTAGAAGTATTGAGAAATACGGTTCCGATTTAGAGGAACTATTTGTAAACTTGACTATATCGCTATTCAATCTATTTCTATTCTATTCAATCCAATCAAGAATTATCTGAAAATGGATGATCCAATGGGAGTGAATCTACAAGTCATCAGCGTGAAGGAAACACGATGATCCTAGAAGTGAACAAAGTTTCTTTTGTATTTTATACACAATAAATATAATGCTTTAAAAGAAAGACTTTAATCCAAAAACAAAGAATCAATTTCATACAGCAAATAGGCAGAAAACCAAGAACTTGTGTAGTATCTTTGTGAGAACAAAGCTTTTGACGAAAGAGAAGCATCGACAATTCTACGCAGCGCACCTTCAAGGGATTGCAATTCGAACGAAACTTTGGCGAGCGACTGTTGAAAAATATTGTCTGTGCTCCTTGCGTATATAAAACCCATAGACATTTTTTTTCTCTCTGGCAACGCTGCCGCTTAGTGAAGTAAGTTTTGTGTGCTCGTCCCAATTTTAATTCTATTAATAATGAAATATGTACCTATTTGAATATAATAACAATATTATGATAATCCCCGACTGAATAATATAATTCGTGTTTAATGAATAAACGCCGAAGTATTATCTCTGAAGATTTCGTTTGATTTGCGTTCTCGCCATATTCCACGATCCCTGACTGCGCTAATATAGTCCTGCTAACAGCGACTTAAAACAGCATTACATATTTCCACGACATTGGTGTTTCAAGAATCAACAGAATTTGTACGAACAAAACAATTCCAACTACGGAACGACCGAGCAGTAAATGATTATGATTAGTTCAAGACAGCTGTCAAAAACTACACTGAAAGAAATGTTTTGTATACAGTTACAAAAACTTTGGTTACTGTTTACACAAAAAAAGTGACTTGCAAACTATGTTTTCTAGCTACAAAACAGAGTTTTGCTGTTTGGGTTGAGGTACTAGTTGATAAAGTTATTTTGTTGCTATTAATTCCAATTGTTTCTGTTTTTAAGCAACCAGTTTATGAACGTATAACACTTCATTTTAACATAATAAATTAACCCAACTGCCTTTGGGAACACACACACAAACTAGTTTTGTATATTTAGTCAAAGTTTATTTATTAACGACTAAAGTTTGCTTAAAACTGCAACAAGACTAGTTTGGTTGATTCTTTTTTTCAGTGTAAGAAGTTCATTAATAAAAAACGACATCAACCACTTCCAATGATTGCAAAATAGACAAAAAAAATCATATCTATCGACTGACAAAGAAACGAAATAACTTATTCTTTTCTTCTATGAGCCACCAAGTACTGGAAAAAAATGATCATGGATAGTTTGGTACAATTAAGTACATTATAATCATTATACAACACAACCAGCGTATTATTTCCCAATAAACGCATTTTTGTGCGAGGAATTTTGGGAGATATAAGATCGGAATTATGAAGATCCATTCGAATTTGACCATCGATTCAGTGTTGCCACTTCAGTGATTTTGTCACTAGATCTAGTGAATTTTAGGAATAGACAGTGATATTTTGAAAAAGAAAATCACTAAAAAGATATTTGATGACTTTTAGTGATATTTATCGAATTTTGTGTTTTGGGTCCGGGTTAGAGTAAAATATACACCACCGAGAACAAAATACCTATTTTGGAACGTAGCTATAGACTGCAATCCGATTCGCGAACATTTGGCGCTATGAGCGCGCCCCTTCTCCGTTCCGAATAAGTATTTTGTATGGGCGGTAGCGCGCTGACAGCGCTCACAGCGCTAAACGGGCATTTAGTGCTATGAATATCGTGAAAAACAAATTAAGGAATAAAATGGCTGTCAACACTCTTAATAGCATTCTTTTTATTAGAAATCAATTAAAAATAATGAATAAGAAGTGTTTCAGTTACGAGCTCCCAGCTGATGTAATTACTGCTATTGGAAGCAATTCTAAATACTCTTTCAAAACCAATAAATCCGACACAACTGATGATCCATCTCAGGCGTCTACATCTGCAATAACAATCAATCAAGAAGAAGAAGAAATACCAGCAGAAGTATTTGAAGTTGATTTTTAATAGTCATCTTTTTTTTTCATTGTGTACTCACAATTAAAATATATATTTTTGACTTACCTTGTGATTTCATTTTTAATTATTTAGTGAATTCTGGGGATTTATTTAGATCAAAATATGCCTAAATCTGGTGAAATTTCAGACCAAAACTAGTGAAAAAAAAAACTACAAGGTGGCAACATTGCTCGATTTGATTTTGAAAATCATAGTTTAGGTATGGATAGAGTCAGGTGTACCGTTACCTGAAACTATGTAATTTTTTTAGAATAAGGCGTATGTAATTAAGTTTTGTTATTGTTTTGTAAGTAATTAATATACTTACAGTTTTATCACACCGAGTTTGATGTTTCAATCAAGTATCACTGACGTTCAGCACAGGCTGTACATTTAATTCAAAGGTTGATCGCTATAATAATAGCGATAGCGGAATCAATTCAAAGAGAAGACATAGCTCAACCATGGCTACGAAATCACCCAAACATGTTTTACGACCCAGCAAGTGCAACTATAAGGCCCTCCGCTGCGTCAAGCGGGATCTTGCCGCGGGTACACGGCGCGGGAATATAGTTTGCTGGTTTTTGACTTGTTTCAAGGGAAATTCACACATCCCCCTCCTCGGCAAGAATCATATTTTACGCCCTCAAGGACGTCCTCAAGGTCACTAATCAAGACGGTATACACCCTGACAACGTGGCCACTCTCCCGGGGGAAAATTAGGCTCTCGTTCAACAACCCGCGAACCGCCATGGCGGCAGAACAAAGCATCCGCGCCGCCTCTCCGTCGCTCAACCTCCAGGTGGAAAAAGAAAGGAAGCTGTCACCTATGGTTATAGTCAAGGGCATCCACAAATCAGTTAACAAAGACCAATTAGCAAGCATCATTATTAATCAAAATTTGAATGAATCACTTTTTAATACAAATGATATACAGTTACTTACTACAAGGAATAATAACAGAAACCCGAACTTAAACAACGCCATTTTCAGAACCACACCTCTCGCTTGGCGAACATTAGTTGATTTAGCTCACCTACTGCAGACTACACATCGCATAATGTCCAATACTGTTGGAGGAAACACAGGATATATAAAGGGCAGGAGAGGAAAATTTGGGGACGGGACCCAAGGATTCAGAATGGCGTGGAGAAGCGACGAGTTCTCAAGGGGCATCATACGGGAACTAAGAAATAAGCAAAGATATCTTGTTCAAAAGTTGGACCAGTCCCTGGCCACCATCAGCCAACTTAGGGGACTTAACACCAACCCGAGATCCCTCACCTCACCATATGTTCTGGAACGAGGAGCTGCCGCTGTCCCCGACCACTCGTTCCCTTACGAGGCCTCACCGCACGACCATCTCTATGGCGACCACTACAAACCCCGAGGTCCCCGAGCAACCACAGGTTAACACTCTTAAATGCCCATCCAGATGCAGGTGTCGCTCCTGTTGCAGCCACCACCACATACTCGTTCCCTAACACACTAGAATCTGCTGATCACCGCGACGATTGCATACTGGCCCCAATTGACGACGCTCGCACCCCATTTGTCCCCACTCCATCAGAACCATTCTTCCTACTTGCCACTGCCTCACCCACTCGCATTATCTCATCACCTAATACACAAGCTATTACCACCTTGCAACCCCCCCATTACCATCACCACAATCTCCCCTTCCGTCGCCGCCTCCTCCGCTCCCACCTACTCCTTCTCAGCATCATCATCACCAACAGTCAAGGAATCGCCGCTCCCCTCGCCGATTGGAGGACTTTAACATCACTTCGACGTCGGCCCTCGAGCGGGATCCTGTACCTTCACCCCGCAGGTCGATAACGAGCGCTGAGGCGACCCCATCGGTGGCCCGCGAGGGGAGCGGGCTTCCCCCCGCTATTATTACTACCAAACAGTGTGTAATCTGTGGCTGGCCATTTAGGGCGAGTGGCCACTTGAGGCGCCATTTTACCAGGCACCACAAGGGTCTCTCCTTTTCGGCGACCCACCCTGGTTGTTACCCAGATCGCTTCTATTTTATTACTAACCAGAAGTGCGATTGCGTAAAATTGTTCATGGATGGACAATCGATACAATTGATCATCGATCGTCTATTGCAAATTCGAATTGTGTAAATCTGTCCATTTCATGAAGGAAGACCTAAAAGTGACCGGTGGTTTAAAAACGTATCATGAAATTGCGTTTCATTATGCAAAACATTCACTAAATTACTATGTTTTTTTGTTTCAATATAATATGGAGTATTTAAAAAAATGCGTCTTTTTTATAGTTGTTTTCTATTTCATCTCATAAATAAACTTCTATCTAAAAAAACATAGATTTCAAACTAAAAATGATAAAAATATGTCTCTGCAACCCAAGTAACCAAACGCAACGAACAAATGAAAAGTCAGTTTCGGCTACTCGTCCCTAGATGGCGGAATAAGTTTTCTACTACTCCACGAGAGGTGGCGTTAGTGGGCAGCGTATAGTGTTCTGTGGGTTGTCACAAGTGTCAAGTAACAACTGTCAATGTCTAATATGTCATATCATAACGAAGAAAAAATTTGAACTTGTTTGTTTGTTTTAATGGTAAACACAACACAAGTAAGTAAAAAATATTATATACTATTGCTTTCTATCAAAAACAAAAACACCAAGTGTAAATTAAGTAAAAACAACCTAAACTTCACCTTAACAGTCGTATTTATCCTATAACCTAATGATAACTTCATATCAAAAAATACATTTAAATTTCAGTGCCAAAAGCAAGAATAGTTTCTCATGCCCAAGTGGAGGCCTTACTAGGGCTCTTGGAAGGCAACCCAGAAATAGCGCGAGGCCGCGTGATGGGGGGCGCCTTGGCCAGTCAGCGCGTGGACGAGTTTTGGCGCAATACAGCAGGAACCTTCAATAGCATGGGAGATGGGGCCACAAAAGAGGCCCATGCCTGGAAAACTGTAAGGCGTGTTTTAACTGGAATTAACCAATAAAGTGATCAAAACAACAGTAAATAAGCTTTATCACATTTTTACAGTACTGTCACGAGTTAAAATACCGGGCGCGGAAGCGGGACACGGAGATCCGGCAACACGCCCGGGGGACTGGGGGAGGGCCAGCTAAGAAACCTCTCACTTTAACTGAGAGCCCAGGTCATCAGGACCTGATACACTGCCCCCTCAATGAAATGCCCCTCAAAAAATATCGACAATGTTTAGCACATCACTATTTCAAGACTATGAAGTCGTTCGAACTCTCATTCCTCTGTCCGCGGACCGACAGGTCCGCGGTCGAGGACGGGTCTAGGACCGATCAACGAAAGTCATTTCTCGATTGCCATATCATCGAAGATTCACTTCATCGATGGGCCATTCCACCGACGGGCCACCCCACCGATAAGTCACCCCACGGAAAACCTAAATCACCGTCAGCACACTTCCTCGAACGCCACACCATCGAAAGAGAAATAAGATCTAAAAAGTCAATGTTAACTAGGTACTAAATACTTTTTTATAATGCGAGTGGTGGTTGATTTTTATAAAAAGTAATTTAGCGTCACCATTTAAATTTTTTTAATAAATAAATAAAACTTTTTAATTGAGATTATTTTATTGCTCTTCGACAACACAGCGCTCGAAGAAACGCAAGTTATCGGTGATATAAGTTCTCCGCCAAACGGCCCCCCGGTGAAACGACCCACACCGGCGTAATAACCCATCGATATCGACGAAACAACTTTCGACGATCAGTCCCAGACCCCAACGACTCGCGACGCGACAGACGGACCGACCCGCACCATAGTAAAAGTATAAAAGTATTCATTTAGTAGGTAGGTAGGTAACGATTTGATTAAAGTTGTTCTTTCGCCTCATTCCTAAAGAGAAGAGGCGGAGACGTAATTATTATCTATGGTATCCATCTGTCAAAACAAAAAAATTGCAGGTGAATACCCTAGAAAAAACACCCGTCGTCGACTGGTCGTAATTTCTAAGCGAAAAGTCTGATTACAATAATTAAAAAAGGAATTTACATCTACATAATCAACCTTGATCATGAATTTTTTTTTTTAATCTTTATTTAACGAGCTTGATCACTGAGTGAACATTAGGGTGTGGCATTCGAATATTCACATTTAATACCCCTCAAAAGTTGTCATCTTGAGTGTAATGGGAGGTAAAACTGCCACGTTTAACTGTCAAAAAGACAAAGGAATTTGACAGTTGAGTGTCGATAAAATGCTATATCACGCGATATAAATCGGTCATGCTAGGCAGGCTGAAGATTTTATAACGGAATCAATCTATACAGGTTTGTTTCACATAATCTCCGTCAAGAAAAGCATTAATATTGTTATGATTTGTGCGAAAGGCGAAAGAAAGCGGCTTCTGTCTGTGAAATCCTAGAAAATATGATAACCTCAATCATAGAATACAATCGCCTCAATATTCTTGTTCTATTTACAGGATTACCATACTCAACCAAGCGCTTAAAAAAAAATGTTGTTCCCTCAGTGTTTGCTTGGTCTGAAGAAAGTGTTGTGGCAAGACAAAGAAGACTGAGGGCCGAGCACCGTGATTCACTTAGACAGTTGACTTTCACTAAAGTTGATGCAGAGGCAGCAGTATCTGTCACAGGCTGGGAGGTCACAGGGAATGTTCCAAATATAGTGGAGGTTGAAATTGAGACTGAAAGTGCAATAACGACCAATGGAGTTCCTCTTGTTCAGTCATCGGAACCAAGAACACGTGATGTTGGCACACTTAAGCGCTACCAGTGTCAAACTGCTGAAGATTTTACTGATGATAATTGTGGGACTATACTGGTTTGGAGTCCTACAAGAAATTCCAATTTGTCCTCAGCATATTATGCCCCGAAGCACATTCAATTAGATATCTTAGATCACAAGTTATTAACGTAGGTGTACAAGATCAGTTACTACTTACACTAATCAAATTACGCCGAAACAAAGACGACTATGAATTAAGTCGTTTTTTCCAAGTTAGTTCAACTACTGTGTCAAACATATTTATCACATGGATAAATTTTATGCACCAAATGTGGTCAATGTTGAATATTTGGCCAAGCAGAGACTTAATTGATTTTTACATAAATCTGGCATGTAAAGAGCTTGCACTTCTTCTTTTTGTGTTTCTGGTGTCCTGGTGGTCCTGAAGTTATGGTTTTCTTCGTAGAAAACCAATCTAAAAGTTTATATTTATTACAAAATTTGATACAATAACTTAGTGTAAATTTGAGGTTATTTTGGCAATAAATCATTTTAACCTTTGTATTAAATCTTTTTTTCCTTTCACTGATGCTCCACGTTCTTTGAGCGTTTGTTTTAAATCTTTAACGGTCATCTTACCAAATATCTCCATTTCTTGCTAAATATTTTTAATTTTTTATATGATACAGAATAAACTGACAACAAACAAACTTTTGTTTACCACAGAGCACAATGGCGCTATCTGCAAAAAGTTTTGCGCATGACCTCCCATTAAGAACTAAGTACACATTTTTTTTTTCTTAATGACGTTCGTTCCTTGTTGATCAGAGGACAATTAGTATGGCTATTGAGAACATCGGCGCAGAAGCTACTAAAAAGCTTCGGAAGAAACGTAAAAGATCACAGAGACATCGACAGTCTATTGAACCACAGCCCTCTACCACCAAATCTATTTATCTTAATCGGCTCGTCGGATAATGAGACTGAAACTTTCACTGAAGGTAATATACCGACAAAGGTATCAAATAAAGGTAGGAAGAGATACTTTCAACAGCTTTAGAGAAACTTACTGAAATAATGCAGTGCCAGGCGCAGCCATTGCTTCCGCCCCAAACATTTACTTTGAGTGCTATAATTATTAGTATAATATGATTAACTGGCAAGACAATTAAAACTCATTTTGACAGAACCTCCGTTATTACGTTATTTGGAAACCGACGATCTTAAAAAATTGTAGATGAAGGAAATGTCCGGAAAGACTTTCCACACGAAGCCACACGCAGACTAATCGGTCGGAAGATGTGTCAGGTCAAGTTGACAACTGAAGCTGCAGGTTGTGTGTAGTATCAAGTAGCCAGAGAAGGGTTTATTGCTTGCAAGCAAAATTCATGCAAATAAAGGCAAAAAACTAAATAAAAAAATTATTTTAAGCAACGCCATTTTTTTTAAAACTCCTTAAAAATTTACGTTTTTGTTTTTTTATGTTAATTTTTATTACTAAAACTCTATGTTTTATCGTTTTATTTGCTTATTTACATATTTTTTTATTGATAATAAGTAATTTGGTACAAAGAGATGTGAAGAAAATTTCACTGAAACAGACTTTGAACTTTATCCTTAAATTATATTTTTTTGAGAAAAATTCTGTGGCTTGAGCGAGCCAAAAGTATTGTGCATTACGCACCTTTTTATAAGCAATTAAATTGGCTTTTTAAAATATGACATTGACGTCGGCATATTGCCTTTTGTAACTGACTTGTCAGTGTGTAAAAATTATCTGAAAGTTTGCCTTTTTATTAATAATAAAATTCCTTTCCATTCCATTACGTAGCCGCCTTTAAATTATTAACCATTTCATACAGTCCCTCGTTCACAAGTATATTAAAGTTCAAACTATTTAGACATTTTCTAGTTTCTATTATTGCCCTGCAACTTTTTAGATGTATTATGCAAAGAAATAACACACTCTTTTTTCTCCATACAAAAGTGACACACCCTAATGGGGAGCCCCCCTTAATCTTTATTTTTTTTATTTTTGTGTTAAAATCGTTAAGCGGTTCTACCTACTAAGTTTCAACTGTGTTAATCCTATTCCGCAGAGTGAGGGACAGTCCCAATAGCAATAATTTTAATAAGTACCTATTCAATTCAATTTAAATTAAATTACTAACAATAGTATTAAGGTTAATTACTAACACATATGGATGTAATTTATCTGAAATAAAAATTATTTAATTTTTAATTTTTTAATTTAATCCTAATACTTTCGGAATAAAATGGCAGTGACATACGGACAGACAGACAGACAGACATGACGAATCTATAAAGGTTCCGTTTTTTGCCGCTTTGGCTACGGAACCCTTAAAAGCAGACTTCGCTCCTGTTTTCAAAGACGCTTTAGACAAAATAACAGAACACTGCATAAAAATGGTTTTCGCGGCGGTGGACTCTATCCATTTGGGCCAGATTACATTGATTTATCAAAATTAAGGCGTCAACATTTCCAGTGAAAACAGTGACCGGGCGCAACAGCAATTTTTAAACTATCTAGAAAGTCAGATAATAATAATTATTGTTAGTTTCACCAATCGGTATATTAAAGAAGATTTTTTGGCCTCGGCTCGCCGTAAAAAGAATCTCTTGGCAAGTCAGATTGGGTTCGGTGACTCCTCTCAACGGATCTTCCTAAATGATCACCTTAGCCCAGACTATAAACGTCTTTAGACATCTACTAAAGAAACACTCAAGAAAAAGGGCTACCAATATATTTGGGTTAAATTCGGAAAAATCCATGTGCGTAAGAATGACACTGCCAAAATATTTATTGTGAAACGTGGTGTTGGGTGAGTGTGAGCTTAATGTCGACGTATTTAATTGTAGTTTAGATTCTTTTAAGCGAAAACTTATTGAACATCTATTTACTGAATAAGTTCATGCTGGTATGGTGAGCATTACACACACATAGTATTAAGTACTTTTATTTTGTTTAGATGGGTACATAAAGTTATTGTTTTGTAAAATTCTATATTGTTACTATAAGCGAAAACCTATTATTAGCTTATTGTTTCTTACGCTTTTTCTACACCTATTTGTACAGCTGCTGGTCTTCCATGAAATAAATAAAATAATAATAAAAACCTTTGGACCAGACAAACTTGCAATGTATAACAGACTTTTCTTTAAGGGCAGAAATGTTCTTGAGAATATGGCTCTAGACGAAGACATAAATCTTTATATTATATATTATGGGCACATAACAAAAGGCAATTATACCAGTCGTCTATACTGCATCTGACCAAACTGCTGGCACATCAACCTCTCCACTCGAATCAAGAAGGTTCATAACCGCTTCCAACACTCAACCTGAGCCCACAGCGTCCCCAGCTGCTTCAAACGACGCAGGCTTGTCCAGCACTCGACCTAAGCCTATGGCATCCCCAGCTGCTTCAAAAGACGCAGGCTTGTCCAGCGCTCGACCTGAGCTTATAGCATCCCCAGCTGCTTCAAACAACGCAAGCTTGTTCAGCGCTCGACCTGAGCTTATGGCATCCCCAGTTACTTTAAACGACGCAAGCTTGTTCAAAGTTCGACCTGAGCCTATGGCATCCCCAGCTGCTTCAAACGACGCAGGCTTGTCCAGCGCTCGACCTGAGCTTATAGCATCCCCAGCTGCTTCAAACAACGCAAGCTTGTTCAGCGCTCGACCTGAGCTTATGGCATCCCCAGTTACTTTAAACGACGCAAGCTTGTTCAAAGTTCGACCTGAGCCTATGGCATCCCCAGCTGCTTCAAAAGACGCAGGCTTGTCCAGCGCTCGACCTGAGCTTATAGCATCCCCAGCTGCTTCAAACAACGCAAGCTTGTTCAGCGCTCGACCTGAGCTTATGGCATCCCCAGTTACTTTAAACGACGCAAGCTTGTTCAAAGTTCGACCTGAGCCTATGGCATCCCCAGCTGCTTCAAAAGACGCAGGCTTGTCCAGCGCTCGACCTGAGCTTATAGCATCCCCAGCTGCTTCAAACAACGCAAGCTTGTTCAGCGCTCGACCTGAGCTTATGGCATCCCCAGTTACTTTAAACGACGCAAGCTTGTTCAAAGTTCGACCTGAGCCTATGGCATCCCCAGCTGCTTCAAAAGACGCAGGCTTGTCTAGCGCTCGACCTGAGCTTATAGCATCCCCAGCTGCTTCAAACAACGCAAGCTTGTTCAGCGCTCGACCTGAGCTTATGGCATCCCCAGTTACTTTAAACGACGCAAGCTTGTTCAAAGTTCGACCTGAGCCTATGGCATCCCCAGCTGCTTCAAACGATGCAAGCTTGTCCAGCGCTCGACCTGAGCTTATGGCATCCTCAGCTGCTTCAAACGATGCATGCTTGTCCAGCGCTCGACCTGAGCTTATGGCATCCTCAGCTGCTTCAAACGACGCAGGCTTGTCCAGCGCCAATTTGCGCGGCCGCGCGATATTCTCGGCGACGACTCTGACTAGTGTCAGAGTCGTCAAGAACTCAAGACGGTGGTGGAGGACTTCGATGAATTCTATAACAAAAGAAGAGCGAGGGTGAACGGCGAATTAAACACCAGTCCATAAATTGTAAAGTCGAGTTCATAAATATGTAAGCACTTTTAATCGACTTTTTATTACAAAGGCATAAGTTTCATGAACTGTCATAGGTATACGTACATATTATTACTGAACTCGACAGTACAGCCCCCCTACTCAAATGCCCAATATTCTATACGTTTGAACGCTACGCTTACTTTCAAAGCTTTAATATGAGCAATAGACGATGAAATCACATATCGCAAACTTATCTAAATTAAGACTTTGATGTAGTGTAAATATGGAATTGACAAGCTTAAGTAAGCAAGTAATTTTATAGTTTACTGCTTATTTTAAAGCTTTAACAGTATGATGACCATTTGAGTAGGGGGCAGGTTAAGTTGGGTGGTACCTAATAAGTAAGATGTTATTTTTTAAGAAATTAAAGCTTAAGTTGCAGCCCCCCCGATGCGCCCAGAGGGTACGAAGAAAGTATGTGTCCATCAGCCATTTTTGATGTCCCCACTGCTGGGGCATAGGCCTTCCTTACGGGTGGTAAGGAGGATGGGCCATAACACACCACGCGGGCCCAATGCGGATTGGTGGGTGTTAACGACTGCAAATGCAGCCGGGGCCAACGGCTTAACGTGCCTTCCGAAGCACAGAGGAGCTCGAGATAATAAATTTTTGGTCACCCATCCCATGACCGACCTTTGCGAACGTAACTCGAACGTTGCTTAACTTCCGCATTCGCTGGGCCAGGCGCTAAACCACTGCGCCACCGAGCTCCTCCGTAGAAAGTATAGCAACAAGTAATTGTGGAATATTTGAGAACGGAGTAAAAACGTGGGCCCAGCTAATTTGCACGCCCGAAACTGGTTTGAATATATCCTAGTTACTAGTGGAGCTCGGTGGCGCAGTGGTTTACCGCCTGGGCCAGCGATTGCGGAAGTTAAGCAACGTTCGCAAGGGTCGGCCATGGGATGGGTGACCAAAAATGTATTATCTCGAGCTCCTCCGTGCTTCGGAAGGCACGTTAAGCCGTTGGTACCGGCTGCATTTGCAGTCGTTAACACCCACCAATCCGCATTGGGCCCGCGTGGTGGGCTATGGCCCGTCCTCCTTACCACCCATAAGGAAGGCCTGTGCCCCAGCAGTGGGGACATCAAAAATGGCTGATGGACTAGTATGAAGGGTGGCATACCTACATTACATATGGTCCGCCATTTTTTTTTTCAAAATAGCGGACCTATACTCCAGCCTACTGGCAGAAAGAATGTTTACAAACAAACCGCCCATACTTAACCTCAAAAGTACTTTTTTATTACATGTTTTATAAATATAAGAATATGATTGATAGCTTACCTATGTTGTTCCAAAGTTGTATTTATGGTGTTAATTCACTGAAACTTAACGTAGGTACTTATTTGTGGAATAATTACGAAAAATGCGCAGTTTTGTTTACAAACATTCTTTCAGCGAGTTGGCTGGAGTATAGATGACCGCAAAGCAATATTTTAGAGCCCATGCATTCGTTTTATTCTAGCTTGAAATCTACCTAGTGACCACCAGTTCGACTTTATAAGCTAATCAAAAAGGTGAAGTTTTAAGAGATTTGTCGTTTAAAATTTCTTGTTCGTATTGGTACTAGCTATATCGATTTACATAGGTTTTATGCGTGGCCGCAAGCCGCAATATGCAATGAATATAAGATTCTTGGTGGCCGTTATTTGAAAAAAGTAACAAAATGGCGGCCAGTAGGTATGCCAAAATATACAAAACCCCTTTGAGGGGTCTTTTTGGCAATCAAAGTAGGTAGTCGAAATGATAAAAATCGGTACAACACCAAAGTATGAATCATAAAAATTGTCGTGTGGTGGCCCTGATGGAAGGGTTAAGTTAACCGGTCGAGGGCCTCGGACATGATAAAACGTACAAAAAATTAACTGCCTGCGCCGGGACCAAGGTTTGCACATTCGAATAGTCTATTTTTAGAAGAAATACGTCAAGCAGAGTTGAATTTTTAAGTTGAAATATATGGCTTTAGTAAGTATAAAAATAAAAGCTAAAAAAAATCAAAAGGTAATTGATGTGTTAGGTAAGGTTTCTGGTGTGTCGTGTCGATTGCAATGGTTGGTTTGGTTAGTTAGGTAACCGTTATGTTGGGTAGGTTAACTACTACTACTATAGTTTTAATGTCGCAATAAGTTGAAATTATTGTGCAATATTTTGCATTCAATTTGATAATTTTGCATTCACAATGCTATTTTTATACAATACTAAATAATACCTATACCTACTAAAAAAAATCGACTTGTCACCAGGATCATATTCTCAGGCGGGAATGGAATCAAACCCGCGACCTCGGTAGCTCAGTTGAAAGAGCGTTGGACCAGACTTCTAAGGGCCACGTGTTTGATTCCCGCCCGAGAATATAATCTGGTGACGAGTCGATTTTTTTCTAGTATAGGTAAGTATATTATTTAGTATATTATTGTACAATAATTCCAACCTGTAGCGACAACCCTGAACGGATCATTACTTTTACCCGACTGCAAGAGGGTTATGTTTTTCGCGCTTATCTTGTATGTATGTTTGTTTGTTTGTATGTAGGTAATATTCTTTATTACCTCATAATATCTTTCAAACGGCTGAACGGATTTATATGATTAAGATATCGTTAGATTTGTCTTGTCAGCCCAAGTGTTCTTAAGAAGGTGGCGTTATAAAAAAACCAACATGGCGGCTGTACGGTGCTATTATACGTAGCGGATTTTTTTTTTTAATTCTGCAATATGGGTGTCGAATTAAAGGGCTTATTTTAAGGATTTCAAAAAGGTATATCATGACTGTAATATACTTATAATATAACTACAAGAAATAATAAAAAACTATCCCGCTTGCATAAAAAGACAAGTCAACTGAAAAGATGGAAACAAGATTAAATATTAGAGGCAACATAATAACATGCAGTCGGAGGCATATTATAATTCAAATCATTCATATTGTCATTTTCTTTATGAATGCCTCCGACTGCATGTTATTATGTTGGCTTTAATATTTTTATCGAGGTATTTTTACTTAACCACATGCTGCACATGCATGTAGCATTAATTGGGACCGTGGGAAAACTGGGTGAACGCACTCAAGAGACGCAATTAGCGGTTAGTATAAAAGGCGTAAGTAACTGCTGCGGCACTTTAAATTGGCAATGCAAGTTGCCTTGCACATCATTACGAGTATCGACGCCGAGCAGTACGTACGCAATGACATCTGCGGATGTCCAGCAAATAATAGAGATGGAATTTACGGAAGAGTACCTTTCCGACAAAGAAAAATTTGTGAATATTTCACAAAGTCAAGTAGTGGAAGTGGAATATGTGAGCGCAAAGGACAACTAAGAAGAACCAGCGACGAAGGAAGTAAACACTCCAAAGATAACGAAAGTAATACCAATAATAATGAAGTTGAAAATGAAGAGCAGCCTATCCAAACGCCAAGAAGAAGACCCAACGACGACGCCAACTCCGGCATCGAGCCACTCCCAATCAGCGAAACCTCAAACACCGACTCCATTAACTGCTCTCTGGATTGCACAGTGGGTGCAAGAAAATATAACACCGGCAAATATCTATTATCTCCTTGGAAGGTCATGGCTTTGCATACAGGAACAAAGAGGAAGCATTATCACATCATATACATATCAACAGCAAAAAACTGGAGACATAATAGCAAACTTGGTAAAGCTATTAGAGCCAACGAACATAAGTGTTACCCGATTGCATGTATTCAGTGCCTTTATGAGTACATTACTACTGGCGCTCATCGTGCAACACTTAAGGACATTTTATCCAATCAAGATAAAGAGATTAAAAAATGCATCTCTCATCGATTGGGAATTCCAATTGCCAGAAAGAAACGTAATACTACAAATACCGAAGGGGGAAATAGTATTCTTCCCATTCAAGGCGCAGCACGAAACCCAACTATCGGACGAAATCCAGAACTACCTGAAAATGGAGATGAATCTCCAAGTAATAAGCGTGAGAGGAACAACGATGACATTGGAGACAGGGTGCGAAAAAATCCGGTATTTATAATAAAAATCAAATTATAATTATTTTACTTGTGTGCAAAAAAGTTATATTACAAGCCTTTTTACGCATATTTTTTGTTGTTATTTATTACACTATAGTAATTTTATGAGGTAAATAAGCTGGTCTAGTAACGCTCTAGTAGCGGTGTGCATAGAGTACAGTACAGGCAGCAGTGCAACTTTCGGCGAAAGTTTTGCATTTGCGGTAGTAATTTAGACGGGGAAAAATAGGCAACTTGAAGTTCGAGACTGCGCAGTGCGGTAAATGGTGTGAGAGATAGTGTAATCCGAGCAAGTACAATAGGGAACATGCATCAATTTTTTTTTGTATCAAAATCAAAAGTATAATGCGTGAGAAAATATTTTATTGAAAATTCTGTGTTTTTCGGTACGGTACTGTGCTTGGCAGAATATCAGTGCAGCTGGCCTTGCCTGCTGCTTATACTGAGCCGAGGAAAGTTTTGATTTTGATTCATGCGACGATGCGCAATGTTATTGTTAATAAGCCTTAGATGTGTTTTAGTTTTTGTATTGTCTTTGTAATGTTGTGTGTTGTTCAAAATAAATGTATTTTCTTTCTTTCTTCTTTCTATAAGGGTTCCGTTTTTTGCCATTTTGGCAATTTGGCTGGCTACGTATGGAACCCTTAAAAAGGTATCTGGTCTTAAAAAGGTTAACCAGTCGAGGACCTCGGACATGATAAAACATACTAAAATTAACTACCTGTGCCGGGCGGGACCAAGGTTTGTGTCTATTTTTAGAAGGAATTCGTCAAGCAAAGTTGGATTTTTTAAGTTAAAAATATTGATTATTTTCCTTGTAAAGTCAGCGTCAAATTAATATGAGCGTCTAGAGTAGTCAAAATGATGTGAACATAAAAGCAATGTGTGCATAGTGCATTATTTATTACATTATGCACAGACGGCTTTGAGAGCTTTGTTTGCTAAGATAATTATGAACATCCTGACTGCTCATATAAATATGAAACAATGAGTACCTACCTAATAAGATATTTTGAACACCTTGTGTGCTTACAACAATATGATTCGAACTGCGTAGGTATATCAAATTGCTTTTGTTTTTCAGATCATTTTGACTACTCCAGACACTGACATAAATTCGAGGGGGGCTGTACATACACAATAGTTTGCGATAGAATTAATAATAAAAAACCTGGTAATGGGTTAGGTTAGAAATTTCTATTTAACCCACACAATTGACATTTCTAATGTTAATTGCGTGTGTTGCCTCTGATTTCCATCCATAACACAAGTGCTTTAGAATAATTACTTTAGAATCAGAGCAATGTTTGGATGTTGTCTAATATTCATTATTATTGACTAATAAAATCTAAAATTAACTTACAAAAATCCTTGATCACTGTCATCATCAGAAAAAGTTGGTGATTGAGGCCGACCGGCCCAAGT
This sequence comes from Agriphila straminella, assembly GCA_950108535.1. Classification (NCBI taxonomy): domain Eukaryota; kingdom Metazoa; phylum Arthropoda; class Insecta; order Lepidoptera; family Crambidae; genus Agriphila; species Agriphila straminella. Next base: position 14,575,363 of record OX467322.1, on the reverse strand, counting down.
AATTTGAATGCCAATTTGCTCGACCTCCTTGAGGAATTCTTGGAACAGGTAGAGACCGGTGCGCAGGGTTGACAAAAACGGCAGGGGTAAACCCGGCGAAGAATACCAAGGTCCGTTGGAATTCCTATACCAGTCCATAATGGCGCAAGGTAGGTTAGGTAGGTAGGTTAGTAAGAAATGCAGATGACTTTAGTTTTCAATAACACACATTTAAGCTGTGGGGTCTGTCGGTTCTTTGGACTTGTTGCCTTATTCTTAGTATTTCATTTACTCATGCGCTGATGACACCTGGCATCATCATCATTTCATTTACATCACAATCGGACAGCTCTTGCATTTTTAGTTGCAGTTTATTTTCATTATATTCATTGTGAACTGGAAAGCCCTAGAACAAAAAGAGATTTTGTTAAGGCAAAAATATGTATGTTTAAATCTTTGTATGTAAGTATTAACATTATAAAGAGTTTCATTATTAAGAGAACTCTCGTATTTTACAACATTATTTTTTGTATATAGGACAGTCGAAACACGGGTCACATATTTTCTTTTTCAGAATCAGTATAAAAAATGATAATTATACCTTAAAACCTCACGAAGTTACAAGCTTTTTGTGTTGTGCGTTGTCATGTTTTTTGGGAATGTTTATGTAAATAAAATAGCTCGGGCGCCAGACAGAGAATGCTCCGCCAAATAAAGAATGTAACCTCGGATAAGCCTGCGGTAGAGATGGGCTTTTAATCTACAGGGAGGTGGCTACGAAATAAAATTACACATGTAACAAAACTGTGGTTTTATTTGAACTCCCTTGCTTTCAACAACAATAGGTAAGTTAAATTTTAGAGAAAAAGTTATAAAACATAAGTGGTCGAACGGACTACAAAATTAAATTTATATGAAATACATATTGTTTGAACTAAATTAAATTGAAAACAGCATTTTATTAAGCCAAATGATTCTAGTTTTATATAAAAAAAATGTATTTTATGAATATATAAGGTTATAGGTACAAAATTATGGAACTGAATCTATGAATTTATGAATTTACGAATATATGGATTATATGTGAATATAAAAGTATGAATATAGCACCTTGACGAAATAACATTAAAGTAGGTATTTAAAAGAAACCTGACCTTTATAATCGCCAAATGCCTTTACAAAATTTCACCTGACGTCATCACGGTTCTACTAGCTCGCGCCCAAAAGAAATTGCGCAGCATTATTGAAACTCGACGGAAATTACATCGATATAAAAACAGACGCAATGTGCTGAAAACAAAATAAATGGATTAGCAAAATGGACAAGAGTCGTCCTCAACGAGATTTGTTGAATTTATCACGGGATTAACTTACCGTCTGTGACAAAGTTTTAAATATTAAGGTGCATAATGTATACTACATTAGCACATTACAAAATATTAATAATTCTGAAACAAAAATAAAAGGTTATAAAAAAATGTGACATTGCCAAGTACAATGAATTTATGAGAAATCATTGAAATATATAATACTTACGAAGTTAAAATAAATAAAAGGCATTTTAGCCCTTTTCCAAAAGGTAATTACATGCTTTTCAGCGTGATTTATTAAGATTCACCCAAACCAAAATATCGCCATTCCGTCCGACCTTACGACATCGCAAAAAGGAGTGAAAATCTGACGCCTCACCGGATCTTCAACAAACGTCAAAAAACGCATTGGGTGCATTCTAGCAGTCCAATCGCTAAGACATCGACAACCAAAGTAAGGGAGTGTCTACACACAACATTACAGCCTGTGAGCGAGACATTTTAGTAGGGCATGCGTTAATGATGGTTTTGTAAATATTATTTAGGTAAAATAGGTATAACATGATATAAAAAATTTTGCAATCGATTCTATTAGGTACTGATTCTGAACAAACAGTTTTCAGGTTTCTTATATACTAAAAATAACCTTGTATAGACGAGAAAGTAATGACTTGAGTAAAACTTGTTTAACAGACATCTTTTTAACTTAGGTGTCACGGACAGTCCCCTATGCAGAGGATACATGGAGGAAGATGAAACAGCCGCCCACGTACTGCTGGAATGCAGAGGGGTGGCCCCTTACCAGGCGAGGTACCTCGGCTCGCCGGGCAGCGTTCAGGGGCCTTACTATGAGCTCTTATAGCAGGCCTTATATTGAACGGCATTACTTTTTCGTACCATGAACTCGATTTAGCAGGCCTGCGGAGGGCCTGCTTTAATACACGCTCTTAAACCGTTCACCATTTTTTATGTATGGACGAAGCGTACCATGACGCACGGTTTGACAGTTTGGGAGCTGTTTTATAGCGTCTGTAATGTCAAATAAAGCAATTCATAAAAAGTTCCTACGTGATCAACTTTTTCAAAATTGTTTAGTGTATTTAGTTAAGTTTGGTGTGAGAATTTTAAGATTTGTGAATTTCTTTTAATGTTTATTATTTAACAGTTGGATAAAGGCAACGCGACGTCTTCATATGTTGTTGATTATCACTAAAATAAAAAGTAACGATGAGAGATGAGACCCCATAAATAAGTACCTAATTTGCATCACATTTTATGTCATTATGAATAATAATAATCAAATAAAGAAGAAAATGATTATTGCTCGCTTCAACAAAGTGCTCAAAATTTGAATGATTTAGACAATGCAAAAACGATTTCGAAAAATAAAGGTATTCATTTTGGTGAAGCTGATAAAGTGCTTCGATCGTACTGTGACTCAGATTTCGCGGGTGATTCAGACACTAGGCGTAGGTAGCACGTCGGTTTACGTGATTTGGCTGAACGGTGGACCAGTGGCATGGAGCTCAAGAAAGCAGCCGATCGTAGCGCTGTCAAGTACGGAAGCAGAGTTTATAGCCGCAGCAGAATGCTGCAAAGAACTCCTGTTCATCAGAGACTTCATATATGAAATGACAAATGAGAAATTAGAAATAGAAATGAAAGTGGACAACCAGTCAGCGATTTGACTTATGAAGAAAGGAATTATGAATAAAAGAAGTAAACACATAGATGTGAGATACTATACTACCTAAAAGATCAGATTGATGCAAATAGAATAACAGTCAAATACTGTCCAACGGGTTCGCAGATAGCAGATATACTCACACACAACTCACAAAGTGTTTGTTTCCAGTGGAGTTTGAAAGGTGTCAAAGAAAACTTGTATCAGAGTGAGTGTTAGGTAGTGATAAGTGCAGGAAAAAGTGAAATAAGTGCGTTTTCGGTCAATATGTGGGGAATTAGTATGCAAGTTGTATAGGGTGTAAGAATTGTATAAGAAAGATGTAAAGGCGTGATGTAAACTTAAGAAGCCCAGTCAATTCACATTATCAGTTAAAGAGTTAAGGGGGTGCATATACTAATTAAGGGGGTGTATCTTGGCATATGTTATGATTCATTTAAGGGGGTGTGGAAATATATGTGGAAATATAAAAGTAAGTGAATCATTGACGAGTGGAGCTCGGTGGCGCAGTGGTTTAGCGCCTGGCCCAGCGATTGCGGAAGTTAAGCAACGTTCGCAGGGGTCGGTCATGGGATGGGTGACCAAAAATTTATTATCTCGAGCTCCTCCGTGCTTCGGAAGGCACGTTAAGCCGTTGGTCCCGGCTGCATTTGCAGTCGTTAACACCCACCAATCCGCATTTGGCCCGCGTGGTGGGTTATGGCCCATCCTCCTTACCACCCAAGAGGAAGGCCTGTGCCCCAGCAGTGGGGACATCAGAAATGGCTGATGGACAATGGCAACATAAAACGGTGAATAACTTAAACTTTGGGAAGTTACTGTACAAAACTATTTTGTTAGATTGGTCTTAAGTTTCTATCACATTTACTTTTTATAATTGAAGATTTGTATTTGGTTGTTTGTATTTGTTTTGTTTGTATTTTGTATGTCAGTTAGATTAGTTAGATATTCGAGTGAGGAAGTAACTTAACAGTGTGAGATGACTAAGTTATTTATGATGTGTAATAAGATAGGTCGAGTAGGAGTTAAAGTTAATTGAAAGTTTTGGTTTTTGAAATGTAGAAAGTAGCTCGAGAAGTGTTGTAACGGGTTATAGGAATGGAGAGGCAGATAGAAAGTTTTGGAATGTTTGCAGTGTTTCAATGTTTGGGATACGTTAGGTCAAATGTTATGTTAAGGGGTAGACAGGGGAAATGAGAGATAGATAACTTGAGATAGGTTTTGTAACTGTTGGTAGGAAGCTTTTAAGAAGTGTATAAGTCTGATTAGACAGATATTATAATTTGAAATTTAGTAGTGCTGTACAGATAGTTAGAAAACTGTTTTTATAAGTATGGTCAGCATATGCAGCAGATTGAGGGAGGCTTTCGACCTCCATGCATTGCTCTATGGTACATTCGAAGTTTAAGCTTGACAATCTGCTTTACATGCGACAAGAATGTCATTGCTTTGACGCACTTCCGCACTTCTTGTGAAACCGTTGTAATGTTTGGTTGGTGACATAAGCTTGTAGAGCTTATTCAATTCTCAAGCTTACGCGCTCACTAGACATGAAATAAAACCCTTTTAACGGATACTAGCCCCCAGTGACCACGGCAGCTGCTAAGGTGCCGAAAAAAAACAGAAATCAAACCAAATACCTACTACCTAATAACCAAAGAAAATTTAATAAAACCGCGCTAGTATCCGTTAAAATCCGTCTTGTAGAACTTAGTAATGCTATGTGTTTAAAATGTTTGTAAAGTAAGATAAAATAGAGTCCGTGTCAATAAATGTGTGAACAAAAGTCTCCTGGTCTCATTTATGTACAGTACAGTACAGATTCAATTATCAAATTAATGGTGTGCAATGATATTGAAAATAAAAACTGAAATAATATAGGTAAGTTTAATTTGTTTTATCTACACTCACAACGTAAAGTTCCAAATATGAATTCAAAAGAGATTGTATAAACACGTACTTTTTGATCGTGGATAGATAAAATAAAAAAAAAACCCATTACAGTTCAATCAACTGCATCATAAAATAACTTTTTAAATTTTTATAGCACACTTTTACTTTTTAATTTTTTGGCGCGTATGGGCTCATTGACAATGTAGAAATATATTGTGATTGGATGCATTTCAGCAGGCTAATCGCTCGGTCATCGATCGCCTTAGAGATGGATTTTAATTTAACAATGGAGACAAATTTATTTTAATGACTGTATTCCAACACACTAATCGCTAAGTCATAGATCGCCATAGAGTACATTTTAATTTAACCATGTAAAGTAATAAAATTAAACATTAACACTAATTTACTTGCCATGGTTAAAATGTTTACTGTGGTGATTGATGACTCAGCGATTTATCTGTTGGAATGCACCCAATGTTTAATTGTATTACTTTCCATGGTCAAAAAGATGTACTCTATGGCGATAGATGACTCAGCGATTAGTCTATTGAAATGCACCCATTGTCTATGGATGCATGCGCTGCGCAGTAATGCGCAATGAGAATCTAAATTTCCCGCCATTCCACATATTTTTCTTGTGGCTGTAATTTCGATATAAAAAAAAATTATCTTCAAAAAAAATGGAAAATAGCAGCAGTGATGATGAAAATTGTACACCACCCGATGTCCTTGATACGGCGAAAGCAATGACTCACAACCTACTTCCAGAAAAATCAAGAAAATTATATGAAAAAACCTACCCAGAATTCCTGGCATGGAAAACGGATAAGAAGGCAATGTCATTTTCAGAAAACGTTCTGCTGGCATATTTCCAAAACTTAGCGGAAAAGTATAAAGTGTCTTCCTTGTGGTCGAAATACTCGATGATTAAGTCTACGTTAATCATCTATCACAACGTTGATGTGACTAAATATCGATATAGATGAGTCCGTAAACAGTAAAATTCAAATCTCCAACACAATAATGAATACAATAGAAAACAACGCTAAGGAAGTGAACATAAATATCCCACAACATACAACTCTGAGTAACAATAATGCCTCTGCCAGCTCCATAAATATTCAATTTCATAATTGCAGTATTAATAATTTTAACAACTATTATAAATAAATACTAATTTTTTCACTTTTGTTTTATTTCAACTGTATGAGTGAAGATAAAGTAGTGTATGAAACTGCACATAACTAGGTATTAAAACACTCGTGTGATACTATTAAAAACCTCGCCTACGGCTCGGTTTTTAAACACACACTCATGTTTTAATACCCCTCTTTATGTGTCAGTATCATAAACTACTATTATGGACTTGCGACATTTTATTAGAGCACGCACCTAGTAAATCGCACTTAAAATTAAATATGAAGTTGTAATCAATGATACGTTTAATATCATTGGTTGTAATACTTTATTTGCAATGTTCTCATAAAAAAACTAGTAAGTATCCGTTATATTATTTTTCATCAATTTAGAACGTCGTCGCGTAGCAGACAGAAAACTATACCCGCCACCAATTGGTAATGCGCAGGAACCTTGTCACATTAACATCCACATCGACGTGATCCGCAACTAAAAATGCCATGAAACAAGAAAATTCTTAACCCGGCGAGCATGTGGTGAAAAAAGTTACACCTAGCATGTGGTGGGGTTTGCCAAACCCCAACATATAATTACCTATAAATGCCAATTTATTAAACCAAGACTTAAGAATTTATTCGTATTTTGAAATAAGTATGGTTTATATTTAGTGTATAAAATAAAAAACTGTGTATATTTATATACTTTTATTGTATTATTTATCAGAAATACTAAAATATAACATTTACAAAAAAACAAAAAAAGGAACTTCTGAAAAAGGAACTAAAATCAACTAATTCTTTAATAAAAATATAAAATCAACTTTAAAAACTTAAAGAATATAAGGTGGTACCAAATGATCTGATGATACTTAAACAGGTGATAGTGTTGCTTAAGCTGAATAACTTTCTCCAAGGAACATAGGTCGAAAAACGAAAAAAAAATTTCATACGCCCATACAAAATGTATTGGTCAGCTGATCGACTTACTATGGAAAGACGAAAAAAAAATTCGTTTTTCAACCTATGTTCCTTGGAGAAAGTTGTTCAGTTTAAGCAACACTATCACCTGTTTAAGTATCATTAGATCATTTGGTACCACCTTATATAAGATTCTCAATAACATATTTTTTTTAAAGAATTAGTTGATTTTAGTTTTAGTATTTTTGATAAATAATACAATAAAAGTATATAAATATACACTGTTTTTTATTTTATACACTAAATATAAACCATATTTCAAAATACAAATAAATTCTTAAGTATTGGTTTAATAAATTGGCATTTATAGGTAGATATATGTTAAAACTAACACGGAGCATGTGGCGGGGTATGACGCACCCCACGAACGTTTACACGCGTGTAGCTCCTGCACGCGTAGCATGAGCAAACGGGACTCTTGTCTACGAAGACTTGCTTGTCGGGTCCTCTAAATATGCGAGCACAGTTTGACAGACAGGTGGGACTCGCTCTCAGATTTTTACAATCTTTTAATGTCTTTTTATTACAAATATGAATTTTAAAAGGTAACATTTTTATTTCAACATCAATAAACGTCGAAATTATATAAAATGATCCAAAATAATTTAGTTTAAACATGATTCTTATTTTAAAATAAGTTCTAAGATAAAGAGACACTCAAGAGAGCGTTCACTTCCGTAGACAAAGCTCTCTCGAGCTCGAGAAGAAATAATGTTGCCAATAGTAAATAATTACCATAATTGCCATCGTTTCTCAAAAAGTGCTGTTCCTTTATATTCATTTCAAGACGCAAAACTTAAAACTGAGTAAAATTTAGCTGTATGGATATAGATTCGCTTGCCTTTCTTTTATTAAGAGAATTTTGAACACGCTTGTTAATTTAGTAGTCTGTGGAAACTGACGAAAAAATTACAAAATATTGAAATCAACGTATGAAAATAAAATGTTAATTTACGTTTTTAAATATTAAAAAATTAAAATAAAAAAACTAAATTTGGGTAAAAAGGGTGATAATATTAAGAAACAATATTATTATATTAAGCAATAAATTATTTAGAATTATATATAGTTTTAATTTTTTTTATTAATATAAGTTAAAAAAAATAAAAATATTTTTTTAAATACTTAGTTTAACACTTAATAATTTTCTTATTTTATTTTTTATAAATTATATAAATAAAAAAATTAAATCAACACATTTTTCCATAATAAAATATAAGCACGGGCAACTTGTTTTTATTGCGAAATTTAGATTAACATAAAATAAAATACGTAAAAAAATCTTTCTCGACCTTCTCGACTACCCAAGGGGTAGTAGACAAGTTTCTCCGACTCAACTGTCAAATTAATGTCAATTGAAGAGAAAAGTGGTCGATTGTCGACTTTTGACATAAGGCCACGACAAAGAACAATGCGAGTCTACTAGTGTAAAAGTGCGAGCATGAGTATCTCGATCTCAACCCGACAAAAGTGACATTTGGGTGTAGACAAGCCATTGTTCTGTGAGTAGAGTCTTTTCTCGAGAGTGGTCATGCTACGCGTGCTGCGCCGGTTGACGCGACACTGCGGTCACGCCACTCTCCCCCCGCGGAGTACATTGGCTCCAGCTACTCGAAGCAACAAACCAATTGAGGGGCAAATTTGAAAAATACACGACTTCGCGCAAAGCATGGGCATGTCACACCCCACCACAAGCTCGCCGGGTTAATAGGTAATCTAATATAATTATTATTTATTGAATTATTATTTTCAGTAAGATTTACAATACATTATACTACGTTGCTGCATCCTATGAGATTTAATAACTATGTAGTCCGTTTTTGACGTACTGCATCATCACACGAATTTTTAGATTCATTTTATAGAATAAAAAAGTTTTTAAACGACCCGCGTTAAGCGCCGTCTTCAGTTTCCGCCAGAGGGCGTTCATTCGTTTTTTCGTGTCTGCATCATTCACGCGTGCTCCGTAAAAATTACGGTAAATAACGTGTTTTAAGTGAAAATATTACGAGTGTTGATACAATATGGGTAAAAAACGTAAACGTGACAAATCGGAGGATGAAATTCGTGACAAAATACGACGATTGGAAAAAGAGTTGTATAGCAGAAAAAAATTGTCACCAAACCCGACGCCGCCGCCAGTTTCAGATGAATATGCTTACGACGGTGAGTTTATACAACGTTTTCTTACCTGTTAAATCCAATTTAATCGCTGCCAGTAAAAAATAGTCATAGGTACTTAAAAATACGAGTGATTATAACCTTAAAATATCGCCATTATTTTTCCCACGTGTGGCGGCACGAGATGCAGCCCGGACATTGAATTTACAATACAATATCGTTATAGCTTAAACTTGGCAAAAATTGTGGTACTAAAGTATATTTTTTTTCACTATAAACACAACTTAGTGTTGGCTTCAAAATTGTATATTGTTCAAATTATTTCCTCAGTGGTGGCACGAGATGTCACCCGGAAATATAATACTTACTTTTTTAAAGTGGTGATACGTGATGTCATCCATAAAAGTAAATGTTGAGCTAATGCAGCTTATTATGATTTATAGATCCAGGAGAGGATGTATATGAATATTATAAGGACCACGAATACCACGATGGTGTCTTAAGTGAGGCAGCGGAGGAGTTGCAGGCCCCACTCGAGGAAACAACGGTTCCTAGTATAAACTACGCATCCAAGGAGCTGCAGGCCCCGCTTGAAGGGACAGCGGGCCCTACTACAAGCGACGTAGCTGAGAAGCAGCAGGCTCTGCTCGATGGAACAGCGGTCCCTAATACAACACCAAAGGAAAACGAAGAAAATATGATTCCTCCAGAAATACTAGCAGTGCTTGGCGAAGCAAAGAACCCAGAGGAGAAATTAGGATCACAAATCCCTACTCCAATCTCTGAACGTTGGGGAAAAATCATAGTCGAGGGACTGGTTAAAGAACAAAAGGAGGCTTTGCTCGCTCAGATGCTAATCCCAGGAAACTTTACCCTCGCTAAAGCCCCAAAGTTAAATCCGGAAATTGTATCGGTTCTTAATGAAGCTGTAAAAAACAGAGATAAAAGATTGGAAAAGATGCAAAACCAACTCGGTAGTAGCATCTCGGGCATAGCCCAATTAACCAGTGAATTATTAAATAAAGATGTGGGAAAAATAGATATGATAAAGAAACTGACAGAAATCAACCAGGTTCTTCTTGACCTTCACTTTGAAGAGACAATGAACAGAAGGAGACTAATTATACCAATATTAGACAAAAGCTTCATTAACATTATTCAAGGAGTTAAACGTGACAAATTTTTGTTTGGAGACAACTTGGGTGAAAACATAAAAACGACTAAATCTATTGAGAGATCCAGCCTTCAAATCAAGAAACAAGTCTTAACCACACAGTCGTCGATGCCCAGGAGACCTGGCGCTTCAATCATGCAGGGAAACTTCAGGGCGCCTCCCCGCCAGGCGAGAGGGCTGGGAGCAGCGCGCGCGCCCCCACCACACGCTCGCTACTACCAGGCGCAACCTCCTCCACCGCCGCATTCACGCCGACCGCCGCCGCTGCCGCCTGCTCCACGCCGACCGCTTCAGTCATCGGCCCGCCTACAGGATCGGCGCAATCGCCGTTAGAGGTACCGCATGCTGGTCGCATACAGTATTTTGTAAATAACTGGTTGGAAATCACAAATGATCCCCAGATCTTAGAAATAGTTACAGGTTACAAATTGAAATTTATTCAAACTCTTGTTCAGAGGTCAGAACCTGTTAATCCACCTTATTCAAATATTGAAATGACTAAAGCTATAGAGAACCTTAAGCTGTTGGGATCTATTGTACCATGTACGGAACAAAGTGATCAATTCATATCTTCCATTTTCCTTATTCCAAAAAGCAATGGCACAAATAGATTTATTCTCAACTTAAAAGAACTTAATAAATTCATCTATAAACAACATTTTTAAATGGAAGATATCCGTACAGCGTCAAAACTGGTATCAAAAAATTCTTTCATGGCAACAGTTGATCTCAAGGAAGCTTACTTTGTTATAAATATTCAACATGAGTATAGAAAATATTTAAGGTTTCGTTTTAATGGAAATCTGTATGAATTTACGTGTCTCCCTTTCGGTCTTTGTTCAGCCCCATTTGTTTATACCAAACTCTTGAAACCTGTACTTTCTTATTTGCGTGGTGAAGGTCACCAGTTAGTGGCTTATTTAGATGATGCCTGGTGTGTAGCTAATGAGTACTCGTCGTGTTCTAATACAATATCAACACTTATCAATACTTTGGAAAGGCTAGGGTTTGTAATTAATTACGAGAAAAGTGTAACAACACCAGACAACATCTGTAAGTTTTTAGGATTTCTTATAAATTCAAAAAATATGACTTTGGAATTACCTTACGAAAAGAGACACAAGATCTTTGATTTAGTTCACAAAATGTCAAAAAATGACTCCATTAAAGTAAGGGAGTTTGCCCAGTTCTTAGGTACATTAACGGCGGCTTGTCCTGCCGTGGCATATGGGTGGCTGTATACCAAGATGTTTGAGAGAGAAAAGTATCTTGCTCTGTTACACAATCAAAGTTATGAAGCGAAAATGAAAATCGATCCTTCTCTGAAGGAGGATTTTTTATGGTGGGAAAAGAATATTCAATATACAGATAATTCTATCCGTGATTATAAATTTAGCTTGGAGATATTCTCTGATGCCTCACTTTCAGGCTGGGGAATATTTTGTAATGGTGAAAGTGTACATGGGTTTTGGTCACAGGCAGAAAGAGAATATCACATTAATTACTTGGAGTTATTAGCTGCTTTTTTAGGAATCAAATGCTTTTGTAAAAACATTACTGGCTCAGAGATCCTATTGAGAATAGATAACACCACAGCCATTTCATATATTAATAGAATGGGCGGGATTCAGTTCCCACACTTAAACAATATGGCTAGGGAAATATGGCAGTGGTGTGAGCAAAGGAGACTTTTCATTTTCGCGTCATACATAAGGTCATCTGACAATGACGAGGCAGATAGAGCATCACGTGTATCGAATATTGATACGGAGTGGGAATTACATAATTCTTATTTTAAAAATATTGTTAAAAAATTAGGTGAACCAGATATTGACTTATTCGCCTCCCGAATCAACAAAAAATGTTTGCAATTTGTCTCTTGGAAAAGAGACCCTGAGGCCTTCGATATTGACGCGTTCACTTTGAATTGGAAACAGTTCTATTTTTATGCCTTCCCTCCTTTCTCCGTTATCTTAAAATGCCTCCGTAAAATTATAAATGACCAAGCAACTGGTATCTTAGTGGTGCCTTACTGGCCAAGCCAACCTTGGTTTCCACTTTTTATTTCCATTTCTATTTCGAAATTAATTTATTTAGGTCCACATAAAAGTATGTTACTCTCTCCTTACAGAACAACACACCCCCTATGGCCCAGCCTTACCCTGGTGTGCGCGAAATTATCAGGAAAGCTTTTGCGAGAGAAACCCTAGATAGCGAGACTGCTGACATAATGCTGCAGTCATTATCAGAAAATACCATACAACAATATAATACTGCTTACAAATGTTGGTATTCCTTTTGCAATGAAAATAATGTAAGTACATTTAATGCTACGGTACAGGACTTATTAAAATTTTTAATGTTTAATTATAAAAATGGTGCTAAGTATGGTACCTTAAATTCATTTAGGTCTGCGCTATCTTTAATATTAGGGAAAGAGAAATGTGTTAATGACTATGTCTCTCGATTTCTTAAAGGAGTTTTTAGATTAAGGCCCAACATTCCTAAATACCAAAATTCATGGGATCCGAATATTGTTTTATGTTACCTCTCAAAACAATTTCCAAATGAGATGTTAACGATAGATTTGATTACCAAAAAACTTGTAACTCTACTTGCGTTGTCAACTGGACAACGGGTACAGACGTTATCGTTGATTAAGTTAAATAATATTACTTTTAATGAAACTAGCGCACACATAATTATAGATGATATTCTAAAAACGTCAGGTCCTAATAAAGTAAATCCTAAATTGATAATTCCATTCTTTGGTGAAAAACCAGAAATCTGCCCTGCGAAAGCTCTTTCTGTTTACATTGAAAAAACAAATTAGTTAAGGATTAAATCTGGCACAGAAAGACTTATTTTAACTGTCAAAAAACCTATAGAAAATGCTTCATCCCAATCAATAAGCCGCTGGATTAAGCTAACTCTTAAAGCCAGTGGAATTGATGTCGATGTGTACTCTGCTCATAGCACACGGCACGCAGCCGCTTCAGCAGCGCGACGGGCTGGCCTGTCTGTGGATATCATTAAGCGCGCGGCTGGCTGGAGCGGTCAGTTGTCTTGTGCTTTGCAAAATTTTATAATTTGCCATTATCAGACCCAGAACATGACAGAGCCTTCGCTGACGCAGTGTTTACTGCTAATAAATAATTGAACCTCAACTTTAATGTTAATTGTTTAGATTTACATAATATTATAGTGATTGTCAGCTTTAATTAATTATAAAAGTTAAAATACTTAGAAAGATAGGTAAATAGAGGTTATTGTTGAATTACAATAAATATGGATGATTAGAAAAATTAGTGCATTTTATTAATCTTTCTGCAATTATGTCGCTAAACATCTACATAGTTATTAAATCTCATAGGATGCAGCAACGTAGTATAATTTATGGTTAATTGAACTTACCTTAAGTGAACTTCAACCAAAATTATACTAGTTGCTGCATCCGTAGAGATTTAAGAACCCTTCTCTCCCAAATAACCCATAGAAGGAATTGCAGAAAAATTAACCTCTGATATTGTAACTCTGAAACGCATGAACGCCCTCTGGCGGAAACTGAAGACGGCGCTTAACGCGGGTCGTTTAAAAACTTTTTTATTCTATAAAATGAATCTAAAAATTCGTGTGATGATGCAGTACGTCAAAAACGGACTACATAGTTATTAAATCTCTACGGATGCAGCAACTAGTATAATTTTGGTTGAAGTTCACTTAAGGTAAGTTCAATTAACCATAAATTACAAGAGTTTTTGAGGTTACTGCATTCTGCCAAACAAATCTCTGAGTCATCGATCGAGATTGAGTACATTTTTTAACCATGAAAAGTAAAATATGGCGATCGATGACTCAGAGATTTGTCTGGCAGAATGGACCCATCAACTTGTAAAGCGCTATCCACAGACTAATAAGAGATACTACTAGTTTTCGCATTACGTCTACAAAGCATTAGTGATCTGTGACAAACCATGCCAGAGACAAACTAACCGTTCACCTCGAGTCAAAACAATCTTTAAGCCATTCACCTAAAAGACGGTCATGGTACCGATTTAAGCAATTTTGTTTAAGGCCTGCTTTTGAACTGAACGTCTTAAGGATGGTTTCTTATTTGCTGATGGTAAGCCTCCATGAAGCGATCACGAATGTGAAAGCCCTTGGAGCGTTCCTGGTTGAGCTGGGCTGGCTGGAGTGATCCGGCCGCACATCCTCCAACGCAAAATAGGCGCAATAGACGTCGAGTTGCGGAAACCGCCTGCATTGACAAGAAGAAGAAGAGTAAAACTTGTAATTTTTAAATGCTTCTAATATTCTATTCACACATGGAATTTATCAAAAACAAACCAAAGACAAACAATTAAGATTGCCGTTTGACAGTAGGTACTATTCTTATCATGCTTCGGTCGGTGGTCTAGCTAGGGCGGCAAAAGTTGATTTAGGTGCAGGTGTGTAGGTAAAAAGCTAGTTTTCGGAAATTCCGGGACATTTTTCTCAATTCAAGACATGTGATAATGCTAACATTCTGGGACAATCCCGGTGGGTCCCGGCAACCTTAATTCTAACACCGACAGTGCCCGAAATCCCGACGTTAATGATTTCCACGTGGACAACACGAAGTCGCGGGTGGAAGCTAAAGCATTATAAAGATTCTTACCGGTGAATCCGCGGCCGAACTTCGCAGCAAATTCAGCATACCAACTGAAATTGACCGACATCCTTTAGGCGGACAAATTCGACAAGTTCAAGCTCCAATTTGCGAGTAAAATAATATATTGTTGCGAGTCCAATATCAAGGATTTCGTTCGTGGCATTGTTTAGTTCAACAAACTTTATACCTAGGTCTAAATAAACAAAGTAGTTTTATTGAGATTAGAAGGAGAAAGAATGAAGAAAAAAAGAGGAAAATCAAGACAAAAATCAAAAATAATGGGCGTCAGTGTCAAAAATGTCAAAATAGGACAAAATAGGGAGGGAGTGCTTGAATACCGCTTCTACCGATTTTTTAAATCGATTCCTCGGAATGCGATTTTCATTTAGAGGAATCGTATGGCCAGACAGCATGATATGAAAAGATTTTATATTTTTTTTTGTCCCACAACGAACAAAGCTTACGATACCTAATAATGTTTACATCACAGACGTAATGGAGAACTACACCGTTTTTTAAGTATATCTAAAAATAAAATGGGGATTCAGACCACGTATTCACATGGTCAACGTAACCTAACAACTTTTACTACGGGACCAACCACGGAATCGCGAAAATGCTAGCGAGAATGCTATTTTTTTTAATTGAAAAATCCCCCCCGTCTGAGCTGCTACGGGTGAGTCGATTTTTTCTATTAAAAAAACTACTTTTTTATTACAGGAAACTGGAGTTTCTTTTTTATTTAATATAACTTGATGGGCTGCTTACTGTATTTTAAGCGTGAGCCGTAATCAACTAGATTCAGTTTATTTGTATCCAATCAAAAAAAAACAAAATGCTGATGTTGACTGTCGGGATTTATCTAAAGAAGCTGTAGTTTAGTTCAAATGACGAATTGAATACATTATTCAATTAATGTGACGATGTTTAAACTCAATTATATTCGCACTTAAAGTGTTAGCCGAAAATAAATAAATTACTTTACTATTAATCGAATGATATCGATTCAGTTATGATGATCCACGAGATCGATTTATCGCAAAACACTGGACATCCCTAATTCAGAGTGACAATGGGTGCATTCCAGCAGGCTAATCGCTGGGTCGTATAGTCA
Organism: Agriphila straminella; assembly: GCA_950108535.1. Classification (NCBI taxonomy): domain Eukaryota; kingdom Metazoa; phylum Arthropoda; class Insecta; order Lepidoptera; family Crambidae; genus Agriphila; species Agriphila straminella. Next base: position 14,559,320 of record OX467322.1, on the reverse strand, counting down.
TCACTTAAACAATAAACCTTGCATACTACACTACTGTAGTACTTATAATTTCCTGACATAAACCCAAGCGGAAGGTGCACGCCGTATTTCTGTGTATACGAAAATACACTTTGTCCTTAAAACATAAGGTTTATATTTCAAAAGAAAAAAATTGCGGTCCAGTCGAGATAGCAAGTACGAGGTGAGGGTGTCTCTTTCCGGCACATTGCCAGCACACGATTTCTTAATAGCCGGGTCCACACCAGACGATTCAAATTGGATCGGCGATCCTACGATCCACGATCCAAGATCGCGATGCGTGGAGCGTGGATCGTACTAGGCCGATCCAGTTTGTTGAAACTGCGATCCTAAACTACGCTCCAAGCGATCCGTGATTCAGTCGAACTCTTGCCGGATATGGAATAATAAGTACGTGCAGCGGCGGTGTCGAAATGCTGTGGCAGCAGCAACCTTTATTTTGCTCAAATATTTGCGCAAAAGATCAGAGAAAAAAAAAGAAGAAGAATTAATCGGCGACTTTGCGAGCTATCCATATTGACTGGATCGCGCGAACCACAACACAACCGTCCACACAGCGCGCTCCACGCAACTGAGGCACCTTTGAGGTAGGCCAAAAAACCGACCAAGAACGGATCGAGCGCGGCAAGGAGCGCGCGCTCCAATTCGTGCGCTTGGATCGCGCGCGGCACGTCCACACCGACCGCGCCTTTGGATCGCGCTCCTGCCGCGCGCGATCGGAGCGCGTTGGATCGTCCGGTGTGGACGCGGCTGATTAAGAAACAATTGGGGTGACAACAATTTTCCGTTTCATTGGATTCTTTAAAACGTTAGTAAACCACAAAGTAATCTATTTTTAGCTTCCTTACGAACGAGGAAAATTGCATAAATTGCATTGCATTTAGAAAAAAGTGATACAATTCTATCAATAATTGGATTAATAATATAAAATTAGTCGCATAAATAGTATTTTAATAAAGTTGTTTTCACAACACTAGCACGTTACCACCACGTCAACTGTCGCGACTAGCACGTTACGTTACGTATGCATTAAACTCCCCGTCAGGGTATTTTTCCCGTTACGTATACAGCGACCTTTAGTTTAACCAATAGTCTGGTCAACGAAAGATGAGATTGAAATGGCGGCGCCACTTTCCCTGTTAAATTAACGTTTAGAGGTTATGTTATTGGAAACTGAACCTTAAAATAAGGCGCAAAATTAGTTAAATTTCCAACCGAATCTCATCTTTCGTTGACCAAACTCTAATAACAAATTGCATAAAAAAAGAACAAGTCTATTTGTTTTCAAACTTATGGTTACCCTAATAGAGCGAGACAAACTGACCTCGTATTTGCTATCTCAAGTCGACCGTTTTTTAGCCGCAGAGCACCTTCCTGTTGTACGAAGTACTTATAATTTCCTTGCATAAACCTTATGCTATAAGACAGGGATGGCGAACCAATGGCACGCGTGCCATCAATGGCACGCGTGCACTTTTATTTCTCTTGTTAGTTTCAAAATGTTAAATTATGTGGATGTGGAATGAAGGAATGGGTTGATGAATGAACTCGTGAGATGAGTATAAAAAGAAGAAAAAAATACTTATATAAAGCATTTAATTCATTTATAAATATTACATAATCATATAAGTCATTCACAATTTATGTACATTGTAAACAAGCAAGTAGCGTCCAAGTAGTCATCAAAACTACTTGGTCCAAGTAACTTTGATGAAAGTAGAGCATGGGCCAAGTTTACTTTGATCAAAGTGCGCTTTGAAAGCTCGTTTAAGCCGCGTTGACATGATCAAAGTATACTTGGACCAAGTAAATTGGACAAAGTAGCTTTGATCATAGTATATTTGGATACCCGTTGACACGATCCAAGTATACTTGGACCAAGTAACTTGGACAAAGTAGCTTTTTGTATACGGCGACGTCCAAGTGCACTTGGATTGCTCGTTTACATGATCCAAGTAGCGTCCAAGTAGTCGTCAAAACTACTTGGTCCAAGCAGACTTGGATGAAAGTAGAACATGGTCCAAGTTTACTTTGATGAAATTTTTTATCAAGTACCTTTGATTGCTCATTTACATGATCCTAGTAGCGTCCAAGTAGTCATCCAAACTACTTGGTCCAAGTATACTTTGATCATGTCAACGCAGTTTGTCCAAGTATACTTTGATCATGTCAACGCAGTTTGACATGATCCAGTCATCAAAACTATTTGGTCCAAGTATGCTTTGATCATGTCAACGCAGTTTGACATGATCCAGTCATCAAAACTATTTGGTCCAAGTATGCTTTGATCATGTCAACGCAGTTTGACATGATCCAGTCATCAAAACTATTTGGTCCAAGTATGCTTTGATCATGTCAACGCAGTTTGACATGATCCAGTCATCCAAACTACTTGGTCCAAGTATGCTTTGATCATGTCAACGCAGTTTGACATGATCCAGTCATCAAAACTATTTGGTCCAAGTATGCTTTGATCATGTCAACGCAGTTTGACATGATCCAGTCATCAAAACTATTTGGTCCAAGTATGCTTTGATCATGTCAACGCAGTTTGACATGATCCAGTCATCAAAACTATTTGGTCCAAGTATGCTTTGATCATGTCAACGCAGTTTGACATGATCCAGTCATCAAAACTATTTGGTCCAAGTATGCTTTGATCATGTCAACGCAGTTTGACATGATCCAGTCATCAAAACTATTTGGTCCAAGTATGCTTTGATCATGTCAACGCAGTTTGACATGATCCAGTCATCCAAACTACTTGGTCCAAGTATGCTTTGATCATGTCAACGCAGTTTGACATGATCCAGTCATCAAAACTATTTGGTCCAAGTATGCTTTGATCATGTCAACGCAGTTTGACATGATCCAGTCATCAAAACTATTTGGTCCAAGTATACTTTGATCATGTCAACGCAGTTTGACATGATCCAGTCATCCAAACTACTTGGTCCAAGTATGCTTTGATCATGTCAACGCAGTTTGACATGATCCAGTCATCAAAACTATTTGGTCCAAGTATACTTTGATCATGTCAACGCAGTTTGACATGATCCAGTCATCCAAACTACTTGGTCCAAGTATGCTTTGATCATGTCAACGCAGTTTGACATGATCCAGTCATCAAAACTATTTGGTCCAAGTATACTTTGATTATGTCAACGCGGCTTTATGGAGGTTGGTTGCGTTGTAACTCGATTTCAACTCAATTTGATTCCGAAGACGAGTGTTCATAATACTTTATTGATGCACGACATTAAAGTGTCTACACGATAGAGTCGATATTTAATTATTGTGTCTGGATTCCGTTCAAGATAGTTCAAGACACTCGGCTGTCAGAAAACAAATAAAGGTGCCAAATTAAAAATCGGCGTCAGGTCCCACAAACCTGACACATGCTGAATTGGTTCATACTTTGAGGCAGCCTTGAGTTGAGATCTGTTTTTTATCTTAAGGCGCTGTAGGTAGTGAAACTAGCGCCGCCACTACATTTATTTTTATTACTCGTAAACCAAGTCAATATTTAAAAAAAGCTCATGTAATAATTTCTTAAATTGTCTCTAATATTTTTTGAATAACTCTTCAACAGTTTTCATTCTTTCTGTAAGTTTTAAAATACATTCTCGCTAAAAGTGGCCACTTTGAGCAAAAATAGATTTTCAATTTAGGCATGATCTTAGCTTTTTTAAATATTGACTTGGTTTACGAGTAATAAAAATAAATGTAGTGGCGGCGTTAGGAGTGGGTAGTAGGGCGCCTTAATGTATTTTCTTTCTTTCTTCTTATATTCAAGTGAGATCCTCATTGAGTTGGTCTCCTTCGTCCGTGACTTCAGCGGCGAGGTCTGCGAACTTCGCCACGTAGTCCACACTCGACTCCGCCATCAGAGATTGAAGGTGTGTATCCACCTGAATTATAAATAACAAGTTTTATTCACAGATATCTTCCACCGAAAAAAGTTATCGAATTTTAAATATAAAGCGGCGAATTAAAATCTATGGAATAAGCATTCTGCTTAAAAAATGGCACCACACGAAAAGTACAACTAAGTGGATAGAGCTAAAAATACTGGAATTTAATTATGCAGCACTAAGCGTCTGAACACTGGTTGCTTATTAGCGACCATAATTTGTATACTCATAGATATTTTCTTAACTTAAACGAAAATATAAGATACGTTTTTTCTGCATCTTTTTACTGCCTTCTTTGCAACTTTTACACCATTATGCCCATAACTCTAGCCGGAATGCCTTTACCAGTCTGCTCCAGTTTTCGGTACCTTGGGTCTTCCGTGCAAGGAGATGGGGCGATTGACCGCGATATAACAAACCGGATCAACGCAGGGTGGACGAAATGGCGACAGGTTACCGGAGTTACCTACATGTGACCCGCGGATGCCACTTAAGTTAAAGGGCAAAATTTATAAGTCCGTAATAAGGCCAGTAGTCATGTATGGATCAGAATGTTGGGCGATGAAGAAGATGGATGAAAGGAAATTACATGTAGCAGAGATGAAAATGTTGAGGTGGATGTGTGGTGTGACGCGAATGGATAAAATTAGGAATGAGTATGTCAGAGGAAGTCTGAAAGTAGCACCAGTAACAGAGAAGTTGAAAGGGAATCGTCTGGCTTGGTTTGGGCATGTTATGAGAAGAGATGAAAGGCATGTTACTAGAAGAGTAATGGTTAGGATGTTGAGGGCTGGAAAGTAAGAGGGAGACCGCAGAAAACATGGATGGATTGTGTGCGGAATGATATGAATGTGAAGGGAGTGGATGAGGAGATGACGAGTGACAGGAAGGAATGGAAGAGAAGGACGCACTGCACCGACCCCAAATAAATTGGGATAAGGGTAGGGGGATGATGACACCATTTGACTATAAGGACGTCATTTCTAATAAACTTTCTCTTTCTATCTTTTCTCTACAATACAAACTGCAATTTATTGAAAAGAACACTAACGTCAGTCACCGGGCGCGTGGCTGGCCCGACTAAAGCTGAGCGGGTTGTACGTAAGTTAAGTTAAGTCGCACTTTTTATCACAGTTATCCCAATCAGAATCATGAGATAGGTACTTAGTTAACACCATCTCTTATTTATTTATTTATGTATGTATATTCATAATATAGGTTTAATATGTATGTGTATGTATGTATTATAGGTAAATTAGGTATATTTATCTATTTATATATTGTAGGTACTATATTTTAGACTTTAAATTGACTGTTTTTCTTATTTAATTTTTGCACTTTATGTCACCCGCTTAATATCGAAATCTCGAACACGTTCTCAGGTTGGCTGTAAGAGATCTCTTTTAGAGATAAGTCCTCCTTTGTGTACATATCTCAATTTATTTTTGTGTAACTGTTTTTATGAGTGCAATAAAGAGTATAATAATACTTTTTCGGCCTCGTGGTGCCATTTTTAAGCAATATTTGTTTGCAATTACACTTCCATAGATTTTAGTTCGCTGGTATAAAGTATTTGCGGAAAGAGAGCCGTCGTAGGCTTTGCGCTTGATTACCATGTTGACGGCAGTGTAACGTTTTAGTGCGACTGATATATCTTGATATACAGGGTCATTTTGTATTCACTATCCTCGAGGAGCTCGGTGGCGCAGTGTTTAGCGCCTGGCCCAGCGATTGCGGAAGTTAAGCAACGTTCGCAAGGGTCGGTCATGGGATGGGTGACCAAAAATTTATTATCTCGAGCTCCTCCGTGCTTCGGAAGGCACGTTAAGCCGTTGGTCCCGGCTGCATTTGTAGTCGTTAACACCCACCAATCCGCATTGTAGTAGTTGTAGTGTTATAGTGTAGTGTCTGACTTGCAAGTCGTGCACCGCGCCCTCCATCCAGCCCTCCGCGTCTGTTGTTGCACCTTGCGCAGTTGTAGTGCACTTTTATTGTGTGATATACTGTGTAGTGTTAATGTGTGATATAACGTGTAGATGTAGTGTAGTATTTATGTGTGATATACCGTGTAGTGTTATTGTGTGATATACTGTGTAGTGTTAATGTGTGATATACTGTGTAGTGTTATTGTGTGTAGTTGTAGTGTAGTGTGCCATACTGACGTGCAAGTCAGGCGGCGGGCGCGCGTCGAGGTGCGACAGGAAGCTGCTGAGCGAGAAGTCGTGAACTGCACCCTCCATCCAGCCCTCCGCGTCGCGTAGCAACCGCGATGGCGACAAAGATAGCGACTCGCCCGGAAGGAAGTCTGAGAACACAGTTGCAGATAGATAGATAAGTAGTTTATTTGCCAAAACACACACATGAGAGTGACCGAGTGTTATCGACATTTTTAAAGTCCCCATCAGTCTGAAGAGGCGCGTTTAGAACCTACGCTCCGAGTGCAACTTTATGCTCTAATGACGTTCTAAACATTAGAGCGTGACGTTCGGTTGACACAACTTCCCAAACGTCAGAGCGTTGCAACTTTTTAACCATCAAAATCGGTCGTTGAAAAACGCTCTGACGTATAAGTTGTCAATGTCAATTGACATTATTTTGTATACTAAGACACAGAATATATAATAGTACTAACGTACAGAAGTCGGTCCCCGCGAGGACCATCAAATAATAAGCTACTCTCGCTGCACGGCAATAAAGTACAATTTCAAACTGCACAACGCTGCGTGGATAAAATTATATGCACCTACGAAGAAGTAAGAGAGGCGTCTCTTTCTTTCGGAGCAAGAGTCGCAATTTATTTAAATGATTTCGCGGAGTGCAACTTCTGTACGCTAGTACTATTATCTATTCTGTGTTAATATTTAAACTGACTGATATCTGTTTACTGATGATTGAAAAATCACCCCTTAGTGTAATAAGTAAGAATTAATTATCCGTATTCCAAATAGAAAACAAATGTTTTGTATTACTAATGACATCTAAAGTTCTTCGGTCGTTCCGAACCTTAAACAACCGCACTCTGAACCTCGGAACGCAGCCCTCGGGCACAGGCCAAAGAGGGCCTAATAACCACATGGTTTAGCTATTGTTGACGACAATAGCTAAAACATGTAGTAACCTCGAAAAAATATATCACTTTTGGAGATCATATAAAATAGGTTACGGCGGGTTGCGATATGTAAAACTTTGGTTTTAGTATCTAAAATGGCGTAATAAATAAGTATATCATATCACAAAGGCAAACGGTAACCTTTTTCGTGATTTAAATGTACCACGGGCGACTGTGCTATATGGTCATCATGTTATCATCATGTTATCCCGTGGAGCGCTCCGTGCCTCTGAGCCTGGTGGCATAATCTGCTCGCGCTACGGTTTAAGAAAAACGTCGTTAAGAGGATTGTCAAGCAAACGGTCTCCATACAAACGGCGATAACGTTTCCCACCCTCTAAACCTTAACCTACAGTAATAAATTTTTGGTATTTTTTTGAAATGCCTAAATACTAGGGCTGTACGATTTGATTTTTTAAATATCAATAATAGATTTCGAAATATTTGGATTTTAGTGATTTCATACAAAACACAGAAGTGCCAATATTTTCAAATCTACAATGAATATTTAAAAAATCAAAACGTACAGCCCTAGTTTTTTAGGCATTTCAAAAACATACCAAAAATTCATTGCTGTAGGTTAAGATTTAGAGAGTGGGAAACGTTATCGCCGTTTGTATGGAGACCGCTTGCTTGACAATCCTCTTAAGTTCTAGCTCAATACAAAAAACTGTTCAAAATGTTCTGTCTTTCTTTTTTCTCAACCAATTCCGGCAGCCGTCCTCGGTGCCGGTTTGAAGGCACTAAGGTAGATCCTACTAATCCTACTTCCTTCCTACTATAATAATATTATAAATGTGATAGTTTGTGGGTTTAGATGTTTGTTCCTCAATCACGCAAAAACTACTGAACGGATTTGGTTGGAATTTGGCACACAGATAGTAGATAGCCTAGATTAAAACATATACTTTTTATCCCGATAGTCCCACGGTGACAGGAACCACGCGGGTGAAACCGCGGGCGGCCGCTAGTAATATTATACTTACTCCCAATATCGGTGGCAGGCGGTTTCTCGCCGTTGGCCGCTGGCTCCGTTTTACCGGACGCGGCTGGCTCTGCTTTACCGCACGCGTCCGGCTTCTGATCTTTCACGTCTTCCTCCTCTAAACCATCTTCTTCAGCGAGTGATTCTGATAACAAGAATAAATAAATAAATACTGGATATCATATTCTTAGGTATTGAATTTTTATATTTTAGGCATTTACAAAGCTATTTTTATATTAAGATAATATAGTTGAAAAAATCATTTCACCTATAGCCCGTCTCGTCTAAGATGCTATGGATGGGGTGAGAAGTGGAGTGACTAAACCTGAATTACCAAGTGTCTACCAGCTCAGTTCTATCACTTCTATACAAGGTTTATGATAAAAGCCGAATATGGTAGATAGGGACCATCAAACTGAACAACTTTTACTATGGGACCAACTCTGAAATCGCGAAAAATAAATCAGCTGTTTCATACATTTTGATATTTGCGTTGTTTATTTTTGTATGAAACGGCAGATTTTTTTTCGCGATTTCAGAGTTGGTCCCATAGTAAAAGTTGTTCAGTTTGATGGTCCCTATCTACCATATTCGGCTTTATAAGACTTTTACCAAACACCTTGTATAAAGTGGACTAACAGTAATACAAAAAAATATTGATTTTTTTATGACATTGTATTACCCAACTAAAAAATAGTTGGGCAAACGTCATCTTAAACTATTCCAAATTTCAAGTTGATACCATTAATAGGTAGTTATCGAGATATCCAGCTGTGACAGACAGACTGAGTCACACCATAAGGGTTCCTTTTTACCATTTTGGTACGGAACCCTAAAAATGACCAAATTAGAGTTATAATAGGCTAGTTGACAAAATTTCAATAACTGCTCAATATTTTAGTTTATTATGCATTTTATCGAAAAAAAAGGTTTATTTATTTTAAATCGAGCGTTTACATTATAAATTTCGCGTTTTAAAAAAACAATTTTAATTTGGTTCCAAAACGCACAAGACTGTCATGGCGTCTTGAATGACGTCACGCCGTGCGAAACAAACCAAAGAGCGATCGTGTCTTCGAACGTTATAGCTAGTTTTTATCGTTTAAAAATGAATTTCTCATATTATAAGTACTGTATAGTGCCCCAGTGTGATAGCACGACTATAAAAACGCCAAACCAGTTATTTATATATGTTCCAAACAATGGAGAAATACGGAAAAAGTGGCTAAAACTTGCGTTCGGTTGTGGTTAGGTTGCACTCGGAGTGTAGGTTTGGAACGCGCCTCCGGTAGTGATACTCGAAACGTCATAGACAAGATTGGAGTTTCGCACGGCGTGACGTAACGCTTTCTGATTGGTGTTCACTGTCACGTGACTAAAGGTTTCATTTTACGAAATTTATTTTTTAAAAATATTATTAATCTTTAACGCTTTTAATAATTAAAATTGTTTGTTATTTTCTCCATAATATAATTAATCATTATAAACCCCTATCCATTATATTTATTCTTAATGGAAACAAGCCTATTGTTTTCTCCCAAACACCACCGTATTATATTAGTAAGAATCTAAGAATGAATACAAATAGTTACCGGTTGTAGTTTCGGAGACTCCATTTCCGGTCAAGGGCGAGATGGGAATCCGTCGGTCCCCGTCGTGGAAGTAGAATTGTCCATTCGACTCGCTCAACACGTACAATACTGACAAACTGACAACCAAATAGTGCCATTAATTGTCATATTATAGTAATAGTCAGACGAAGTGTTCAGTCTATTAAACTAAACAAAATCTAAGAAACTAATTTTCATACAAATAGGGAACATGCATAAGTCACCGATTTTGATAAATTTGAGCTTGATCGCCGCGGACACGTATAAAAACATGATGGAACAGAAAAATAAAAAAAAGTTTTATTTTAGTTTTATCACACAGGGGAAAATAGCGATATTTTTTTTATTTTCTGATATAATACACTTATGGCGGTTGTATGACCGAAAGTGGCGCCCTCAGAGGTTTTTATTTAATAAGTTATTAATAGAAAAAGATTTTAATAATGTTTATCGTGGAGATTTTAGGGCCCATGGTCTAGTATTTTTAGAAGGTATCAATACATGCCCTCGTAGTCATTCGTAGAAGTAGATAGCAAATGTGTCAATTACGGCCACTTTTAGCAGTTTTGCTATCTACTTCTAGCAGTGACTACGAGGGAATGTAACGATACCGCCTAAAATACTAGACTGTGGGCCCTAAAATCTCCACGATAAACATTTTTAAAATTGTGTATTAGAATATAATTCACCGCGGCGCCACTTTCGCTCAGGATACCACCTTAACAGTCGGATATAATATCAAATAAGAAATAATATTTTGTATGACACATATGTACTTAAACGCAATATTTAGGGAGATATTTGAAAATTCCTGGCTAACTCCATACAAACGTGGCATAAGTGACGTCACAAATGTTGACCGTTTTGTATAGAGCGTTTTCGGCGGGTGCTGCTGCGCGCTAACTTCAAGTGACTATATCACGAGAAAAAACGCAAGAGAAAATTTCTCACGCATTATACTTTTGATTTTGATACAAAAAAAAATTGATGCATGTTCCCTATTAGCCCCCTTAGAATGACCACTAAAACACCCCTAATACCGAATATGGTAGATAGGGACCCTCAAACTGAACAACTTTTACTATGGGACCAACTCTGAAATAGCGAAAAAAACAGCTGTTTCATAAATTTTGGCCTTTTTTTATTAGTTTTTGTATAAAACAGTAGTTTTTATTCGCGATTTCCGAGTTGGTCCCATAGTAAAAGTTGTTCAGTTTGATGGTCCCTATCCACCATAATGTTGGGCATTACGGGTTTTTTGTAACACGTTGTATATCGCGAGATTATAGTGTTTTAACTGTCAAAATCCATTGACATTTGACAGTTAAACGTAATAAATCGCTATATCGTATCTAGTTTCGGTGGCCATGCTAGGGGAGAGAGCACTTGAACAGTTTTTATTAAGAGTCATGGGAAATGGACATATTGGGAAGTGGTCCTTTTAGGAAGTGGTCAATGTGGGAGATGGTCAATCTGAGAAAGCAGTCATTACGGGAAGCGGACGATCTGGGAATGGTCATTCTGGGATGTGGTCCTTTTAGGAAGTGGTCATTTTAAGAAGTGGACATTATGGTCCTTAAGGCATTTAACGTGGGTTTAATGTGGGATGGCACAATTTTTTTGTATTTCGAGTCGACCTAGATATTTCTTTAAATAAGTTGTACAGTTATATGGACTGACAACATCTTGAATTTGAAAAATCACTCTGAAATTTTTACATTTAACAACTCACTCTGATGACGGAGTTGGTGGTGGTTTCGGCAATATTTTCGGGGGTAGTGGTGGATATTTCTTTAAATAAGTTGTACATTTTATGGACTGACAACATCTTGAATTTGAAAAATCACTCTGAAATTTTTACATTTAACAACTCACTCTGATGACGAAGTTGGTGGTGGTTTCGGCAATATTTTCGGGGGTAGGGGCGGCGAGTTTGGGACTATCTTCACAGGAATTAGGTCTGTAACAAAAAATAGTCATAGGCAAGCAGATAAGGAACCATTCACACTCAGTCACGTCAACGGTCAGTCCAATACAAGTTTTGACTTGCCGGTGACTGACGCGTCACGTAACTGTCGAAACTTGTACTGAAAGGAGTCGTTCTTTCCTGGGTTCACTTTTTTTAAATTTTCCTACGCCCATAATATTTTTTTTTCTCGTAGATTTAGCTCGTGGGACAAGGTTTCCAAAAAGAAAAAAAATATTAATACCTGCAAACATAAATAAAAAAATATTTAAAAACTTGAATAATGGTGCTCTTCATCGTGAATTTCTTAATGTTTTCGCTTTAAAATGAAAGTGTCTTATTATTAATTTTACTCTCCCGAGTTTATCGATAAATTCTAATGCATGTTACAAGTTTTTACTGTTGATTTAATCCTGAAAATCCATTTTGTGAGGCTGCCGGCTGTTAAGGGATATTCCTTTGCATTTTTATTTCTATTAAAACGACTACATTGGCTGTTGATATGTCATTTGTCATTTTATTTGACATCTGACAGCATCAATGTGACATATGACAGTAAAAAATCGATGTTGCCAAGGTAGAAAAACGTTTTGGGTTGCTGTTTTATTAACTTTAACTATCCAACTTTAAAATTAAATAAAAATGTTTGCAGGTTTAAAAAAAAAAAATTGATACATGGACAGGTTCCTTATTTTGTTCTCTTTCCATAAAATATAATTTTATGACCGTAGGCCACGGGTTACCCAAATGGGCCCAGCCCCCATACAAAAATGGAACAACTCCTTTGACTGACCGTTGACGTGACTGAGCTGTGGGAATGATCCTTAAAGATGATTCTTCAGAACAGGAGCCCTACCGCGCAAATGTCGTCGGCTTCGCTATCGGCTTCATTTGACATAATGGACGTGAAGTCATGTGACAATTGCTTATTCCGTTTGGCACAAATAAAAACTTTTCAAAGAAAAGCAGCAATGTATCACATCTATCTGTCAAATAAAGCCGATAGCGATGCCGACGAAACTTGCGTGGTAGACCCACAGGTCAGGTTGATGTGCTATGTTTTAAGCCAGGGGTCTCCAAACAACGGCCGGATCGTACCAAAATACTGTAATTTACAGTATGTTGGTACAATGAGCTAGCTATCCCTTGAGACTTCGTGGAGGAGTTAAGCTTCGATTACATTGCCCGATCTAATAGCCAATTTAGGAACCAATTTAAACAATAAGTTCAATTTAAACAGTGAATTTACACTTATAACGGTATAAGATAAACATTGTTTATGATTAAAGATTAAAAAAACTAAATAGTCTAAAAGACAAAAATGATCCTGATGATGGGCGGAATGCGAGGACTTCGGCTTCGTTGAGGGTCTTTTTACACCCATTATGATTGCTATCAGATAGTACTGACTGCTGGGCGGCGGCAGCTTGGGCAGCAGCGGCAGTAATCGCTGCACCACTACTCGGCGGTCGGTCACCCGCGGCCGGCCGCGGCGCCATCGCGGGACGCCTTCTAGGCTCACTGGAGGGCGTTGCATCTGGTATAGAAATATTTATCTTAATGCGAGCGCTACACCATCCAATTTAAGGTGTTAGCCCACTTACACGACTCTGCTCCAACACCACTCTCAAGTTCCAACCAACACCGCCATAAGGCGACTGCTCGCAGTCCACGCGGCGCCGGCGACCGCAGCAGTCAGCGCGCAGGGGCCGACTGCTCGCAGTCCACGCGGCGCCGGCGACCGCAGCAGTCAGCGCGCAGGGGCTCTATTTTTGAATCGCTCGTATGGCATTATGTTGTCGCATGCGACTTAAGTCACTCGCCTTCCAAGTCGCATGACGCCGATTTTCCTTATTTTTGAATCGTTCGTATCCGGTGCTGCCAATATAAACGAAATGTTGGATTTTATCCGTTCCACGCAGAATCTAGAGAAAACTGGTAATTACCGCAACGAAAACGAAACGTAATATCCATGTTTTTATTGGCTGTTACATAAAAATCTTTGCTTTTTAGTAGAAAAGAATATCGCTCGCCTTATCGCTCAACTGTTCACAAGTGGGTAGGGGCACTCGTTGCGGTCGAGCGATTCAAAAATATGGAAAGTCAAATGTCGAACGAAAATCAGTAGAAATCAAGCGCTCGACGCCAGTCGAAGGATTCAAATAGAGCCCCTGACCGCTTGCTTGCAACGCGTGGTACAGTACGACGCTTATATATTTAAAATTTTGCGATGGAGTGGGGATAAGTTCGCGCATGTGCTCTTGCGAGCGACCAATAGCGCGCGCCCCTCTCCCTCCACCCGCGCCCCTCACCGCTACGCATGCCCAAAATACGCGTTCCGCGCAATCCCCACCCGATTTCAAGATATATGCCTCGTACTGTAAGCGACGCGTCACCACTGAGCACTCTGACGGCGCGGCGGCGGCGGCGGAAGCTCTCTCACAGTGAGGAGTCTGCTAATTTACGTTGCCAATGTAAAGTATATCTGTTACGGCTAATACCCGAAGTGCGGCTAAACCTAGTTTTAGACGGCTAAAACTAGATGTAGCCGGTAGCTATTGGTTAAACCAAGGTTTGCTCGCGGCTAATATTAGGGGAAGCCGGTTAAAACAAGGTAATTTATGGGGTATTAAGGCTGAGTTTCACCATCTAACTTTAACGATAACAAGCTTGTTAAAGTACCGGTTAAGCACAAGTTAGCCAAAAAAAGAGGTTACCAGCCAGCATGATGATTTTTTGACAAGTTTGACGTGACAAATAGGTAGCATTATCATTTGACGATAAACTTTATCTTTAGGTGCAACTCACACTAAAAAAGTTATTTCTGTTGTCTGTTAAAAAAAATAACCTCGAAATATCTAACCTATATTCGAAACCTACAGGAGTAAAGCAGATCGGTTACACCTAGTTTTAACCAACAGCTATCTGCTACACCTAGTTTTAGCCGGCTAGAACTAGGTTTAGCCGCACTTCGGGTATTAGCCGTAACATATCTAAAGAACATTAAAGCCCATATTTGAATTATCATCTTTTTGCCAGATGGGAGCTGAGGCGTGTAAGTGGGCTAAGGCCTTACGGATGTTCAATTTACTAAATTCAATACAATATTGAACTCTAAAGACATACATTCGCTAAATCGGATCGGAAGGTGTGGGGCTGGTCCAACTGAAACGAATTCAATCGAAAACGTGGTTCAATAGTACACAACAAAGCGGAGTGTCAAATCAACATTATCTATACTAATTATAAAGATCAATTATATTTTAGTTCAATGAAATTAATGTAACATAATTGGGTATTCTGTGGAGCTCGGTGGCGCAGTGGTTTAGCGCCTGGCCCAGCGATTGCGGAAGTTAAGCAACGTTCGCAAGGGTCGGTCATGGGATGGGTGACCAAAAATTTATTATCTCGAGCTCCTCCGTGCTTCGGAAGGCACGTTAAGCCGTTGGTCCCGGCTGCATTTGCAGTCGTTAACACCCATCAATCCGCATTGGGCCCGCGTGGTGGGTTATGGTCCATCCTCCTTACCACCCATTAGGAAGGCCTGTGCCCCAGCAGTGGGGACATCAAAAATGGCTGATGGACAATAGGGATGATGACAACTTTTTTATTTTATGTTACATAAATTACCTCTCAAAAAAAGAAACATTGGTAAAAGAATTAATTCGCTAGCATGAAAACTGCCAGAGATATCACAGTGTGAAATGCACACAAATGGACTCGCCCAAAAACGCTCCATACTAATGGCTTCCTAGTTATGACGTCACGCCTGAGAAGTTTGTATGCAACGCGTAGGAAATTTGTACGGCAGCTATATTCAATATTGTGTTAATCAAAATAGTATCTTAGACAAATTTGCTATACATTTTACGGACTAATTAAAGGTATCATTTATTTTAATAAATTTTATACTTTTTAAATGGACTTGTCCACCCAACTTTGAAGGGTCATAAAATAAATAATATGCAATATATAAAACCAAGCGGTATACAAGCTACTCTAAAAGTTTAATATGTTAACGATTTTTATTAGTATTTCGTTATTTTATTCATTAGTCATCATCCCTATTGGGCATTCTACTTAAGAATGGATTCTACTTTTATGGTATAATAGAGCAAAAAGGGAAACAAAATAAACCCATATGCGAAATTTTGGCTCAATTTGACGAATTTTACTATAATATCTAAGACTCCCAAAGTTGGTAAAAAATCAAAATGCTCCAGCCTCCTTAACATGACCAACGAAACACTATATGATATAGCTATTTATCACGTTTAGCTGTCAAAAGAATGAGCGGTTTTCAAAAGGCAGTTTAAAAAAAAGTAGTACCTACCCAAGAAACGGCTAGATGTCGTTGTTCAACTAAGTACGTAACTTTTTAAGCAAAGGATGAAAGGAGTCAATGCAAATTTTTGACGTTGTTATGGCAATCTACTCCTCTTCAGGGGAGTAATTTTGCCAGTGTCAAGTGTTGAATATTTAAGTGGTATACTCAGCTGCTAGGAAAAATAAAAAAAAAACTACCTAGTTGAATAGCGCCATCTATCAACATAAATAGAAACTAAAATTTTCAGCTGTCAGAAAACCACTTATTGTCTTTTGACAGCTAAACGTGATAATAATCATATTCAAATTCAAAATTCAAAAAAACATTTATTCAGTCTAGGCTGTTACAAGCAATGATATTAGAATTAAAAAGATGTGTTATGTCGGTATATGCGACGCCATGAATTTGTCCGCAAGGCGTATATACCTGCCTCGTTATAACACACTAAATAATACGATGTTACACGGTCAAGGTAACTCGGCACTTTGAGTCGATGATTTCGTATGGTCGCATAGGCCGACTTAACTTGACCGTGTTGTAAAGTGTGAACAAGATAGTATGATTATTTACAAGAGCGTAAACGAGACAGATACATGTTGCGCAATGTCGTCGTGAATGTCGCGATACTAATCATAGAATATCGTTAAATGTGTCACAGAAGAGACATTCGATGGTTTGATGCCTATGAACTACAATGATATCTGAATAAAATAATGAATCATTTTACTTCAAGCGATAAAATAAAAAAAGCTACTAAGTCATAATTAAGGATGTGCAAGGGCTTAAACCCAAAGGTTTAAACCGGGTCTTTACGAGTTTAAATCCGATTTCGACCCAAAAAGCGGGTCGAACCTATTACCACTAATATCTTGGGTTGTTTTTGGGCACAATAAAATTTACCTATTAGTTTCTATTGCTAATTGCTAAAATAATAAATAGTCCGTTGCGTAATGGATTTCCACTCCGAAAAAAATATTTTTTGTGACCAAAACGATTTTTTAAAATATATGTAACTTCGTAAAACTTGTAAATTTAAATAGTAAAAGTGTTCAAATTAGTAAGGAATTTAGCTTTAATTAAATATGGGCGATAAGAAATTCTATGTCACAAGGTTTAGGTAATCCTTAATAATATTAAAATGCGAAAGTCCGTTTGTTTGTTTGTTACGCTTTCACGTCTTAACTACTAAACCGATCATCATGAAATTTTCAATCTTCTTCTCTCCTCTGTCTCCGCACAATGTCTATCCATTTAATACATCGCAATTCATTTGCTGGAAACCTATAAAAATAATAGTAAATATATAATAAGTTAATGAGGGCTTTTCAAAGTGACATTTAAAAAATAAAAACGGTAACTACTTGCCTCACTAGATCGTGTTGACACTCTTCGAAGCTTAGTAAAAAACTCACATTGTCACCTATTTTTATCAACGCCATCTCGATAGATCATCTGGCTCGATAGCCTAGTTTTTTGTCATTGTGAAAAGCCCTCATTAGTTATTCATCTCGTGGATAATGCTTGAGCAATGTCGTGGCATTGACCGTTCTGTACATTTATAATCTATGACAGACATCTCTATCACACTCGGTAATCGGAGTATTTGCTGTCGCACTTAATCTTTTTGGATAATATTTACTGACATTTTGCATTTCTAATGTACAAATATGAACGAAAACTAGTTAAAATATAATACTTACGCATGATATATGATCCCTAGACTTTTGGAAGTCTTGCTTGTGTAATTAGTACAAGTTCGCATTACGCAGGACGGCATTTTTACTGTGTTTCGCGGGAGCACTTCAAGTGTCAACGTTGCCGATGCTTTTGCGAGACTACGCTCAGGTGAGCTAATTAGCCAAGTTTTAGACTGCCAGTGTTAAGGCGCAGGTAACCCATCTACCTCTTTTTAAAATTCTAATATCTTTGGTTACAAGCACTTGTGAATGTCAAAGAAGCTACGCCATCGGTTCGCAAACCCTGAGCGGGAGACCTTGTAATGAGAAGAACCGGCAAGAAACTCGTCAAGGGCTGCTTTTTTCTCCCTGTATATTTCATACAGAGTCGTCAACATTGAAAAATGAGCTCCACATTTAAAGTGAGGTCATTTTCCATCACAATAATTAACAAAAGTTTGCACACAATGGGTAGGTAGGTTGAAATTAAATACCTACTACATATCGGATAGGTAATTGTGAGAGTAAATAACTTTACTTTCACAATTACCTATAATTAATAATGAATGATATAACGCGTTCTCTTAACTGTCAAATTTTGATTTTGACAATTGAGTGTCAATAAAACACTAAAATATCACACGATAGTCGATATATCGTGTTACGGTGGTCATGTAAGGGGGCAGTGACAAAATAGTGTTGATTATTAGAATCCATACGTAATTACAAAAAAAAATTGTTATGGAAACATAATTGTAAAAACATTATTTGCTCAGATAGTCACAAAATTCTTTTGCGCGCCATACATATGGGCCGCACGGTGTGAAATGTGACGTCACTATCTAATACTTTTTGTGTGGGGCGTTTTCACGCGGCCGCCATGATGTCAACATTGACGACCTGAATGGTGCAGTGGTCAACATGCCGCCTACCACGCAAGAGGAGGTTGATTTCTGCCCGGCCGGGTTCGATTCCCGGCCGGGCAGAAATCAAAATGATTAATTTTAACTTCTGTGACGAGTCTGGGTGTTACTATATATAATAAGTATATATTTAAAAAGTATATAAGTAGTATATCAGTTGCCTAGCACCCATATACGCTTTGCTAATAACCTTTGCTTATAACCATATAAGCTTTGCTTAATTTTGGGCTAGATGGCTCTGTGTGAAATTGTCCAAGCTATAAAAAAAAGCATCATATCTTAATAAATATTGATCGCAGAAAAATAAAATAACGGATATTTTTTTTACGATAATGTACTAATATAATTAATGGAATAAAAAAATGCCAAGTACCTAACCTACCCAATTATGAAAAAATGTTGCCAAGCAATGATTAAGATAAACTGGAACTGTCTCACCTCATTTTCAGGCCTCGGGGCGATCGGTGTGGGGTGCCTGAACACCGGCGTCGGTTCCGGCGCGGGCGGCGGCGGAGGAACGCAAGGCTGCTGCTTCTGTGGACGTCGTGGTACAGTACAGGCCCTCAGGTTATGTGATGCTGCGAAGCGAGGGGGGATGGCATGCTGTGGTCTCCCTCCCTCTGCCCGGCCCCCTCTTGATCGTTCGAGATCGTTAGGAGACAGGGAAGGGGTGAGAACCGCCCGGCCCTGACACGAAGCCTATTAGGCTTGGTGGGAGGGTCGGGTGCGGCGAGGGACATGCTTGGGTTTCGGTCGGGTAGTCAACAACATGCCGTTTAGTACGCGTAAAGACTGCATTCTCCTCTTGAAACAACAAAAAAAAAGGCCCTCAGGTTATAATGGGGATGGCAACGCAAGGCTAATGGCGGGATGTCACAAAAATTATCCCGTGATGAGCCCCTCACTCGTGAGGTAGTGATAAGCCCTCACTCGTGAGGTAGTGATGAGCCCCTCACTCGTGAGGTACCTCGTTTGAGTTCCTCGTTGCGACAAAATGAGGGAGCCCTCATATTTCAACTTTGAACCACCTCATTTAGCTCCTCACTCTTTCGAGGCTTGGAGCACGAAGCTCGAAATATTTTTTTTGCCAACCGATCATATTTCTTACTGTGAACAAAATACTCTTTAAGGCTAACTGTAATTTGAGTACAGAAACTAGAGTAAGTCACAACATCGTCTTCACACTCAGGCACAATCTTTTACAACATAAGATCAAAAAAGTAGTTTCTGTACTCAAATTTCAGTTGGCCTTAAGAGGATTGTCAACCACGTGGTCTCCATACAAACGGCGATAACCCACCCTCTAAACCTTAACCTACAGTAATTAATTTTTGGTATTTTTTTGAAATGCCTAAATACTAGGGCTGTACGTTTTGATTTTTTTAAATATCTATAATAGATTTCGAAATATTTGCATTTTAGTGATTTCATACAAAACACAAAAGTGCCCATATTTTCAAATCTACAATGAATATTTTAAAAATCAAAACGTACAGCCCTAGTTTTTAGGCATTTCAAAAACATACCAAAAAATTCATTGCTGTAGGTTAAGGTTTAGAGGGTGGGAAACGTTATCGCCGTTTGTATGGAGACCACGTGGTTGACAATTCTCTTAATCGCCATTACTTCCATACTATGTAAAGTTATGGAGAGAGTACTGAACGGTAAGCTGCTCACTTACCTAGAGGATAACGATCTCCTCAGTGATCGTCAATATGGCTTTCGCCGAGGACGATCAACTGGGGATCTTCTTGTGTATGTGACGCACTGCTGGGGCGAGGCCATTGAGAAACACGGCGAAGCACTTGCTGTTTCGCTTGACATCTCAAAAGCCTTTGACAGGGTTTGGCACGCAAGTCTGCTGAGCAAGCTTCCAGCGTACGGAATCCCTGCTGGCTTTTGTAGCTGGGTAGCCGACTTCTTGAGTGAACGGTCAATCAGAGTAGTCATTGACGGCTGCTCCTCTGACCTCATGGCGATTGATGCCGGAGTTCCTCAGGGGTCGGTGCTCTCTGCGACGCTACACATCAATGACCTACTAATATCGGGCATTGTTGGCTATGCGGACGACAGTACTGTCATGGAGAGATATCTGTCCAGCGCGAATGCTGGTAGAGATGAGGTAAAAATAAAGAGAGAGGCCATGGTTGAGCGATTGAACCTGACGTTAAGTCTCGTCTCCCAATGGGGTGATGAAAATCTCGTCAGCTTCAACGCCTCTAAAACGCAGGCATGTCTGTTCACCGCAAAAAGGAGTCCATTTACCTTAACTCCTACTTTCCGAGGTACATCTATCCAAGTAACCGATTCTCTCCAGCTCCTTGGCATGGAGTTATCTTCTGACCTTAACTTCGGCACCTCCATCGAGTCCAAGGCTCTAACTGCAGCTAGGAAGCTGAGCATCCTAAATAAAGTCAAGCGGTACTTTACGCCTGGGCAGCTTTTAACTCTTTATAAAGCTCAAGTCCGATCTTGCATGGAGTACTGCTGCCACCTTTGGGATGGCTCGGCGAAATATCAACTTGCTGCACTGGACTCGGTGGAACGCAGAGTCAAGAGATTAATAGGCGATGGAGAACTGGAAGCAGCTAAGCTTAACAGTTTAGCTCACCGCCGAAAAGTTGCTTGCCTATCGGTCTTTTACAGATTGTACTTTGGTGAGTGTGCTCAAGATCTGCATGAACTCATTCCACCTTCTCCTTTCTACCATCGGACATCCAGACGCACTGCAGGTTACCACCCGTTCTTAGTTTATATACCTGCGTACCAAACGCTACTCATCATCGTTCATAATGCGCACAGCTATGGAATGGAATTCCCTGCCGGCGTCTGTGTTTCCGAGCGCATACAACCTGACTCTATTCAAGGCCAGAGTGAATAAGCACCTTCTGGGCAAGCTCGCTCCATCGTAGACCCTGTCTTTGCTTTTGGGCAAGACTGGGGTCAAGAGCAAACCCATTAAATATAAATAAAAAAAAGAGTATTTTGATCACAGTAAGAAATAAGCCATGCTCGGCGTTTCTCTGCGTGATCGAATCAGAAACGAAGAGATCCGCAAGAGAACTAAAGTAACCGACATCGCTCGAAGGATTGCTCAGCTGAAGTGGCAATGGGCGGGACACATAGCGAGAAGAACCGATGGCCGTTGGGGCGGAAAGGTTCTGGAATGGCGACCGCGCACCGGACGGCGCTCCGTGGGTAGGCCTCCGACAAGGTGGACCGACGATCTGGTGAAGGTCGCGGGAAGCCGCTGGATGCGGGCAGCGCAGGACCGAGCGTCGTGGACATCCTTAGGGGAGGCCTTTACCCAGCAGTGGGTGTCGTGCGGCTGATATGATGATGATGAAGAAATAAGAAATAAGTTTGGCAATAAAAAATATTTCGAGTAAATTTTTCGTTTTCCGTACAAAATGTGTAGAAAAGTTTTTAGCGATTTCTGTCGTTTCTAGTACTCATACCTTAAATGGTCTAATAGTCTTTTGATCCCCACATGAAATAGAATCGATTGGCATAATTTTTTTTTTGGTATTTAACAATTTTTTTTGCTAACGGTAACTTTTTTCCAAACTCTGTGAATGCAGTTCAAAATATCTTAGAAAGTAATGGAAGGTCTCTCAGGAACGTTTTCCTGTAACTATAACGGTTATGGTACCTGCCCTTAATGTACCGTCTCAAAAATCCACCCTGTATATTCTGTGCTAGCACTAGAACTCTGATGGCGATATGAAACAACTTCCTTACCGGCCCCTGCCGCCGCTGCGAGCACACGTGTCCGCAGTTGCAGCGAGCATTCGCCGTAGTGTTCGCGTTCACGTGAGTGTTGCCCGCTAAAGCTAGTAGGCGCTTTAATCTGTTACAAAATGAAAATACAAGGTCAAGGTAATTTAAAAGTGACGTGACAAACTTTCTCTAAGAAAATAGGCCAATATAAAAAAACGAGAAAAGACGAGGTGGCGCAGTGGTTTAGCGCCTGGCCGAGCGATTGCGGAAGTTAAGCAACGTTCGCATTGGTCGGTCATGGGATGGGTGACCAAAAATTTATTATCTCGAGCTCCTCCGTGCTTCGGAAGGCACGTTAAGCCGTTGGTCCCGGCTGCATTTGCAGTCGTTAACACCCACCAATCCGCATTGGGTTATGGCCCATCCTCCTTACCACCCAAAAGAAGGCCTGTGCCCCAGCAGTGGGGACAACAAAAATGGCTGATGGTCATAAAAAAAACTATTCGTCCAAATCAGAGTATTTATAATAAACTAGCGGCCGCCCGCGACTTCGTCTGCATGGGAAGGTTTATGCTATCCCTCGGGAAAGATACTTTTTCCGGGATGAAAGGTAAACCCTATGTCCTTCTCTGTACCTCTGACCCCTCCTCTGGTAGGGGTAAAAAACTGGACGATTTAAAAGAACTTTTAATAAGTCTATTTGAATAAAAAATATTTCTATTTCTATTCTATTTCTATTTCTAACGTGTATGTAAAATTTCATGATGATCGGTTAAGACGTGAACAAACAAACAAACGGACTTTCGCATTTATAAATTAATTAGTAATAAAAGTAATCAATATTAGTAATAATATTAATAAGGATAACGTTATCTATCGGTTTAGTACGGGGTGGCCCAATTTTTTACATTAGTTTCATGGACGAAACACATCCTGAAAGTTGGTCACAATTGGCCAAAACCCCGTATGCCCAAATAGGCCAAATTTGGCTTTAAAATCATCCTGTAGAAATTACAAATTCAATACTAAACGAAAAATCATAAAATTTAGATCTAATACTTATTTAGGCATTATACATGATCATCTATTTATTTATTTAATTTGACACAATAACAGTTTGATAATGCAAAATAACAAGATTCAGCATTACCTGTCTCTAAGCTGGTTGAACCCATTCTGCTGTTGGCTGGCCAGCGGCCGGTTGAACAGTTTGCTGGCCAGTTTCAAAGTGCAACTGGACACTTTGTGGTCTGGCGATGACAGTTGTTCACCTTATGTACAAAATTAAATAAAAATTATCACATACATACATACATATTATACTCACGCCTGTTTCCCATGGGGGTAGGCAGAGACACAATTAATAACATTTTTACCATCGCCACTCGAAAAAGTGCGTTTAATTCAACGATAAGAGTGAATAAAACGCTGTTTTATTCACCGAGTGAATAAAAATATTTTGAATTTGGAACAAGCGCGCTTCGTATGAATTATGTAGAAAAGAAAATAAAACGTGCTGAAAGTATGGAGCTATTCCATAGATAAAGCCATAGTTATACAAATAAATAAAAAAAATATCCCGCCAATTTAATTTAGGTTCTTTTTAGTGTCTTATCTTTGGGTCCTTTTCTAAAAAATATCCCGCCAAATTAATTAGGTTCTTTTTAGTGTCTCATTTTTGGGTCCTTTTCTAAAAAATATCCCGCCAAATTAATTAGGTTCTTTTTAGTGTCTCATCTTTGGGTCCTTTTCTAAAAAATATCCCGCCAAATTAATTAGGTTCTTTTTAGTGTCTCATCTTTGGATTCTTTTCTATATATTAGAGGGAGATTAGATGTTCAGTCGTGCATCAGTCTGGTACGATCTTCAGTCTGTAAAAATTGAAAGTCTATACAAACTGATGAAATGTACTGCCAAACCGATCATGTAATTTCCCTCTTAGCGTGGTTGTTTTATGTCATTGGAAAACTTCTAGTTTCACTATTTTCTAATGTTTCAATACTTATTACTTACCTAAATTACCTACCTACCTAAATAATAAAAATGTGATAACTATTTAATTTCATAGGTATAAGTACCTACTGCTATTTGTTTTCTCGCAGTCAATGGTAAAAAGTAGAGTACATAACTCGTGAAAAAAAAATCATCTCGGTCCTTTGTATCCCTCGCTTCGCTCAGGATTCTACTTTTGAATCCTTCGCTGCTCTCGGGATCCAACCTAGTCCCTCGAACTAAATTCCCTCTTTTTTCACTTGTTGTATAATCTACTATTTAAATATGCAATCGATCGGCGAGTGAGAATAAAAAAAACATATTAAGTAAGTAGGATGCGAGATACTGTCAAACTCGCACGTACGAGTTACTCGTAAGTATACCTATACATACCAACAGTGCGAGTTACTGCAGTAACAGTGACTCGCTGACGTAAGCTCGCACTGTGTAAACTAGCCATAACAGTTCGACCAGTGTCATTATCATTTAGGTATATAGTGGTGGCCAGATAATTAAGGACGCCAGGCGATTTTCATACAAACGAGGTAACTTTGTAGTCTTGGTTCTCCGCCAGGGATTGACCTAGCTGTGATCTGATGATGGCTATCCAGGGAGTGAATGGAGGAGATTCAGATCGCTCTACACACCTAACTGATCTGATCAGCATTCTAAGAGATATAAGGATGTGTTTAAAAATACCGCGAAATGCGTATAAAAATGTATGGAAATCCTGAAACTGAAAACTCAGATCATTATATATCTTAAAATGCTGATCAGCTAGGCGATTGCGTAAAGTCAATCGTATTCATTTGACAGTTCATATTGTATCATAAATTATGTCATCCCATACAAATTGCAGCCGATGAAATACGATATGAACTGTCAAATGAATACGATTACCTTACGCAATTCCACCCCAGATCAGTTGGGTGTGTATAGCGATCTGAATCTCCTCCATTCACTCCCTGGATGGCCATCATCAGGTCACAGCTAGGTCAATCCTTGGCGGAGAACTATGGCTTCAAAGTTATGAAAATCAGCTGGTGTCCTTAATTATATGGCCACCATTGTATATCTGTTTAGAATTTATTAAGTAAGGTAATTTCATAGAAAACCTGTAATTGGCCTTGCTAGTGGTTAGAAATAAAAGTAAAAAATAAATTAAAAAAATTAAAAAACCCGCCTGCATAAAAAGACAAGTCGACTGAAAAGATGGAAACAAGATTAAATAAATATTAAAGGCAACATGTCATAATAACATGCAGTCGGAGGCATGCATAAAGAAAGTGACATTATGAATAATTGAATTATATGCCTCCGACTGCATGTTATTATGACATGTTGCCTTTAATATTTATTTAATCTTGTTTCCATCTTTTCAGTCGACTTGTCTTTTTATGCAGGCGGGTTTTTTAATTTTTTTAATTTATTTTTTTATTTATCTCTTTTTAGTTATTATATTTTACGGTCATGATGTACCTTTTTGAAATCCTTATAATAAGCCCTTTAATTTGACAACCATATTGCAGTATTCTAAAAAAAAATTTTTTTTTACTACGTATAATAGCACCGTACAGCCGCCATGTTGGTTTTTTTATAACGCCACCTTCTTAAGAACACTTGGGCTGAAAAGACCAATCTAACGATATCTTAATCATAGAAATCCGTTCAGCCGTTTGAGAGATATGAGGTAATAAAGAATATTACATACAAACAAACATACTTACAAGATACGCGCGAAATACATAACCCGCAGTCGGGTAAAAACAAAATTGTAACGCTCTGTTGGTTTTCAAATAAATAAAATTTAGGTACGAGTATTACCATAATATAGTGAATACATGATATATATATATTTTGCATTAATATTTATTTTTCCTAAATTAGTTTATTTTACATCTTTTTTTCTGCTGCCCGCGTATCGCCATAGGGTGATGGCTGAAAATCGGCGTTTTTTGCTTTCAGCGAATATTACGCTGAGCCTTGGCCCTGTTGCTGCTGCACACATATTATATAAGATCATGTTTTGTTTTTATTTGTATTTTTAAAAATTGCTGTAAATTATGTTATATGTGTGTTAAAAAGCAGCAATAAACGATGTATCTATCTATCTTAAACAACTTACTTTTCCTCTCATCGCCCGACATCCCGTCATTGCTATCCTGTCCATACGGGGTTTTAGGCGAAAATATATCAGTATCGCACTCCTTTACTCTTTCTGCGTCTTCTACAGGATCCACTAACTTATCCGGTGTTTTATCTGCTTTCTCTTTCTTGTCGATACTTTTGTCTCTCTCTGGCTCTAGTTTAACAGCTTTAGGAGGCGGGGGCTGAGGCAAAGGAGGGGTGGGTTCTGCCCACCAATAATCTAATTCCAGTTTTGATCGGGCACCGAACTAAAAAAATAAGTATTATTATTTTACTATTGATGAACCCTGTATGATTGTTCTGACAGCTCAGATTAAAATGGCCGCAAGTTGACAATTTATCATAATTTTTTAAACTTTTAAATTTTATGCATTCACAATGCTATTTTTATATTAAGATTATTAATATAATTGAAAAATATTAAGAAAAAATCGACTCACCCGTAGCAGCTCAGACGGGACTCGAACCCGCACCCTTAGGATTCCGGCCCAATGCACTAACCAATTATGCTACCGAGTCGCTAGCGAGCTTGGCGAAATTTTCTAATACTTTTCACGTTTTTACGCTGTAGGCCAGCGCCATTCTCTTCACATTGATGAGATGTATAAAATTTATTTGAGTGTGTCGGTTTTGTAAAAACCGACACACTCAAATAAATTTTATACCTTGCCCTGCCAACTATTAAGTTCAAAATAGATTGATTTCTTTGCTTTGTGTACAAAGTCATCATAGACTTTGTACACGAAAGTAGCAAGCAAAACCCAACCTTAATTATAGGTTGTATTAATACCAGGGCTCTGTCACTCCGCGCGTGAGGATGAAGCGCTTGGCGTCCTCTGAGAGGACAAACTTCATACGTCAGAAAAGATAAGACCTACGCGATAGAAAGAGAGGCAACTACTAAGTGAATGTTTTAGAGCAAAGAGAACGCTGTGTAACCTGAATTGCACTTTATGGCGTCGGAGCAAGAGTCGCAATTTATTTAAACGATTTTGCAGAGTGCAACTTCTGTACGCTAGTACAATCACCTATTCTGTGTTAATACTTACCATAAGGTACAAATCTCCAATAGTAAGGTCTCCCGCGTCATGCTCGCTCCAGCCTTTCTTAATCTGTCTTATAGCCATATCTACGTCGATTTCAGGTTTCTGTTCCTCCTCAATTTTCTGGTCTTCGGACTTGACTTCCTCCTGGTCTTTGTCCAGAACTAACGTGTAAATACTGCCACCGCGCTTCTTTGGACGTATACGGAATTTTACCTGTGATATTTATTATATTTTTATGATTATTAGAATACCAGCAGGCCTAGCTTGCTGCTTAGACTGAGTTGAGCACAGCTTTGGCATCACAGCGTTGCACAATGTGTTATTTTATTGTCTTTGTGATTTGTCTCTTTTATGTATTGTCATGTTGTGTATTCGTTGTGTATGTCCAAAATAAATGCATTTTCTATTTCTATATTTATTTGTATAATAAGAAAGTATTTTATTTTTTTATTTTAACGATTTTTGCATTCACAGTGCTATTTTTATAACTATATAATATAATAGAAAAAATACGACTCGCACCAGATCAAGTTCCCGTCCGAGTTGATTTGGTGAGAGTTGTATTTTTCTAGTATATTATTAAGTATTGTATAATGTCATAATAATGAACGCGGTAGCAAATGAAGTAGGTATGTACTTAAATAATAGCAAAGTTATCAGATTTGGAAATATTTAAAACATTAATGTTCGGCTGTAAAATACACGACACAAAAAGGCTACGCGTCTATAGCAATGAAATCTATTTTTCATAATAAGTAGAATTCGAGGAGCTCGGTGTCGCAATGGTTTAACGCGGTTAAGCAACTTTTGCAAGGGTCTGTCATGGGATGGGTGACCAAAAATGTATTATCTCAAGCTCCTCCGTGCTTTGGAAAGTGCGTTAAGCCGTTAGTGCAGGCGGAGTTTGCAGTCGTTAACACCCACCAATCCGCATTGGGCCCGCGTGCTGGGTTATGGCCCGTCCTCCTTATCTATCCATGAGAAAGGTCTGTGCCCCAGTAGTGGGGACATTGAAACTGGGTGATTGTCACATGTTCACAAGTAGAATTTTATGTAGCTTTTGTAAAGTTGATTTTTATCATTCAAATTCGATAACATCTCGTACTACAAGGGTACAAAACAGTATTTACCCTAAATATTCCCTTACTAATAAAGATTTCATAGCAGATATATTATTATTATTTATTAAATTACAACAATAAAAACATTATTACATTTCTCAAAACAGTGTCACAAAAACCTATTTAGGTTTGACCGTACACTGTCTGCATTCATCATCTTGTACAATAATAATCATATTTTCATGTACAGTTATATACATGTATAGTTACACAGTGTTTTGTCACTTTTTTTTTCAATGTCAAACTCAAATAGTTTGACAGAGAGTAACCATTGTGTAACTAAACATCTGCTATACAATCTTCATTAGTAAGGGGGTGAGCCATTAGTATTTATAAAATATACAAACCTTAAGATTTTTAAACTTCGTATGTTTCCCATCCTTCTCATTCTTACCGTGATCACTTTCATTATCCGTATCGCTCTTATTGAATTTCTCATCGTCTTCCATTTCAGAAAAACTATCTTTCTCCTTCTCAGACATATCTTTATCTCGCTCCGCTATTTCTTTATCTCCTTCCGATATTTCTTTGTCCAAAACATCTTTGTCTCGCTCTGGCACATCTAACAATTCTTCGTCGGATGCTTTAACTTCTTTCTCGTCTTCCGTGCTCGGTTTTTCCTCGTCTTCTAGAATGTTCTTGTAGTTCGCCATTAGTTCTATGCCGTCTATGGCGGTTTCGTCGATGTTTATTAGTTTGTTCATTTCATTGTCTTCTTTGAACTTCTTTGGTTCTACTTCTTTATCTTTGTCTGTGGCGCTGTCTTTTCTTTGGCGCTTAGGAGTGCGTATTTTAGCTGCAATAAAATGGTTAGTTACAAAAAGTGGCATGTATACAGCGTGAAATTTTAATCATTTGGTTCCGGCCGTGGGGTGGTTCCACTCATGATTACAAGCAACTTTTACTATGGGGCCAACTCTCCCCCTCGCAAAAAAAAATCAGCTGTTCCATACAAAAGTGCAGTACCTACTCGACCTTAATGTATGGAACAGCAGTTTTTTTTTGCGAGGAGAAGAGTTGGCCCCATAGTAAGAGTTGCTTGTAGAGTGGAACCACCCCACGGCGGGAACCGAATAATTAAAATTTCAGCGCGTATAGCATCAGCACTCATAAACACATAAGTATAGTTGGAAGAATGCTAATATAAGTTAAGTATGATGATTTTATAGTTTTACTGCGACATAATTATTAGCGTAAGTGACTACTAAAGTCGGATTACTAATCTCCCAGTAAAAACGTGAAAAAAGGTGTTGCCAGAACAAAACAACACAAAAGGAATTAGTATATTGCTAACTCAAGAAATAAACATGTTTTTTCACCAAAAACCTAATAAAAATAAATATAAGACAAATATTCTGAATCATGACCGCAAAAACAGTAATATACTTATACTGAAGCGCTGATGGCGGTACTAGACAGACTGATCGTACTCGATCACGTTTGTTAAGCAACGCTCGATCCGGCCAGGTGTCGGATGGGTGACCGTTAAGTGGCATTACAACTGAGCGCTTCCGTGCTTCGGAGGGCACGTTAAACCGTCGGACCCGGCTGTTGTCATCTGATAACAGTCAGAGACCGTACAGGCGGCTTAATAAACTCTAACACTAGAGGTGGCCACTATTCCTCATTCGAAAGAAAAAGAAGAAATATACTTGAACTAGCGGCCCCCCGCGGTTTCACTCGCGTGGTTCCCGTTCCCGTGGGAATATCGGGATAAAAAGTATCCTGTGTTAATCTAGGCTATCTACTATCTGTGTGCCAAATTCCAACCAAATCCGTCCAGTAGTTTTTTCGTGATTGAGGAACAAACATCTAAACATCCAAACCCACAAACTTTCACATTTATAATCTTTTTGTTTTTTTTTCGTCTGGATTGTATTAATTTCTATCTGTGAAAACTGATAAAGGCATGTTTGTTCTAGTTTTACCCTATCTATAATTAGTACATAAATGCTGTTTGTTTTTCATGAATAAATAAATGAATAAATAAATAAATAATATTAGTAGGATGCATCTTCTGTACGCTAGTACTATTATCTATTCTGTGGTGTCACTTACATCCGCCATCTTTGTCGCGTCGCTGCGAGCACATCCTCTCCAAGTAGGAAGAGAAGCATATCTTCTGGCTGGACAGCTGTTCGCTGGGAGTCAGCACTGGCAAGTGGATGTCGGCGTTGGGCCCGGGGCCGAGGTGGAGCGCTAGCTTTTTCGGCTGTTTTTGTTCTGCATACACACAATAGGGTATTTAACAAGTTAATACTACAAATTGTGATTAGTCACCCTACATATTGAACTATAATATAAACTAACTAAAGTATATTTATTGATAAATTTCACCTAAAACAATGCAATAAGTATTTTTTTTATTTGTATCTTAGGCGAAAACGCCCTAAGATGATAACGTCCCACGCAAGTAAATAAATATGGCTTCATTTCGTTTACTGATCGCAATACGTGCTTTAAGTTTTTGGGTATTTAATTCGTTTTTCAAGTTATTTCAGAAGCGGTTTTTTGAAAACTGTTGATAAATTTTTCGTCTTTCAGGATTCGTTAGAACAGAAATTATTAAGGTTATTACATTGTTTTGTTTAGGTACTTGTGTGTGACGTCACACAAGTAAAGTTCGTTTGTCTGTCATAGACATTTTGAATTTGACGGTATAATACGATAGCAAATGAATAAATTTTTTCGTCTTTCGGGATTCGTTAGAACAGAAATTATTAAGGTTATTACATTGTTTTGTTAAGGTACTTGTGTGTGACGTCACACAAGTAAAGTTCGTTTGTCTGTCATAGACATTTTGAATTTGACGGATAATACGATAGCAAACGAATAAATTTTATCTGGGCATTGAAAAATCAGCCCGAGGTATAGAAAATATCAATGAGTCTGTATAAAGATCATGGCCGCTATTATGCAACCAGTGTGCAGTCGCTTTGCATAACTAAATGCCAGCATTTTTCAACCCCGCCCACTTCGTTGTCGTTTTTGTGCGGTGCTATTTTTTAAGGGGAACGCTTGTTCCATAGATTGTAGTTTGATGTTTAAAGTACCAAGAAAGTATTTCTTAAAAATTCCCACCCGTTTTAATAGGTACTTATTGACTCACCTTCAACAATAATCCTGTCAGTTTCCAGGTGTAACGTGTCTTCCATTTCTTCCCTCACGTCGTCATTCTCTTCGCACGGTCTCTGGTTCGGCTCCTGGTTTTGATCCTCGATGTCTTTACTTTCTTCGTAGTATTTGACATCTGTTGCGCATTCTTTCGTGGCGGATGTGTAGTATGACTGTATTATGGTGAAGGATTATTAGACATAGTTATGATTTTTATGAATTATTTGTATCTATAAATAAAAACAGACACAAAAACAGTCGAGTGTGAATATTTGAGATGTGGCTTTTTAGACATCAAACTGTACATCTTTGTAATGGGGCCAACTTAATCAGAGCAAAAAAATAATCAGCTGTTCCATAGAAAACATCAATATCTACTCGACCAAAATATATATTGACTTGGTTTACGAGTGCGATACGTCGCATGATCGTCGCCCCATTCTTTGATGAGGAAAATGTCAAATAAATTTATTATTGGGTCTATCCCGTATAATTATGTATATATAAAATAAATAAATAAATAAATTATATAAATAACTTTAAGTACTTAATTCTATAACCTAGATTAAAAATTGTATCTGTTTATTATCCACATAGATACCTACTTGTTATTTAGTCCTTAATTTTAATTACCCATAAGTGAAAACTTGTAAATGGCTTATATTTACTTATTTTGTAATTACTCATATTCATATCGTTAAAAGTTTTCCTAACGAAATAAAATAAAATAATAAAAATAAATGTAGTGGCGGCGCTAGTTTCACTACCTACAGCGCCTTAAGATAATGACATTCATAATGAAGGCTTATAATAGCACTCGATATTCCGTCCGATTATCATCAATCAGTGATAATTGGGATGTTGACTAATGAATAAAATAACGAAATACTAATAAAAATCGTAAATATATTAAACTTTTAGAGTAGCTTGTATACCTCTTGGTTTTATATATTGCATATTATTTGTTTTATGACCCTTCAAAGTTGGGTGGACAAGTCCATTTAAAAAGTATAAAATTTATTAAAATAAATGATACCTTTAATTAGTCCGTAAAATGTATAGCAAATTTGTCTAAGAAACCATTTTGATAAACACAATATTTAATATAGCTGCTGAACAAATTTCCTATGCGTTGCATACAAACTAGCACGGCGTGACGTCATAACGTGCAAGCCATTAGTATGGAGCGTTTTTGATCGAGTCCATTTGTGTGCATTTCACACTGTGATATCTCGGGCAGTTTTCATGCTAGCGAATTAATTCTTTTACCAATGTTTCTTTTTTTGAGAGGTAATTTATGTAACATAAAATAAAAAAATAGTCAACATCCCTATTGCTGATGGCCGGTGCAACGACGTTTATTCGAGTGCAGCGATTATGCCATAGGTAATTAATTAACCACGTACTGTGTTATTGTGTTACTTTTTGTTTTAACTGTGGTCACGTTCACGTGCAGTGAAATTATATTACTAGATTACAATGAAAGATGTTAATTATTGTGTTTTTGCGGATAGATTGACGCCGGCCGGCCGGTGTTTGTGTTATACAGGATGTTTGGTAATAGCCTTTTAAAGCCGAATATGGTAGATAGGGACCATCAAACTGAACAACTATTATTGTGAGACCAACTCTGAAATAGCGAAAAAAAACAGCTGTTTCATACAAAAATAATAAAGAAAATATTTAAATGTATGAAACTGCAGATTTTTTTCGAGATTTCAAAGTTAGTCCCATAGTAAAAGTTGTCCAGTTTGATGGTCCCTATCTACCATATTCGGCTTTATAAGGCTAGTGCCAAACACCCTGTAGATATGGTGTATGGCTTTAAAACAAAAATAGCTTCAAAATTAAATTACTGTAAAAAGCAAGAAATAATATTAATACACACACACACACACACACCAAAACGCATATCAATTTTAATAAAAAAAGTCTATTGAGGGGCTGGATGGAGGACAACTTTTTTTATTCTAAAATCCCCAACCGATTTCATTAGACTTTTTTATATTGATATGTGTGTGTATTGGTGATTTTAATATTATTTCTAGCTTTTAGAGCTATTTGACTTTGAAGCTGTTTTTGTTTTTGAAGGTTTTTTTTAAAAGCTTTTTTTATTTTCAACGTTTTGTGGTAAATATTTTTTAACTTTTTATATTTCAAAATGCCCATAACTCAATATGGAAGGTTTAACATATTTTTTTGGTTATTTTAACTTTATTTTTTTATTTTATTGTCAGTTTACTTATTTGGAACTAATAAAAACATTATCTTTCAAACATTTTTGATGCCATCCGAAACCCCGCCGCTCCGACATTAGTCGACAGCAAAATGCTTGTTGCGAAGATGTGGAATTAACATACTAAACGAAGTAAAGGATACGTGCGGCGTCCACCTCGCAGCGAGCGCCACAATAAAGGCTCGCAGCGTCGTGCGCAGCGGCAGCGCCACCTGCGCGCGCGGGTTGTGCGCGGCGGCCTGCACGCGCGCCCACGCACACGCGTCGCGCGCGCGCAAGTACACGCCCGCGCGCCCGCACACGCGCGCTCCGCATGCGCGCTCTATTACAACCACAGACACACAAAAATCTTAATATATAGATGTCCATCGGCCATTTTTAATGTCCTTACTGCTGGGACACAGGCCTTCCTTATGGGTGGATAAGGAGGACGGGCCATAACCCACCACGCGGGCCCAATGCGGATTTGTGGGTGTGTTGCTACTTGCTGCCGAGATCGGAATCATACCTACACGCACATTCCGCTCTCTCGCTCGGGCGTGCAGACCAGCATGCTTCCGTCTCGCACCATTTCCCCGGAGTCACGCAAAAATAGTCCTAACATCAATAACAAAATGTCCGCAAACTGGTTGTTTCCTAGGCGCGCACCAGGCGCTCATGAAAACACGCAAGATCAATCACAATATTAAAAGGACTGTCAAGCAAACGGTCTCCATACAAACGGCAATAACGTTTCCCACTCTCTAAATCTTAACCTACAGCAATGAATTTTTAGTATGTTTTTGAAATGCCTAAAAACTAGTGCGGTACGTTTTTATTTTTTTAATATCTATAATAGATTTGAAAATATTGGCACTTTTTTGTTTTGTATGAAATCACTAAAATTCAAATATTTCAAAATCTATTATAGATATTAAAAAAATAAAAACGTACCGCCCTAGTTTTTAAGCATTTCAAAAACATACAAAAAATTCATTGCCGTAGGTTAAGGTTTAGAGGGTGGGAAACGTTATCGCCGTTTGTATGGAGACCGTTTGCTTGACAATCCCCTTAAGCAAAAGTAGCTTTTATATTAAGCAACACCAACATACCCGCGATCTGGTTCAGTTTTCTCAGCGCACGACAAGCAGGCGTACGTACACGCACGTTGCGCCCTCTCGCTCGCACCAGCATACTTCCATCTCGCACCATCTCGCCGAGGCGCGCGCATGTCTTCTCGCTCACACTAGCTAACTTCTTGCGCAGCTCTCCGTAGTTGATCAGAGCGTATAGTTCCTGAGCCACCTTCTTTACATCTGGCAATTATAGTAATATAGTCAAGCTTTTTTCTAGTGCTGTCTGAGCAAAGAGAGACAGTTTAATGTAATCTGTGTGTATTATTTATTCTGTATAGTGCGACCACTTTCGCTGTTAAATTAATATTTTATTGGAATTTGAAAAATTTAAAAGTGAACCTTATTATGTCTCTCAAAATTAGTTCCTTTTCCTACCGCGCGCCTGCTTATGTTTGACGCGCTGATGTCACAAGGATGTCACAGCTAATACCCGAAATGCGGCTACACCTAGTTTTAACACCTGGCTAAAACTAGGTGTAGCCGGTAGCTGTTGGTTAAACCGAGGTGCCATTGATATTGATCTGTCTTTTACCACTACCTAAGTCTATTGTTCGCAAGCGATGCAAGCGACTCAATTATAAAAAAAACCGGCCAAGTGCGTGTCGGGCCACGCGCCGTAGGGTTCCGTAGTTACCTTATACCATACCATATTAATTTAATACCACTATCATTTTTGTCTGTAAAATAACTTTGTTTTTCACAGTGTTG
The DNA here is from genome assembly GCA_950108535.1 of Agriphila straminella. Classification (NCBI taxonomy): domain Eukaryota; kingdom Metazoa; phylum Arthropoda; class Insecta; order Lepidoptera; family Crambidae; genus Agriphila; species Agriphila straminella. Next base: position 14,523,592 of record OX467322.1, on the reverse strand, counting down.
GTATGAATGACAAAGTTATATTTGCGGTTTTGGAAAATATGATATATCTCAAAAAAAAATACTATTATCTCGTTCAAACCAATTTTCGTTGAAAGTTTTTATTTAGCATATATTTTTTTTAGATTTTTCACTCTCTTATTTCAAAAGTTAGAGGTGGGGGGACACACATTTTACCACTTTGGCAGTGTTTATCTTTTAAACGGTTGACTTTGAAAAAAATTGTCTTATTAACCTCAATGTCATTTTTAAAGACCTATATATAGACACCCGGCACGTATTGCAATGAAGAAAAATTTTTTTTCAGTATCAGTTCCATGTATGGGGGGCCCCCGTAACCTTTTTTATTTTTATTTTTGTGTTTAAATCGTTAAGCGGTTAACAGAATACATCTACCTACTAAGTTTCAACTGTGTAATCCTAATACTTTCGGAATAAAATGGCTGTGACATACGGACGGACAGACAGACAGACAGACATGACGAATCTATAAGGGTTCCGTTTTTGCCATTTTGGCTACGGAACCCTAAAAAGAGAATAAGTTATTTTATAAAAGTAAGTTATTTTAAGCAATTTAGACACATTTAATAAAATACTAAATATTATACCTACAAGAAAAAAATTGACACGCACCAGATCAATAACCGGACATCCAATCCGGACATCCGTGCGGGGGCACGGAAATTGAACCCGCGACCTTTGGATGTCCGGTCCAATGCTCAGACCGCTGAGCTACCGAGTCACTAATAGTGGCATCGTCTCGGTCGAATTTCTTCTAGCATATCCCACTCTTATGCTGCAAGCCAGCGTTATTTCACCAATGTGAGGAATTACCTCAACATTCAATTGAGATTATCTTTTCAGATATTTTGAAAATTGAGAAAAGATGAAATAGCTACTTATATAATTTTTAAATTTGAGATTTTTGCATCCACAATGCTATTTTTATACAATACTAAATAATATACGAGAAAAAATACGACTCGCACCATATCAATACTCGGGACGGGAATCGAACCCATGACCATTGGATGTCCGATTCCAATGCTATGACTGCTGAGCTACCGAGTCACTTGTGGCATCGTTGATTTTTTTTCTAGTATTTATTAGTATTGTATAAAAAAAGCATTGTGAATGCAAAAGTCTCAAAAAAATACATTGAATAAAATTAATAAAAATAAGTAATGTCACATTCACAGGTATAATGTCAATCGATAATGTATCCATAAAAAGGTCAAAGCTTACTTTAAATAATAATTATGGAATAAAAATAGTTAAGATATTAAATTTTCGTCAGTTTATTACCTACCTCTAAATATACGGTCAGAAAACCAACAATTTGACTAAAATAAAAATTGATCAAAACAAATTAATGTAAAGAACTTTTATGATCTAAGTCCTTTTTAATCGAGCAAAAACCCTGTTCTGCAAGTTATTACAAAGGCATAAGGTTGATGAACCGTCAAAGTTGCTTACATTTTATTGAACTCGACTGTACTAACCAACCTTTGACGTTTTAAATATAAATGATAATAATAATAAAAAAGCATTTGAGCGCCCGCTGACTGCCTCAACGCGGCCTAAATATTATTAACCGATTTTCAAAATTCCAACGATGTTGTACATCTCGTCTGCTTCTGCATCTTTTAACACTATTACCATGTGTGTATGTGTATTTCATAGCGCGGCAATTTACAAAAGACTAAATATAGATAATTATTGTTTTGTTACCAATATTGTAATAATTTGAACTGATTAGCTACATACAGTAGGTATAATAATTATAGACATAAACAAATGTTATTAGAGTTAGAGACAAAATAATAAGTACTCTGTTGATTTTTAAAATAAAACTTACATTATTTTTATAACTAAGCAACGCAGTTTCTATTTAATTACATATCATGTCAATAGCATTTGCATATGTTTTAATTGCGATTCTCCCAATCTCGCGAGATCCCGTAATTTGCGAGATCTCGCGAGACTGGGTTTTGAGTCTCGCGAGACTGGGTTTTGAGTCTCGCGAGATCTCGCTACGCGGAAATCTCGTACGAGATTGCATTCCCTAACCATGACGATCGGTCAATAATCATAGAAGTTACATAACTTTTTATGTATGGAAACACCCGTTTTTATACAATTCCAAATCTAAAGGGACCAACCACCTACAGGTCACAATTATTAACCCATTTTAAAAAATTGCCATTTTGTAGCCAAACTAATACCCTAGGACCCATTCTTAAATTTTTTCTTAAGTCGGTTTTTTTCCGAAATATTTACGTAAACAAACACCCCCCAAAAAACCCGAATTTACCCGAATTTTGCATAATTCTAAAAAAGTTACCAGTAGATTTTCAAAATTCAAACGTTCACACGTGTCTCGATAAATTCCTCAACTTTTGGTACTATTTCCATCTCGATCCTCACAAAATCCTCGGAGATATGGCCAAAAATACGTCTTATGCGATTTGCATCTGATAACCATTTTCAATGGTAAAATATTTAGATATTGCAAAAAGCCGACGAAGATAAAGAAGTTCAAAGTTTTAGTGAATTTCGAGTTTCATACAAAATTGTGACATCACCACAGAATAGATAATAGTACTAACGTACAGAAGTTGCACTCCGCAAAATCGTTTAAATAAATTGCGACTCTTGCTCCGACACAATAAGGTGCAATTCAGGTCGCACAGCGCTCCATTCGCTCCAAAACATTCAATTAGTAGTTGCCTCTCTTTCTATCGCGTAGGTCTTACCTTTTCTGATGTATGAAATTTGTCGTCTAAGAGGACGCCGACCGGTTCAGACTCGCGCGCGGAGTGACAGAGCCCTGACATCACGTCATAAATCTCCTTTATAATTTAATATTTTTTTTTGATAGATTAATGATATTTTTTCAAAACCATTTTCATATTTTTTAATTAATTAAACGTTTCTGATTTTATTAATTCTCAAAATTCGACACAGAAAATGTCCTTTTCGTGCGGTTCCTTATTTTATTTTATTGCTAAAGTCTATTCCAGAAATCGAGCTCCCAAAGAAAATCGGTCCGCGAGCGCCCATTGGTTAGTGCGCGTGACTTTCAATAGCCTAAGGCTGCGGACGCACCAACAGGTGCCTAGAATCAATCTAGATCTATCCAGGTTACTTGGTGACCGCAATGGGGAACATGCATCATTTTTTTTGTATCAAAATCAAAAGTATAATGCGTGAGAGAATCAACTGATTAAAACTTTTCTCTTGCGTTTTTTTCTCGTGATATATTACTTTAAGTTAGCGCGCAGCAGCACCCGCCGAAAACGCTCTATACAAAACGGTCAACATTTGTGACACACTTATGCCACGTTTGTATGGAGTTAGCCAGGAATTTTCAAATATCTCCCTAAATATTGCGTTTAAGTACATATATGTTCTACAAAACATTATTTCTTATTTGATATTCTATCAGACTGTTAAGTGCATTATATCCGAAAATGAAAAATAAACCTCTATTTTCCCCTGTGTGATAAAGCTAAAATAATCCTTTTTTTTCTGTTCCATTATGTTTTTATACGTGTCCGCAGCGATCAAGCTCAAATTTATCAAAATCGGTTACTTATGCATGTTCCCCTGAGTCGCTAGGATAGTCGCCTTGGTCTCATAGTCTTTGGTTGTAAGCCTCGCGCCTACGATACATTCTAGGTAGTCGCCGGGATGTATCGAGGCACCTAGCGCCAATGAGCTACGAGTATTTTGTTCTCTAGGAGATCGATTCGTGGAACGTAGTATACAGGGCCAGTACTCACTTTCATCAAAATGCACATGCTTCGAAAGCTTATGCCAAGTCCTGTAGTAGAAGTGGCTGACTTGAGTCTTCGTCTTCAAGTTCACATCTGGCATTCCCTTCTTCTTCATCTTGGCGCAAATGTGAGCTGTAATGGCGTCAAAGTCCTTGCCGTACTCGTTTAAAGCTTCGAAGAATAAACTCTTCTCGTCAGTAGACCAGAGAGCTTTCGGCATCCGCTGTTTCACAGTCGGGAACTTGAGGAGATCCTTGGGATCGTCTATCTTGTTGGGAGTGTCGCATTCAGTTAGTTCTGAAAAAAAAGCATTTCATATTGTCGCCAAAATATATATATATATATTGGAGTGGAGATCTTAAAAGTTGGGAATGTGTTCTTAGGAATTGCTGCAGACTTGACTTAGACCCCGTTCGTTCCAGTAAAAACATTCCAGTAGAAGTACATTGCCTGGCATGTTCGTTGATTTTAAAAGAACGTCAAACATACCACGGTAATGTACTTCTACTGGAATGATTTTACTGAAATAATGTAAACGGGGTCTTACATTGAAATAGGTCTAATATCTACTGGACTCCAGTAGATCCAGTAACTGGAGACACATTACAAATCTTTAGAAGGCCTTTTTCCTACTGGGGATAGATATCACAACAGACAGGCTTTGTTGCCTTGTCTTTTTTGTCAGCAGGCGACTCTAGTTTCAGTTTCCTGATGACCCTCGCGCTGGTTCGTTGCTGCTGCTGAGTGGTTAGAGAGCTCAGGATGTTCAGATTCGCGGCCCGAGGCTGTCGTCGTAGGTGACACCTATATCTTGTACTAGAGATAAGTAATATTGACAACACAAACGCACCGTCTGGCTGTCCGTCAGGCCTCTTGCCTCGTTTGTCAGCAGGCGGCTCCAGCTTCAGCTTCTTGATGACCCTCGCACTGGTTCGTTGCTGCTGCTGAGTGGTTAGAGAGCCCAGTAGCTCAGGATGTTCAGACTCGCTTCCCGAGGCTGTCGTCGTAGGTGACATCGCTGCATCCTTCACTGCTGTGGTCGCCTGTTAAGTAACCGTAAATAAAATGAGACAGTTATGCAATGGACAGTAGGTATAGTATAATCAGCCCGCGATGAGAATGGGATGGATCCTTATCAAACTAAATAGAAAGAAAATTGACTAATAAGGTAATTTTAATTTTTTTAATCAATTAATTAGTTAACTCGTTATGTTTTTGAGTTTGCTGCAGCAAAAGTTCCCTCATCTCAGATGCATGAACGTCCTCCTTTTCTTGAAGTCGGTTAACAAGGTGTTTGGAAAAAGCCCTATAAAGCCGAATATGTTAGATAGGGACTATCTAACTGAACAACTTTTACTATATGGGACCAACTCTGAAATCGCGAAAAAGTCAGCTGTTTCATACAAAAAATAATAATGAGCATATCAAAATGTATAAAATATTTAATTATTTTTTCGCGTTTTGAGAGTTGGTCCTATAGATAGTCAGTTTGATGGTCCCTATTTACCATATTCGGCTATAACAGGCTATCTTCAAACACATTGTAGATATCCCTGTGGCTGGCCGGCGTACCGTGCGCGTCTCAGTTTGACAAGGTTCCATCCCATTTTCATCGCACGCGGCTTATACAACGGATACATTTAACCGACATGAAAATGTTGTAAACCATTCAGGCCTGCCCTCCTACTCAAATGACCATTAAAATAAACACTAGCAGAATAGAATTACTATGTACGGGAATGCAATGACATAAGCTAACGCTTAGCTTCTGACAATCCCATACATTTTCATTCTATTCTACTAGCGTTAATTTAAGTATAATGGCCATTTGAGTAGGCCCGTACTGGTACCGGTAGGTACTTGGAATAAAATAAGTAATACAATTTGGCACTTTTGTCATTTTATTACATTTGTCATCATTTTATTCCATAATTTATTCAACCAAATTGTACATACTATCTATACTATAGGGCCTATAGATAGATATACCTACGTAAATGGTATAGCTAATAGCTATTTGTAATTTGTATACGTGTATTTATATATATGGTGCTGTCCATGTCGATTTAATTTCGAGTTTGAAGGTCGATCTGTATTGTGGAATATGAAGTTTTTTATGGACTATAATTTTAAAATTATATCAAAATGTAGCTCAATTATTATTAAAATTGCAGCAGGAGATGAAACCCATTAAATATTAACTATTCAATAACACTACCTGTATCTGTAAAGGCTTATTCACATCGGGATACAATACAATCAGTAGAATCGACCTTACAAAGTAAAACGTTTATTTGAACGTCAACTTAAAAGTTTAATAAGCAATTCTTATATAAATGTGAAAGTTTGTGGGTTTGGATGTTTGTTCCTCAATCATGCAAAACGGATGAACAGATTTGGATGAAATTTGACACACAGATAGTTAATAGCCTGGATTAAAACATAGGATACTTTTTATCCCGGTCAAAGGTTCCCTAGGGATTTTCCGAATGTCCACGCGGACGAAGTCGCAGGCGGAAGCTAAGACTCAATAAAATTAAGTACATCGTAAACTTTCATACAAAATATTTGAAAATTTTTTTTTGAAAAAATTTTTAGATTGAAATAAACTTGCGACAGGTGATTTTTCTTCCATTGGTTTTAAACTGACGTTTACGTTTAAAAATCAACTTTTGCTGGCCTACTGAATTCGCAATGACAAATATGCTTACGAGATGTCGCTCATTTATTCAGTAAAAAAAGATGTGTGCTGTGCTGTAACTTTACATAAAGATTTTCGATATAACTTTTGCTATTTGCAATCAATTAATTAAATCAAACGAGAAGAAGGATCAAAACTAAACTAATTTCAGACGAAAACCTGACCTTTTTCAAATGATCGTCCTAGTATGCAAAAACGAAAGTACCTAAACAAACAGTCATACAATAATATTTTTCATGTGAAGGCAAGCAACTAAACCAGCTTACCACTGGCTAGACGTGTCGACAGAAATTGTATATCAAGGAGAACTTAGATTAAAACAAAGGCGAAGACTATTTATTAATGAAGAATAACATGTGTTTTAAAATCGTTTAGAGAAGCAAGTAATGGTTTGTATTCCGCACATAAAATGTTTTAAAAACCAAATGGTCCATTGAAAATTGCCCTAATCAAGCTTCGATGCGATGACAATGACACTGAAAAAATATTAAATCATTTCCTTTTCTGCCATTCAGGGTAAAGTACTATCATACTAAATAAGCGTTATAGCGCTTCATAAAAATGAAATCTATATTTTTTATGATAATTATTCTTATATTTTTCTCGAACATCGATGCTTTCGAAAATAAATATTGGAAAGCATATGCGACTGTGGTAATTGATAGCAAAGATTATAGCATTAAAAATCTCTTACTTGTCTGTTTTTAAGTGTTATTTTTTTCTCATCAGCCTCAACTTGTGCGTTCTGGTGGTTATCCCGTAGAAACACACTACGTTCATACGCAAGATCGATATATATTGAAGCTGTATAGGATACCACGAGGAGTGAGGGATCCTAACGAGGTTGTTGGTAAGAAGAAGGCGGTAGTTCTGGTCCATGGTTTATTTGGAAGCTGCGACAATTACATCTTGATGGGACCAAATAAGAGCCTTGGTAAGATTTGGAGCTTTAAGTTTATAATAATAAACAGCTTTAGACATCTCAAGCAGTTTCAAAAGAAGCCAGATGATACCATACCATATCGTCAAATACGCGCCCATTCTTCTTGTCAGCAAAAGACGTCCCGAATGGGTGGTAGGGGAAAAAAGAACTTTTAATAAGTCTATTTAAATAAAAAATATTTCTATTTCTATTACGTTAAAAACCGATATGCTTGCAACCTGCATATCGGTTTTTAACGGATACTTCGGTGAGTGTGTAGCGGAATTAAATAGTCGACAACCAGACGACCAGGGGGTCAAGTCTGCTAATGTTAACTTCAAAATCGTGTTTCAATGGGGTTTGAATGGTAATGCTCCTGACACAGTTCTTGTTTCTAAACCAAAAATCGAGACACAATATGTTTCCGTTTTGGGATTAAGAAACACATTGTGTTTCGGTTTTGGGTTTAAGAAACAAGAACTGTGTTTCCATCTTTTCAGTTGACTTGTCTTTTTATGCACGCGGGTTTTTGAGAATCTGTCCTTATGAGAATAAAGGGTCAACCGCTTGCCTATCTATCATAAAAACACACATCCAAGAATTCTAGAAGGTCCATTCCGCTTCCTGTATTTCTTGGAATAGGGAATATAGTGAAATAAAGTTTTTTTTAGCTTTCCTCCTCGCGGACGCCGGGTACGATGTGTGGCTAGCTAATCTACGAGGCAATCTCTACACATCCCATGAACGGTTGACTAAAAAGGATCCGGCCTTTTGGGACTACTGGTATTTAATCTTAAAAATATAAAGGGTGTAAAAAGACCCTCAACGAAGCCGAAGTCCACGCATTCCGCCCATCATCAGGATCATTTTTGTCTTTTAGACTATACCTGGGATACCAATAGCTACGAAGTTATAGAAGGTCAAAGTCAAAATATATTTTTTTTTTAAATTTTTATGAAATCTTATTTTATTAGTTATTTCATAATTTTTGTCCAAAGAAACATTATCAAAATTTTAAGTATTTCGTAACAAACAATGGCTTCAAAGCGTCATCACTCAAAGTATCTCATGAGCACGCACATAAACGCTGCCTTCCAATTTCAACTCGGCCGCACGCACTGTGTAAAGGGTTGCCAGATCGCCCAGACAAAAAAACCGAACATGTTTTTTTAAAGGGCAAGTGAAAGAAACAAAACGATAGTTTACGGTAACGTAAACAGTTTGCATCAACTCATAGTAGGGCCACTGTTGTACGCGTTACATTGCGTGGTATAATGTATGCAATGCTTTTTTAACACCAAAAATTAAAATCGTTTCCCAGCAATAATTTTGAACAGAAATGGTCCTGATGATGGGCAGAATACGTAGACCTCGGCTTCGTTGAGGGTCTTGTTACACCGGGTATGTGTAAATCACTACAGATATATTACAATAGCTTTAACTAAAGTATTTCTTAATTCTTCCTAATTAAATTATTCTTAATTGTCATACTTTATTGCTGTACCCAAAAGTTGTGTCAATCTTCCCACCAGTTTCGACCAGCACGGCAACTACGACGCGCCGGCGATTATCGACAAGATCTTAAAGGAGACTGGGCTATCCCGTGTCCTGTACGTCGGCCACTCCATGGGTTGCGCTACCTTTCTGACTATGCTGGCGCAGCGTCCAGAATACAACGACAAGTTGGTAGCCTTCGTGGGCCTGGCACCTGCAGTGTATATGGACAACATTAGGGGCTTTTCCAACTATTTAGGGAATAGCCTGGATTTGCCAGTCAGTATTTTATTTCACACTAATCTCGCCATTGACTATTGACCATACATATACGACCTAATGACATGAAAGGTGCTTAAAGCAGGGATTGAAATACCGTTAAAAAAATAACGTTAAAAATACCGTTAAAACATTTTATCGGTAAATATACTGGTAAAAATAACGTTAAAATTATTGTACCGGTAAAATTATCGTTAAATATAGCGTTAAACTTTACCGGTACAATAGTACCGGTAAAATTATCGGTAAAAAAAGTAGGGATGCAACGATATTCCTATTACGATACCGATACGAATGATAAATGCATCGTAATAGCGAATACGATAACGAATGCATAACGATTCTTTTATTATATTTAATAAAACAAGACAATTGAGTAAAATCGAGTTAACCTTTTATTTAAATTTTAATGACAATTTACCACCTAAATGTCATAATTATAATACATTTCTTTTAAATTCATATTAAGAAAACATAATTTAAATTATGGCATTTGTATGTAAATATGTTTCACAATAAATGATTATGAAATATAAATGATGAATTATACAAATTTTAAACTATCTGGTTTCAGTCTATTTCTTATATCCTTTATTCTTTTCGAATCTACAGTAGCTGGTTTGATGGAAAAATACTTTTGGGTTTTTTTAAGTTAGGAAATACAGTATCTTTTCTATAATAACTTAAATAGGTTGTATCCATCTATGCATTGGATGCATTTAAAATTGTCAATGTCAGTGGCAAACGTCGAAAATATGAAAGATGGCTGTCATAAGTGATGCCAGCGCTAACATCGATGCTGTCTTGCTTTCCTTTTAACTCAAAATAAATTACATTAAACTAATTTCGTAGAATCGTTATAAATCGTAATACTTTTTACGATACCGATGATCGTCAAAAATTACGATAACCTGCGGTTTACGATTATCGGCATCGGTATCGTTGCATCCCTAAAAAAAGGTAACGTAATTAATTGGAATAACGTTAATTTTAAAGTAATGGTAACAAAAAGTAAGAATTAAACGTTAAAATTAACGTTAACGTTATTTACTGAAATAACGTTAATTTCAATGTAACGTTATCTAAGGTAACGTTATTTATTGACATAACGTTAATGTTAAAAGTAACGGTAAAAAAGTAAGAAATAACGTTACATTTAAAAATAACGTTATCAATCCCTAGTTTAGAGTATATATCCTTACTTAATATTATAAATGCGAAAGTCCGTTTATTGTTTTGTTACGTGTTCACGCATCGATCACAGCGTTCACGTCTTAACTACTGAACCGATCTTCGTGAAATTTTGCATACACGTTGTCAGCGAAGTACAGAAAGGGTACCTCTCATCCAGAAAAAACGTACAGTTCCCGTCCGAGGAATAGCAAAAAAATCCGTCCACGCAGAAGAAGTCGCAGGCAGCCCAGCCACTAGTATTTTATAAAAACGTTTTCTAATGTGATCAATAATACATTTATTTATTTATTATTACACTTTAGTTAATAAATAATAAATTAATATTTAGGTATGTCTTTAGAGTCCAAATTATTGATAAAATATAAATCGTCCAATAATCCCGAAGTGATGGAACCAATTCTAAAATTCTAATAAAAGTATTTTATAATTTCTTATAAATAAAAATGAAATGTTTATTTCACATTTTACATCCATATAAGATTAGGAACATTCCCTTTTAAGCTATGTTAGCATTCCTATTAATATTCCTAAGTGGTACTATTCTCGGTAGTACAGATACGAGGTGGGGTCTACTTAGTCTGGTAACTTGTTTTTTTAATTTATTTTGATTGAATAATTCTCAAAGCCATTTCTTTTTTCAAAGACGTATTTGGCAAAGATTGGTATTAAAGGGCTGATGATGCCACCGAACGTCCTTGAATTCGCGAGCGACTTCTGCATGGCAAAACAGCTTAACAATGAAATCTGCATGAAGATGGCTTTTGCAGCCGTCGGCGAGGACTACGAGCAACATGTTTGGGTAAAGTAAAATAAATTACTTTTATAGTTATTAATCTTAAGATAACAAAACATTGATTGTAGCACTTGCGAAACTTGTCTATATGTCATAAGATCCATGTGAACTTCGAGAAAAAGATCTCTCGTCGAATCCCCACCTGCCGGTCTACCGCCTAACTCGATTGTTTTGACTATTGCTTTGGTTTATGACGTCAGTGCACTGTCCGTCCTTGTCACCCTGTTATAATATGACAAGGACGGATAGATAGAGCATTGCTATCACTTTGAGATAGGCGGTCTAGCTGCTGATGGGCAGCATTCTGGAAGCTTCGAAAAATCTTCGCGTCCAACTTACCTCAGTGTCTCAAGACGAAAGTCTATAACCAGTGTTGGTTGCCAGTGATGACTTACGGCAGTGAAACGTGGTCGCCAACTGTGAGTTTCATAAGAAGGCTAAAGGTCACCCAGCGTGCAATGGAGAGAGCCATGCTCGGTGTTTCCTTACGTTATCGAATCAGAAATGAGGAGATCCGTAGGAGAACTAAAGTAACCGAAGAATTGCTCAGCTGAAGTGGCAGTGGACGGAACACACAGCTAGAAGAACCGATGGCCGTTGGGGCGGAAAGGTTCTGGAATAGCGACTACGCACTAGACGACGACGCTCCGTTGGGTAGGCCTCCGACAAGGTGGACGAACGATCTGGTGTAGGTGGATGCGGGCAGTGCAAGACCGATCGTTGTGGTGATCCTTGGATCCTTTACCACAGTACATATATAAGTTTTTCAAACAGTATAGGAGCTCCATGGAAACGGTCGAATTTGATGGCTGACGTCACTCTGAGAGCTCTAAGCAAAGTTCGCAGTACTTTAGTCGGGGTTGTCACATCGCGTGGATTAGTTCACCGAGACTATTGTTACTTACTTTTATTGATTCGCCAAAATGATTCGTCAGAGTAAACGATATTGTGCTGTCTACGGATGTTTAAACTCAACTGAATTTTCATTATTTAAACTTCCTGCCGATGTTGAAAGGTAAAATGTTTTGAATAATCGAACCTGTAAAATGCATCATTGATTGGGTTTGTGTGCTCGACTTGTACTCGATTAAAAATCTCAACTATTTACTTATAAAGTAATAAAAAATAGAACCTAATCATTATAAATTATTCATAGACAATTTTACAAACTGACATCAATGTTTATCAACAGTCGTTGCTATGCAACCCGATGTTACAGTACAGATTGGGTATGTGTGCTCAACTTGTGCTCGATTAAAAATCTCAACTATTTACGAAATAAGAATAATCATTACTGTATTAAGTTTATCTAGGTAGGTAAGTAGGTACCTACTAAGTTCTCAAAAATTATATAATATACTTAAAATTTTAAAATTGCCGCATTTTTCTTTCTGCTTCCCGGAAACATCGTTCGCTTTAGTGTAAATACCTACTATTCGACGAGACGGCCGGAGAATGCCAACCCTAGCGATCCGACGGAGTGCAATGACAAAAGGGCCTAAGTGACGTTAGCTCTTCTATTGTTTGAAAAACTTATATAACGGGTGTAACAAGACCTTCAACGAAGCCGAAGTCCACGTATTCCGCCCATCATCAGGATCATTTTTGTCTTTTAGACTATACCTGGGAAATCAATAGTTACGAAGTTATTGAAGGTCAAAGTCAAAATTTTTTATTAAAAAATTTTGTGAAATCTTATTTTATTCGTTATTTCCTACTTTTTGACTAAAGAAACATTTTCAAAATTTTAAGTATTTCGTAACAAACAATGGCTTCAAAACGTCGTCACTTGAGGTATCTCATGAGCACGCACATAAACGCTGCCTTTCAACTCGGCCGCACGCAGCTGTGTAGCATACACTCGCAGGCGCGGCCTGTTGCACGCGTCACATTGCGTGGTAATGCATGCAATGCTTTTTTAACACCAAAAATCAAAATGGTTTCCCAGTAATAATTTTGATCAGAAATGGTCCTGATGATGGGCAGAATACGTAGACCTCGGCTTCGTTGAAGGTGTTGTTACACCCTGTATGTACTGTGCCTTTACCCAGCAGTAGGTGTCGTGCGTCTGATATGATGATGAATGGCCGTCAATAGAAAACAAAAAAATATGCATGTACATTTTTGTGTCTTCACAGGAGATGACTAAGATATTTTTCATGAGAATTCAACCAGCATCAACTCAGCAAATATTCCATTTCGGCAAAGTTGCAGTAACAGGCAAGTACCTTGAAATTACCCTAAAATATGTCAAAGTAAATATATTAATATAAAACTTCAACCTTCATAAAACAAATTATACAAATTAACTAAAATGAATATTTGGTAATGATATATTTAAGTTTGTAAATATCGTTATTTAATCCTGTTAAAGCTTCTTGTCAGTTAAAAAAGTCTGGAACCGGTGGTACGAAAATATAGACGATTCAAAAGTGCTTAATTATTAAGTTTATTTGAATAAAGCAATTTTGACCTTGACTTTGAATATTACAACTTTTTCAGGAGTGTTCACTTCTTGGGAAGACGGGTTCCACGGGAGAGTGAAGCCCTACAACCTATCTGAAGTTAGAACGCCTGTCTCTCTGTGGTATGGAGAGAACGATCAATTAACGGAGAAATCTGTAAGTACATAAACTCCATTTATTTAAACGAATATGGCATTAGATAGGCCATTTTATTCCCGTTATAGTCTTCTTCCTCCACTCGTTTCTGTCCAGAGCCAGTTCCTTGGTTTCTTGATAAGACACGACGTTCACCTTCTCTTTGATCTGTTCCATATAGGCTCTTCTTGGTCTTCCTCTTCCTCTCTTTCCCTCTATTTTTCCTTCTATAATGTTTGTAATAAATTTGTCGTGTCTTATCAAGTGGCCGATCATTCTACCTCTTCTGTCTTCTATGATTTTCAATAACTGACGTTTTTCATTTACTCTTTTCAGTACTTCCTCATTTGTCACCATCTCAGTCCAGCTTATCTTCTCCATCCTTCTTCAACACCACATCTCGAATGCTTCCAATCTTCCTCTATCTCTCTGCGTCATTGTCCAAGTTTCACATCCATAGAGGGCTATACTCCATACGAAAGTTTTGATGCACCGTTTTCTTATGTTTTTAGCGATTTTTGCCTTGAATATACATCCTTTCCTGTGGAAGGCTTGTATTGCAATTGCTATTCTAGTTTTGATGTCTAAAGCGCATTTAGCATCATTTGTTATTATACTGCCTAAATATTTAAAGTTATTTACGTTTTATCTTGGCTAGCTTATTAGACATCTATTCGTAATATGTTGGCTACAGAGAGAATAGCTACAGGTAGTATAGGCTACAGTGATCTTAAGTCCGTATTTCCGTAAGCATATTTGTCACGAAAAAATAACACATTTCAGCCATTTAAAAAAATTACACAAACACAAGGTCTCAAGGGCTTACAGAACCACTCTAGTATCACTACATATTATAAAACAAAGTCCCTCGCCGCGTCTGTCTGTCTGTTCGCGATAAACTGAGAAACTACGGAACGGATTTTCATGCGGTTTTCACCAATTGGTAGCGTGATTCTTGAGGAAGGTTATATATTATAATATAAGTTGAAATTTTATGTAAATTGATAGAATATGACGATAATTGTTGAAGAAGTCAGCACAAATTAAGCCGTCTGGACGATTGAATCGAAAACGCTGCCTAAACCTTTCGAGCTATAACAAAATAATGTATGATGTAATTGGTTCTCTGTTATAGGTCTACAAAAAAGTCCGCGACGGCATAATGTCTATCTTTTAAGGATAGCTTACTATAGCCATTTTAACTTTTTTTTTAAATGGTCACAAATAATGTGGTATTGCAAAAGGTATTTAGACGGAAACAGTATTAATCCTTATCAAATAAAATGCATTCGTTACCATAAGCGTTTCATGCACATAATTTTAGTTCTTTACACTATTTAGTTTAAATAAATATCTTAGGAGTTATCGCAAAAAGTTTACGCGCGCGAAAATAAATTCAAGCGCGTTTCTCATACCGATGATGACGGGACTCTAACGGGACGGGTAGGTACAGACTTTTGGAACGAAAAGAAAGGAACCGAAGCGAAGCGAGGGCGGGTCGCTTGTTATATTAATAAGGATTAGTAGGATCCGATTGCTGTATTAAAAAAAATGCTTTTTCAGCAAGTTCTTCGCTTGGCTCGGGAGCTGAATGAAACTGGGACATTACATTCGGTGAGACCAGTATCTGGATGTCCGAAGTTCAACCATATGGACTTCATATTTGCAAAGGATATTGCAGAGCTACTGAATAAACCGCTGGTGGCTCACATCAACGATTTGTACAAAGAGTTCGATAAATAATTAGTGAAATAAATACCGCGTTTTAATTAACACCTCGACTTCCCCATTATTTTACTTCATTATATGGCATTTTTATTAACAAAGGAAATGAAAAAAAACTTCAAAAAACCTACCTCTAAAAAGCAAGAAATAATATTCGTAATAATAAAAATACGTCTATTGAAGTCGGGTGGGGCTAGGGTACAAATTCCTTTTTTTTTATTCTAAAAGCCCCACCTGACTTCAATAGACGTATTTTTATTATTACGAATATTATTTCTTGCTTTTTAGAGGTAGGTTTTTGAAGTCAGTTTTTTTTTTAAACATTTTTTTATTTTTAGTGTAGGTACCTTGTAGGTAAGGTATATTATATAAGGTGGTACCAAATGATCTAATGATACTTAAACAGGTGATAGTGTTGCTTAAACTGAACAACTTTCTCCAAGGAACATAGGTCGAAAAACTATTTTTTTTTTCCATAGTAAGTCGGTTAGCTGACCAATACATTTTGTATGGGAGTACGAAAATTTTTTTTCGTTTTTCGACCTATGTTCCTTGGAAAAAGTTATTCAGTTTAAGCAACACTATCACCTGTTGAAGTATCATCAGATCATTTGGTACCACCTTATATATGTAGAAAAATCGGCTCAGCCAAACGTAACATAATCGCGGAGAAACATACTTAAATACGGGTCAAACTGAGAACCTCCTTTTTTAAGTCGGTTAAAAAACTACACTTAAGATATCCCTCTTCCAACAAAAAAAATATCTTATTAAGTTCATAAACAAAGAAGTAATACGACTGTTACGGACAGCCGATATTGTAGCAAAGTTTTAGTGGAATAAGGTCTCAATTTAATTGTAAGGCGTTTGTTTACGTCAAAACGTGCGGTCGCTGCGCGATAAGGACAGATAGTGTAAAGAACGCGACAGAACGAGTCTCGGTCGCCCGCGTCGGTCCGCGAGTTAACGGGAATGTTCTATAGGGACGTCGCTCGATCACTCCCGAACGTCGAGACGTTTCTCTCGCGCCCGGCAAATGGGTATATAAGCCGCACGCGTTTGGCGCGCAAGCAGTTTTTTATTTAAGTAGTTCTGAGTTTTTATCTAAGTAGTTTTGAGTTCTATCTAAGCAGTTCTATCTAAGAAGTTCTATAGTTGAGTTTTAGTACAGTTAAAGTGAAGTGAATAATTAAGTACGGACTATTGAACAGTGATCATAGGGTTTTCAGTAACCGCTAATTGTAAGGTAGAAATAAATCAAGAGCATCATAATATCCGCTGTTGTTTCATTTATCCGCAACAGTTTTATGGTCCTTCGAGCCGGATCTACGGAATCAGCAGCGCCAAAGGAAGAATACAGGAAGATGCCACAAACAAGAAGCGCAAGCAAGAAGGAGACGACCGAGGCGCCATTGGAACAAGTGCGACGCGGCCTGAACGAGTTGTCACCCGCTTCACCCTTCGTGGTCGAGAGTGCACCGACCACCCTACAGGAGGGAAGGAGGCTGGCCCGCGACCAAACAGGGGTCAGGGAGGCTTCAGAACCAGAAGCAGTGGCTCAGCGTTACCCAGGGCCAGCAGATGTGCGTCGCACCTCGCGCCCACCTTCAATAAGATCGACATCTAGCGCGACACTTCGACTACGACAAGCGGAACTGGCGGCTGAACAGCGCATGATGGAACTGCGACGCAAGGAGATGGAGATGGAATTGGAGATGGAAAGAAAGACTATCCGAATGGAGGCTGAGTTGGTGAAGAAGAAGCTCGCTTTCGATGTGGCGGCCATACAAGAATCTGATGGTGAAGACCTCGCCGATCATACTCTTGTGGAAGACCGTGTGAGCGAATGGCTCAACCGAACGGAGCCGTCAACTGTCTTTGAAAAAGCCACATTGGAGACCGCTCCCCACAACCCGATCGATACACGGGGGGAGGTGACACACCGAGAGCCGCACCAAAAAGAACCAGATTATCGCCGCCATCGCTCACCGACGCCGGCTCAAGATCGGAACCAGGGCATCGAACAGCTGGCCGAAGCAATACAGAGCTTGGTACGAGTACGACCACCACCACGACAAGCCAGTGAATTACCCGTCTTCACGGGCACTGCAGCTGAATGGCTGCCGTTTAAAGCGGGCATGGAAGAAACAACAGAGTTATACAACTTCACTGCCACTGAGAATGTCGCTCGCCTGCGAAACTGTTTGAAAGGCGAAGCCCGTGAAGCTGTATCGTCACTATTAGCCACGTCAGCAAGTCCGTCGGTGATCATGAAGACGTTAGAACAATGTTTTGGTCGTCCGGAAGTTATCATTGATCAGGCGTTGGATCAAATACGAAGACTGCCTAAGATAGGAGCCGCCGCTACCGCTGCAGATCTCAACACGCTAGCGGTCAAACTGCAGAACATAGTGTGCGTCATAAAGCAGTTAGATAAGCGGGGTTATCTCAACAACCCTTTGCTTGTACGAGAGGTGATCGGCAAACTAAGCCCGCATCTTACATCGCGTTGGTGTGACTACGCAGAAGAGCACGGTTCCTATGAAGAGCCAGAAGTGATAACATTATCTCGCTTCCTTATGCAAGAGGCTGACCGCGCGCTTCGACATGCCTACACGACGACCATGCAAGCTCCGCCAAGGAAGGAAGAAAGAAAACCGACCATCACCCCACCCCGTCGAGCAGCGACACATAATGTCACTGAGACAAGAGAGACTTGCTGCTGCTGCAGTGGTGAACATGACCTGCCGAAATGTTCGAAATTCCATGATATGGGCCTTCAGAACCGTTGGGATTTTGTAAAGAACGAAAAATTATGCTTCAAATGCATAACCAGAAGGCATCGAAGGGGAATTTGTCGAGCGAAGCCGTGCGGTATAAATGGATGTCGCCGACCGCATCATCGCCTTCTTCATAGTGCTCCGACCACAGATGCGACCGCAACCACGGACACAACCACCACCGTAACCGAGGCAGCTAGTACAAGCAACAACGACGGCACTATAAGAGCTACAGTCACCGCTACTGCCGCCAAAGGAACCAACGAAGTGTTGCTGAAAGTGTGTCCCGTCGTGATCCAGGGGCCTGCGGGCGAAATTGAAACACACGCCTTGTTGGATGAGGGCTCCACCATCACTTTGGTCGACGAAGAACTGGCGAGCGAACTTCAAGCCGACGGCCCTACTCACCGTATTAACCTGCACGGCGTCAACACTACGAAACGCGAGAATAACAGCAAGCGCGTGCAACTAAAAGTTCGAGGAAAGAACACAAACTTCTTCAATATCGAAGCTAGAACAATAAGGGGAATCGAACTACGCGGTCAGACCGTCCCGGAAGAAATTATGACGTATCCTCACCTAAAGAAGATGGATGTTCAAGAGGTGTGCTACGACTCGGCGCGACCACGGCTGCTTATTGGCGCTGACTACTGGCATTTGATTATGACACGCGAGATCCGCGCAGGAAAGAAGTCAGAACCCGTCGCATCCAGAACGTGTCTTGGCTGGGTCATATTAGGGAACCTACCTCGCTCCATGATAAAAGAAGATAATTCCACCGTCTTGCACCTGCAGACCACGGAAAATATGAACGATAAGACGGAGGACGAACGACTTGACGAGCTTATCAAGTCTTACTATGAAATAGATGCGCTTGGTGTCGCCTTAGCGACTAAGAAACGTCCAGAAGATGAACGAGCTATGACGATCGTGAAGAGCACATTGAGACAAGTGGACGGGCGATATGAGGTGGGGCTACCATGGCGTCGCGATGATGTTGTCCTTCCCGCGAGCTACGACTATGCCCTGAAACGATTAAAAGGCATCGAAAAGAAAATGGATCGCGACCCAGGTTTCGCCGCCGAATACAGTGCTCAGATTCGCAACTTGTTAGATAAAGGTTATGCAACACCATGTGACGGCAGCGAGAACGTCAGCCCAAAGAGATGGTATTTACCACACTTTGCCGTTCGGAACCCAAATAAGCCTGGTAAGATAAGAGTTGTATTCGACGCGGCTGCTGTAGTGAATGATACAAGCCTGAATCAGGAGCTGTTGGAAGGCCCTGACCTACTGGCATCACTACAAGGTATATTGTTCAGATTCCGAGAGAAGCCAGTCGCCGTGACCGCGGACATTCAAGAGATGTTCCTTCAAATAAAGATACGAAAGGAAGACCAGCCCGCACAATTGTTTCTGTGGAGAGATCAAGAAAGAAAAGCACCCCCGCAGAAATATAAAATGACTTCGATGATCTTTGGGGCCGCGAGTTCACCGTTCATCGCACACACAGTACGTAACACGAACGCCGAAGCACACGCTCAATCGCACCCTGACGCATTACGAGCCATCACTACAAGTCATTATATGGACGATTACGTGGACAGCTACGAGGATATTGAAGAGGCCACCAGAACTATAAAAAGTGTGGCCGAAGTCCACGAGAAGGCGGGCTTCGTACTCCGAAGTTGGAATTCCAATCATCCTGACTTGCTAGCGCACATACCAGAGACATTACGAGCGCGGGCACCCACACAGTTGGGTGCGAATCTCAGCCCATATGAGAAAACATTGGGCATGTTGTGGAACGCAGATGAAGACACGCTTGGTTTCAACACTAACATGGTCCGGGTGCCCATAGAAGTCAAGGCGCAAGCACGAACACCGACGAAGAGAGAGGCTCTGTCAGCGGTCATGTCCATATACGATCCGCTAGGACTTGTGAGCCCATATACCATCACAGCGAAAATCTTTTTGCAAAATCTGTGGCGCCAGAAAATAAGTTGGGACGAGCCCTTACCTTACGCTGAAGCAGAAGAGTTTCAGTCGTGGCTACGAGGTCTGGAGGAAATAAAAAAGTTCACCATCCCTAGATGTTACACGCCCACTACCAACCACCATAGGAGAGAGCTTCACGTGTTCTGTGACGCAAGTGAAAGCGCTTATGCAACCGTTGCTTACTTACGGGTAACGGACGCCGAAGGTCAAGTCCACGTAGCTTTAGTGGGCGGTAAGGCAAAGGTGGCACCCCTCAAAGCACAGAGCATCCCGCGCCTCGAGCTACAAGCAGCGGTTATTGGCGCGAGGCTGGCGGACACCATACAAAGCGAACATCGGCTTGCCATAGATGAAGTTACATTCTGGACCGACTCCACGACAGTAATATCATGGATCCGCAGTGACGCCCGCCGTTACACTGCGTTCGTCGCACATCGTCTAGGAGAGATCGCCGAGCGAACACAAGAACGTCAATGGCGATGGCTTCCCACCGAGCTCAACGTGGCAGATGACGCGACCCGAGCGAAGAACGTCAACTCAGTTCCAGCACGCTGGTTGAGTGGGCCACCATTTTTAAAGAATAAAAAAGAAGAATGGCCGTCGGCCTCGGAAAACGACACCTCCGAACGGGGGGAGGAAGAAGCTGTAAACCACGTGAGCATAAATCAGCCTGAAGTCCATGAAGCCATGCCGGATATCGACAATATATCACGGTATGAAACTCTCATTCGCGCGACAGCTTTAGTTCTATTGGCTGTGGATAAGTGGTGTCATCGAGGAAAGACACTGGAACTCCATCACATCCAGCAAGCCGAAAGAATGTGGTTACGACGGGCACAAAGAGAAACATTCGGTGAAGAACTTCAGCTATTGGAACAAGGAAAGCCCATACAGCGATCAAGTCGACTTTACAAGCTAGATCCTGAGCTTGTAGACGGTCTGCTACGAGTCCGTGGAAGAATCGACGCTTGCGCTGCATCAAGCGAAATGAAGAGACCAATCATCTTGGATGGAAGACACCGTTTCGCACAACTACTTATAACAAAAGAGCACCAGGCTGCAGGACACGCCAACAATGAACGCATCATCAATGAGCTCCGACAGCGATTTTGGATATTACGAATGCGACCGTGTGTACGAGCCATCGCCAATGCATGTCTGCTGTGCAAATTGAGAAAATCAAAGCCAGCCAAACCATCAATTGGAAACCTGCCACAGGAGAGACTCAGCCCATTTTGCAGGCCTTTTACGAACTGCGGCCTGGACTATTTTGGACCGATGACCGTTACCGTGGGAAGACGTCATGAGAAACGTTGGGGGGCTTTATTTACTTGCCTCACTACCAGAGCTGTGCATCTGGAGCTTGTGTCAAATCTTAGCGCTGACTCTGCAATAATGGCGATTCGAAGAATGGCAGCACGGCGAGGGTGGCCCAATACGATCATCAGCGATAATGGAACAAACTTCAAAGGCGCTGACAAGGAACTTCGAGCTGCTGTAACCGAGTGGGCGCCATTGCTCCAAGAACACTTATTACAACATCGAGTTCAATGGCGATTTATCCCGCCTGGCGCCCCAAATCAAGGAGGAGTCTGGGAGCGCCTGGTGCGTTCCGTCAAGACCGCCTTAGCCGCCACCCTGAACGAGAAGGCACCCAAAGAAGAGGTGCTACGAACTCTCCTTGCTGAAGCAGAGCACTCTATTAATTCACGACCGCTAACCCATGTTTCGGTCAACCCGGAGGACGAAGAATCACTCACTCCAAATCATTTTCTCCTGGGCACATCGTCAGGTCTCCCGCCAACCGGCCCATGTCAGCCCAGCGACAGGCGACAGTGGCGAGCTGCGCAAGCCTTAGCGGACAGCTTCTGGCAGCGCTGGATAAAAGAATACTTGCCAACGTTGGTTCCGAGGGGTGAACCTGGAAAAGAAGCAAACTTGAAGACAGGAGACTTGGTTATCGTAACTGACCCGAACCTGCCACGAAACATATGGCCACGAGGGATCGTTGAACGAGTTTACCCGGGCCCCGACGGAGAAGTGCGCAGTGCTGACATCAGAACAAAGGGAGGAATCTTCCGTCGACCCACTAGGAAGCTCATCGTCCTCACCGTCGACAAGAAACAAAACAGCATCAACCAACGGAACAATGAAGCTGGAACGAGCTGCATACAAGATCATGTGACTGTGACCCGCTGATGCTGTCCTACCCAGAACAAAAAGGCTTCGAGAACGTCTACGCCGGGGGGAGAATTGTTACGGACAGCCGATATTGTAGCAAAGTTTTAGTGGAATAAGGTCTCAATTTAATTGTAAGGCGTTTGTTTACGTCAAAACGTGCGGTCGCTGCGCGATAAGGACAGATAGTGTAAAGAACGCGACAGAACGAGTCTCGGTCGCCCGCGTCGGTCCGCGAGTTAACGGGAATGTTCTATAGGGACGTCGCTCGATCACTCCCGAACGTCGAGACGTTTCTCTCGCGCCCGGCAAATGGGTATATAAGCCGCACGCGTTTGGCGCGCAAGCAGTTTTTTATTTAAGTAGTTCTGAGTTTTTATCTAAGTAGTTTTGAGTTCTATCTAAGCAGTTCTATCTAAGAAGTTCTATAGTTGAGTTTTAGTACAGTTAAAGTGAAGTGAATAATTAAGTACGGACTATTGAACAGTGATCATAGGGTTTTCAGTAACCGCTAATTGTAAGGTAGAAATAAATCAAGAGCATCATAATATCCGCTGTTGTTTCATTTATCCGCAACAACGACCAATCATCGAGGTAATTCACACAAAATCATACTATTTTCGTGCTTTTTTTCAAAATTACTTGAAAAGTACTGAACCGATTTCCAAATTTTAAAAAATGGGACCAACTTGGGAGTGTACCTAATGTAATAACGTTTGAATCATTTCAATCGGTCCAGCCGTCTTCGAGTAATCGGTGGACATACAAAAAAAAAACAAATATACAGGCGAACATAGAACCTCCTTCATTTTTGGAAGTCGGTTAAAAAATGTTCTTAATGAAAATACTATTTTTATTCAATTGACAGTTTTATGTCCTATTTATCCAACTGTCCTTTGGTTCAGGTAAACACGAGCTTATCTAAAAATAAAACAATTAGGCCTAAAATATACCACAAAATATTATTTTTAGAAAATGAGTAAATACGACTTTATTTTTACACCTTACGGTTTAAAATAGCATTGACAATAACAATTTTTTTTTATTGGATCGGAACTATCGGAAGCCATTAATATTCTTAGGAAAAATTCTTATGACGTTTTGATATTCTATAATTATTTTGATATTTTGTTTACTATTGGGCCTAACTAACATAACAACATTATTTAATTAGGTGAAAAACAAAAAAGTGGAAAAATTGCGTAAGTAGCACTTTAAGTCGGTCATGCATGGGATGGGTGACCAAAAATTTAGAGCTCTTCAAAGCTTCTAGAGGCACGTTAAGCCGTTTTGGAGCTGCATTTGCAGACGCTCGCTAAGTACAGAATGTATCGAAAATTCACATGTACAGATTGATTCTAAGGTTTCATAGATTATTTACAAACAATAACCTCAGTAATAGTGGATTGTTATACGAGGGTCAAAAGGAAGCAATTCCTATACGAGATATTTAGACTATAGTTCGAGTATGGAATTGATGACTTTTACCCGTGTTAAACACTCAACTTTTCATTTCGTATATAAGGAAAGTGAAAAAAACTTAGTTTTTCCAAAATGTTTTAATAGAAACATGTACTTAGTATAACTACATTGGTAGACCTTATAATTTATTACCTATACCAAGTTACCTTTTAAAACCTTGAAAAATTAGAACAATTTGTGAAATTTTAAGTTAAATTCTTGCTTGGAATATTTACAGTTTGATATTATAAATTATGATGACAGATTTGACTTTGTTGGATGCCTGTAAAAGTTGGATAATTATTCTTTGGTCTTTGATAAGACGGTAAGTTCATGGCAGAGACTCTCCTGAAGTAGTTGTTTCCTGTAGGTGAATTAGAGTGTAGTTTTATTGTTTCTTTAATTTTGTTTGAACTTTTTGTTTTAGTTTTAAACTCATTTTTAGTAAATACAAAATCAAAACAAAACTTTGATACGGCACACACAGCTCAAAGTCACAGAGTTAGGTAAGTATACCTCCAATATTTTATAGTTTTTCTTATTTTAATTTTGGAACACGCCGCGTTGCCGGCCGCTCCGTCAATGTTTTTAATTTTGCACTGGCTGTTTATACCATGTTTTGTTGTTGTTCGTGAACGCGCCCTAATACAAGGCTGCAACTTTTTTTTAATTGTAAACTTTTTCATTGCCGATGAGGTAACTCTATGGTTGACTATGTAACCAAATTCAGTTATATTTTTAAATTTCTTTTCCACCCTAGGATGGAACGAAGAGTTTTTGACCCGCTGCTCAGTTTAAATATACATCACTTTCCGAGTATGAGAAATGAAAAATAATAGTTGGTTGAAGTAGCAGTTAGCAAAAGTGCCTAAAATGGCACACTTTTTGCTCTTGTGCTAACTGCTATTACAACGAACTTTCTTTTACTGAGGTTATTGTTTGTAAATAAACTATAGAACCTTGGTTTCAATCTGTACGTGTGAATTTTCGATACATTATGTACTTAGTGAGCAATAAATTTAATTAAGGTGAGGGCGCCACTTTATCGGCCTTAATCGACCTGGTTTATTAGTAAAAATATATATTTGTACCGACCAACTATAGGTTGTCACTGAAGAAAAAAAGTATCAACCGACCGACCAGGTTGTCAGTTGGGAAAAATAAATATCAATCGACCAACCAGATTGTCGGTTAAGAAAAAAATTACTAACCGCCTAGGTGGAGAGAGGGTTTGTCGTTTAGTAATAGACGATAATTCAATAGTTACATTGTTAGGGGATGCGATTGCGTAAGTTAATCGTATTCATTTGACAGTTCTTATCTTATTCAATCGGCTGCAATTTGTATGGGATGACATTTATTATGATACAATATGAACTGTCAAATGAATACGATTGACTTTACGCAATCGCCTAGCTGTTCTGATAAACGGAGACGCGTACGATTCCGGGATGAGCATTATGATGAGTATAGATATACGTGGTGTTAAAGACGCGCTCCTTCGTTTGAGCATAGACAATTTATTGTTAAGATTATTAATATCATTGAAAAATATTAGACAATATTAGACAATTTATTGTGTTAAAAAATAGTAATTTTATATTAAAAAAAAGAAAACGAATGTAATACACATTCCAACTAATAATTTATTAATAACAAGCTTGGTGACTGTTCCCGCCACATTTTGTTCCATATTTGAATAAAGGCGGTAAAACAGCGCGCGGGCTCGCATCGCCGCCATTTCTCAATTCTTTCAATAATATAGACAGTGATTCCCAACCTTTGGTTCGCGGACCACCAGGCTGACCAGGCGGCCAAGGTGCAAGAGTCATTCATATAGCTAAAGGCTGGTTTACATTAGATTATTTTTAGTAGAGTACTTTAGTAGCGTGCGAGTGGATTCGAATGCGAGTGCTTTAGTAGTTTTGGTGCCTTTCCAGTGAGTGTTTACATGCTTCCAGTACAGTGTCATTTGACTAAAGCACTCTACTAAATACGCTACTAAAATGTCGGTTTACATGCTTCCAGTGCGAGGAAAGTGTCGCGCGGGGGGTGAGCGGGCGGCCGGGCGTGCAGGGGGTTCTACTGGAAAGCGATGATTCCAGTTGAAAGGTACTAGAACGTTACTCTCTTTAGACATAAGACGCACCGTTTAAATGTTTCAACTAAAGCACTCTACTAAAGACTAAGATAATGTAAACCAGCAATAAGAGTGAACGTGGTCTGAAGAGCGATATTGTTGTGCTATGAACTTATGCATACTATTATATTATAGCGTTATCTGAAATGGGCTTTACCACCGTTGTCCTTGATTTACATAATACAAGTGGTTTATACAATACTAAATAAAATACTAGAAAAAATACGACTCGCACCCTGACCAATTCTCGGACGGGTAATCGAACCCGCGACCTTTGGATGAAAGAAAGAAAGAAAGAAAGAAAAATAATTTATTTGAGACAGACATTACATAATATACCTACATACAATAAAACTTAAACCACTATTAGTCTCAAAACGGATGTCCGGTCCAATGCTTTGACCGCTGAGCTACCGAGTCACTCAGCGGTCAGTGCATTGGACCAGATATCCAAAGGTCGCAGGTTCGATTCCCGTCCGAGAATTGATTTGGTGCGGTGCGAGTCGTATTTTTTCTAGTACTTATATTATTTAGTATTGTAGGTATAAAAAAAATTGCATTGTGAATGCAAAAATCTCAAAGAATGATGGCGAGATTTGTACACAAAAAAATATAAATTTAGAGAAAATTAAATTAATATCTCTTAAATCCTTGCCTTCAGAACAGTAACTTCTAGAAAGAAATATATTTTTAGAACTAGGGGAAAAAAAAAATATTTATTTATTCTTGAAAAAATGAGATAATATGTAACGTAATAGAGTCGGACCCATAAAAAAAATAAAACGCAACTGTCATTGTGGTCTTGTCAATGTCAAACTTGCGTTTCGCGCCTTTTTTACTCTTTTTATTTCGTTTCTTTCTCGTTTTCGTTTTGCTTTTGTTTGACTTTATTTCTTTCTTTTTGTTTATTTGTTTCTTTGGAATCCATGTTTCAAACAAACAAAACAAGCCAAAGAGTAAAATGAAATACAGATTAGGTACTATAATATTATATGATAATTATAACACGTATTTTGATAGTTTTTTTTAGACAATGGAATTAAAGACTATGGTTCTACTTTTGGTTTATTGTGAATATTTTGATATTCCCGGGGTTTAAAAATATTATAAAGGAATGTACGTATTCCCAGTTAGATTATCTTTCAATTAAATACAGTTTCAAACTCTGTTCAACAATTGTATGGGACTTGCCATCATTCTTTAAAAACAAGTGCTTTTACTTTGGAATCGGAGCAATGCATGTGATGTGTCATGCGATGATGGGTGTGCAATATTCATTAACAGTGTATCTGTTGATATGGTATTGATTAAGTAGGTATTTGATAAATTTTTATTTCAAGATTTATTTAGTTTATTTATCTAAGTACCTGCTACACCCATGCTTTAATCCTCTATAAAAGTTTTTGAAACAGTTAACCAGTGTCATATAGTAACCATTATAGGTACCATCCAATTGTAAAACTCGTTACAATCTTAATACAACTGCTTCGAAATTATGGTTACTATGATACTGGTTGTTTTAATGTTGGCAATAAGCTAACTATTACAGAACCATTTACAGTAGATTCATATCATCTTCATATCATGGGTGTAGGTAGATAACGTTTTGTATGCAACTGTATACAGGGTGGATTTTTGAGACGGTACATTAAGGGCAGGTACCTTAACCGTTATAGTTACAGGAAAACGTTCCTGGGAGACCTTCCATTACTTTTTAAGATATTCAGTACCTTTAGCACGAACAGCTATCGAAAAAAATAACGCGCGTAAAATCATTCGATAGATAAATTTTGTATTGGAAATTTGTACAGCGCCATCTATCGCCGATAAGCAAAATGAAATTATCCATAGAGAATTTTCTACTGAGTAATTTTACGCGCGTTTTTTTTCTCGATAGCGGTTCGTGCTAAGGGTATATACTGAACTGCATTTACAGATTATGGAAAATAGTTACCGTTAGCAAAAAAATGATAAAATACGAAAAAAAAAAATTTATGCTAAACATTCCTATTTTATGTGGGGATCAAAAGACTCTATGGGACCATTTAAGGTATGAGTACTAGAAACGACAGAAATCGCTAAAAAAAATTCCCATACATTTTGTACGGAAAAACGAAAAATTTACTCGAAATATTTTTTATTGCCAAACGATCGTATTTGAGTATGGCCGCCAAAAATTGTACATTTGGGAAAAAATATGTGTCCCTCTCATATTAAATATTATAAATTCCATATTTTATATTATTAATTAAAACTTGTGATTTTTTTCTGGTTCGCAGTACCATTTTTATCCATACGAATGATTTAAATTAATTTTGTTTGCCTATTACGAGTGCAATTTGTTTTTTCGTAAAGAGCTAATTTTGATTCCCATACAAATATTATGTGTCCCACTGAGACATCTCATACTTTGACGTCACATAAATGCACAACTATTTTGTGACCAGTTAAAACTTTAGCTCTTCTGAATTGTTATGTTAATTTGCTAAGTACAAATTTATTATTTTAATAATAAAACCCAAAAAAATAATAATAAAAACTAATTTGAAACTGTGTCTTACTTTTCTTTCCCGAATGTTACTTCACGTTAGTTACCACGAATGACAACGAAACTAGCTAGATTCCCCGCCTGTAATAATATTTTTTAGCTATGGCAACACCCAGCTACAGGTTGGCCAACGATTAGGAAGAAACGCCATTTTGTTTACTGTCAAAGTGATTTTAAATGTAGTCGACCGTTTTGTCTCGGGAGTTTTTTATATTTTTAAGTGAGAATAACACGGTAAGTATGCAATTTTTCTATATTATTTTAGATTGCGTGTATAGATAAGACTATTCTTTTGTCAAATCAAACAATGCAGCATCCTAAAACTTAAAAATCACATATTAAATATTATTTTTAGTTTATATTCACGAGTTTTTTCATTCACGAATGATACCGTGTGTTACTAATGTGTTATGTAACATTCGTGATCGGTTGTTAAGAGTAGTATACACTACAGAATCTTAAATCAAAAGGCTTTATAATTTTTCTTTTTGTAAGAATTATGTGTTTTCAATGGTTTGCATTTATTTATACTGTAGGTATGCGCTCCTGTCGTAATTTTTTTATTGAATAAATTATCGATAACAAACGCAAAGAATCGTCCCTGGCGTGTTAAAGCAAATTTTAATTTAATTATGTTTTTAGATGCCATTAACGCGCGGCAGAGAAGCAAAAGCATTATAGAGAGCGAATGCGAGCTAACAACCCAGAATAATTTAAAGAAGCGCAACTGAAAAATACTGAGAGGAATGAAAAAACGAAATATTTGTTTGCTTATTTGTTTTACTTTCCAACCATAAGTCCTAATAAGCGAGTTTTACTTTGAAAATGAAGGACTTTCCAGATACAATATTTCATCCCCTTTTTGCCCCTTCGGGGGTAGAATTACCAAAAACGCTGACACACGTAAATATTCATTTTTAATTGTCAGCCTAAGTCCAAAATTTGAAGATCCTAACTTCAAAACTGACGGACTTTCATACAAACTTCATCCCCTATTTTACCCCCTCAGAGGCGGAATTTCCAAAAATCCTTTCAATTCATAGTGGATGCTTACACTATATAAGGTAGGTAGCTATGTGCAAAATTTCAAGTCTCTTGGTTCAGTGGTTTTGGCTGTGCGTTGATATCTCAGTCAGTCAGTCAATCAGTCAGGACTTGGAATTTTATATTAATTATTAGGAATATCTCACTTATGTACACTAGGCTTAGTAAATTTCACACGTGTTACCTCCATTCACGAATGTTACCGTGTGTTATGAATTCACGACTGTTATTGTACAATTTTTGGCGGCCATACTCATTTCTTACGTAACTTTTTTCAAAAATCTGTGAATGCAGTTCAGAATATCTTAAAAAGTAGATTGTTATACAAGACGCTAAAATGACCCATTGCATACGAAGCGAGGGAATAAATAGAAACCGAGTTACAAATTACAATGGGTTTTAGCGTCGTGTGTTACACTCTACTTTTCACTACGATTGCGAGAAAATAAAATACAATATTAAATAGTTTATACCTACTTCCGTAAACGCATCCACTCGTTTTTCTATCCTCAACTTCATAAACTTTTTGCACAATATTTAAATAAATGATTTGGGCTTGACGACAAAAGATTAAAATTATTTCTTTCCTATTACAGTCATCAGTTTATAATTATAGAAAAATTCTAAAGATTTCTTTTTTAATTTCTGCTGTAGCAGCTAAGCAACACAATCACGCATTTTTACGATTCACTCTGTGCACAGAGTATAAATAAGTCTATGATTTCACCGAAGAGATGCTTTTAGTGCCATTTTCAAAAATAAGAATGAGAAACAGTATTAAGTCGAGCGAGTTTTTATTCGTGAGTATGAATAAACATTTTTTCGATTTAGTAGGCTCATTGGTAATAGACAAACATTAAAAAAGAAAAAACTTTATCCCCTAGGGGTTATTATGCTATTTTATCTCGGCTCTTGTACGTTACAATGACGGACTTTTTGAGCAAGAGGAGTGAAAAAGTTATGGCAGGTCTCCCAGGAACGTTTTCCTGTAAATATAAATAACGGTTAAGGTACCTGCCCTTAATGTACCGTCTCAAAAATCCATCCTGTATAATTAGGTATTAAAACACTCATGTGATACTGTTATCACACAAGGTTTCTAATATCTCTCAATTATACAACATTGCATAAATAACTATTTTCTTGTAACTGCTGGCAATAAAATAATCAACCGTGCACCACTACTATAGACAAAAGGGAGTCTCAAAATGAGTATAATTTATTGAATCATTTACGTAAATGCGATGTGTCGCTACCAGCAATGATACGTGCAGCTGATAATCTAACACGATACGTCATCACATGGACTTCATGAAGCGTATGATAAAAGCGATGCAGGACAACGGATATCATGTATTCTGAACGCTGCCGCGAGCAACGCGCGAACGGACCATTTGAATTCAGAAAACAATAATAATCTTGATAAACAAAACACAATCTAACATCAATAAGGAAAATATAAAAAAAAAAATTTAAAAAGTTTTGAAGTTTAAAATTTTAAGAAGCGCTGATTGTTTTTAATTTTTTTTTTTAATTATAAATATGTGTGACTTGGTCAAATTAACAGTAATTTTATTGTTAAGTGTAGTTTTAAACTGTAGCGATGGTCAACTATTCAGAAAGGATATGGATGCGCCTGTGGTAAGTTTATCTTATCATATTACTAGCAACCCGCCCTCGCTTCGCTTCGGTTCCTTATTTTTTTGCCAAATGCGACCTTCCAACAACACCCAAAAAGAAATACCTTACAGTCGTCACTTGCATTCGCTCCAAAAGTCTGTTTCCCTCCTGTACGTCCCGTCCCGCATTTTTATGATATGGTGTAAAACTACCATCATACTATTTTTTTACAAATCATGAATGAAACACTAGAAGAAACGTTTGCAGAAACCACAATATCAAAAATAAGCGAGAAATTCCTCTGGGGAAAAGATAATTATAAGATTTACAAGTTAATTTTAAAACGTAGGTCACCGGTGACCTACGCGGCGTTTAACGTGTTAAGTTGATAAGGATTAAACTGTAGCCTTCTAAATAGCTTTCCAAATTACTGAGTTGTACGTGCACAATTCTTTAGAAGTTATAATAGGTATAGTAAGCTATCCTTAAAAGATAGATACGAGTAATATGCCATCGCGGACTTTTTAACCGACTTCAAAAAAAGGAGGAGGTTCTCAGTTCGTCGGAATGTTTGTTTTTTGTAGATCTATAAAAGAGGAACAATTCCATCATACATTATTTTGTTAAAGCTTAATTAAAAGGTTTATTTTATATACAGCGTTTTCGATGCAAGCTCCCAGTCGGTCGGCTTAATTTTTGCCGACGTCTTCACCAATTATCGTCATATTTCTACCAATTCACATAAATACACCTACACCTTCCTCAGGAATCACTCTATCATTTGGTGAAAACCGCATAAAAATCTGTTTAGTAGTTTTAAGTTTATCGCGAACAGACAGACAGACAGACGGGGCGAGGGACTTTGTTTTATAGTTACGAGGGTGAATTGATAAGTCCATGACTTTGAAAAGAAGAAATACTTTTTTTTTCATGATTTAGTTTTGTATCTTAAAAAGAAACTCCTTAAAGAATCTTTACACTACATTTTTTTCAAATTGGGCAAAACATTATTACTTTTGGAAACAAAAAGCTCAAGCGACTTCTAACTTTTCTTAATGAACATGACATCAATACTCATCGAATGAAGATGCGATGAATGGCGTTCAGTTTGATGGTCCCTATCTACCATATTCGACTTTATAAGGCTTTTACCAAACACCTTGTATACCTAATTAATAACTATGTTTTGACGACACTATACTATCATATCCGTATACCAAATGTTACTTTAATAGGTCAAATAATTACTTAGCACAAACATCAAAACTATTAATGATATAAAAAAATATAAAAATGTACGTACATACATACCTCTGTGTCTAGGTATATAATCTACTAGAGAAACACATTAAGATAACTTAATAGGTTGTAGAATGTTCAAGTACATTGATTGAAAAATCTAATTAGCCCTTTCACAATCACAAATCACAATACCAATTAAAATATCCCACACAGACATTTTTTATTAGATTATTATATTTTAAGTTTTCAGTTTCCTTATAAGGGCCTGTTTGATAGATAGCAAGCACCTATAAACAGATTAATTACATTAGTTACTTACTACCCATTTCAAATGGGTAGTAAGTAGATGTAGATGGAGAACTTTCTTACTGTGATATGGGATGGGTTATTCCCGTTTTGTTTTCAATGAGCGGTTTTCTGACAGCTGAGAATTTTAGTTTATTTATATGTTGATAGATGACGCTATTAAACTAGGTTTTTTTTATTTTTTCCTAGCAGCTGAGTATACCACTTAATTATTCAACACTTGACACTGGCAAAAATTACTCCCTGAAGAAGAGTAGATTGCCATAAGATCGTCAAACATTGGCATTGACTCCTTTCATCCTTTGCTTTTTTCTTAAAAAGTTACGTACTTAGTTGAACAACGACATCTAGCCGTCTTTTAGGTACTACTTTTTTTTTTAAACTGCCTATTGAAAACCGCTCATTATGTATAAAAAAAAATGGTTGATAATATTTTCATAGGGGAGTTTACAGTAAAAGAATTAAAGAAACAAAATATGTGGGATTGAGTAGTATTAGTTTTACTTTTAACTCCATTCCATTTAATCCTACATTTTTTGTTTTTCAGAAAATAATTGTAACGTCGTCTGTCGGCTGGTTAGATCTTGCAGCCTTTTAGGAGCAACACAAATAACAATGCAATGGAGTCCCGCACGAGACAACGATTATCTAAACATCATCATTAGCTGCAACCTTAGGGCATTTACACATTTGTCTTATTAAGGCCCTTATAGCTGAAAACTAGCGCCGCCAATTCATTTATTTTTATTATACATAAACCAGCCCCCCTACTATAACTGTCAAAAGTAATATCGAAGCAATGTTGTAAATGAGATGGCGCTATACGCGATGATAGCTCTGTCCCTATAACAACATTACTTTGAGGTTGCTGTAAGAGCTCAGAGTAGGTACGCTGAGGCCTAATTGTATAATTTCAAAATCTATCGCAATCGCTTTCATTTGACAGATGTGTCACATCCACATTGCTGCATTTCTTTGGTATGTTTTTATTTGTGCCAAAAAGAAGCATCAATGTGTTTCATCACGAAAGTGATTGCGATAGATTTTGAAATTAGACAATAGATTAGCTGGTCAATATTTGATAAAAACAGAAACAACCATGCCCTCTTAAATTGTCTCTAATATTTTTTGAATAACTCTTCAACAGTTTTCATTCTTTCTGCATGTTTTAAAATCCATTTGAACCAAAAGTGGCCACCGTCGTTTCAAATACATTTTAAAACTAGTACAAAGAATGAAAAATATTAAAAAGTTATTCAAAAAATATTAGAGACAATTCAAGGGGTTGTTTCCTTTTTTTTTAAATTGAAGGAAACATCTGATTTTTCTCACGCCCTATAGTAAATGTTGTTCATTCACGTGTTCTGAAATCCCCTTTTCGTTTTTAGATATTATATACTTCAAAATTAACGGTGTATAAGCGCCTTTATAAATTAGCAATTTGTCCGAGATCATTACCGAGTTTGATTCTATTTAAAAACTGAATAAGAACTCAACTTGTGCGTATAGTGTAAATACTTCATTACTCTTGCATTCCGTCGCATACAGAATGTCATGAGATGTTCACGAACTCATTATAACGCGGCATGATAATAATTTAACGAGATATTTCCGCGTATTAATCAAATGCCAACAAGATAATTGCTTGAAAATCCTTATAAAAGAAAACCTCCTTCTAAGTTCGGAGCTCAAATTAAGGCGAGGCCAGTTCAGGATCTTAAGAAAAGATCGATTTTTGAACTTCCAATGTAAAAAACTGATGTAGAATTCTACTTCTCAAAAATTAATGTAAACTGAAAAAGAAACAAAAAACACAATAACCGAACAGAATATTGAAAAATGGCTTGGTAACTCTGTAAAACAAATCCTGAATAACACCATAAAAAAAAACTTATAAAAATAAACTTCAAATCGTCAGATTTCGTAATTTTCAACGACAGTGATATGATTTTTTATGCAAAATGGATAGCTTTTTTATTGATCTAACACAATAACCGAGTACATTTTTAATAAATGATCAAGTATTTCAGAAATAAATAAAAATATACAAAATTTCGTCAAATTTCTGGCGAGGCGTCAATTAAAACTATGCAATATTCAACCTTCTGTTAAAGACATAGTGAAAGAGTAAATTTCGGGAACTGCCTCGCCTTAAGTGGAAATAAATAAACAAATGAAGACAACATCACCAATCCGATCCCAAACACGTAGTTTTTGAGCTTCTTCAGTTTATCGTGTTTTTTTTTCAGTTTCTCTACCGCATCATAAACATAAAATTTATAAATCTTGGAATGACCAACGCAGATTATGAATATTTACACGCAAATATACATTTGAAGAACAATAGGCAGAATTGCACACCTTACATATTAATGCGATCGACAAAAAGAGCCTATTACGATCCAACTGACGTTATAGGAAACAAAAATATTCGACTTGCAAATACATAATAGGCGCGCGTGATAAAAATAAGAATTTTAATTCGCATTGTTAAGGAATCAATAGTGAAAAATTCGAGGAAAAAAAGTGCGAGGGTTTTGACTGCGACTGTGAAAATTCGAGAGAAAAGGCTACGCTACATTTCGTTAACGATTGTGACAGAAAGTGACCTCACTCTAAATGCTGAATTGCTGAGGTCAATTTTGAATTTGACAACTCTGTATGAAATAAGGGAAAAACACATCGTATAATACACCAAGTACTTGTTGTATGGTCTGTGGTATAATAGCACCATAGATATAGTATATTAAAATAGCACTGTACAGCCGCCATGTTGTTTTTTTATAACGCCACCTTCTTAAGAACACTTGGGCTGACAATGACAAGACAAATCTAACGATAATTATCTTAATCATGGAAATCCGTTCAGCCGTTTGAAAGATATTAGGTAATAAAGAATATTACATACAAACAAACAAACTTACAAACAAACATTGGTACTTACTTACATACAAGATACGCGCGAAAAACATAACCCTCTTGCAGTCGGGTAAAAAGCAGCCCTTGACGAGTTCCCTGCCGGCACTTCTCGACTTTTACAAGGTCTCCTGCTTAGAGTTTGCGAACTGATAGTGTAGCTTCTATGACATTCACTAGTGCTTTTAACAGCTTAGCTAGACTGAATAAATAACTTGAATTGAATTGAATTTCAATTTGTTTAGACTGACAATGGAGCAGTTAATTAATCAGACTTTATTAATTTCGTATCTTTTTCTCATGATAATGCATGGAATGCCAGCCTATACAACGTGTTACTAAATAACCACAAATGCCGAATATCGTAGATAGGGACCATCAAACTGAACAACTTTTACTATGGGACCATAATATAATATAATACCATAATTAAACTTATTAAACGCTTCACGCGTTATTGCTTGCGCCGCCATAAAAGGGAAATAAAAGGGGTTTATTCAGAAAAATGCGGGTGAATCCTCTATGAGGATTTTGGAGAAAACACACTTCAACAGCTCAATTAAAAAAGGAATACCCAAGATGGATGCTATTGCCCATGAAGTCGATCAAATGAAATTGTATATTGCAAAAAATGCGGCAGTGTAATGTTGCTCGGAAACTGAATCTCAGCAATTGATTCCGTTTGAAGAGTATTCCAACAGTTTCAAGACAGGGAATGATAACGTTATTTTTAAATGTAACGTTATTTCTTACTTTTTTACTGTTACTTTTAACATTAACGTTATATCAATAAATAACGTTACTGTAGATAACATTACATTGAAATTAACGTTATTTCAGAAAATAACGTTAATTTTAATGTTATTTCTTACCTACTTTTTTACCGTTACTTTAAAATTAACGTTATTCCAATTAATAACGTAAAGACTATTGTACCGGTAAAGTTTAACGCTAATTTTATCGGTACAATAATTTTAACGTTATTTTTACCGGTTATTTACCGATAAAATGTTTTAACGGTATTTTTAACGTTATTTTTTTGTATCGTTATTTTAACGGTATTTCAATCCCTGTTTCGTTTCGAGACACTGTTGGCTATGTCCGAAGGAGGTAGAAGTACTAACAACACTTTGAAGAAGTGCTAATTTTGTGACGTCGAGCGAGTGCATAACATTAAATTAAATTTAAAAACAGAATATCAAAAAGATCTCCGAATTTAATCCCAGACCATTGCGACGAATTCTAAACTGTAGTATGGTTATTTCCGCAACGAAATTAAATCCTATTTTTAAAGACATTACTAATTACATCGAGCTTTATACCCTGCGCACGCGCATCTTCTTGACATAATCAGAATAAACGTGAGTTGAATGATAAGAATTTGTGGTGTATCACATCACATCACATCACCTCACTACATCATGTTTATATATTTATTTACTAGCGGCCACCCGTGAGATACTTCGTTCGTTCAACAGTTATAATATAAAAGAATATAACTGTTATATACTCTCCCTCGGCCTCGGTAACAGCTAGGAACCATTATGTGTTTTTTACCATGTCTTAGAATATAAATAAATTATTATCCGGCTTGAATTCCACAGGCACAGCCCGGTCCTTTTGCCAGGCTTGCGTGGGGACATAGGTTCAACACGTAGAGGCCCTTTGAGTTTTTTTTGACCGAAGGTGGAAGCGCACTACACCAGGAATCCTCATCACTGAGGAACTGGCTATCTTACCTATAACTGCCGGAACACAACAATTTTTTTAATTGTTGTTATGGCGTCAGACTTAGGTAAGATGTTGGTACCTAGCTAGCAATGCGGACTTGAAATAAGCCCGTATTGTGTGATACACATTATTATTATGTACCCCTGACAACATATGCAAAATATCATGATGATGATGATGAAAACCAAGCTATACGCTAACCTTCGTTGCGGTAGGTTAAAGTGCGTATCGATCGCTTGTTGTTGCTAATAAAGAAATTAAAAACAAAAAACCGACTTCAAAAAACCGTTTTTTGTTTTTTTAAACAAATTTTTTATTTTTTTATGTTTAGTGTAGGTACCTTCTGTTTTAGGTAGTGTTTAGGTAGAAAAATCGGCTCAGCCAAACGTGAGTTAATCGTGGAGAAACATACATACGGAACTGAGAACCTCCTTACACTTAAAATATCCCTTTTCCAACAAAAAAATAATTATCTTATTCTGTTCATAAACAAAGAAGTTATCGACTGATCATCGAGGTAGTTCACACAAAATCATACTATTTTCGTGCTTTTTTCAAGATTACTTAAAAAGTACTGAACGGATTTCCAAATTAAAAAAAAAATGGGACCAACTTGGGAGTTTACCTAATGTAATAACGTTTGAATCATTTCAATCGGTCCAGCCGTCTTTAAGTAATCGGTGGACATACACAAAAAAAAAACAAATATACAGACGAACAGAGAACCTCCTCCTTTTTTGGAAGTCGGTTAAAAATATATTATTTTGAAACTAAAAAAAATAACTTTTCATGATACGAGGGTAGTCCAACTTAGCTGCATGCTTCATGCCGGTCCAATATTCCATACATTCCCCTAAATAAGGTACACTGGTACAGTGACACTTATGAGGTGGGTGGACCCTGGACCGATTTCCGTCTGTGATGTGATGACTGGATGATGATGAGTCATTTCATAAGTCTTTATGTTGTGATATTATACCTCATAATCACAATAAATAATAGTAGGTACTGGACATAACATCAAAATTAATCATCTATTATTAAGCTTGGCAAAATTACAAATAACAGAATGCGAACCATTAAATTTAAATTGTATAAAAGTCACCGTTATTTAATTTGGCAGATTTTATGTCGATCTATTTGGGATAATATACAATAAGTACATTTGAGAGCAATCCTTCATTCTCAGAAGATCATTCGGTCAGATTATTTTAAGTTCAACATAGAATCAATTGAGATAATTAATTTTAAACTTTTTAGATTTTTATGCATTCACAATGCTATTTTTATATTAAGATTATTAATATTAATGTCTGAGCTGCTACGGGTGAGTCGATTTTTTCTAATATTTTCCAATTATATTAATAATCTTGAGATAATTAAATTAAATTGAAACATTTCAAAGATCAATTAACGGCCGGACAACAATAGAAAATCTATTGTGTCTCATTTTTCAGGCCTTGATGCTTTCAGGTTAAAATGCTATCAATTTTTAACCCCCGACGCAAAAAGAGAGGGGAGAACTTATAACAAAGTTTAACGTGTCTGTGTATCTGTTTGTGGTAACGCCGTATCGCCTGTTTATTATGAATTCTAAAATAGGTTTTAATTATCTTATACTTATACAATATTGAATTAAAAACCTGATAAGTAAATAATTTATGAAATAAAAAGCACTCGGCAAGCAGACATATTAAAATCTAACCATGCAATTATTTAAAGAAGCATCATTTTTTATATGTTTTTTGTAAAGGTTTTTACGATGATGACAAAAAAATCACCATAATGTAATGCAACATGTTCCCCTATTACTTAAAAATATGTAATTGTTTCGTTTGTTATCTGATCATAAAAACGTCATTATAATGAAAAAAAGAGACATTTATTAAAGGCTTTTGTTTCGACTGCATAATCGTATAATTTATTTAAGTTTTACGTGCTTATATTCTGAACCCCATAATTAAAATCAAATGCGAACTAAAAATAATTTCTTTATATTTCATTCCTTTAAGGGGCCATAATAGGAAAACATGGTTTGCGCAGGCCATATTTTTATATAGAAAACATAAAGTTGTAGCCACTAAAAAAAATCATACGACAAGCTAAAGAGATTATTTAGTCGCTACAAGTATTAAATTGCGTATAAACCTCACAGATGATTGTAAAAAAAATCAGAATATCCTCAAAAGCGCTTGTCGCGGGTCATATTTTTGGCGTAAATAATAGCGGAAACGTATTGAATTCTACATTAAAATACACTTTAACGTACTGTGCAGTTGCTCCAATAACTTTTTTCCTGAAAGATAATTGTGCTAAAGCTTATGATGAAAAAACAACGAAAAACATCGAAAAAGTGCAGAAGTGAGGTTATTTTCCATACTCTTTACACGTAAAGAAGAAGACAGAGACAAATGATTCCGCGTAACGGAGCCTTAATAATTTCTTTAAAAGATATTTTATTTCTTTAGAATTTTTCCACGCAACCAAAAATTCTGAAATTTCTTCCTTTAATAAGGGAGCTATTCTACCTATAAAAAAAACGGCAAATTTGTTTTTCTTTTCAGACATTTCCTATTGGAGTCTCGGTCTCACGTGATAAGTCTCACGTTTAACTACGATATAATACAAAGATGATAATTGTCGTAGCCATTAAAGTCTGCCATTATACTATTCATCACAAATCAACCTGGCTATTGTCTGCAAAAAATAAGTTTTCACAAGTTATTAAAATCGACAATCGTATACATAATATAAAATAATAGTTGAAATAAAACAATATATACAAAAAGGTTTAGGACTAAGCTATGAAACGTCAATATATCCTTGAGATTTTGTCCTTTGAATAATAAGACACTTTAAAAAAAAATTGAGAACAATAATTAATTATGGGGTTAACAAAGCTAAATTTTAAATAATTGTGCTTACAAGTGAAAAAACAAAGTTAAGCTTTATTATGATGGCGTTTACAGCTAAGCACGTGGACAATTTTCACCTTGATAGCTTTAAGCAAGATTACCGCATATAAATACATCACGTAACAATAGATAGCTAGATGTTATCGCGTGTACGTAAGTGCTAGGATGAGTTCATGAATAACCTAACAGATTGTTATAGAAAATAAAATGTAATTACCTTAAATGTTAGGTTTCGAGGAAAATAATGATGAGATTTCTACTTTTTCCTTTTCTATAATGACCATACCATTTAACGGTTTTGTTATGCTCGAACAGAAATGATGAGTTCAATGTCAAGGCCAAATTCAAGAAAGTAACAATTTTTATATTTTGTCTACAAAAAAATCGCTAACAGTCAGTTTGTCGAGAGCTCGGGAGACTCGAAAGAGCTTTTGTCCATCGAAGTCCGTCAAAAAATGGATATAATTCTTTTAGAATTATTGGTACGATGCAGTTCTAACAAAACAAAAGTAGCACAAGGACTGTCCATGACTGCAAAGTCCTCAGGGATAACTTCCAAATCCAACCACCTATCAGAGGCGAAGGGACCACACCCTTTACAAATCCTACCCCACCTATACACTATGCAGTTCATAACATTTTTGTTGAAC
The DNA here is from genome assembly GCA_950108535.1 of Agriphila straminella. NCBI lineage: Eukaryota > Metazoa > Arthropoda > Insecta > Lepidoptera > Crambidae > Agriphila > Agriphila straminella. The sequence goes on along the minus strand of OX467322.1, from coordinate 14,482,579 downwards.
GGCTTACCATAGTTTCACCCCTCACCACTGCTATGAATTTAACAAAAAATGTGTTTGTCACAGCCGAAAATAATAGCATCATATGGTTACCCAGTCGAGAAGCATCGAGTGAAGACGGAAGACGGGTACATTATACAGATGCATAGGATACCTGCTGGGAGACGAACAGCCCGAAGGTCGGAGACTTCAGGGAAGGGAAAGAGAGCAGTCCTGATCGTTCACGGATTAATGGGGAGTAGTGGGGACTTTGTCATTATGGGCCCGAAGAACAGCTTGTGTAAGAACCTTGATACATACATTTTTGGATGAAGTGAAAGTTCTCGAAGTCGCATTGGCTTATCAGATAACCTGATTATTATTTTACAGCTTTCATCTTAGCAGACGCAGGGTATGATGTCTGGCTTGGAAACCTGAGGGGGACCATATACTCAACGCACCAGAACCTCACGAGAAATGACCCTGAGTTTTGGGATTACAGGTAATTCAATAAGACTGACAATATAATCTGCGGCGGATGAAGGCGGATTAATGACGTCACACTATTTATGGAATTTGTAGCTAGATTAGGGAACTCCCTTCTTACAAATGTTGTGTGAAGAATTCATGATAGACAGCACTCGAACTTCCACCTTTTAGTAAAACCGGGCCCGGTACCGTGACGCTGGTCAAGCAGCGTCGATTCAACCTTACCTGCTGAGTGAATTCTACCTAACCAATTTGTCATTAAGTTTTAATGGGAATTTCTTGTCTTGATTGTGTTTGTCTTCTCTACTGTTTATAGTTTCCACGAACACGGCAAATACGATGCGCCAGCCATGATCGACAAGGTTCTGAACGTGACCGGGTTGCCCAAGATCTTTTACATCGGCTACTCCATGGGAACAACTACATTCTTCACCATGATGTCCCAGCACCCAGAGCTTAACGAGAAACTGATCGGTTTCATAGCTTTGGCTCCCGCTGTGTATTTGAACAACATGAAACCGTTCGCAAATTTATTTTTGAAGAACATGGATATCACTGTAAGCATAATATATCTTTTATTTGCATACTTTTATATTATGGCTGAGGTAAATGTATGGAGTGACAAGAATGGATATAAAATTAGAAATGAGAATGTATAAGAGAAAGTTTGAAAGTTGCAAGGGCACCATCTGGCATCTGCCTATCTATTGTCTAATTTCGAAATCTATCGCAATCGCTTTCAGGATATGATACATTGATATTTCTTTTTGGCACAAATAAAAACTTACCAAAGAAATGTAGCAATGTGTCACATGACACATCCATCTGTCAAATGAAAGCGATTGCGATAGATTTTGAAATTAGACAATAAACCCCCTGGTATGGAAAGGGACAAAAGTCATGTTGCTACAAGAGTAATAAAATAAATTGTGTGCGAAATGCTATAAATGTGGAGGGAGTGAACGAGAAGAAAGAAGAGAAGGACTATCTGCGTTGCGGCGTCATCATTATCATTAAATTGCTATTGCCATAGAATCTACTACTATTAAAAGACATTGATTTGTTACAGACTATGCTGCGTGAAAGAGGAATGATGGCGATACGCCTTAAGAAAGACATCATGGATTTCGTAGCTGACAATTTCTGCTCTGCCAGAAATGCTGAAGCTGATGTCTGTATGCAGATTTTCTTCTCTGTAGTCGGGGAAGACTATGAACAAACAAATTGGGTTGGTTTTACCATTTTATGATTGCACTTTGCACAACTTTGCACCTACAATTATCTAAATGAAGACAGAAATACGAGTACGTACGGTCAGCAACGAAAGTTATTTAACACTTAAGTACTTTTTTGACTAATGTTCCGAACCGTGAGACATCTGTCAAAAAAGTTGCTACGACAAAGTACCAAAACGTTTAGCGACTTTCGTTGCTAACTGTACACGAATCTCCAAATCTTGCTAACTGACTTAACCTTTTTCAGGACATGATGCCGATAATCATTTCAAGAGCTCAACCAGCATCGTTTAAGAATTTGGACCATTATGGCAAAATTGCAATGACAGGTACGTACTTAACTATTTTGAAGGTTCAACCTTTACATCAAGAAATGCGCTTTAGATGGTCAATTGGTCTGATTAGCCTCGTCAGGTCAAATCTGGCTCAGGAGATCGTTAAGCTTGAATAAAAGAAGGGAGAGACTCTTGATCATTTAGTAGTTGATTTGGTACAGTTCGATGCAAACTTAATAGCGGTTGTGAAGTCAGCCGCTCTACGCGTAGCCGTGACCCACAACTCACCTCTTTTTTATGCACAACGGGGTCGTGCTTGGCCTTCACCTCACCTGATGTTAAGTGACGATAAGGCCGAAGGTGGAAGCGCACTACACCCGGAATCCTCATCACTGAGGAACTGGCTATATTACTGTTGCTGATCGGACCGAACTGAAAAGTTCGTGTCGCGATGACGCCTTATCTGGTGACCGGCTACTTCGGTTCACCCTGGACAAGGGCCCTATCGATGACTCTAACTAAGCGGCTTCCAAACGTACATCAATCAGACTGTGAAACCCAGATTGTGAAACTAGGAAGTACTGAGAAACTACTGAGATGTACGTCGAGCAATTCGTGGACTGTATTCAAATAAAACGCCGGCTGGTTCGTGGAATAACTTCAGTTTATTCCCTGATATTGATGGTTGTTCGCACACTGAATCTATCTTATAAGTTCGAAGAATACTATTGAAATTAACTAACAAAATAAAAGTACTAATAGAAAACCACTCTTTGCGATTGAACACTGAAAATTACGCGTGAATTTAACTAACAATCACTTGAAACACTTGACTTTATATAACAACTCTAATATGCAACACTTATACGACTTGAGCTACGATTTCTCGTCTATGAATTAAAAACACGGAATTTAAACTTTCGATTCGAATCTACTTTTCTATGCTTACTTGCTGATTACTTTTATTACTTCTTTAACGACGAACGGCTACTGCTTACTACTGCGTACTAACGGGCTAACTGCGTGCTACGAATATGCAAATTTAGTTCATCGTTAATATAAATCTTGGCCCTATAGCTCTTAGATTGCGTCATAGGGCGCACGGGAAAATCAGAGGGGGATGAATACATAGGAAAAGGGAGTCACGCACTATAAATCATAAAATTATTTTACAAAGTTTTTCTCATGGAAAACTACCAGAGGCGTGGCCTAATCTCTGACGTCACGCCACGTGCGTAAATGTAGCCCCTCTGATTGGCTTAAATTATTGGGATACAAATTCGATGGCTTTTTTTCTTATTTTCGGCGCCGGGTGCTGGCTGTCGTCAACAATTACCTCTAAATGCCAGAACACAATTTTTTTAATTGTTGTTATGACGTCAGACTCAGGTAAGATGGTGGTAGCTAGCCAGGCGGACTTGAAATAAGCTCTACCATCAACCAAACCGAGTACAAATTGTACCCCACCTGGGAATCGAACCGGAGACCTCTGCGTCTTATACGGGTGGGCGAACCACTAGACCACAGGGGCGGTCTTCCACACGCTAACATCTAATTTGTGTTCTGCGCATCTTGTCGGGCGATGTTCCATCGAAATTCAATTACTATGTATATACATACTTTCATTAAAACCTTTCAGATACCTTTACTGAGTGGGTGGATGGAATTCGGGGAGCAGTCAAACCATACCAGCTGTCCAACGTGAGAATCCCAGTATCCTTACTTTATGGGGAGAACGATCAACTCACGGAGAAAAAGGTACCGAATAATATTAAATAAATCCAAACAAAAAGTTAAATAGCCAGTGTAATTCGGGGTGATGTAAGGATTTTATCTAACAATACCTCACACATCCAAATCTGTTCAGGCATTTATAACGGTGGAATAAAGAAACTGATACATACATACAAACATACATGAACATTTAACCCTGAATACAATACACTATGTTCTATTTTTGGGCAGATGTTTAAACCAGGGATTGTTAACGTTATTTTTAAATGTAACGTTAATTCTTACTTTTTTTACGTTACTTTTAACATTAACGTTATGTCAATAAATAACGTTACTTTTGATAACGTTACATTGAAATTAACGTTATTTCAGTAAATAACGTTAATTTTAATGTTATTTCTTACTTTTTGTTAACGTTACTTTAAAATTAACGTTATTCCAATTAATAACGTTACTTTTTTTACCGACAATTTTAGTTTAACGCTATATTTAACGGTAATTTTACCGGTTCAATAATTTTAACGTTATTTTTACCAGTAAATTAACCGATAAAATGTTTTAACGGTATTTTTAACGTTATTTTTTTTATCGATTTTTTTTAACGGTATTTCAATCCCTGGTAAAAACAGAGTAAAAGAAACAAAACACTTTATAAGCCCCCACAAACATAATTACTTGTTGTATGGTCTGTGTAAGCTCCCTATAACTTTGCTTGTTTTTATGAATAGAGCGGTTGATCTTTAAACATCTTTTGAACACAAACATTATTTGATAAGGACGTCCGTCATGTATGGCAAAAAACCGGCCAAGTGTGAGTCGGACTCGGGCACGAAGGGTTCCGTACCAAAAAACGAAAAAGAAAACACGTTTGTTGTATGGGAGCCCCACTTAAATATTTATTTTATTCTGTTTTATTGTATTTCATATTATAGCGGCAACAGAAATACATCGTCTGTAAAAATTTCAACTGTCTACATATCACGGTTCATGAGATACAGCTTGGTGACAGACGGACAATGGAGTCTTAGTAATAGGGTCTTGTTTTTAACCTTTTAACCTAAAAACATAGCATTAAAACACATGGATCTCACGTTTAAGAAGATCACCCATTTACTCATGATGTTTCTTTCAGGGAATTCAGCGATTGGCCAAAGAACTTAAAGCAATAGGTGTGCTCCATTCCATCAAGCCGGGCTGTTCCTGGCCCAAATTCAACCACATCGACTTTGTGTTTGCTAAAGATGTTGGTGACTTAGTGAATAGACCACTGATCGGTCATTTGGATGAAATGTACAATAAATATTATAAACCGTGAATTTTGTTGTTCATATTTCAATTCTTAAGAATTAAAATAGTAGATAATAGAGTAGAAAAAAGTAGCCAGATTTAAAACCTAACACATATTTGATAGAAATACCTACATCTGGCGATCTACCTAGGTGTCGTCCCGTCCATTAATCACGTGAGCCTCGAAAGGGGGGGGGGGGGGGGGTAGTTGAAAACTCACGAAGTATCACAAGGGTGGAAGGGGAGGTGTAGTGAGATATCGCGTGTATTAATTTTTGACTCGCCGTTGCCAGGACGATTTCCCCGCCCAACGCGACATATTTGTACTAAACAATTTTGAGATTATTTTGTTACGAAAAAATACACGTGATTTAGAGGGGGGGGGGGTTAACGTAAAACCTCACCATGCATCACCTGGGGGGAGGGGGAGGGGTAAAAAATTGACCAAAAAACATCACGTGATTAATGGACGCCCCCCTACCAGTGGCGAAGGGTTCATACAAGCTGATTCCTATTACAAATCACACCCCAATGATTTACTATGCAGCTTATAAAATTTTATAGAACGGCTAACTTTACAAAAGGAGAAATACAAATCAAACCTAGTAAAATATTAGAAACATAATGTTACGGGCTGCATTTCTAAGTGATTACTGTTTAGGAATAATCTGTACTGCATTATGAGAAAGCTGTAGGCTTGCAACCAAACCAGTGAAGTAGTTTCTTTGAAATTCATAAGTGCTTGTAACAGCTTAGACTGAATAATTTTGAATTGGTTCTCTTACCTTGCACACAGCAGTTTTCGCAGCAGATGGCAGCACTTTGGCTCCAGAGCCAGGTTGTATTGCGGCCATCATTGATTTCTTACATTCCTTTTCACTGCATTATGTTGTTGAAGCTGGAAAACATAAAAATAAACAATATCAAAATTAAGATTATTAATATAATTGAAAATTAAAAAAAATCGACTCACCCGTAGCAGCTCAGACGGGACGGGTACGGGTGAGTCGATTTTTAATATAAATATAAAAATAATCTTAATATAAAAATAGCATTGTGATTGTGAATGCATAAAATCTAAAAGTTTAAAAATATCAAAATTTCTCTATTTTAGTTTTTAATTATTTAAACAAGCTTATAGGTCAGGGATCACCAATTAGTTTCGGTGCGGGTCCGTTTATAATATAACAAATATTGTCGCGGTCTCTTTGATAGATTATAACTAGCAACCAAGGCTGAAATGAAAACCATTGGTCGGCGGTTTTGGAAAATGTGCTATATCTCAAATCTAATGAATATATCTCGTTCAAAATAATTTACGTTGAAAGTGTTTATTAAGGTCTATACTTTATAGCATTACATACATTCTACATTACATCTCATACACACACACATCATAATTTTTTTTCCAAAGGATCAGCAGTTTGCGAAAATTTACCGTTAAACTTTGGTATATGGACCGCCGAATTAAGGGGTGCGGGGGGGGGGAATAGGGGGGGAGAACCCCCTCTGCGAAGGGGGGAGTTCGGAACCCTGTAGTTTTGAGAAAAATAAAAATGAAGTTTTGAGGATAGGTAATTCTAAGGGGCAGGAATTTACAATAACTGCTGTGGAGTTAAGAGTGGGAGGGGGGTGATAGGTTAGAAATTAAAGGCGATTGCAAAGCGCAGCGACTAGTACGCTCGGCGGCCACTGCCGCGGCACGCTACGCTCGTCTTCGCGCGTTAATTTATATACACTAGTGTTTCTGTCACAAGGTCGAATTAGGGCTGCTCTCCCTCTGCACCTCTGACTTTTATATACACTCTAGGGGTAGGGCAGACTAGTAACCACGTGGGGTCGGGGTTGACTAATTCGGTTCCGTCACTTATTTTATGATCATACAAAACGTCAAATGAATCTGAACAAACGTAAAAATATAGAAATTTTAATAATTTATTTTGTAAAAACTACAAGGCTCCGAAGTCTGAAATTTTGTGGAAAGTCTACTGAGGCTTAGACCTGTCTGCCATAAAATTTCAGTCGCCCAACTCGTCGGTGCACGTACGGAAGTTTATCCAAATTGGTTATCACCCATTTTAGTTGTCCCCACTGCTGGGGCAAAGGCCTGTGCCACAGGCTTTCCGCTTTCCTTTCCAGGATGGATTAGGGGGATGGGCCATAACCCGCCACGCGGGCCCAACACGGATTAGTGAATGTCAACGACTGCAAATGCAGCCGGGACCAACTGCTTAAGCTGCCTTCCGAAGCACGGAGGAGCTCAAGCTAATAAGTACGTTTTTGGAAACCCATCCCTTGCGAAAGTTGCCCCTCCGCAATCGCTGGGTCAGGCGTTAAAGCACTGCGCCATAGAGTTTCTCAAAAATTGCAACATACAAATTGAAGGGGAAGAATACTATTTACCTTTTGTATTTTAATGGCAACGGGAACCATATTTTAAAACTTTTGGGACATTAAAACAAAAGCATGCTGTAATCCGTAATCATAGTTATTGCTTTCTCTGTGTCCATAATATTCAGTAACTTCGTAACTTTATTAAATGTCGAACAACAAACAAAACAACAAATTGCAACTTTGCAAGATGAAGAAATTAAAATAAAATTGATCTGTCACTGTCACTGTCATGGTCACAGATTACTAATTTGTCCTTCTTTTCTTCTTATTTTTGTTTTGGCAATCTACTTTTCTCTTGGGAGTAATTTTTGCCAGTGTCAAGTGTTGAATAGTTCAGTGGTAGATATTGTTTCAATAATTTTCATTGCGGGACTGCATCGCATTCCAATGCTGCTTGGAGCATTTGGCATCAAATATATCGATACAGTTTACTCGGTAAGTTCTGCCGAGGTAGCCACCACTACAATAAAAGTCTCAGCTTCACACAACCAACCAAGATCGCACATATTTTAATTATCCAACATATTGTTCAGATGCGTAGACACTTGTACCACAAAACTGCACCAATTTTAAGACGCAATATCCACTATAAAACAATTTGCAAATAATTAAAATAGCCACCGAACTGAACCCGACAAAATGGCGCCAAAACTCCTGTCACTGTCATGGAGACGAGACGATGCCTTGTTCTGTGGTAAATACTGTGTACGTGTGATCCATCCATCCATCACCATTTAATCAGGGGCCTATTTCATGAAGGATTAGTAAACTACAATAATTTACTATTGTTGTTATTGGGGTAGAATTGTGTTTTAATAAAACATTCTACCCCAATAAACTACTACTATGGTAAATTACTGTACTTTTTCATTCTTTTATTAAATAGACCCCTGATTTAATACTAATGGATCACAGTATTTACCACGCGTGTAGCCCTTCGCCTTAAGCCCTGTTTACATGGGTCAAGTGATTAAGTAGTTTTTAAATGGGCAACTTATTTTTAAGTTAAAATTTAGTGAAAAGTCGTTACTCACACGGTTTAGTAAGAGCCAGTGGTGTTGCCGATTACGGCCGCGTTCCGAATCACGCTGATCGGGGCCCTACCGCCTAACTAGCAATGCTCTGTCCGTCCTTGTCATATCATAACACGATGACAGGGACGGACAGTGCACTGACGTCATAAACCAAAGCCAGAGTCAAAGCGATAGAGTAAGGCGGTAGACCCGCTGTTTTTTTTAACTTTACTAGTTAAAAAACGATGACAGCTGTCATCTGTCAAACTTAAAACAGCAATATCTCGAAAAGTACTCAGATGGTGTCTTTGAAGAAATGAAAGATCTTAGTAAGATCTTCATTTTAGATCACAAACTTACTTAGATCTTTCATTTCTTTAAAGACACCATCTGAGATATTGCTGTTTTAAGTTTGACAGATGACAGCACTGCTGTCATCGTTTTTTAACTATAAAGTTAAAAAAACCGGGCACGAAGGATTCCGTAGCAAAAAATGGCCATAAAATCACGTTTGTTGTATGGGAGCCCCCTTAAATATTTATTTTATTCCTCTTTTACTATTTGTTGTTATAGCGGCAACAGAAATACATCATCTGTGAAAATTTCATCTCTATAGCTATCACGGTTCATGAGATACAGCCTGGTGACAGACAGACAGACGGACAGCGGAGATTTAGTAATAGGGTCCCGTTTTTACCCTTTGGGTACAGATACGGAACCCTAAAAATGGAAACTTCCCTATTGGTCAAGATATTGAGGTTTGTTATGTCCCAAAATGTTCCTGATTTCTGGATTTACAGCTAATTCATAGAATTACATGCGCCTAATCAAAAGAGACTATCTTATTTACCTACGTAAATAATAAAAATAATGAATCTACGCACGGGTCGTGCTATTATTGCGAGTTTGCCTTATTATCCAGTTATCCTTGATCAAAGGAGTTTGCCGATTAATCAAGATTTTCTTACGATATTTTCGAACTATTAATTTTTAACTTTTCACTGCACGTTCATGTTCAGGAACGTGGTCTGATATCCCCTTTAAATTTTTAGATATACTTAAAAATTAACGGTGTATAAGGGGTCCCTTAAAACATCCGTGTTTTTTTACGGAACCCTTCGTGTGCGAGTCCGACTCGCACTTGGCCGGTTTTTTAAATTATGTTAACTGTCCATTTATATTGAAGGTCAATCTGTGTTTTGGGGAATATTAAATACAGACCTACCTATGTAAATGTAGCTCAATTGTTATGAAAATTACAGTAGGAGATGATAGTTATGTACCCATTAAATTTTATCAATTAAATATTACCTATATCTGTAAAGACATGTTCACATTGGGAAACAAACAATCGGTAGAGCTGGTAATAACAAAAGGGAAATTACTTAATTGGGTGACTGGAAATAGTTATAGGCGACTGCTATTGGGATACTTAAATACTAAAGCGGGCAGCGGTTTATTTTTTGGGTGACAAAATATCTAAACGGGCGACAAACTGTGGATTATAAAAATACGTAAATGGGGCGACTACATGTGGGAGATAAATAATTTAAGTAAGCAGTGAAAAAATTAGATCACACAAAAAATTAAAAAATTGGCATATATTTTATTTTAAAAAGGCGACTCTTAACCTAATCAAGACGATAAAAATGTTGGGCAGCTTAAATCAGTTATTAATTTATATATTAGTTGCCCACTCAGTATTTCTGTCACACATTTAGAATTTTTACTGAAATTTAATGTCACCCATTTTCAATATTTGTAGTCGCCCTCAGTTTGTCGCCCACTTAGTATTTCAGTAGGTACGCTTTAATTACCTGCTCATTATTTTTGATAGCCAAAATGGGAATTTATTTTTACCCGATTAAATACTACTCATACTTAATTACATTAAAGATTTTTGAAATAACTTTTGCTATGTAGGTTGGTATTCAATTAATTAAAACAAATAAGACGGATCAAAACTAAACTAAATACAGTCGAAAAACTGACGTTTTTGAAATGATTGTCGTAGGTAGTATGTAAAAACGAAATATCAATCAAATAAACCAGCTTACCACTGGCTAGACATGTGAAAGAAATTATAGACTACGGAGAACAGAACGAAGGTGAAGGCTATTAATTAATTAATGATATCACCACATATTATTATAAAACAAAGTCCCTCGCCGCGTCTGTCTGTCGGTCTGTTTAACTAAAAAACTACTGAACGGATTTTCATGCGGTTTTCACCAAATGATAGAGCATTTTTCGTGGAAGGTTATAGTGTAAAATAAGTTCAGGTTTTATGTAAATTGGTAGAAATAAAACGATAATTGTTGAACAAGTCGGCAAAAATTAAGCCGACTGGGAGCTTGCATCGAAAACGCTGCATAAACCTTTCGAGCTATAACAAAATAATGTATGATGGAATTGTTCATTTTTAATAGATCTACAAAAAAGTCCGCGATGGCATATATCTATCTTTTTTAAGAATAGCTTACTATACCCATTTTATCTTCTAAAAAAATTGGTCACTTACAATGCGGTAATTTGGAAAGCTATTTAGAAGAATTCAGTATTAATCCTTATCAATTTAAATACGATAGTTACCTTAAGCATTTTATGCACATTATTTTACCCTTCTACACCATACCATTTAAATGAATATCTTAGCAGTTATCGTAAAAAATTAACGCGTGCGAAAATAAATTCAAGCACGTTTCTTACACCGATGACGGAACGGGACTGAAACAAACGCTGATGGATGTTGTTGGAAGGTCGCATTTGGCAAAAAAGGGAGGACCCGAAGCGAAGCGAGGGCGGGTCGCTAGTAATTAATATTATAAATGAAAAATAACATGTGTTTTAAAATCATTTGGAGAAGCACTGCAATGCACATAAATTATTGGCCCATTTAATTAAAATTGCCCTAATCAAGCTTCAATTGTGTGCGATGACACTGAAAAATATATCATTTACTTTTCTGCCATTCAAGGTAAAGTACTATCATACCCTAATAGCGTATCTCACAAAAATGAAATCTACATTTTCAATGATGATTTTTCTATTATTTTTCACGAACATCGATGCTCTCGAAAATATATATTGGAAAGCATATGCGACTGTGGTAATTAAAAGCAAAGATGATTATATTAAAAATCTCGTTCGTGTCTGTTGTTAAATGTTTTTTTTTATCTCAGCCTCAACTTGTGCGTTCTGGTGGTTATCCCGTAGAAACACACTACGTTCATACGCAAGATCGATATATATTGAAGCTGTATAGGATACCACGAGGGGTGAAGGAACCTAACGAGGTTGTTGGTAAGAAGAAGGCGGTAGTTCTGGTCCATGGTGTATTTGGAAGCTGCGACAATTACATCATCATGGGACCAAATAAGAGCCTTGGTAAGATTTAGCGCTTTAAGTATACAATAAATAATAAACAGCCTTATACATTACTATACTAGCTCTTGCCCGCGACTTCGTTCGCGTGGACATTTGGAAAATTCCTAGGAACCCTTGAACGGGATAAAAAGTATCGCGTGCATTCCAAATCCGCTCAACCGTTTTTACGTGATTGAGTGATCTAAACATTCAGCTTTTGAATTTATAATACTTATTAAAAAGTAGGTAGGATATATATTAGTACATTACGATATTAGTGCGTAAGGATGTTATAACCAATACGCACACGTATATCGTACGACGTTTTTTAACACATTTGCGAGGAAACAGAAAAAAAATACGCCAAAACTACATTTTCGGAAAATGACTTGGCATTTTTCATGTTTTTCCACTTCAAGAAATTTTCATACGTGGTTATGTATCTGTCCTTGGATATTGACGGCAGCAAGCTGTCGCATGCGGTTCGCGCTTCTGTTAGTATATCCGGTGGAGTTGAAGTAATATATTGCTCATCTTCATTATTGAAAGTTGTCATTTTTTGATATTCACAATACAAGTACAAAGAAAAGAAAATTTCAGAAAAATGGCGCGAGGATTATTTTCTGCCGTGGCTGCGTGAAAATGTTAGCAAAGACGCTAGAGCATGCAGCCAAGTTTTTAAATTACCAAATAAACTGTTTTTATTTTTATTTTAAATAAACTCAGTCTGTGAATGCACACTGTCTACTGACTGGCGCCGCGCGGCGATTAGTTCGAAATTTGAATAGCAGAGTCGTGCGGCGGCGATCAGTTCCATATTTGAAATGGCAAATAATACTGTTATGGAATTTGTATGGACTATAACTTAACTATTTGCTTTGGTAACACACGCGTTTTTTATGACCCGCTTTACATATTTAAAACCGGTGGAATTACATCAGCTTTACGAGCAAGGGTGTTAAAAACATATTTCCAATTCATACCCGTTCCCGTTTTATTCCTGTTTCCGTTCCCGTATTATTTTTCCATAAAATTTTTAACCCCATTTCACAGTCCCTTAGGGGTTGAATAATATCCACCAGGTCAGTCGTGTTGGACTCCAATATAAATGTCATTTTCACAATAAACATCCCATAAAACCTCAGTAAAGACATCCATTCCATCGGACTACCAAGACGTAGGAATCTGCGCCACCGTTTTTTGGTGGATATTAAGCGGGAGTCTGTGTTTCCTGATAGGTAGGTTTTGATCAATTTTGATAAATTTTAGCATGATCTCTGCGGACACTTGTAAAAACTAAACGGAACAGAAAAAAAAAATTGTCCTATCACACGATGAAATCAGGGGAAAATAACGTTTTTTTTATTTTCGGATATAATGCACTTAACAGTCAGATAGAATATCGAATAAGAAATAATATTTTGTATGACACATATGTACTTAAACGCAAAATTGAAGGTGATAATTGAAGATTCTTGGCTAACTCCATATTAAACGCGCCTGAAACACACCTGAAACGTGACAAGTGACGTCACAACTCACATATTTGTATAGAGCGTTTTCGGCAGGAGCCTGATGCGTGCTAACTTCAAGTAACTATACCACGAGAAAAAAACGCAAGAGAAAAGTTTCAATATTACAGTTGATTTTCTAACATTATACTTTTGATTTTGATAAAAAAAAACTTGTTGCATATTCCCTTTGGGTGAGTGAATAGGTCGCGGGTGAAAAGGTTACATCTAGGCGCGTCTCATCGTAGATAGCATCGCTTATCTTACCTATAGATAGGTATATCATAAAAACACACATCCAAGATTTCTGGAAGCTCCATGCCACTTCCGCTTTCTTGGAATAAGGAATATTATATTTATTTTACTTTATATAAGTTTTTTACAAGCTTTTATTTTATTTCACTTGTCCGGTGTCCGTCCGCCGTCCGTCTTGACAGTAAGCTTTTAAAAGCATAGGTACATAGATGGTCCCTAGATGTTATTCAATATTCATTTATTGCAAGTCACGAGTTGGAATGGGTGTTACAATATTGGTATGTACAAGTGACGCCCTGCTAGGGCACAGCAAACATGAGGGGCAACTATCGCCTCTTACTTATAAAATTAATTTCCTTAAGTACCTACCTAAACAGTATTCAAATCAACACATGCATATAAACTAACAGTGACAACTTAACTACTATTGCAAAAAGTACTTTGATATTGTATAATAGTTTGATATAATATATATCTAATTAACATTCATTATTATGTTGTTCCAAGTATAATCAATATATTATTTTATATTATTGTTACTGTACCAATATCTAGTAGGTAGAGTCTGGTCAACGAAAGATGAACCGGAAATGGAGGCGCCACTTTCCCTGTTAAATTAACGTTTAGAGGTTAAGTTATTGGAAATGACTGAATTGGTTAAGTTATTGGAAACACAATAATGCGCCTATTATTACGTTTTATTTGGGTAAACCTTTGTTGTTATTTATTCTCAGTGACAAGTTATTTCTAGTGCATTCTAGACTTATTATTGGTAAATATGAAATGTGTTACCTACATTCGATCTATTGGATACAATAAGCTATACCTCGCAAACCTGTAAAATCAAATCACTATCCTCCGTGGTATAACTCGTGTCTTTATTAAAATGTTGAGGGAAAAATGTCTAAAACTATCTGTGGAATTTTTTAATTAGCATAGGATTATCTAGTGTTATACATTAAGTTATTTGTCTGTTATTTTCCCAAATACAATAAAATAAATATAAAAAAAAATTGAACCTTAAAATAAGGCGCAAAAGTCCATTAAGTTCCATTTCCGAGTCTCATCTTTCGTTGACCAAACTCTAGTTATCAAAATTTTGATTAGATGTGACGAAAAGTTTTTTTTAATAAGAGTTGTTTTTAGCTTTTCTTCTCGCGGACGCCGGATACGATGTGTGGCTAGCTAATCTACGAGGCAATCTCTACACATACCATGAACGGTTGACTAGAAATGATCCGACCTTTTGGGACTACAGGTACTTAATCTTAACAATAATTACCTATGTAGGTCACTAGTCACTACACACTACACTACAGATATTTTACAATAATAATTACCTATAACTGTCATACTTTATTGCTGTACCCAAAAGTTGTGTCAATATTTCCACAGTATGGATCAGCACGGCAACTACGACGCGCCGGCGATTATCGACAAGATCTTAAAGGAGACTGGGCTACCTCGTGTCCTGTACGTCGGCCACTCCATGGGTTGCGCTGTTCCTCTAACTATGCTGGCGCAGCGTCCAGAATACAACCACAAGTTGGTAGCCTTCGTGGGCTTGGCAGCTGCAGTGTATGAGGACAACATGAAGGGCTTGGCCAACTTTGTTGGGAATAGCCTAGATTTGCCAGTCAGTATTGTAATGTGTTTAAGGGGCCATAATAGGAAAAAATGGTTTGCGGGGGGTCATTTTTATATACAAAGTTGTAGCAACAAAAAAACATACGACAAGCTAAAGAGATTCTATAGTAGCTACAAGTATTAAATTGCGTATTAACCTCACAGATAATTAATAAATCAGAATATCATTTTTCATCAGTTTGCTGACCAAGTATTTGTTTGCTTGCCAAATTATTAAAATGCTGATTTCCTTGCTAACCTTTTAGATTAAAATAAAAAAAAACTTCAATGTGGTACATATACTTGGTGGTGGTGGTGCCTAGTATAGTAGCTTGTTTTTTTTTACTTTATTTTGATTGAATAATAATTATCAAAATCGTTTCTTTTTTCAAAGACGTTTTTGGCAAAGTTTGATATTAAAGGGATGTCGACGCCACCGAACATCATTAAATTCGGGAGTGACTTCTGCACGGCAACACAGCTTAATTATGAGATCTGCATGATGATGAGTTTTGCAGTCATCGGCGAGGACTACGAGCAACATAATAGGGTAAAGTAAAATAAATTACTTTTGTCTAACTTAGGGCGGATACGATCAAGCGAGAATAAATAATTATGGGTAGTTTTATAATTATGCATTATAATGGTTGACATATCGAAGGCTTAATAAATCAAATGAATTATTTATCGAAAATCAGTTTTCTGCATAGTTTTTACATCATGAACAAAAACATCTAATTACATTAGTAATGGCCATGCCATCTCTTTTTCCTTTTTTCTTAGGTATTTCCAAACTAGCATCGGGATCTTTCAATATTTCTTTTTGTTATAGTTTGCTCTTTTACTAAAAATTCTGTTGTTTTTTTAAGAAGTTTTATGAAATTTCATTAAAATATCTAGGTAGGGTACTGGTTGTTCAAGATGCAAAAAACTATGCAAAATATAGATTTTGGATAAATTAATTAATCATTCGATTTATTGAGCGATCGATATAAACCATTCGATATTTTGAACGTTCGATTATAAGAACGTTCGAGATTTTTTACCGTTCGATTGATTTTCGATCATTTAATTTTGGTATTCGATATGGCGTAGGTAACCCTATAATTTAAACAATAAATTCCCATTTTGGGTATCAAAAATCAAACTCAAAGTCAAAATAAGCTTTATTCAAATAAACTTAATTATTAAGTACTTTTGAATCGTCTATATTTTCCTACCACCCGTTCCAGACTGTATACCTACTCTGTATACGCTAGAAATACTGCATATAGCGAGCGTATGTATGGCGCGACGGACTGAGGGCGACTACAAATATTGAAAATGGGTGACTTTAAATTACAAATTGTGTAACTAGTTATTCAGAACGGGTGACCAAATTTCTGTTTAGGCAACAACCTTAGGGCACACAAAACAAATTTATTTTATTTAAAAAAGGCGACTACCTATTAACCTAATCGATATAACAGAAATACCATGTTGGGCAGCTTAAAACAGTTATATAGTATACCTACTTGGAATAATAATTGCCCACTCAATATTTTTGTCACCCATTTAGATTTTTCACTGTTAACTTAAATTATATATCCCACCCACATGTAGGTAGTTGCTCATTTTACGTATTTTTTGTTATCCACAGTTTGTCGCCCATTAAGGTTTTTTTTCGTCAACAAAAAAAAACCGCTGCCGGGTTTAGTATTTAAGTATCCCATTAACCATCACCTTTATTATTTCCAGTCACCCAATCAAAAATATCCTAATTATGGGTAGTATTTAATCGGCGGGCTGATTATCTAATTAGAAACCACCTAGCGACCGGTCTCATTTGACAGATAAATGTGATACTTTGCTGCTTTTTCTTGGGGTAAAAAAAACATACTAAAGAAAAGTAGCAATGTATGTCAAATGAAACCAGTCGCTAAATAGTTTCTATTTAGATAATCAGCCTGCGGGTAACAATAAATTCCCATTTTGCTAGCTGGGGTATGTGTTGCCAATGATGACGGCAGTGAAACGTGGTCGCTAACTGTGGGTTTCATAAGATGGCTCAAGGGTCACCCAGAGTGCAATGGAGATAGCCATGCTCGGCGTTTCCCTGCGTAATCGAATCAGAAATGAGGGGATCCGTAGGAGAACTAGTAGGTAACCGACATCGCTTGAGGAATGCTCAGCTGAAGTGGTAGTGGGCGGAACACACAGCTAGAAGAACCGGTGACCGTTCAGACGAAAATGTGCTAGAAATCTAGAATGGCTGCTGCGCACCGGACGAGACGCTTCGTGCATAGATTAATAGAGTCTGTCCAACCAGTAGACAACGATTATAGGTTGCTTGTGAACTTCGAGCATCGCGGCTTCGTACCGAAGCCCGTCTTACTCTAAGCTTGTGAATAATGATCATTATCCTTGTTTATTGTACGTGAAAGCGAGCTCATTTCGACGCTGCACAAACGTCATTTTTGTATTGATAAATGGTTCCGACCATCGTGTCCATCGTTTCGGCAGCGCCACGGTCTCCGATTGGCGTGAAAAAATATCACCATGTAGGTCGATTTTTTGCTAGTCGGGAAAAAGTAGGTTTGATTTTTTCCCTCCACTGGATCCGAAGATATACGAGGTTTTTTGTGGCGCTGCCAGAACGACGTCGTTCTGGCAGAGCCACGGCTATATCTCTTTAATTACAAAAGCTAGAATAAATCTGATTACACGCAGATTTTTGGCTTTTTTTTTCATTTCACACAAGCTAACATCCACCCGTGAATGTCAACAGATTCAGGCGTAATCATGGGTCATTTGTGGCGCTGGCAGAACGACGTCGTTTCAGCAGCGCCACGGCTGAATCTCAGCATTTGGGTTTTTTCCTGGAAACGGTGTGCGTATATATTTAATACCTTCGCCCTAAGGCACGGCAAAAATCGGAGACCGTGGCGCTGCCGAAACGATGGACACCCGTCGTCCGAGCGCTGGCGACTGGCGTCTATGTGACAGCGGTGCCGCATCGTAGAGATATTTTTAGAGAATTGACACACTGAAACTAGCGGCAAATTTAAAATATTGAAACTTTATTCACTCAAAATACTGCGGTGGACCGACGATCTGGTGAAGCCGCTGGATGCGGGCAGCGACGCCGACGGACCGATCGTTGTGGAAATCCTTGGGGGAGGCTTATACACAGCTGGGTGTTGTGCGTAGGGTTGCCAACATGTCTTTGGCGAAATATAGTATTTTTATAATTCAGCTATAAAAAATATAGTACACTTAAAAAATATATAGTATTTAATAGGCATTTTTTTTATAAAAACTATATTTTTTTCACTTTTTGCAATTTTTAACAAGTTTTGGATACTTTTGGAGTCTTTTTTGTATCTTAAGCTTTTTAATCGGCGTTAGCGGCGCACTTGAATTGAACTTGACGCACTTTTGGTTATAGCTACCACTTTCCATAACTAATTTATCTAAGACCTATATTTCTCAAAGAAAGAACAATTTAATATTTTCCTAATGATTACTCAATAAAATCTCAAAACAAAAATAGAGCATTAGCAGACCAACCAATGACCAAACTATCATTTGAAACTTTTGAATTTGATATTGACAAGTTCGGAATGCAATAAGACAGATACATTCAGAATTCAGATACGATATACACTACACGCTATCGAATCAGTCAAGCAATGCACGATCACAAATCTAAAAAAATAAGATTTGTTTCGATATTGAAAATATAGTATTTTTGCGTACTATATATTTCTTCAACATTATATAGTACGCAGACCCGAAATATAGTACAATACTATATATTATAGTACGGTTGGCAACCCTAGTTGTGCGGCCGATATGATGATGATGATGAGTGGCCGTCAATAGATAACAAAAAATATGCATGTACATTTTTGTGTCTTCACAGGAGATGACTAAAATAATATTAATGAGAGTTCAACCAACATCAGCTCAGACTTTGTTACATTACGCGAAAATTTCAGCAACAGGTAAGTAGTCTTTAAAATAACCCTAAATTAATATGTTTCAAAACTTCTTCCCCTATTACAACAATGGTAAATTATTGTAGTTAATTTACTAATCTTTTATGAAATATGCCCCTGATTACCTGTGTAGCCGTCGCCTATGTATACTATTTACTCTATCAGTATATTATTATACTGTGATCCATCTCCATAGAGTAAATTTTAACCATGGAAAGTAATTTGTATGGAATGTTCAATATTCTACTTTCCATGGTTAAAATGTACTCTATGACGATGGATCACAGTATTTACCATGCGTGTTTGTAGCCGTCGTCTTCTTACTGTGATTGTCTGTGATCCATCAGTATTTAATCAGGGGACTATTTCATAAAATATTATGAAATAGGGCCTATTTATTTACCATAGTATGTAGAATTATGTTTTATAATCTTCGATCAAGAATATCCTAGATAACGCTTCACGAGCCAAAACAGTACGCAAAAATGGCACCTTAAATAGCGTCCCACTTACTAACTTGGCGCTTATTTTGTACATAATCACCTCTTATTTTTACAAACTCACATTTTATATCACTTATTTTGTACAAAATAAGCTTATTTTGTACAAAAACATATCTTTTATCACTTTGTGCAAAATAAGCGCCCAGTTTGTAAGTGGGACGCTATTTGAGGTGCCATTTTTGAGACTCTGACCGGACATCTATGATATTCTTGATCTAAGTTCATAATAAATAAAAACTTCGGCAGAGGGGAACGCTTCGTAATGGCCACTCTTTCTGCTACAGAAGCCCGTCTTACTCTAAGAAAAAACTTAATTCTATCCTAATCTACTTACCTATGGTAAATTATTATAAATTCTTTTATGAAATATGCACCTGATTAAATACTGATGGATCACAGTATTTACCAAGCCTGTAGTCTTTGCAAAACACATTAAATATTCAAAGGGAAAAGTCACTATGAAATGTAAAAACATGGCTGCATAAACTGTAATTTTTTACTTTATTCGAAATTAAAAAAGCGAAATGTCAACTTGTCATTGACAGCTGACATTTGGTTGACAGAAACCACAGATTATTTCGTGAACAAGGACATGCAGATTTTGAATCACTGATTCAAAAATTAAAAAGATACAACTTTAAATAAATACCTATTTTAAATAAACAAATCATAAAATTATGAATGAATGAATATTACAACTTTTTCAGGAGTGTTCACTTCTTGGGAAGACGGGTTCCACGGGAGAGTGAAGCCTTACAACCTATCTAAAGTTAGAACGCCCGTATCTCTGTGGTATGGAGAGAACGATCTATTATCGGAGAAATCTGTACGTACCTACCTACTATCCCCGCACTAATGCACAGAGAAATGCACAAAGAAAAGAAACAGAATTATTAGTATATTGGGGTTTTTTGGTTAAATATGTATACGTAATAATTAACATTACTTATCACCAAATTTCAAGTTTATAGGTCAATTAGAAGTTAAATTATAACCGCGCATACCGTTGTTTAACGTCGATGATTGACTGCGTACTTTAATGACAATTTTTTTTATGATTTAATTACAAATGTATAGTTTTCAGATTTTTCCCTGTACTTAGGGTTGCCAACCGTACCATAATATATAGTATTGTACTACATTTCGGGTCTGCGTACTATATACTGTTGAAGAAATATATAGTACGCAAAAATACTATACATTTTCAATATCGAACGCTAAGAAACAAATCTTATTTTTTTTAGATTTGTGATCGTGCATTGCTTGACTGATTCGATAGCGTGTAGTGTAGGTATATCGTATCTGAATTCTGAACGTATCTGTCTTATTGCATTCCGAACTTGTTAATATCAAATTCAAAAGCTTCAAACGATAGTTTGGTCATTGGTTGGTCTGCTGATGCTCTATTTTTTTGAGATTTTATTGAGTAATCATCTGCAAAATATAAAATTGTCTTTCTTTGAGAAAGGTCTAGGTCTCAGGAAAATTATTTATGGAAAGTGGTAGCGATAACGAAAGTGCGTCAAGTTCAATTCAAGTGCGCCGCTAACACCGATTAAAAAGCTAAAGATACAAAAAATCCAATCCATTTTGAGATGAATTCTATTGGAAGTCGTCGTGAAGGCACACTAAAAGTAATTCATGGATGTACGACCCTTCTCCGAAGAATGAGTATAAATTGCATGGCACCTAAAGTCTATAATAAAATTCCGTTAAATATCAGATCGATTCAAAACAATAACAGGTTTAAAAGTGCACTCAATGGCTTTCTTGCAGAAAAAGCTTACTACGACATACGATCTTTTTTTGATGACAAAATATAATTAATAATTAAAAATTGTTACTTCAATACTGACATCTACTTGCCTTTTTATTCTCTTATATATATATTCCTTAAAAATGACTAAAATGATTTTTTAATGAATTTTATGAACTAGAATGACCAAGTAATAATATTAATTTTAATTTAATTTTTATCAATGTTCGTATACCTTAAGGTGAATCATGGCTGTACCTTTTTTATATGTGACATCTTGTAATACCCATGCTTATGAACTAATAAATGATTTGATTTGATTTTTTTTGAAAAGAGTCCAAAAATATCCAAAAGTTGTTGAAAAATACAAAAGTGAAATAATAAAGTTTTTATAAAAATAAATAAATAAAAATATATATTTGCCTGTTAAATACTATGTATTTTTTAATTGTACTATATTTTTTATAGCTGAATTTGAAAAATACTATATTTCGCCAAAGACATGTTGGCAACCCTACCTGTACTTGTAGTATAAGACGATATTATTTGCCAAATTACAAAGTTCTAGGTTAATTACCCTATGAATTTTGTATGAGTATGCCGATATATGCGTTTTTTTGCAGCATAAACGGCTGTAACATTTTTTAAGTAAACTTAGAAGTTTGATTTTTTCACAGCATCAAGAGTCTATAGACTTGATTCTATGATTTTAATTTCAACTCGATACCTCTACGCGTTCCCGAGATGAAGGGTATTGACAGACAGACAGACAGACGGGCGGACGGACGGACAGACAAGACAGACGGACAACAAAGTGATCTTATATGGGTTCCGTTTTTTTTCTTTTGAGGTACGGAACCCTAAAAATACATTTCAGCCATTTTTTTAAATGTCGCAAAGGCGGGGTCTACACCTCTACAGCTCACAGAGCCACTAGTATTATTATTATTAGTACCACAGAATAGATAATAGTACTAACGTACAGAAGTTGCACTCCGAAAAACCGTTTAAATAAATTGCGACTCTTGCTCCGACACAATAAGGTGCAATTCAGGTCGCACAGCGCTCCATTCGCTCCAAAACATTCACTTAGTAGTTGCCTCTCTTTCTATCGCGTAGGTCTTATCTTTTCTGATTTATGAAATTTGTCCTCTCAGAGGACGCAGAGCGGTTCAGACTCGCGCGCGAAGTGACAGATCCCTGTTAGTACCATAAAGTTAATATACCTAAGTATATACCTAAGTATATTAACTTTATGGTTAGTACTTAGAATAGTTGTATTTAAAAAAAATGCTTTTTCAGCAAATCCTTCGGTTGGCACGGGAGCTGAATGAAACTGGGACATTACATTCGGTGAGACCAGTATCTGGATGTCCGAAGTTCAACCATATAGACTTCATATTTGCAAAGGATATTGCAGAGCTACTGAATAAACCGCTGGTGGCTCATATCAATGATTTGTACAAAGAGTTCGATAAATAAGTAGTGAAATAAATACCGCGTTTTAATTAACACCTCATGCCTCTCCCACACCTTCGTCTATAAGCACAGCACGACAGGGTTGCCAGACGAGTGAATTATCGTACCGGTATTCGAAAATTATCGTACCGGTATTCGAAAATTATCGTACCAGATGAAAAAATATCGTATACACTTCCAAAGTGGTAAAATGTGTGTCCCGTTCCGTCCTCCCCCGTTCTAACTTCTAACTTTTAAAATAAGAGAGTGAAAAATCAAAAAAATATACCTACCTATATGCTGTAGATCTTAATAAACACTTTCAACGAAAATTGGTTTGAATGAGATATAGGTATTTAGAAGTTTTAGAGATATAGCATATTTGTCAAAACCGCAAATATAGCTTTGTCATTTATACAAACTCTATGAAAAACCAAGTTATTTTTGCAGATGAAAAATAATAGTGGTATTAAATAAGGTTCGATATTATGGTATCTACGGAACCTTACTGCAAGTGGCCCGACACGCGCTTGGCCGGTTTTTAATTAGGTTGCTTTCGTGTTTGTTTGTCCACTTGCAAACGATTTTATACTAGTTTCCCGATAAACATAGATCAGAAACATAAATCAGAACATAGATCAGAACTTTAAACATAGATCAGAACTTTAAACATAGATCAGAACTGAAAAACAATGCAATATTATGGTGTCATTAAGCTGATCTGATGATGGAGCCGGAAGTAAGCCACAGGAACTCTCTGATAAAACCATACAACAAACAACCCCATCTAGTTTGGGCTGGTTAGAATCGTCTTGAAGAGTAATCTGACGGAGTCGAGATCCAGAGTGATGATGAAGCCGGTTAAAATAATTTCTCCCATAAATATTTATAATCCTATAGATACAGAAATTTTAATCCTGAAAACGTGTGGCGCTTGCAAAAGACAATTTATTGATGATAAGATAAACCTCGGTATGGCCCGGCTGCCGGCCACATTCAAGTCTTATATTTACACACAGATTACAGGGTTCCCTGTTCAATAGTTACAGGAACGAGCACGACCACTATCGTTTTTACGCCACCATCACATTACTTCTGCGCCATATCAGCAAAAATTGGCGGCCTGACCCATTTACCATTTGGGGGTGTGGCATACTTTTGATTTTGATATTCTGCGGTGCTTGCCAAGCATCGCTCCTAGACGATCAAAATGTGATTGACAAGCCGAAGCAATTTTAATGATTGACAAGCAGTTTTGATCGTTTAGGGAGAGCATTAGGGTTTCTAAGGCGAATCCTACACGCATGGTAAATACTGTGATCCATCAGTATTTAATCAGGGGCCTATTTCATAAAAGTATGGTGCTATAATAATATAATAGTGAAGTCTAGAGCATTCAACATTCAACAGTGATGTAGTAAGCTGAAAAATTGTGTTGGGTCACACACAGAATACATTCATAATCTCTCCCAGTAAAGTCTCCTTCATGCCTTTCTGTTAGAAAGCTCATAGGTTATGTGAAATCATCGATATTTGTATCTCCTTCTTATATTATTTTTGTTAAATATGTAGATTATTATTTATATATATTATATATATCCATGTTTTTATTTATATTATATGTATTAAATTATATGTTATGTATGTTGTATTTATTAATATTTTACCCTATGTACCGCCTTCATTGATATCTGTTTCCTAAAGGTTGACTGGGAGATAAAGCTTTTAGCATTAAGTTCGCCTTTTGTAACATTTTGTTGGAAATGTACAATAAAGTTTGATAAATAAATAAATAATAGTACAAGTGTGTTTGGTGAAATCTTAGGGTGAAATTGTAGAAAAAAGAAACAAGAAAAAAATGGGTAGGTACCTTCGTCCGCGATTGGATAACAAAAAGAAATTAATGCTTCTATTAGATGCTCAACAAGACTCTTATTATATTATTGGATGAAATCAAAGAAAAAATTAACTAAGCTCCACACAACTTGCTTTCCGACTGACCCGACATACATATTAGTCTATGGACCCGACGACAAAAATCCCGACGATTTCCACAGGGCGAGTAGGCAGGCGAGTCGAATAGGTGGTAGGTAGGTAGGAGAACAACTCGGCCAAGCGACTACTACCACAGTTTAACAATATAGCTCTGCTAACTGCTACTACGGCTGAGCTACTACGCTCCCGACTCTCCGTAAGAGACAACTCGACTAGCTCTGGGGCGTTACTATGAGCTGTTATAGCAGGGCTGAATAGTTTCTTATTTGCTTACCATCAGCAAATAAGAAACCGTTTAGTTCAAAAGCAGGCTTTAAAGGACTGCTTAAGGCCTGCTTTCATATTAACCGTTGAGGTCATAGTACGAAAAAGTAAGGCAGTTCAATATAAGCCATGCTATATAAGAGCTCATAGTAGGGCCCCAGTACTGGGCCCTTTACTTGTCCTTTTGTTTACATTGGTCGAGTTCGCTAGCTTTTTATCGCTCGCTACTCGACTCAGGCGTCTACTTGCAGTCTTGCACAGAACACTATTACTCCTAGCGGAGAGTCTACTTGACTATTGTAAACTAGGCTTTAGTTTAGGGATTAAGAAAACCAAAGTCAATTTGACTTTGATTGATTGTATTGACATTGACAAGTTGGTAATGGTGCGGTCAAACTGGAATGGATATCTTTCCGGCCTTAATTTTTAACTAAAATTAATTATCTACTTCTAATGATTAAATAATTACCAAAAACTCATAATTAATAATTCATGAAGTTTAATATTTTTCTAATAAAGTCTTAATAAATCATACAAAATGGATTTACATCGGCCTGTTGATCCTAACAAGGTAATTATGAGATCCTAATTTATAAGGTTTCTGTATACATAATGAAGTGTTTTGAAGTAATACAACTCTTTAATTGTTCCGTAGACGTACGAGGAGTTGACCTCAGAAGAGAAATTGAGGTAAGTTTTGCATATATGCCTGAGATTTTACTTTTAATTATAACCATATGATTTGCTTATTATTACTACTAAGTACCAATCATATGGGATTTCCAAGTTATCCTTTATCTACAAGAGTTTAACTTGTGTTAAATAAAAGAGTTGCATCAAAACTTATACAACAGTTTCAGTAGTTTTACATTGTATTTGATTAATGTTTATCTTGTTCGGAATTCGGAAATTTGATAAGATAATGATCCGATGAGGCCTAGCCCAGTAGCGTGTATAGTAACATGAATGTTTCAACTCTGACCACAGTAAAACAAAGATATCTTACATGTTTATTTCAAAAGATTTAATGTTTAGATGTTATATGTAGTGGAAATCAGCACAGTTGGGTTAATCCAAATGTGTTGGATTTTCCCTACATACAGTAATTGGTTGACCTATACATATTTTCAAACATTCTACCTAGGTAATCATTGTATTGATTATATTAAGAACTGTAGGTACTGTATTAATTGTATGTTGTTTAAAAAATAATCTAATAGTAATCGCCACAAGGTTGACACTGCTTTTGAAAAGCAGTACTATGTGCTGTTTGATAGGTTATTATTCTTTTATTATCTATTCGAAGCCCTTTCAGCTCATCATGTCAACTTCTCATAATGTCAACCGAACAAAAAATGCACATTTCTTATAACGTCAACTTCTTAGAATGTCAACTTCTCAAAAAGACAACTTCTCGAATTGTCCACTTCTCACAATGACAACTTCGCATTTGGTCAACTTCTCATAAAGTCAACTCTTGTCAACTTGTTAGTCTAATCTTTTTTTAAGAAATTTGTACTGTATTATTTCTTTTTTTTGTGTGTTAAATAAATCTTTCTATCTATCTAATAGTTGATGGCGATTGGTGATAAATATATGACTTTTCTTATTAAATAGCCATTAAAAGTACAAATAACGAAGAGTTGTCATTTTGCGAATATATCATTTAAGAGTTGACTTTATGAGAAGTTGACCAAATGCGAAGTTGTCATTGTGACAAGTGGACATTTCGGGAAGTTGTCTTTTTGCAAAGTTGACGTTATAAGAAATGTGCATTTTTTGTCCGGTTGACATTATGAGCTGAAAGGTATAGATGTAATTATCGAACCTTCTCACAAAATTTCACAAGAATCAGTTGAGAAATGCGAACTTTAGAGAGGAGAACAGACGGAAAGCCGGACAGACATATGAAAGCATTTTTGCCCAAGCTGAAGCAGAGACACTTCACCCACGCTTTCGCGATCGCTTGGCCAATTAATATAATACATGTCTTATTTTTCAGATATGACCATCAAAAGCTTCATGAGATGCACAAAGGCCATGAGTCGATGCATACGACAATGGTCCTCATTCTAATTGGCACGTTAATTGTTGCTCAAATAGTCGTAGTAGAATGGAAGAAAAGGCATTATCGGTCGTATTCGGTGAGTTTTTTTTTTTTTTTTTATCTTTATTTATTTAGGGACTTTTTCGGTGAGATGTTTTACTATTTTTTTACTGTTATTCTTTGTATCTATTGGCGTTAGTAGGGGGTTTTGGGTGGGGCGTGCCCCTGATATATTTTGCACCCTTCAAAATTTATTGACCTTTAAAACTGTTATGCAGTTCTAGCACCCCCCCCTCCCTGCCATCCAGCTTTGCCCCGGAATTGGGGGTCAGGCCTCCCCTAAAAAAAATCTCTAAATACGCCCATGTTTGTATCTTTTGCAAAAGTAAAAGTTATTGCTGTTGACACTTGATGTGTCAGCCATTTTGATTGTCCCTACTGATGAATAAAGAGGATGGGCAATAAAACACACCACAGAGCCTAATGGCCAACAATGTAACCAGCCCTACCACGCATTACGGCCAAATACTCATACTCTTATAGTTAAATCCATTTTATATTAAAAAAAGTTGTCAGATTTGACAGAAACTCTATAAAACCGACAGTTTCCTTAAAGTTAAGGAGACCTTCCCCAAGATTACGTAACTCTGTTGCTAACAATTGTCGATTGAAACAGCAGTTACATTGCTGCTTTAAGTAAAATAGTTGTCATATTGATTCATACTAAAGCAGCAATCTAACTGCGATTTCAGATGTCAGAGTTGATTGCAACTTCCATAATCGGGGGGCTGATCTAACGATTTTACCTAAGAAGCCTTCGAGTATTTGGCTTTTATTTGTGCAAATGTAATAGAAAGTATTACTTTCAACAATGCATTCAGACTTAACTGTCATTTATAATGTGTATTACTTTGTTGACAGTTCTTTACAATGGTGGCTATGTGGTCGATACCGGTGCTGATGAGCCTCAAGAACCATTGGTGGAGATTCATCACTGTGTGGACGATATTCACGCTACTCACAGCTCTAGTCATAAGGAAGTCCACGAGGAAGCCCATGACGGTGACAACACCAAGGTCTGTATGATGTTAATTATTATTTTCATAAATCATGGACTATGGGCAACAGCGTCGCTTAAGGCTCGGTTATGCGGAAAGATCTGTCTCTGTCTCTTCTTGACGTGTAAAGAGTATGGAAAATAACCTCACTTCTGCATTTTTTTTATGTCTTTCGTTGTTTTTTTATCATTATCCTTATCCCAATTATCTTTCTTGAATAAATTTATTGGAGCTACTACGTTTCCGCTATTATTTACGCTAAAAATATTAGCGCTTTTGATGATATTCTGTTTTTTTTTTTACAATCATCTGTGAGGTTTATACGCAATTTAATACTTGTAGCTACTAGAGAATCTCTTTAGCCTGTCGTATGTTTTTCTTGTGGCTACAACTTTACGTTTTCTTTATAAAAATATGACCCCCGCAAACCATGTTTGGACCCATAACCAGTTAGACACTGTCCAGAGCTACGCGCGATTTAGACGCGTTTCGTTATAATTGTATAACGAAACGCGTCTAATTCGCGCTCGCTTAGGACCAGCAACGTCAGCAACGCGTGCAAAATTAAGGTGATTGTACCCTCAAGTGGCGCCCTCATTTTAATTAAATTTATTGCTTGCTAAGTACATAATGTATCGAAAATTCAAACGTTGAGATTAAAGTCAAGGTTCTAAAGTTTATTTACAAATAATAACTTCTGTAAAATATAGTTCGTTGTAGTAGTAGTAGGCAAAAGTGCCAAAAGTGGCCACTTTTTGCTCTTTTGCCTTCTACTACTGCAACGAACTATATAGAACCTTAGCTATTCCGGAATTCAGTCCCTGGTCACAACAAATTATCTAAGTCATACGAGGGTAGTTTGATAAGTCCATGACTTTGAAAAGAAGAAATACTTTTTTTTCATAATTTATTTTTGTGTCTTAAAAAGAAACTATCCTTAAGGCATCTTTACACTCCATTTTTTTCAAATTCGGCATAAGATTATTACTTTTGGAAACAAAAAGCTCAAGCGACTTCTACTGTCGACCCTCTCGGCGGCACTCATGACATCAAAACTCATCGAATGAAGATGAATCCTTCCTATTCTCTAGATTCAACCCCAGTGAGATTTTTTCTCCTGTCAAACATGAATAAATGTCTTGGCGGGAAAAGATATTCATCAAGCCAAAGGTGGTGTCTGAAATGGGCCCTCATTTCAGTTACCAGTTTTCAGGCGATTAAAGAAAAAAATAATGGGTTAAAGAGGTAGGAACTTCGTTGGACTGAATACGTAGAGCTACAATAAGATTATGTAGAGAAATAAAACAAAATTGTAACCATTATTATTATTTGAGTGTTAGGGGCTATGCAGCTCAAGATGAGGCTGTAGTCACTGCGACCTAAAAGATCTATTGTAACTCGCCACCTAATTATAGTAACTCTTTGAGCCCAGCGGCTTCCAGGAAGTCTAGTATCTTCCTGGTTTTAAGAGTTTTTATTTCCTCCGGGTCGATAACGTGTCGTCCCAGATGGATACTACGCTTGTGGATTAGAGGTCCACAATCACATAAGAGGTGCTTGGGCGTTTCCTGCTCCTCATTACAATATCTGCAGATGTCAGTATCACTCAATTTCATATGAAATAGGTGTCTGTTTAATTTGCAGTGTCCAGTTAAGGTTCTAACAGTCGCGCTGACGTTCAATCTACTGAGTTGTATAAGCTCATTCGTCCGTCTTTGCGAGTAGCCTTCTACCAAGGCTTTGGAGTGTCTCAGTCCTGGCTGTTTTAGCCAGAATTTCCTCGACTCGTCCAAGAGATTGTCTTTAAGGAGTTGCATAGCCTGGTTTTTTGAGATCCCGCAGAAAGGTTCTGGGCCGATCTGTTGACCTTGCGCTCCAGTTCTAGCAAGCTCGTCGGCTTTTTCATTACCGATGATGCCTGAATGACCAGGGACCCATTTCAGAATAATTTTATTCTTATGTCCCAGTTCATTCAGTTTGTCTACGCAGTCTTTTACCAGTTTCGATCGTATTACATTCGAGTTTATGGCGTTAAGTGCTGCTTGGCTATCTGAAAAGATATAGATGGTCTGATTTGTGTAGTTTCGTTGGCGGTTGGTTTCTGCACATTCTATAATGGCATAGACCTCTGCCTGGAATATTGTGGCGTACTTACCAAGATTAACACTAAGGTTGACTCTTGGTCTCACGCCATATATACCACAGCCTACGTCATGACCCATTTTGGAGCCGTCCGTGAACCAGACTAGGCTTCCAGCCTTACAGGAGCTTTGGTCATCAGACCACATCTCTCTGCTAGGTAGTTCTACTGAGTAATTTCTAGTGAAGTTACAGAGTGGAAGCATGGCATCAGATGTCATTGCAAGTTGTTTGAGTTCAAGCACTGATTCATGTAAAGATCTCAGTGCTTGAGAGTGCCAAGCTACTTTACCAGTGTTGCCCACTCTATAGATCCCCGCTTTCGCCTCCTTCACAATAAACAAGTGAAGTGGCGGTAGGTTAAGCAGAGCATTGAGTGCTGCTCCTGGTGTTGTAGACATGGCCCCCGTTGCCATAAGGCACGCTAATCTTTGCAGACTAGTTAGCTTGTTTATAACTGTCGTTTGAGTTGCTTTTTTCCACCATACTACACAGGCATACGTTATCATCGGCCTGACTATGGCAGTATACATCCACAGGGCAGTCTTGGGGTTTAGGCCCCACCTTGCACCCGCTAAACGACAGCAGATTCCTAAGGCAACTTTGGCCTTTTGGATCACATTATCTATGTGTGTATTCCACGTCAGTTTTTGGTCGATTGTAACGCCCAAATATTTGGCTTCCGTGGAAAATGGTATGGGAGTTCCCTTAATAGTAGGCGTTTTAAGTTTGTCTAACTTACGCTTCCTAGTAAAAGGGACTATTATTGTTTTGTTCGGGTTTACCGACAGACTGTTCTCAGTGCACCATTTATTGATGACATTGAGAGACCTTTGAAGTATGGATGATACAGTGCTCTGACAGGGGCCTATCACGCATGCCACCACATCGTCAGCATAGCCCTGTATATCCAGGTCCTTTTGAGAGGCTTCAATCAATAGTTGATCGACAACAAGTGACCACAATAGGGGCGATAGTACACCCCCCTGTGGGCATCCTCTTGTTATTGTTATAAATTGTAACCATGCTATTTGTTTTATCTCAAAAAGGGATAATGTTTAATTAAAACCAACAGTTCAATCAACGTAATAACAAGAGTTGTATTTCACATTATTATGATTCACAGTATTCCAACACATTACCTGGCTTTTAGAGAGTATTATAGTATTTCCTTATTCAATAATAAATGAGATCGTTCCTGTAAGCTTGCCTTGCAAAAATCTACCACGCTACGCGCCAGTTTATTACATTAGCTGTTAACTGTCAACTTGACAGTGACAGCTCACTATGACGTATAGCTATAGAGTTATAGACTATTATTTATGTTCCGTTACAAAATATTCCGAAAAAAGTCTTTCTTCATTAAAAAGTCATGGACTTATCAATCCACCCTCGTACTAGCTTCCATTAGTTCTCTGCAGCATTTTTATTTGAATTCCCTTTATTTCAGATTGGTGTACAAATGGTTCTACCTCATATACAAGCTGAGTTGTGTATTTGGAGTATTCGGTTACATAGTGATGATGCTTACATTCCTAGGTAAGTAATCCAGGTAAGAAACCGGTTAAAAAAAAAACCGGTTTTGGCTCCATTCTTGTACGAACCAGTGTTCTTGCAGTATTATCAGAAACCTTGTTTAAAAGCAAATAAATGATTTCTAATTTCTAACTAAGATCTATTTTTAATTATTGAAAAAGCTACAAATGTAATTTATTTAACATCACTTTACAGTGTGGGGCTTAGAGTCTCCAAAACATATCATATTAGTTTATTTACTTTGATTTTACGTAATTTATGGATGGCCCCTAATAATATAGTGCAAAATGTTCTGATTTCTAGGGTTGAACCTATTGTTCGGGCACAAACCGCAGCCGTGGATGGACGTGGCGCTGATGTGTTTGTTCTATGGACTGTACTTTGGCGTGTTGGGGCGCGATGTGGCGGAATACTGCGCCGACAAGATGGCCGCCAATATAGGGGTAACGTTTAGTTATTTTATAACTACTAAAGAAAATTACATTCGAGTCTTAGGCCGCGTTTCCATTTTCAAGAAAACTTCAGTAAAATGTGTCCCACAGCCTGTCAGACAGTAGTTATTCCTAAAGTAGACGATATCGAAACAGCAAAAGATCGAGATAGATCGGAGGCCAAGTAAGTCAATATCGACCCCTTGGGGTAGAAATCAGTTTCCCAAGGGTCGCCAATTTCGACCCCCTTTACATAAACGAATTATTAATTATATTTGATAGGATTTTTAAAGGAATTTGGCTATGGGGGTATCAGCTCAGGTATCAGTTCATTTTGGAAAAGGGTTCTCTTGCCCAAAATAGTTTAGGAATCTTACAAGTTAGTGTTACTAATACCAAATGCACTGGCCACAGTTTGTCAAGACCTAAATGAGGATCAGTACCGATTTTTGTTAAGTGGCTTATCAAAAAGCTTATGCCACTACATGATTAACTTGTGAAGAAATTTTTACGATATCTCTTAAACCTGAAATGTTATACGAGCTAAAACACTGTTATTTTGGGGCGTCCTTATGACGTCATCGAGACGTACGCGAACCTTATGTCGTACGTGATAAATCACATATTGCATTGAGCTTGGCATTTTCTTCAAAACCTTTATAACAATTCTGAACGGATTTAAAAAAATATTTCAAAAACATTCTTAGGGTGACCCCAGACCTACCGGTTTCTTTTCTTTGCTTTGCTGTTTAGACCGCCGGCCAACTAGGGTTATTTCAATCTATCGCATATCGGGACCAGACCAAATTGACAAAATAGCCATTAGCTGTCTGGGTTGCGAAGTAGGAAGCTTATGGGAGATATGCCACCCTGAACATGGTCTCCGATTGCTAAAAATAAATCGATCGCATATTTATATAAATTGTGAACAGGGTTGTGTGGCATCATTACCTACCTGAAGAATTTTTTTGTGTTTTCATAACGATCGTTTAAGGAACAAAGCTCACAAGAACATACATATACATATGTGAAATGTACTTAGATTGAAAATATGCGATAGATTGAAAATGAGCCTCTTGGCCGGCGGTCCATTGCCGAACAGCAAAGCAAAGAAAAGAAACCGGTAGGTCTGGGGGGACCCTTAGCTATGGAACTTATTCATTGCAAACAAAATATGCAAGTTGCACCGCCCGCCCGCCCGCAAAAATATGCACACGCACACCACAAAATATAAGTGCACAATACCTGCATTTAGCAAGACAGCAACACACCTTGCACCTTCACCAATTAGGCTACTCTACACGTGTTTCGCCCCAACCCGGAGCATCCTCAGGAGTTAGATCGTGCGTAAACCAACACCGAATCGTCGGTGTTGGTTTACGCACATATTTTGTGGTGTGCATGTGCATATTTTTGCGGTGCAACTTGCATATTTTGTTTGCTACATATATTTCTTTTTTCAAAATGGTTTGGGACTTCCGCCAAGTGACGCCTGATTCAATCAAATACATTCTGTATAGTTATTTTTCGTTATTATCATATAACTTTGTTTTAGTATTACACTAAAGAGGGCATGCCCACGAGGCAGCTGGAGAACAACGTGTGTGCCGTCTGCGGGAACCAGCTATTAGTCGATGTCAACGAGGAAGGGGTTCTAGGTATGTATAAGGCTGCGATTACATATCCCGCAGGCTGATTATCTAAATAGAAACTATTTAGTGACCGGCGACGTCAGTGCACTGTCCGTCCTTGTCACCGTGTTATTAACCGACTTCAAAAAAAGGAGGAGGTTCTCAAGTCGACGGTATTTTTTTTTATGTATGTTTTAACATAACTTTGTCAATCCGACCGACCGATTTTAAAAATTATTTTTTTGTTTGAAAGCATATAGTTACAGATTGGTCCCATTGTCATAAGATCACGATCTGATGATGGGATCCTGGAGAAATCATGGGAACTCTTCAAATATTATAGGCACACCTATAGCGATTTTGGTATTTTCTTAAGTAACTCGTGCATTTGCTTTCGAAAAGTACCATTTTGGTGAAGTGGAACTGATGATGAAGACCATAGATGATCACCGGAACTATTCAATAGGTACTAAACTAAGTATCTCACTGGTGCGATACGATTACTTTAATACGGTTGCTAGGCTATTTTGATATGACAAGGACGGATAGAGCATTGCTATCGCTTTGGCTATCGCTTTGAGATAGGCGGTCTAGCTGCGGTTTCATTTGACATACATTGCTACTTTTCTTTGGTATGTTTTTTTACCCCAAAAAGAAGGAGCAATGTATCGCATTCATCTGTCAAATGAGACCGGTCGCTAGGTGGTTTCTAATTAGATAATCAGCCCGCGGATCTAGCATCCTAGTTAGGAATCATTTTAGACTTGCCACCCGTATAATAAGTTCAATTTTAACTAGTGATGCAACGAATACGAATATTCGTTTTCGCCGAATATCATCACGAATATTAAAACAAACTATTTATATTATTTATAACTTCAGAAATTTCAGAGCTTTCTATCAAAACCCTCATCGAAGGAAGCCTTGTTGATTTACAAATTTGTGGCGGCAAGCTTAACGTCCAATTGTTAAATTAATTAAAACAACAGTCACGATGGGACTGACATGTAAAAAAAATTACAAAAGTCCTTAAAATAAATGAAGAAAAAAAAAAAAAAAAAAAAAACCCAAATTACGGTTTGGATGTGCACCATGTATCCGAACGCACCTACGCACTTTACTGTCGGCCGAATACTCAAACGCTGCTTAACTAAAATCTTAGCTGAGGCCACCTTAAGTTTAAGAAGCCATTAGATTTAAGTGAAATACTCAAACGCTTTTTATCTGTTGGTAATGTCTGCTTAGCTAAGGACGCATTAACCATTTGCAATCTGGTAACATTACTGAGATTTGCAAACAGTTTCTTTGCATGCAGTCCATCGATATCACACCTGGCACTACGTAATCAAAGTTACCTCAAAAATAATAGCGTGCAACGGAACAATCTCTCTCTATGCCACAGAAGCTCTATGTCGACACGACAATTATGTCAACTGTCAATCAATACTGACTGTCATAATAAATAACACATAAACCGCCCAATTTATTTATTTTACTTTAAAATAATCAAACAGGAAAACGTGACTATGGAGAATAAAAAGAAATGATAACGAAGAAAAGGACATTTTTAAAATATTTTTTCAAAATAATAACCTCACAACGCAAAACAATAGCGCCCTGCACACGTAAAGTTTGGACCGCGCATCTGGGACTGCGTTCCAAACCTGGGATGGATCTGTGCGGTTTGGACTGCGGATCAAACTGTAGTGCTATTTGTCGTGCGACTTACGATGAACGGTTTTGACTGCCGGCGAATCTTACATGTTAAGGCAAACGATCCGAACTGTGCGTGTAAATTGATTTTCAAGAGTTTGGACTGCAGTTCGGACTGGCGCGTGGAGCGTTATAAATTTTAAAAGTTTTTCATCAGTAGTATGAAAAATGGATACTCGTTTGGTCATCGCGTTAGCTGGCTTTGTCATTGGAAGTATTTTATGAGCGCGCAGCAGATACTTGTACTGCATTACCTATGTGTCTATAGTGTGTTTACCTGTAATTTATACTTAGCATAATAGATATAATTACTTATAAAAAGAAATATTTGATGATTAAGTATTAGATGTTTCTCATTTTTTACCAACTTAGATAACTCTTTGGCAAAGTTATCTGGTGTTTATTGTACAGTAAATTACGAGCTCCTAACAGTTTGTAATTTTTTGTACAATAAACATCAGATAACTTTGGCAACTAATTTTCATTAAAATATTGACTAGGTAGGTAGGTACATACCTACCTACGTATACCTATAGCAGGGGTGCCCATACTTTCTCTTAATGAGATCGACCTAGCAAAAATTTATGACAGATCGACATTTTGACCGTAATATTTAAAAAAAAAATTGCATAAGTAAAACTACATTGGGTGCAAAATGTCAAATCTGTTATCCTTGGCGATCGACCGGTCGATCGCGATCGACCGTATGGGCCCTTTGACCTATAGCGACGTAATTTACTTCATGCAAAAGAGATGGCGCTGTATGCTTGTACCCGGTTATATGCAAAAAAATAGGCGAGTTGGCCATCTATAACCACCAGTATCATATGTTTCCCGCGTTCCGAACTTTACGTGTGCAGGGCGCTAATCACCTTGACGTGTGATACTTGAGGTACGTCCGAGCTTCCTTAAATTAAGAGCGACCTTAATCAACTTAAGGCGGCCTCAAATACCTGTCAGATCTTAATGAACGTTTGAGTATTCCATTTTCGATAGTTTTTGCAGATAAGCGGTCCTTAACTTAAGGCCGTCTTAGAAATTGAGCGGGTCTCAAATTTTGAATTGAGTATGAGTTAAGGCGGTCTCAACTGTGTGAGGAGCTCTCAACTATTTAAGCAGCGTTTGAGTATTCGGCCGTGTTTGTATCTATTGACGGGGATTACCCTAACATTGAATGAATGAACGAGTTCTCAAGTTGTCAATTGTTACTTGTTTGCTTGTTTCATGGCATAAAATGCCCGATAACTTACAAATGTTGTGCTTTTTAAACAAAAAATTGTCAGCAGTTAATTTCGATTATTAAATATCTCAGTAAAAATCGAGCGTGTATTATTCATAACGTTGTTGAATTATTCGTATTCGCCGAATAGTAAGTGGTGTGGCGTGTAAATAGCCAAGCACCATGGGGGTGGATTACACCTAGGAGGATTATGGATGAAGATATGGAAACATCGAGTAAATGCACTCACTCACCTGGTGGACGATGCGGAGCAGTTCACGCCATCCGGATGGTCTCGATCAACGGCACTTTAAGTTCGATACACATTATTTACGGGTTTTCACATTCTTCGAATTGCTGCTTAATTACAGAGAGAAAAGTCAGAGCGAAAGTAAGTGACAGGGAGGTTTAGACACTTCAGAATGCAAAGAGATCATTTCTCTTAGTGGCCAGTGCGTCTTGGATTCATCAACGACATAAACCCACAGATTAGTGAGCGCGAGCTTATCGATGGTCTCATAAACATTCCACAATACTCGCTAAATATTTAACACTCCTTATGTGCTTAACCAGTAAGTTTGATATTCGTGTTCGTGTTCGTATTCGTTATAGTAGTATTCATCACTAATTTTAACAGTGATTTTTCACAAATAACGGAAAAGTCAACATTGTTTATATTTTTTTATTATTTTCAATTCTCATCTCCAATCTTAAATTATATCCAATATTATATTTAATAAGTGAATGATTTTTTTTTGTAATTTGTAAGTAACCAAATAAAATTTTATTGATTGATTGATTGATTGATTACCTTTCCGTTATAAGTATATTCACTTTTAAAATCGAACTTATTATACAATACTTTATTGTCAAGTACCTACAGGTAACCCGAAATTGGTTTCTTGCTAGGATGCTAGATCTGGATGTAATCTGTGCTATAAAATGACATTTATTTGATCACACATGTTCTGTGATCGATCACACACAAATCGACACATATCACAGAACATATACTATATACCATTTTAGATACAAGGTAGGTATAAAAGACTAAAGCTAGGGTTTCCTAGGATAGCGGTGCCGTCATATTACGGCCGTTATGTAGCGGCGTTATATGTTAAAATTCAAAATTCGAAAAATCATTTATTCAGTCTAGGCTGTTACAAGCACTTGTGAATGTCAAAGAAGCTACGCCATCGGTTCGCAAACCCTGAGCGGGAGACCTTGTAACGAGAAGAACCGGCAAGAAACTCGTCAAGGGCTGCTTTTTCTCCCTGTATATTTCATACAGAGTCGTCAACAATTGAAAAAAGAGCTCCACATTTAAAGTGAGGTCATTTTCCATCACAATAATTAACAAAAGTTTGCACACAATGGGTAGGTAGGTTGAAATTAAATACCTACTACATATCGGATAGGTAATTGTGAGAGTAAATAACTTTCAACTAGTTGAGAAATCAGTAATCACTATGTCTGCTACTCGAAAGTGCACCTAAGTATGCAAAATTTACCAAAAAACACTTGATACAGGACATAAAAAATAATATTTAAAAACACTATGTAAACAATACGGCGACACCGTAACGTCAGGAACCTTGGCGTATTGTTTACATAGACAGCGTTCTACGCCGCTAAATTACGGCCGTAATATGACGGCACCGTCATCCTAGGAAACCCTAGCTTAAGCAACACTTAGTGACGATAAGGTCGAAGGGGTAAGCGCATTACACCCGGAATTCTCACCACTGAAGACCAGGGACCGGAAAACCCCTTTTTAGGGTTCCGTAGCCAAAATGGCAAAAAACGGAACTCTTATAGATTCGTCATGTCTGTCTGTCTGTCTGTCTGTCCGTCCGTATGTCACAGCAATTTTATTTTGGTTAACCCAATTGATAGGGAAACCCTATTAAAAAGCTTACCTAATGATAGGGTTTCCCTTTCGATAGGGTTAGTCGACGTCATGCTTATACCGTATTGATAGGGTTTTTGAAAACAAGTCTATGAAATACCCAATCAAAAACCCTTTTAGCGGTAAGCGGTTCATGAAATACCCAATCAAAACCCCTTTAACGGTAAGCGGTTTTGGTCCTTCGGCTTAGGTGGAACTAGGTATAAATTGCTTGAACACGTTTTAAAACACCTTCATAAAGCCATCATAGGGTTTCCTCGATAGGGTTTTCGTATTCGGTAAGTGCTTACTGGAGGAGCTCGGTGGCGCGAGGAGCTCGGTGGCGCAGTGGTTTAGCGCCTGGCCCAGCGATTGCGGAAGTTAAGCGACGTTCGCAAGGGTCGGACATGGGATGGGTGACCAAAAATGTATTATCTCGAGCTCCTCCGTGCTTCGGAAGGCACGTTAAGCCGTTGGTCCCGGCTGCATTTGCAGTCGTTAACACCCACCAATCCGCATTGGGCCCGCGTGGTAGGTTATGGCCCATCCTCCTTACCACCCATAAGGAAGGCCTGTGCCCCAGCAGTAGGGACATCAAAAATGGCTGATGGACAAGTGCTGACTTGGTACCCTTTCGATAGGGTTACCGTATTGATAGGGTTTTTGAAAACAAGTCTATGAAATACCCAATCAAAAACACCTTTAACGGTAAGCGGTTCCGGTCCTTGCTGAAGACTCACCTTTGGTGGATTAAGTTTTTAATTGACTTTGTCGTGTGGTTTCCCAGAGAACACGTACAAATTGTCGTGCGGGCACGTGTTCCACGAGTTCTGCATCCGCGGCTGGTGCATCGTGGGCAAGAAGCAGACCTGCCCCTACTGCAAGGACAAGGTCGACCTCAAGAGGATGTTCACCAACCCGTATCCTTTATAATCATGAACTGGGATTGTCTCAGATTTGGTTATTTTTTTATTTTTCTTTATTGGTAACTTGGCAAGAATTTGACCGCCATCTTGCTTGGCAAACAGGATATGGTCTGAGACGCCTGCTCAGGAAATTATTATTCACTCTTGCCTTGAAGAGACCAAGGTTGTAACTATCGGTAAACACATGAGCGGGCAGCGCATTCCATTTTGCAGTTCGCATTAGAAATGTATTGGCAAAGCGCTCGGTACGGACCCTTTGAGTATCTACTATGTAAGGGTGATATGCTAACCAGATCAATAATAATCGAAAATAAATACCCCATATTCATAAACATATTGAAAAAATATTTACTATCTAAATGTAATATTATTAATTTAATATTATAGCATAAATGAATATTTAACTGATAACACCAGCAAATAATTAATAAATACATACAATAATAATTCAAAACGTCTTGTCTAACATTATAATCTACACAACTTTATTTTGTTAATTTGATTTAATTTTGTTTATGTAGCTTTCTTTTATATTAAGCGTTTCCTCACTCTTATTACACTTTTGCGTGTCCGACAGGGTCCATAATGCTCTTAATTATAAAAATGTACCATCCTCTGTAACATTATGGTTGCA
The DNA here is from genome assembly GCA_950108535.1 of Agriphila straminella. Lineage (NCBI taxonomy): Eukaryota > Metazoa > Arthropoda > Insecta > Lepidoptera > Crambidae > Agriphila > Agriphila straminella. Next base: position 14,442,240 of record OX467322.1, on the reverse strand, counting down.
AATAAAGAATTGAGTATTGAGTACGTCTGGTGCCCCGATGGTGGAATAGGGCTGGAGGAACAAGGTCATGTAGTTCCCTCGCACACTCTCCAAAGTGAATTCTTTAAAAACCTATAAACAAGCAATTTTGCGACGGTGACGGTTATTAAGGCAGGAGGTCTCACTCCGCGCGAGCCAGCGTATAAAGACTGGTTTACATTATCTTAGTCTTTAGTAGAGTGCTTTAGTAGCGTGCGAGTAGATTCGAATGCGAGCGCTTTAATAGTTTTAGTGCCTTTCCAGTGAGCGTTTACATGCTTCCAGTACAATGTCATTTGACTAAAGCACTCTACTAAATACGCTACTAAAATGTCGGTTTACATGTTTCCAGTGCGAGGAAAGTGTCGCGCGGGGGGTGAGCGGGCGGCGCGGGCGCGCAGGGGGTTCTACTGGAAAGGGAGGATTCCAGTTGAAAGGCTACTAGAACGTTACTCTCTTTAGTCATAAGACGACCTTTACATGTTTCAACTAAAGCACTCTAATAAAGCACTCTACTAAAGACTAAGATAATGTAAACCAGCCATGAGGGATGTTGTGTGTCGGTTGAGACCATAATAGTACATTATGAGACAAGTTAGCTTAGGTTAGGTTAGGCATAAATGCAAATATTTTAATATTTTATAACAAAATATTGTGAATTATGAATAATTTAATAATAATAAACATTTGTTTGACTTAATTAAGGACTTACACATTTATTTATTCCAAAAATCTATATGAATTTTGAACAGCATAAAACCTCTTTGTTGTTACTAAAAAAGATAACGGTATTACCCGGCTACATTAGGAATGCTCTGTTTACTCGCCTAGAACTTGCAGTAAGGTACTAATTTAACTTTGTAGGGTTAATTCTATTACGTACTAGTGTTTTATATATTATTGCACGCGTTTGTTATAGCTCGGTTTATGGCCCTAAAAGCGATGTATTAGGGCTCACTTTACGAGCAAGTGTGTTGAAAAGTTAATATACCTGACGGAATAGAGGAACAAACATGAGCTGTCAAACGAAACCGAAATTGAATTATATTAGTGTGTGTAATAATGTTTAAATATACGTGTCGGTGCCTATATCTTGTCACTTGTCACACGTATATAGTGCAGACGAATTGTCAAACAGTTGCGAAAAACAGTTCTGTTACGTCAAATCACGCATTTCTTTTTATCACACGTTGTTGCTGATTAGTGACATCTCGCTTACTCAGCCCTTTGTTCCTCTGTTCCGCTAGGTATATTAACTTTATGGTTGAGACAGAGCTACGCGACAGGAAGCGCTTCGTAGGCGCTTATAATAATTCAATTCAATTCAATATTTTATTGCATACCATAAAGTGAATACATAGGTGGTAGTTTATAGAAAGAGAACATTATGGACCCTGGTAGGGTATAGCAATTGAAGTAGGAGAGGACGCCTTATTAAAAACAAATTACAATTATTACTATATCAAAAAATACATAGTTTTGAACTGTGTATCACATATAAGTCACAATATAATATAAGTAGATATTGTTTAAGTGTATTAGTATAATATTTTTTTATTATTTTACGTTTATATTAAGTATGTAAGTACCTATATCTTCAGGCATTTATTTTATCATTCAAATACTCTTTTACACTATAGTAGCATTCATTTAATAACATATCTTTTAGACTTCTGTTAAACAATTTGTTATTTTCTTAATTTATTAATTTTTCAGGCAATTTGTTGTAGATTCTGATAGACATATTAGACATAATAGGCACGCAACGCTGTGCAATTCAAAATTGTACTTTATTGCCGTGCAGCGAGAGTAACTTATTTGATTGTCCTCGCGCAGTTGGGTTCTGCACGTTTAGTACTATCATATTGTATTTTGTGATTAAGGGGCTTACATGCGTTAATTAGCACCGCCAATACATTTAATTAAATATTTAAATTAATTTTATTTAATTGAATTTGTATTTTCTTAACGATCGTACAGTTGGGATCGTCCCCAGGTGTTATTCGGTCAACTGCTGGACTGGATTCGGTGGCTCGTCGCGTGGCAGCCGCTAGTTCTGTTCCTAGCGCAAGGAATCAACTGGCTTTTCGGTCTCGAGTGAACACCTGGCTTTATAGATTAACCTGGATTTGTTGCTAGCGAAAATTTGTGGACTTGATTGAACACCTGGAATTTATAGATTAAGATAATTAATATATTAGAAAAAATACTAGAAATACTGTTGCTAGTGAAACTGTTTACATGTGCATATTTATTTTACTTTTGCTAACACAGCAAACGTCACGGTGAACGCGTCATCGACCCGTAGTAACCTACAGTACCATATTTAATTAATTATTATAATAAAAACACATTTTAGCTCAGTGCAATTTATAACGCCAACTAAATCGGTTTTACACATTAGAGAATCGTCTATTTTTAATTAACTTGTAATGTTTTTACGTAAATACACACATCAACTTTGTCTAGGGATACAGGTGTTATTTTCATACAAACGAGGTAACTTTGAAGACTTGGTTTTCTGCCAGACATGTACTGTGCTGTGATCTGATGATGGCTATCCAGGGAGTGAATGGAGGAGATTCAGATCGCTATACACACCCAACTGATCGGACCAGCATTCTAAAAGATACCCTAGACAAAGTTGATGAGTATACATCTCTTCGATCTATAGCGATCTTTTCATCCTGCACTCCAACTTTTTTTTTTGTTGTATCAAGAGGAGAATGCAGTCTTTACGCATACCAAACGGCATGTTGGACTCGGTCATACTCGGGGAAACCCGAGCATGTCCCTCGCCGCACCCGACCCTCCCACCAAGCCTAATAGGCTTCGTGTCAGGGCCGGGCGGTTCTCACCCCTGCCCTGTCCCCTAACGATCTCGAAAGATCAAGAGGGGGCCGGGCAGAGGGAGGGAGCCTCCTCCCCATCCCCCCATAAGGCTACTCACTTGTGTGGGCAGGCCAGATGGGGCGAATGGGAGAAGGCACCACTACCAACTAAACTCCTCTCGAAGACCTGCGCCTCTCCTTTCCCGGGTCTGTGGGTACGCTACTCCATCTCAAGAGTGTAACCATAACCATACACTGAATTTTGTGGATTTAAGGGTACACCTGGACTTATAGATTAACCAAGATTGCTGTTGCTAGCGAAATTGAATTTGTGATGGACTTGAGTGAACACCTGTAATTTATAGATTTACTTGAATAAACCTTGATTGCTGTTACTAGCGAAACTGAATTTGTGGACTTAAGTGAACATCTGGAATTTATAGATTAACCCCGATTTCGGTTGCTAGCGTAATAAATGAGTTGACCTCAAGTGAACACCTAGATTTACCAATTCACCTGGACACCATCAAATCTGGATTTTACTTACACCTGGAACGGGGTAACTTTTCTTTTGACTTTAGTCAATGGCTGTTTCAAATACCTGGATGTAAAATGTCAAAAATGACATCCCGGCGCGGAGTAGGCAAAATTCCACCTGTATTTGGCCAGTCTTAGCTAATAAAAAGCCCTTTAGACTGGCCACATATTGATGGAATTTTGATTCGGTATTCCGAACGCAGCGAATCCATACAAATCTATGGACCTGCCTGACACACACATGCGGTATTTTTCCGTTTGGAGTTTTTATACATTATCGATATTGAAATTGTCCAAGCATTTATTATTTATTATTATTATTCCGTTTTCCGAATCAGATTACGTCTGTAAGGCAGACCTTATACAACATTTTTGTTTATCTGTCAAAAATGACTTTTAGACATGTCATGCTGCGCCTGTAGATCAAATAGAAGGAAAATCTAAATTAATAGTACAAAACAGTACTTTCTTTTTAATTTACTTTAATGTTTGTGTTTTCGGGCGTCCATCGATTTTTTTTCAAAATCTTTTTTTTTTTAATTTTTAAAAGCTTTTCCAACGATTTGTTTTAGAGTAATATAAACTCTAGATCTAATAATATTTGCGTAAAATAACTTAAATATATAAAACCATACAGAATACTCTACACTGCATCATTTTAGATGATTATTAAGCATTCTGATCGATGATGATGTGAATTGATGTGGTGTTGTTAAAATCAACCTATAACACATATAAAGTATACCATTTAATAAAGTATAAAGTACATAGTAAAAGTGTATTTATAAAACTGTATGTTTTGTATATTGTATAAAATCTGTAAAAATAATTGAAATGTAAGATATTGCATATTCAGCCTTTTCATGAGCTGCTCGTGCGATGTAAAAGCATTGTTAGAGTGAGATGACACTATAATTTACATTAGAGATTTAAGGCAACGCTGTAATACCTACTTAAAGTCGTGGCCCAATGTTGGAAAGTGATGTTGATTGGTCACATTTAAACATGAGACAGAGATACCTCAAGTATGTAAAAAGATATCCCCATCTCTTTCAAACATAGGGCTGCAATGGGGCGTGTCTTGAAGTAGATACATAGAGTTATATCTCACTTTAACATTTGCTTTTTCATTCAAAGCTAATGAAAAAACCCTTACTTAGGTTAGTTAAGCTACACTATTTCACTGGGAAAATGATTTCTGTGATATAATGTAAAGTGTTGCGTTTTTTTGTTAAAATGCAGGGTACATTCTAATGTGTTAAGCGATGCAAATAGCAGTAAGAAAGAATAAGTACTTTTTAAAATAAGAAAGTGCAGTAACTCATTTTATAAGAATTGATAAAGGTTCCAATGCCACTTTGTCCAGAAAGGGCGAATTCGCACGCAGCGGTTTTACACGCGATTTTGGTTACATTGCTGTTAATATTTCACGCGTTGCTGACGCCGATGGTCTTAAGCGAACATTGTATAACGAATCGCGTCTCATTCGCGCGTAGCTCTGGCGCCCGATTTTTGAATCATTAGAATTCCAAATCGTGTATGAAATCGCAAGATTCGTATTCGAATCCCTAAAATCGCTATTTTTGAATTTTCATACTCGTGAATTTTGCAACGAGTGGTCCGACCCACTTGTTTTCGATATTCTACAAGTAGAAATGACGTGAGAGAGTGATAGAAATATCAAAATCAAATGACTGACAGACAATGACATTATAACTTTTTAATTTACGTTCCGTTCCACCGTAACTCAATACCGGTTTTTAAAATCAACGAGTTTTATTTTTTCTGCGTGAAATGAAAAATGTTATAAGATTTTTATTCTTTCCGGTTTTGATTTTTTCTGCGTGAAATGAAAAATGTTATAAGATTCGAGTTTTAGGGCAACACTCATTTCTATTGTTTCAAAAATACGTAAAATTGGGAGCAATCGAAATTGATTTCGTATACGTTTTGCTTTCGTGCATGAATTTAAGATTCATTCTAATGATTCAAAAATACGTCCCCAGGACAGGGATTTAACCGCTCGACACCTTGCCCCTCATCTATATTAAAAAAATCAAAAATCAAAATCATTTATTAATTAAGCATTTGTGAATGTCAAAGAAGCTACGCCATCGGTTCGCAAACCCTAAGCGGGAGACCTTGTAACGGGTGATTATTTGAACAGTCGACAAACTTTGTGGTGTGGCTTACATAGACCATCAAACTGAACAACTTTGTCTATTATTTTTTCCATAGAAAACTTCAATATCTAATCGACCTAAATGTATGGAACAGCTGATTATTTTTTTGCTCTGATTAAATTGGTACCATAGGCAAAGGTGTTCAGTTTGACGGTCTAAACAAAACTTGTCGACTGTTTTTTATTTCACCCTGAAGGTAGAAGAACTGGCTAGAAGCTAGAACTAAGATTTAGAAGTTTTGTATTGTGTCAGAGAAAAGTAAAGAAATGATTTATTTATTTATTTAAATTATTAGCGAAGGACGCTGTATTCAATCTGTAAACTTTTGCTTTTGCATCGCTTATAGAAGTTAAATCGAGGTTCCTGAACGATTGTAGAAAATGTAATGATTCTGACATGGCAGATCAAATCTGAAATTGCCACATTTTGATGCTTTTATTTCGACGAAAAGAATGATTCCTTCTTGTCCTTGTTTTCCTCCTTGTTGGCGTTGCCATGCCAATTTGGATTCTAATGTAATACCTTTAAAGTCGGGTCTCCTGCGCTTGTTTTTCAACATGTTTTGTGTTTTTGCTAAAAAGAACTCATAGGCCACGCCCCTAACATGTTAGCAAAACACGCAGGAGACTCGGCTTTTTGTGTTTTTGCTAAACAAAACTCATAGGCCACGGCCCTCAAAACATTGTTTTGATGTTTGAAAACACGGCGCAGGAGACCCGACTTAAGTGTTAATTTATTTTCGTTTATTTAGCTTGTTGAATAGTCTTTTGCTTTGAGCTCTAATTAGTTATAGGTTAAGGTTCAATTTAGATTTCCATTGATTAGTTACTAGTATGATTAGCTGCCGGGACCAACGGCTTAAAGCGATAAACCTGCATATAAAACACATTTTTTTCTGACTTTGTAGAAAGTGAATAACTGGTTGAAATTATGACGAACGCGTGCCGAGTCTGAGTAGGTATTGAGTTTTGAGTCCGTGACGAAACACAATGCTAAGGCGCGTTCCGAAGGTCAGAGTGCGGTTGTTTTATAACTCGCTCGTGTGTTCGGAACTATTATATTCTCTTCGTTTTCCATTAAGAATACGAATAATTTAAACTTTCCTATACACTAAATCAAATTAAATCTTTAAACTTTTATGCATTCAAAATGCTATTTTTATATTAAGATTATTAATATAATTGAAAGTCCCGTCTGAGCTGCTACGGGTGAGTCGATTTTTTCTAATATTTTTCAATTATATTAATAATCTTAATATCAAATTAAATCTGTTTTTCTGAGGAGCAAACTAGGAACTTTTTGAAACTTAGACACAAAAACATCAAAATACAAAAAAAATGTTAAATATCATTCTCAGTTTTTTATGTAGATAAACGTCAGAGCGATTTTCAACGACCGATTTTGATGGTTAAAAAGTTGCAACACTGACGTTTGGAACGGGAAAGTTGTGTCAACCGAACGTCACGCACTAATGTTTGTAAGTTTTAAATGCTCTAAGGTTTGAAACGCCGCGCGCCGTTGGAGCGTAAAGTTGCATTTGGAGTGTAGGTTTTGAACACGCCTTAGCGCTAACGCAACAATCTCTTATTTTTCGACCCAAAAGATATGATTCGGACCATGCAACATTTGTTATTATGCATGCAGCAATAAGATTGAGATTTGCATTTATAGCATAACTATGAGATTGATACTCATTTACTAATCATTAATACAAATAACTAATAATCGTTGTATAGTGAGGTTGCTTGATTAGTTACACAGTTTTTGTCTCTTTTTTTTAAAGTCAAACTTGCACGGTTTGACCGAGTCACCCTTAAGGAGTCAACAGTGACACAAACTTATCTGACCCGGTGACCAAAAGTGGAACTAACTGATGTTACATATTGTGACCCAGGTTTCGCCGTCGACTACGTAGACGACAGCGACGCCGTCACCGGGTCAGATAAGTTTGTGTTACTGTACCTTTGATAGAAGACCATATAGCATCATTTAGAAGATCATGTGAGATTAAAAGAAAATTATAAAATTAGATAAAAATCTATGTTGCGAAAACGGCCGGAGGGTATTTTCTTAGTAAGGGCGAAAACGTATTGTCGTACGTTGTTCTCAACATTCGGCTTGTTTGTAAATTGTATTCTTCTATCAAGCATACCCTAGATGTCCGGTCAGAGTCTAAAAAATAGCACCTCAAATAGCGTCCCACTTACAAACAGAGCGCTTATTTTGCACAAAGTATGTGATAAAAGATGTGTTTTTGTACAAAATAAGCTTATTTTGTACGAAGTAAATGATATATAATAGAATGTGAGTTTGTACAAAATAAGTGGTGATTATGTACAAAATAAGCTCCAAGTTTGTAAGTGGGACGCTATCTAGGATATTCTTGATCGAAAATTGTATTAAATCTAAGTATTATCTTGTAAATGTTTAAAATTGTACAGTCAACATCAAAGATAATGTATCTTACAAAATAAAGGATTATAAATGAAATGCAGATCTACTGTTACAAAGGTATCTAAATTGTTCACGTTGTTACTTTACAAGAACAAATAAATAAATAGAATAATAAATAAATATACACTTTTGCTGCTGTCTGTACCTATTGTTGGTTGGTGCCTGGATAGATAATGTAATTAGTTCTAAGGTTTTTTTTATTTATAACTGTTATTGTAGTGAATGAAACAAGATTGAAAAGACTTTGTTGTGATTCACAAAAGGCGACTATAGCCCTCAAGTGGCGCCCTCATCTTAATTAAATTTATAGCTTGCTAAGTACATAATGTATCGAAAATTCACATGTACTGATTGAAGCTAAGGTTCTTTAGTTTATTTACAAACAATATAGTAAAATATAGTTCGTTGTAGTAGTAGAAGTGAGTAGTAGGCGAAAATGCTTAAAGTGGTCTCTTTTTGATCCTTTGCTTACTATTAAAGTCAAAGTCAAAGTAAGCTTTATTCAAATAAACTTAATTATTAAGTACTTTTGAATCGTCTATATTTTCCCACCACCTGTTCCAGGCTTTTTTAGCTGACAAGAAGAACGGGCGCAAGAAACTTATCAGCTGTAACAGCCATAAGTAACGATATTTACAAACTTGAATACTTATATCGTTACCAGATAATTACAACAGGGTGACAGGATTATTGGCAACAACATAGACTTATTAAATTACTTCAAAAAGTACTTATATTAGCAAGTTATGTGTTACATCATTTCCACGCATTTTGATCTTTAAGATAATCACGGGTAATAAGGTTTTTAAATTCATGCAAAGGAAGATCAATCACTTGTTGTGGAACTTTATTAATGAAGGCTATGCCTTTCCCCATAAATGAACCTCTCGTTTTTGCAAGCCTAAATCTTGGAACGGCAAGTTTATCTTTATTTCTTGTATTAAACTAGTGAATGTTGCTTATCTTATCATATGAATCATAGTGTTTCCTTACATAAACTAAATTTTCATAAACGTATTGGCCTGCCAAAGTTAAAATATTTATTTCTTTGAACAATTCTCTCAAGGTATCTCTCCGCCGTAGATTGTATATGGCGCGAACAGCTCTTTTTTGGAGTACAAAAATATTTTCAATATTTTTTGTTTATGTTGTTTGCCCCACAACAAATTACTACAAAGAACTATATTTTACTGAGGTTATTGTTAGTAAAATATAGAACATTAGCTTCAATCTGTACATGTGAATTTTTGATACATTATGTATTTAGCGAGCAATAAATTTAATTAAGATGAGAGCGCCACATTGACGTATATAGGGACCTTAAAAAGTGTTCATCTTGAACACTATTTAATGAGAACAAAACGATTTATTAAAATAATAATTCTATTTCTATCGTAATGAAAAGTCTTATTTGAGAACAAAATTAAATATCTATACTTTATCACAAAGTTTAAGACAAATTCTCACGCTATATATAATGTTATCCTAAAGAAAATATTAGTTACTTTAATTTAGAATTATTTATTTTAATCTGTAAATTATAAAGTACCTACGGCATTAAAGCTGTATTTGTTTGCATTTAGTTTCAACTTCAAAATATCCAGTGTCACAAAACACACTTTATGTATTGTACTGAGATTTTTACAACGTGTAACAGAATCAGGGAGTGAAATACCGTTAAAAAAAACATTACAAAAATAACGTTAAAATACCGTTAAAACATTTTGTCGGTAAATTTACCGGTAAAAATAACGTTAAAAATATTGTACCGGTAAAATTATCGGTAAAAAAGTAATGTTATTAATTGGAATAACGTTAATTATAAAGTAACGGTAACAAAAAGTAAGAAATAACGTTAAAATTAACGTTATTTACTGAAATAACGTTAATTTCGTTAAAATAACGTTAAAATTAACGTTATTTACTGAAATAACGTTAATTTCAATGTAACGTTATCTAAAGTAACATTATTTATTGACATAATGTTAATGTTAAAATTAACGGTTAAAAAATAAAAAGAAATAACGTTACATTTAAAAATAACGTTAACATTCCCTGAACAGAATAAAGAGCTAAGCAAAATAGGCAGATAGAGTAGGGAAAATTATTGTAAACCCTAAAAACCACCATAAGGCTGAGAAATTTTGTTTTTTATATTTTGAAGTGGACTTATCGTGTCGCCCAGAATGAAACACAGTCATGTGTAGAATGTTCTCATATTACTATCGTAATTACATATTATATACTAATAACTATCCTAAAGTACGTGCTACAGGAAGGTTACCTAAAGGTTACAGGGAAGTTCTAAATCTTCAATATTATCACGTCTATTTAGGACGTGACGATAACATTACTACTATATCACACCTCCCCTGAAAAGGTCAGGCATCCCTCCCCTGAAAAGAAAACCCCTAAATTCTAAATATCTTAGCCATAACACAGATAATATAAAACTTATATACCTATTTACATTACAACTAACTCTTTTATATTTTAATTAAACTTACATTACAAGATCACTCGTTAGGAGATGACTTTTTATTAAAATATTGGCGCAATATTAATTATGAGAACAAGTGGTTTACATCATAATATACTTAATTTAAGTCTCTTATCGTACACATATTATTATATTTAATTACAAAATAATCAAAGAATAATAACAATAATAGAATAATATCTAACTAATAGATAAACAAACATTTTCTTAAATGGAATTCATAAATTCCATAATAAAATTTGTCAGTAAAACCCTAGCAATCGCTAATAATTTTATTGGGTAAGCTACAAACATTTTTTTCATTACACTGTTATATTTGTAAGTACTCTTATTATAATTTACAAAAACAAATACATCCAACGGTTTAACAATAATTAATTTTCTTTATACAATTTTTCAAAAGAAGTAGATGCTGAGTAGTTATCACCATTTCTCTTTATTATTTTATAACAATATTTCTGCTTTTGCAGTCCTAGACATTCTTAGTTAGTCGTCTTGTTTATGCCTTACTTGTCGGCAAAAAAAAATATAATCATTACGTATAATACGTGTCAAGTCTTTCCGTAATATTTTCAACTTCGTTATTTATAATCCATAACCGAACCTAACGGTAATTCTTTGTATTCCATGAAATCTTTTGGGTCAAAGTTTTAATACACTTTTTATCAAACCCATTATCACAACGACTTCTACAATATTATGATTTTACCTATGCAATCAATACTCTCATAGTTGCGTCTTCGGCGCGCCTCCCATGATAGAGATTCTTGCTATACGTAAATACCTAGTAGAGTCACAAAATAATATATCAGCATTTTATCACGTATTTTCTTTTCTCAGTACTATTCTGACAAAAAAATATTAACTATAACGTTTACTCTCTTTCTCGTCATTAAACCACATAATTCAATTGCACATTCCATGTTTATTTATGAATTGACATAGCTCTGGTATTGTCCAGACTTCGAAACTTATTCGAGTTATTGACACGACACTGACCTTGCTGACTCGTCACGTTGTTACGTGACATTGACTTTACTTTATTTCCTATTCTTTTCTCGATAATACTTTATTTTAAAAAAACAATCAATATCGGTACATTTTTTTTTCACTTAATGCATCATTAGGTACATATTTATACGATATATTCATATCCCGTACATAATTTTACACAATGAATTCGCCCGGCGCCGGCGTACTTTCATTTTTATTTAATAAAAAAAATACAACTGTACCTATGTACCATTATTTATACATAAAGAGTCGTGAATTAAGACATACAATTTTGTCTCCAACAGTATTCAAAGGAGAATCTCGTTCGTACCTTGATATAACTGAAGGACCTAATCCCTATTGTATCTTACTTAAAGTCTACGGTACACTTTCGTTTTCGGTACAATAATCGAGCTTCATATACTAAACTTTTCTATCCAAAACAAAAAAAAAACTAACAATCCTAAATTGAATATAAGGTAAATAAGAGGTTCATCGCTCTTGGGTGATCAGACCAATCGCATGTGAATCTTTATAAACCATATATTCCCTAACTTCTATAAATAAAATTCTAATCGTCTTTCCAAATCCTACAGAGTATTTAACTCACTAACCCATGCTGTACCTAATTGCAAACTAATTACAAAAGGATTTTTAATACAGCTAACCATAATACCTAAATATCCGTTTCTCTTTTTTTTCTAATCATTGACTATCTTAGGGGCTATGGCCCAAAATTCGCGTGAGCGCGACTTTTAAATCGAACGTGGTCATGGATATGCGTTACTAACTAACGACAATTTCCCTAAAACGACAAAAAAATCTCGAGATAGCCTTTTGCTATTTGTAATTCTACAGCATCTATTTCTTTTTCATACTAATCTGAAAATTATTCAAACATTCATTGGCAACATTCCGAACTTAGATACAATTTTTTTTTAATAATTACTTATAGTCTCTAATAAAATCTCACTCAATGGTTTTCACAATATTTCTATAAACACCGAAAAAAACACTCACACACACGGGTTTGTACACGTTGTATGTTGAATTCCTATTGTGCTGGCTGGTCCACTCGCCCGTCGAGCCGCTCTGCGATCTCCCTCGGAGAAGTACCACCATCCCAACGCCTCTGCCGATGTCTGAGAATGGCTCTCAAAAATGTAGCCATCGTAGCGGAAAAAAATATGTTTGACTTACAGCAGCTTTGTTATAACGTCTTCTTGTAGACCGGCGGCGGCGCGGAATTTATTTCGCGGTACCTTGTTGACTTCCGATCTCGCGGCTCGGACATAGTCACGGTCGCCATGAAGTGGACTTATCGTGTCGTCCAGAATGAAACACAGTCATGTGTAGAATGTTCTCATATTACTATCGTAATTACATATTATATACTAATAACTATCCTAAAGTACGTGCTACAGGAAGGTTACCTAAAGGTTACAGGGAAGTTCTAAATCTTCAATATTATCACGTCTATTTAGGACGTGACGATAACATTACTACTATATCACAATTTACCCTAGACGCAAATATAGTTTTCGATAGTTCATTCAATTATTGGGCAAAAACAAAATACCTACAATTTAGGTTTAGGGTTAGCAGTGTTGCAACTATGCAGTTAATCATAAAAAGAAAAAAATATTTTACATTTATTTTATTTAAAAAAAAGCGTGACTAGCGCAAGTAGCAATTTTAGGTACAAAAATGTTTAGTGCATCATTGTCTATGGTTGGGTTGGGTTCAAGTTATAATTCGCGAGCTGTACCCTATCTACGATAACATATTCTGCTTTAGCCCCTTATTTTGTTACACGTATTTGTCTTCATAATAATATGCTTATTGTATCTATAAATAAAGTTAAAACAACGATGTGAGCTGATTAATTAAACACAAGGGTGACGATATTTATGAAAAACGAAAAATCACGTCGACTTTTTACAAAGCCCCTCCCACGATGTGACGTCACGGCAGCATAATAGATAGTTGACTTTTACCACTAACAAAAAATGCAATAACAAAAGCACGGTAACAAAAGTGTATCTATTGTACGCATTTGGTAGCTATAGATAGATCATAGCTCGTTACTCGTTTTATTTGGCCGTGTGGGCGTTGCTTGTTTGTTTGTAATAAAAAACTGAAATTATTACTGTACAGTATGAGGCAATATCTTGAAATCTATTTATACGCGTATTTTGGGCATGCGTAGCGGTGAGGGGCGCGGGCGGCGGGAGAGGGGCGCGCGCTATTGGTCGCTCGCAAGAGCACACGCGCGAACTTATCCGCACTCCGTCGAAAAAAATTCAAGATATTTGCCTCGCGCTGGACTGTGGGCGGGGCTTGTAAAAAACTAACATAATTTTTCATAGTAAAAAAGGTATCTTCATTCCCACTTGCCACTTTTTTATGAACGACTGTTGCTGTTCTCATAAACTAGTGTATTGTTCTTTCTAGATTGCAGTGTTTTTGTCAATATTTCGCACCTCTAGATGAAAACTTGGGTAACTCAAATAACATATATATTTTTCAGAAATCACGTAAAATAGTTTTAAAATTATTTTTACGTCGTTTCTGAAAATGTTTTTTCTTGTACCAAAGTTTTCATCTCAAGGTGCGAAAGCGATTCGTTTGTCCAAAATTGCTAAGTAATAAAATATTTTAGCAATTGAGTATGAAATGTCCCTGCTATGTAATTAATATACTTAAGTGACGTTGCAATTTGTAGTTATTTTGTAAATAATAAATCTGTTTAAATATTTTGCCATTTTGGGTTTTTGTCTTTGGTATTTATAAAAATAGAAGGTTAAGCGGATAATCTTTTTGGTTCACCGTTTTTGGGCGGAACCCTAGATCAAGTAAGAAGTAAAAATATTTATTAAGATAGAACAAAAATATATTATTTAACTCTTGAATTTTCGCGGCACCCCTGCGATACTCTTACGGAACCCCAGGGTTCCGCGTAACACCATTCGGGAACCGCTGGTATAGTATAGATTGTTATGCAATATGCAAGGGTGGAAATGGAGCGATTCCCATACAGATTGAGATGTCCAAGCTTAGCGAAGACAGAGTATGGTAAGTTTTAGTGTAATAAGTGTAACAATATTACATAGTAGACGGAATTTTGTTTGGTATTCCGAAATGGAATCGTTCCGAACGCAGCTAATCCATCCATAGGTACAAATCTATGGACCTAATGCGGTATTTTTTTCCTTTCGGAATTTTCATACATTACCGATATTCCGTTTCGGAATTTCGAATCAGATTCCGTCTGTACCCATAAACTTAATATTCCACTCGAAATACTGTACCGCGCTAATGCGGTATCATGCGGTATAGGTGGAAAGCTGCGCGTTTTCCGTACTAACTTCGAGTTTTCGTATGAAAAATTAAAAAAAAATGTCGAAAAAGTTGTTACCTACTTATGCAACCTTTTTCTACCAGAAAAAAAGCATTATTTCTTTGATTGACAGATATTTAAGAAAAGTTTTAAAGTCGCCGGGTTCTATTTTTCAATCACTTTCAAAGACAAAATTTGCAAAATTTGTCACCGTTGCCGAAACAATGTAAGACAAAATTAAATAAATCAAAATTCAAAAATCTCTGTGTAAATAAATCAGTAAACGGTTGTACAAATTTTGTACGTTCCCCGCAATAATGTTGTCGTCTCCCATAAGATATTGTGGTATTGTTATGTCCAGAAACCATGGCTCTTTGCCAATCAATAAGAAGAATATGGTACAAGCAGTAACTGGTTACGGTGAGTACCTTTTGATAGATCTAAGTATAATCCGCGCGCGATGAGAATGGTAAGGGACCTTGTCAAAGTGAATTGAAAATGACTAAAGCAGTAGTGTACAGCGCCGCGCTGCCGCGTTAGCGGTACCGTGCGCGTCTCAGTTCCAAAAGGTATTATACCATTCTCATCGCGCGCGGATTATACCACCGAGTACTACAGCTTGCGCACAATAGCTTGCTCCAAATTTTAGTACCTACCACGTGACTCACAGTAGCAATTTTAGTACCTACAAAAATGTTTAGTGCGCAAGCCTCATTGTGTATAAGTAGTTGGGTTCTAGTTATATTGCGCGAGCTGCACTTTTATGCGAAGTGCCACTGTTCTTTTATGCGAAGTGCCACTGTTCTTTTATGCGAAGTGCCACTGTTCTTTTATGCGAAGTGCCACCACTAAAAGTTCGCGACATGTGCGCGTGTAGGTAGGTACGTAGAGTTGGGACCATCTGGCTTAGCGTATGCTGAGTGACACACTTGTACTATTATGTATTCTGTGATGACACTCATGCGACGCAACACAGCACAGGTTTTGCAGGTCCCACTAATTGGGAAACACTGGGCTTAGGGTCACCGTTTCACGTTTGAGAAGTGAAGCATGCGTGGTTTGAATATTTGCACAGAATATGTAGATGCACCTCTAGCTAGATATAGGTACTTGACTATAAAATGTTGCACTATGACTATCATTTGAAAGTAGCTCTAATAGTCCGTAAGCCCGCGACAATATTGCCTACGTCATATGACATCACGATGAAATGCATGGCACACGGTCGGAAATGTTGTGCAGAGCGAGGATCAGAAGATAAAATCGCAAATAAAGTTGGCCGGATGCTTGAGAAAATCCTTCACTTCCGTTCAAACGTCATGTGACATCAGTACGAGACCCGTGGCATCATTTAGCCTTCAATAGTAAAGAGAGTTAAGAGTTAATAAGTCTGTCATTTCTGAAATGGCCTGAAAGTACTTGACAGACTTCCGGCTATTTCAGAATTGGCAGACTTATGTAAACTCTTTCTAAAAAAAATAAAAAAATAAAAATAACTTTAAAATTTTGACCGGAAGTAAAGGATTTTCTCAAGCTTCCGGCCAATTTTATTTGCGATAATCATCTGATCCTCGCTTTGCGCGACATTTCCGACCGTGTGCCATGCATTTCGTCGTGATGTCATATGACGTAGGCAATATTGTCGCGGGCTTACGGACTATAAAGGGTCCAGATATTAATGGTTTACGAATAGCTTAAAGTTCGAACTTCTTTTTATTCAGGACGCAGAAATTACGCTAAAGGTGATAAAGACCCATGCTGCAAGAGTATACCTCAGGCTGAAGGCAAGCAGATCGAGAACTGGCCTAAGGACGACCCCCCACCGCCCATGTGGCGTTGCGAGTGCCCCTGCGAACCTCAGCCGCCCAACTACGACCCCTACAGGATCAAGGTCCCAGATATTATGGTCCCGCCGTTACCACCGAGCAATGCTAAGGTATGTTACTGGGAAACAGATATTTTAGTTTTAGCATAGACTAACAACAAAAATAGAAGTTGGCTTTAGCGTTTGATTTTAATTGTGAAAATAGATTTAAGTACAGTCAGCATCATAGGATCTGAACATTCAAACCAAATCTCGAAACTTAAAGTTTTACTTACTATCATTTGTTGTCCGAGAACAAATGAAAATGCATTCTGTTGATATTTTGAATTGAAATTTGGTTGAATGAAAGACAATAAACTAAATCTTAATGGTACTGGACGTGGCTTAGATTTTTAATGAATAGTCAATGTCGTTCATTTGTGATGTACTGTCTAGCCTACGCCATAGACTTTTGAATGGGATATGATACTTAAAATAGCATAATCAGACGTAGCTTCAATTGCTTGAACCTGTTTTTTATTGTCATTTACATGTAGACATTTATTCAACACCTTGCGACATGCGCGCTCGAGTGCGTTTGACGAAATCAGAGCCCCACGTCGTGAATTAAATATCTAATGAAATCCAGCTTGTGCTTTCTTCATCAGTGGAACGGAGTTGCTCTCGCCATCGACTCCAACCCCCCGCCAGGACACGATCCCAGCAACCCCGGGTACGGATACGGGCAACCGGCGTACGGCCAGCAATGTGGGCAGTCAGCAGACCAAGCGAAACAGGAGGAGGACGAAAACTCATTTTTGGGTATACTCAAAGGCTTTTTCGGCAAAGGCAAAAAGACTGAAGGCAAGGGCAGCGGTGACACCATGATGGTAAACGAAATAAACCTTCTCTTGTACAGCGTCTGCGTGAACTGATCGGTGAGTCTCACGAAGATCTTTCAGAAGACCACACGTAAAAGACCAGACGTAACACTAACGAGGGTACTGATTCGTCCAACGCACTCGAAATACCAGTCCAACAGTTTGAAATGTAACTTTTTGACAGGAATACCCGCACTGCGCTGCCGGGGTTTTCTTCGGTTACCCCGACCACAACCAGGCGAGTGCTCCCGACCCCGCTCCGGAACTGTTCTACTCTCCCACTGTAAATCGTGATTACTGGATGCATCAGTCGGAAAAAAGTTCGGGGGATGGCAAAGGATCTAAGCTTGGGTATCATGGGAAGATTAAATTAAAGTATGCTTTTGATGAACCGTGGAAGCCGCTTGACAGGACGACCTTGTTAGAGCAAGCTGAACGGGAAGAGAGCGGGCAGGTCGAGGAGCCGGCTCCACAAACAGAAACCACTGATAAACAGCCGTCAAAATGAGTGTGAAGAGTGAGTGTGGGCTCTGATTTTTTATTTAGATGAATGAACGGCATTTCGCATGGTTTTGAATAAAATAGATTTCAAGCTAAGCAAGTTGTTTTATTATTTAGTCAGTTTAACCACAGAATAGATAATAGTACTGTACTAGCGTACAGAAGTTGCACTCTGCAAAATCGTTTAAATAAATTGCGACTCTTGCTCCGACACAATAAAGTGCAATTCAGGTCGCACAGCGCTCCCTTCGCTCCAAAACATGCACTTAGTAGTTGCCTTTCTTTCTATTGCGTAGCTCTTCTCTGATGTATGTATGAAACTGAGCGCTTCGGACTCGCGCGCAGAGTGACAGAGCCCTCATCATCATCATCATATCAGCCGCACGACACCCACTGCTGGGTATAGGCCTCCCCTAAGGATCTCCACGACGATCGGTCCTGCGCTGCCCGCACCCAGCGGCTTCCCGCGACCTTCACCAGATCGTCGGTCCACCTTGTCGGGGGCCTACCCACGGAGCGCCGTCCGGTGCGCGGTCGGTCGGTCGGACAGAGCCCTGGTTTAACTTAAATACCTACTTAGTAGGAAAGAAAATCAGTAGATTTAAAACCTTTCAGTTGTACTATTAGTTATTTTGTGCTTTCGGCACGTTAGGTCTTATTGTCGTTATGTCCAGTCAGTGTCCATAGGTCTATTTCACAGAACATCCCCTTCCCCGAACTTCTACTTACCTGAACGTCCATTTATTCGCATGTGCATTTTTTCCCTGAACTTCAACCTACCTGAACGTCCACCTACCTGAACGTCCACCTACCTGAACGTCCACCTAGGTGAATGTTAGTTTTTTTTTTTTTTTTTTTTTCATTTATTGGGGTAAACAAACGGTTTCACAATGTGTAATACATCAAAAAGTATACTTAATTTTATTAAACTAGATAATTGTGAGACCAACACCGTTAACCACAAATAAGAACATGTTAGTTGTTAGAAACATGTTTATAAATTGTGGTGAGATCAATATACTTATTTGTAGCGCAAAACGCTTTTCTACCATTCGATGAACCGATATATCATTAAGTATCAGTCGGTTGAAAAGGACATTTACCCCAGCCAGGGGCCCTACCGGCTAACTTTTCGAATTTCGGCAGATCTGTTTCAACTTAAATCAGAGAATCAAACTAAGGAATTTCGTATTGTACTATTTGTCGAAGTTATTTGGAGAGATATCGATGTTATTGTAACACCATAAACTGGAGTTCGCCATTTTGGCCCAATTGGGGCTCGATATGTTTTAATTTGAAACCCGGCAGACTTTTCGAAGTTCGATGCGTTAGCCGGTACGGCCCCAGGCAGTTCCAAAAATTACACATCTGAAAAATCTTTAAATATTTAATTTAGTTACGACATAAAAAAAGATAACATTGACATAACATAACATTGATTTAACATTGACATAAAAAAGATTGTCCATTTCAACTAGTTTGAAATGGACAATCTTTTTTTATGTCGTCAGCGTCAGAGTCAGCGCCACCAAAATAGTCCCACGGAATATTGATTTCTATCAGAATAATGCTTTTTTTTCAAAGACTGGTAGCGGATTAATGGGTGTTATCGACTGCAAATGCAGCGGGGACCAACGGATTCCCATCCCATGACCGAACCTTGCGAAAGTTGCTTAAAGACTGGTTAACATTATCTTAGTCTTTAGTAGAGTGCTTTAGTTGAAACATGTAAACAGTCGTCTTATGACTAAAGAGAGTAACGTGCTAGTAGCCTTTCAACTGGAATCCTCCCTTTCCAGTAGAACCCCTTGCGCGCCCGCGCCGCCCGCTCACCCCCCGCGCGACACTTTCCTCGCACTGGAAGCATGTAAACCGACATTATAGTAGCGTACCTATTTAGTAGAATGCTTTAAGTCAAATGACACTGTACTGGAAGCATGTAAACGCTCACTGGAAAGGCACCAAAACTACTAAAGCACTCGCATTCGAGTCTACTCCCACGCTACTAAAGCACTCTACTAAAAATAAACTAATGTAAACCAGCCATAACGTCCACAATCGCTGCGCCTTCGAGATCCTGGTGCTAGGGGTGCAAGTATTTTGGATGTTGAACTTCCAGCCGATGATAGACTGTGCGAAGACGAAGGGCCCCTGCTCAGTCCTACCGGTGCCGAAGGATCCACCCTGCGTCCCACCGCCTCGGCCCCCCTTTCCATGGATCTACGTGTGGGCGGTTCTATCGTTCTTTACCACCATGGGCGTGGTAAGATGGCAACAACATTTTTACTACGAGGGCCTATTACAAAAAAAGGGTCGCGATAAGCGTACGATGTTGACCAACGAGGACATGACCTAGTGGGACTAGATGGTTCGTCCCACTACGTGACTTACTCTTATGCACTCGCCGCGGGTACACGGCGCGCGCAGAAATATACTACGCGTTCACTTCGTCATTGCCGCTGACGACCGTTATGACGTCACAGCTAACGGTACTGTAGACAAAAAAGTAATCATGTTTTTCAACTGTTTTTAATTTTTTTCTTATTCAAAGAGTGTCATTAATTTATATAACAAGTTAGGTTCGCCATTATGTAGGAACTTTACTCTTTTAATCATAAAAACAACACAAATAACGAACGTAATGATTAAATGAACAGAAAAAAAAATAAAGCTTTGCATTGCTAGCCGTACTAGCAAGGCGACGCAGGGGGTGCGGTATGGCGAAGCGGGCCGGGAGGTAGCGGCAATGATGAAGTGAACGCGTAGTAGATTGCTGGTTTTTGGCGGACAAATGCTTGCAGTGCATGAGTAAGCTCTAATCCTAAAGGTTCAAAATCAAGTAATTTCGCGTATGTGTCATTTCGCTTACGTGCCATTTTGCGTAATACATTATGCGTAAAATTGAATCGATCGGATATCAACTAACATTGTTCTATTGTAATTCTTTTTTGAAATAGGCTCTTAGTATACTTACTCATGCATTATACTTATACCTTACTAATCAAATCAGTAATTTGATTTTACAAATGGTTAAAAAAACTCATTCTTTTCAGTAAGTGATAATTAAGTTCCTGGTAAATCTGTGAACTTATTTATTTTTCAGCTATATCGTATATTTATATGGAAAGAAAACAGGGATAAAATAAAGGCAATTCCTACTATATGTAAGTATAAATATTAGAATTTTTTTATTACACTACCAAGTAATGTTATTGTGGTTTTTTTTTCATTTAGGTAGAACAAAAATAAAGTAGGTACTTACGATGGCACGTCCGATGGAGCTAGGGAAAAGAAGGGACATTAAATGCCTTCCAGATAAATCTCTAGGACTGTATAGGGACTAGGGAGAGAGAGGCGCCTCTCCCTGTACTGTACAAGTAGATTTGGCTGGAAGGCCGCGCCTCTACGTTCGATCCTTCCGACCAGGCCTTCACATGTGTAGGGTCCATAATGATCGGTTGGGCTTATTCCGTTTATCCTCTCTGAAACAGCCACCCTAAGGTGGATACTCAGAAAAAGCTTGTTCATCTATCCAACCCATCAAACTATCACGTATGCTGGGGTGGATAGATGAACACGCGTTTTTCGAGTAGCCACCTTAGGGTGGCTGTTTTAGGGTAGATAAACGGAATAAGCCATCGGTTGTATGTGTTGATTAGGGCGTCCCCGCCGCAAAGTGAAGCGGCCGTACCACGACAAAGATCTGCCGGCGTGCGTGCAGTATTTGATAATTGGCACGGGCACGGCGGGTTGGTCGGCATATAAGGCCATCATGGAACACGACAAGACTGCCAAGGTTTGTTTTGTTTTGAAAACATATTTTCGTTTATCCACCCTAAAACAGCGACCCTACGACGGATACTCGGAAAACGCGTGTTCATCTATCCACCCCACCCATCATTTGACTTTATCATTGACTGATCGATTGTTGGAATATAGTTACGAGCCCTAACGGCTGAAAGTAGAGACATCATTTTTGGAGGGTAGAGGGAGATACCTTTCATGGTGTAGGTGATGGTGACGGTGAGGGGATCGGGATTAGTATCTTGTTCCCGTTCCCCAGTGGGTCCAGGTCCAGACATATTAGTATATCTCTGGACCCAATCCTGAACGGAGACGGGGACGGGAACGCCTTCTACAGCATTTTAAGAATTCTAAAGATTTTCTAAAATGTCCACGCGAACGAAGTCGCTGGCAAAAGCTATCGTTTAAAAGATTCCGTCTTTTTAGGTATTCTTCGTAACAAAAGAGGACTGCCTGCCGTACAAGCGGCCGCAAATGTCGAAGCATATGTGGTGGAATCCGGAGCCTCCCGATCTTAGTAACCTGAACTATATAGAAGAAGGCAGAAGAAAATCGTATGGGAATGTATATTCATAAAAATAAAAATAACTTAGATTTTTCCTTGATATCGATTGATAACGTCGTCTCGTGGCAATCCCATACAACTTTCAAAACGGAAGCGATAAAGACTTTCAAATGAAATGTTACTTTGGATAGGTATGTCCTGCAGCTCCCAGCTTCATCTACAAGAGCCGATCGGCCTTTAAGGGTGGGTACTCACTGTTCGCGAACCTCCGCGCTCCGTGAACCTGGAGCAGAATGCCATAGCAAACATTTTATTTTCACTTTGGCTATAGTGTGTACGTGTGCAAACCAGAGGGCCTAGTCAAAGTAACATTGGCAAATCTTCGTTATCGCTTCGCTTTCGAAACATGTATGGGATTGACATAAGGTTACGTTAACAATCGAATTTTAAAACGTCAAATCCATACATGTTTAGAAGCGAAGCGATAACGAAAATTTGCAAATGTTACTTTGGCTAGGGGGGCAGGTTCGCATACGTGTTCGCTCACGTACCTACACACTATGGCGCACTGTTGCAGCACAGGATAAACAAATTTTTTGGAGCAGGTTCGCGGAGCGCGGAGGTTCGCAAACCTAAGTGCACGGTAAATACATTTCTTTACCGTGCTAACTGGGTACCCACCCTAATAAAGACGACGTGGCTGGTATCGGTGCAGCCCTGGCGCTATGTCTAAGCATGAATGAAGAATAACGAAGTATATTTGCCCCCAGCTTGTATTACACGAACTGCAACCATTTCATGGATCCCGTAAAGTTCTACCGCAAGAAGATTGGCCCAGCGGTGTCTATCGCGTCTGGGTGGTGTTGTCTGCGGATTGACGCGGAAAATCACATCGCCTACATCAAGACCATGTGTGGAGAACAGCCTATGTACTACGAGAGGTGCTTGCTGGCTCCAGGTCAGTTAAGCAAAGAACTAATAAGGAAATCGCAATGGGGAATGTTTGAAAATATAAAAATTGACTGAATTTTTTTTTTGGTGGGAATCTGAATGTTTGGTTGTGTGAACAAAATCTTAAAATTAAAATTGTTTTGATTTCACATAAGGTACCTATAAAAATATTAAAATTGACGTTTCATGTGCGACTTTTTTAATTAATAATTTCAGTGATTATAGGTGGAGTAATTCAGAAGCAAAAGTTAAGCGTAACAAGCAAACTGACTTTTGCATTTATAATTTAGTGAGGATTATGATATCGTTCTATAGCCAAAAGTAATCTACAGGTTCAACGCCCAAAAACCTGAGTGTATTCAAATCAGCCCCGAAAGCGGTCCGCGACCGGGTGACCACATTCCGTACAATCCGAGACCTGGAACTGGCGTACAGGAGGGTGAAGGCGGCCAAACACGTGGTCATCCTCGGCGGGGGCGTGCTGGGCTGCGAGCTCGCCTGGCATCTCGGCAGGATGAGTCAGTTCACGTTATTACAAATTTTCATCATGTGCCATCTTCATACTGAAGTTTGGCGGTCAGTACCTAGACAATAGTTTTTGCGATCCTATGTACCTAGCATCTTTTAACTTACACTGTCCACTGTTTGATGTCGTCCAGCCATTTGCGTCTCGGACGTCTCTGACCTCTCTGTCCCGGATTTTTGCCTCCGAGGATCAGCCGTGGATACTTGTACAAGGATCCTCTCTGCATGTGTCCGAAAAAGGCGACCCGTCTCATGACTGTTCTCTTTTGCAGTCTGCTTTCTGTAGAACTTTGGAGTTAGATGTGAAACTAGCCTTATTGTCTTACTTATTGTTAAACTTCTTTACAGATAAAGTAGTTCCTCGCAAAGAAGATGAGGAGCCGATAGAATTTGTGCAAATATTCAAGGACAAAGGCATTCTATCCAGCGTCGTCCCGGAGTACCTTGGCGAGTGGGCCGCGGAGAAGATCAAGTGCGAAGGGGTCACAATGATTCCTAAGAGTAAGTCTATACTTATTAATAATAACGTTAAATTTTGTGCGATCGAACTCAAAGAACTGCCCCCTGATTTTGTAACTTTGTTGGAATCAACTCTGACAGAAACGCAATTAAATTGCTGTTTTAGTAAGAACCAATTTGGCAAATATATCTTACTTAAAGCAGCAATGTAACTGCGATTTCAATCGAGAATTGTCAGCAACAGAGTTACGTAACCGGGGGGCTGATGGTGTTTTTTAAAAAGTTTGCTCTTGGAACAGAGTTTCGGTAAGATCTGGCCAAGATGGACGGTGATTAGGGTGATGGCTGCAGTAGGCAATGCTTAGGCGTATATGCAGTAGATGCATTAAGTATTTAAGTATGTATTCGATACTGACTGTTAAACTGTACAAAGAGTAGTCTTCAGTCAGCTCATTTTTTTCGTTAGCTTAGTTTTAGCAATATGGTTTTACTGTGGTTTTCATTGGTATCATTGCAGCTCAAGTGTACGACGCGTTTGAGTCTCCGGACGGGCGTCTCGAATTGACATTATCCAATGGCACTTCACTCGTTACCGATTATGTAAGTGATGATAACTTATTTACTTTCTGGAATACTTAAGTATAATAAGCTAAGAAACTTTAGCAGCGATGTGCGATGTTGGATGGTCGACGCAACGGATAAATTAATAAAATACTGTGTTTATAAAGCAACGAAATTCTTCTAGTTAGTGTGACATACTATCATTATTAATAGATCCGGGTGCATGTAGCACACCGAATTCTGAGCTCTATAAATTGCACACCTTCAATTGCCGACCAACTCACACTCCCACCATGGAACAGCTACAGGCGCCCGGATCTATTAATAATGATGGTATGGCACACTATCTAGGGGGATGTCGTTGCTCTATAAATTGCAAACGCATTTCCGTAGCTAGCTTAGTATAGGTATTGGTTTATAGTTCTAGATGACGATAGCCTGTAGAAGGCTTATTCCGTTTATCCACCCTAAAACAGCCACCCTAAGGTGCATACTCGGAAAACGCGTGTTCATCTATCCACCTCATCATACTTGATAGTTTGGTAGGGTGGATAGATGAACACGAGTTTTCCGAGTATCCACCTTAGGGTGGCTGTTTCAGGGTGGATAAACGGAGTAAGCCCTGTAGAAGCTGGATTTCAATTTAACTAAAATAAAGTAAGGATACTTGGTTCTGAGGTAATTTTCAATTAGAGGACCGACGAATTATGGACGGATAGTAAACTATTTCTGACGAGTTCGTTCTTCTCGGTGCTAAGTCTCGGTTACATTGGCAGTCACTAATATCCACCATTCCGCATTAGGCTCGCGTCTGTGCTCTGTAGAGGGTAGGTTAAAAAACCGGCCAATTGCGTGTCGGGCCACGAGCAGTAGGGTTCTGTAGTTATAAATCATGCCTTATTTAATACCACTATCATTTTTCATCTGCAAAAACATAACCCTCTTGCAGCTTGCAGTCGGGTAAAAATAACTTTGTTTTTCATAGAATTTGTATAAATATCAAAGTTATATTTACGGTTTTGGAAAATATGCTATATCTCTAAAACTACTAAATATATCTCGTTTAAACCAATTTTCATTGAAAGTATTTATTAAGATCTAAGGCATATTTTTTTTTTAGATTTTTCACTTTCTTATTTTAAAAGTTAGAGGGGGGCACATTTTACCACTTTGGCAGTGTATATCTTTCAAACGGTTGACTTTCAGAAAAAAATGTCTTAGAAACCTCAATGTCATTTTTAAAGAACTATCTATAGACACCCCGCACGTATTGGTTTTCAGTTGCATGTATGAGGAGCCCCCCTTAATCTTTTATTATTTTTTATTTTTGTATAAACAGTGTAAAGCGATTCACAGAATACATCTACCTACCAAGTTTTAACTGTGTAATCCTAATAGTTTCGGAATAAAGATGGACAGACAGACATGACGAATCTATAAGGGTTTCGTTTTTTGCCTTTAAAAAGGCTCATGATGATGGGTTTCTTTCTGTAGGTGCTAGTAGCGATCGGCAACCAGCCACGCACGGAGATGGCCGAGCCCTCGTTTCTGGAGACCGACAGCGTCAACGGAGGGTTCGTGGTTAACACTGAGCTTAAGGCCAGAACACACTTATACGTGGTAAGTTGCTTCACTTTTAGCCTGGGGCCCAAGCCTGCTATTGTTGACGTCTGATGCGTCATGCTTAGTGTAATGCTTTTTGACATACTTCTAGTTTCTTAAGGGTTAGGTGGCTACTGGTCCACTTGCTACTGGGCCCAGGAACCAGTAGCATGTGGACCAGTAGCCACCTAACCCTTTCTTAAACCCAAAACCGAAACACAATTGGAACACGATTATGACGTTAAAATAGCAAACTTGGGCCCCCACAAATGAAAAGTATGAAATTCACGGCACCAGCGCCATATTGAGTCAATATTGCGCGATCATTTAGTGAACTGATTCCGTTAGAAAGAACTCTCGAATTATTTTTAAAATATTTACTGTTGTTTAAAAAAACACAAAACCGACTTCAAAAAACCTACCTCTAAAAAGCAAGAAATAATATTCGTAATAATAAAAACACGTCTATTAAAGTCGGGTGGGGCTTTTAGAATAAAAAAAAAGGAATTTGACTCCATCCCCACCCGACTTATCTTATTCAGTTCATAAACAAAGAAGTTATACGACTGATCATCGAGGTAGCTCACACAAAATCATACTATTTTGGTGCTTTTTTCAAGATTACTTGAAAAGTACTGAACCGATTTCAAAATTTAAAAAATGGGACCAACTTTGGAGTTTACCTAATGTAATAACGTTTGAATCATTTCAATCGGTTCAGCCGTCTTCGAGTAATCGGTGGACATACAGAAAAAAAAACCAAATATACAGATGAACAGTGAACCTCCTCCTTTTTGGAAGTCGGTTAAAATGTCTATAGCTTAGTCGATAGAGACGACTTATCCTCTAACGGCCACAAATAATAAATCCACAGATAGGGATAGGCCTGATCCGAATTAGTTGCTTTACTATGCAACATTTTATATTAAAAAAAAACGATAGTTGCTTAGGTATTGCCTATCTGAGGCTGAGGGCCTATTACAAAAAAACATTGCGATAAGCGTACGATGTTCGGCCCACTCCGATGTCAATATTAACTCGTGTATAATGTACAAAATCAAGTAAATCGATCAATGAACATCGTGATTACTTTATGTTAGAGGCCATATGGATCTGGCCTATCGTTATCTGTTCATTGATTAAAATTATAATCCTGGCCGTCAGGCGGGCGACGCAGCCAGCTTCTACTCCCAGTGGAAGGACGCCCGACGCCGCTTCGAGCACTGGGACATGGCGGATGAGCAGGGTTACGTGGCCGGCGCGAATATGACCGGCTACTGGTTGCCCGGCAACTTTGAGCCCAACTACTGGATCGTACTGGGCAAGGAGCTGGAGATCCAGGCAAGTGGTATCTCACAGATATAGGATAAGTGGTATTGGAGCAGATGTTTCCCGTAATGATGGGACATAGCGGAGGAGCAGGGCTACCTGGCCGGCGCAAACATGACCGGCTACCGGTTCGTATCGTACTGGGCAAGGAGCTGGAGATACAGGCGAGTGGTTATCTCACATATATCGGATAAGTGGTATTGGAGCAGAAGTTTCCCGTAATCATGGGACATGGCGGAGAAGCAGGGCTACCTGGCCGACGTAAATATAACCTGCTACTGGTTGCCCGGCAACTTTGAGCCCAACTACTGGATCTTACTGGGCAAGGCGCTGGAGATACAAGCGAGTGGTTATCCCACATGTATAGGATATAGTGATATTGGAGCAGCTGTGATATTAGTATAGGATATGTATAGGATAATAGTGATATTGGACCGGCTACTGGTTGCCCGGCAACTTTGAGCCTAACTACTGGATCGTACTGGGCAAGGAGCTGAAGATCCAGGCCAGTGGTTATCCCACAGATATAGGATAAGTGGTATTGGAGCAGATGTTTCCCGTAATGATGGGACATAGCGGGGAGGAGCAGGGGCTACCTGGCCAGCCCCAACATGACTGGCTACTGGTTGCCCGGCAACTTTGAGCCCAACTACTGGTTCACACTGGGCAAGGAGCTGGAGATCCAGGCAAGCGGTTATCTAACAGATAATTAAAGCATATAGTGATATTGGAGCAGAAGTTGGCTGTAATCATAGGAGTGCTATACACCTTGTAGAGTGCTACCGCTAAGGTTCTAAAACTGATTAATGGTATTGTAGGTTGTTGGCGAAGTGGGCGGTTGTATGCCCACAGTGGGGCTGTTCAAGCCGTGCGCCGGCGAGGTGGACCCCAAAGACAAAGCTGTGGGCCCCGGCGGCGAGAAGCCGTGCTATAAAAAGTCAGTACAGTATTCTTAGCAATGAGCCGTGCTATAAAAAGTCAGTACAGTATTCTTAGCAATAAGCCGTGTTATAAAAAGTCAGTACAGTATTCTTAGCAATAAGCCATGCTATTAAAAGTCAGTACCTACAGTATTCTTAGCAATAAGCCGTGCTATAAAAAGTCAGGGGAGATATTACAACCTCATAAAACTTGCCAGGTTTATAAATTGTAGTTACATTTACTCTCACTCTCGCTGTATAGCAAATAAAAGAGACGCATTGATAGCCATTCTGAAAACTGGCAAGTTTTAAGAGGTTGTAATATGGGGGCTGTATAGTATTAGCAAAAAAGCCGTGCTTTAAAAAGAAGTACAGACAGTATTCTTAGCAAAGAAAAATTAGAGAATTATTGAGGCAAAAGATTTTATTGCATTTTGATTGTCGCTCGGTGCAACAGTAGCAAGCTTGCCTATTGAGCCAAGGGTCCTGTTTATGGCACATGTTTATGTGATGAACATGAGCATTTGTTCCTGAGGATGTTAATATTATTTTTGTGTTTCTATCAATAATTATTTAATAGCTACAGACTAAGTACTTTGCATAGTTTGAATATATAATTGCAATCTAACGATATTGATGAAAGAAAGCTAGTACTTACTAAGGAGCTGAGGAGCTGATTTTTTTTCGCGATTCCGCGGTTGGCCCCATAGTAGAAGTTGTTCATTCACGTGGTCTGAAATCCCCTTTTCATTTTTAAATATACTTAAAAATTTACGGTGTATATTTGATTCCGCATGAACTCAGAACGGAGGAGTACAAGAATCGGTACAAGCGCGGTATGCTGTTCTACCTCCGCGACGAGACCGTGGTGGGGATGGTCTTCTGGAACTTCCCGCCCATAGAGGACAGGAAGGAAGTGGCCACTGAGGTAATTTCGTGGTAATCTCTATAGGGCCGAGTCCACTTGTGTAACGTGAGATATTATCACGATGTACTTTTACTACGTCTGTCTGAACTATCTAAAATATTCATATACATAGTCATAATAAAGGCTGGAGCAGGCTAGAGGTCCTGAAATTTTATTTCGGAAAAAGTGAACTTTATAAAAATCGCTTCCAACAGCGAAAATTAATTTTATTACATTCTAGTTGCTGCGCGCGGAACCTTCGTACAAGGACATCAATCTTCTGGCAGAGCTGCTCGGCTTCCCCGACTTACAATGCGTGTATATACCGCCAGAAGATCTCATAGTACCGGGGCCTTGTATTAAATGGCAGAAATATCCAAAAATAATAAGTAAGTTCATCTATCGCATCCAAAATCAGTTCATCTAACACACTTAAAGTCAGATCAACTAACACAAC
The DNA here is from genome assembly GCA_950108535.1 of Agriphila straminella. Taxonomy (NCBI): domain Eukaryota; kingdom Metazoa; phylum Arthropoda; class Insecta; order Lepidoptera; family Crambidae; genus Agriphila; species Agriphila straminella. Next base: position 14,412,178 of record OX467322.1, on the reverse strand, counting down.
TAAAGTCAGTTCACCTAACACACCTAAATTTAGTTCACCTAACACACCTAAAGTCAGTTCACCTAACACACCTAAAGTCAGTTCACCTAACACACCTAAAGTCAGTTCACCTAACACACCTAAAGTCAGTTCACCTAACACACCTAAAGTTAGTTCATCTAACTAACCTAAAGTCAGTTCATTTAACACACCCAAAGTCAGTTTGAGACAGTTCATCTATCACACCTAAAGATAATACTTCCATCAAATTTTAAGTCTTCATTTAACACCAAAAGTTGTTAATCTATCACATTTTGAGTGAGTTCGTCTATTACATCCAACTAAAGTCAGTTCGTCTATCACACCTAAAGTCAGTTCATCTATCACAATTCACACCTAAAGTCAGGTCATTTATCCCATCTAAAGTCAGTTCATCTAATCTAAGTAAACAACAGTTCATCTTATAACTAAATCCTAATACTTACCACAAATTGGGAATCGTAAAATAAGGTTCAAACTATATTAGTCTTCTTCTTATTGTATGAGAAATAGTGGCCGCCTCTGGTATTAGAGTTTATCAAGCCGCCTGTAAGGCCTCTAACTTGGCTTAACGACTGTTATTAGATGATAGTAGCCAGGACCGACTGTTTAACGTGCCCTCCGAAGCACGGAAGCACTCAGTAATGCCACTTAACGGTCACCCATCCGACACCTGTGGCCCTACCATGAGTTGATGCAATTAACTGTTTACGTTACCGTAAACCATCGTTTTGTCTCTTTCACTCGCACTGACTGTGAGCAGTATATCCGATAGTTTACGGTAACGAAAACAGTTTGCATCAACTCATGGTAGGGCCGCTGGCCAGACCGAGTGTTGCTTAACAAACCTGATCGGTCGGTCCTGTCAAGCTCCGACATGAGCGATTCTATATTTGCGAACCCCTTTATGCGCAGTAAGACACTTTCTCGATTTGTCACATGAGGTATTGGCTACTTTATCAAATAGCAACATTAGGTTTAGGACACTTTCAGAATTGGTCATAATATCTCGTAATACATATACACAATAATACATATGTCACAATATGAATTTGGCAAATAAGTATCTAGACACACACCCCCACTTATACCTACTCGCATCTATTAAGTATTCTAGGTGTAAAAAATAAGCAATAAGATTATAGGAAGTGATTCTACCAATGAATCTGCAAAGTTTTGCAGTTTCATGGGTAGAATCACTTCCTATAATATTATCCTTCTTATAATGTTACAGTAACAACACGTTCTTAGGTAAAACGCGTATTTACTAGTAAGAACTAGTTTTAACTGAAGCGTTCAGTAAGAACTAGTACCATACAGTACATACTTGAAAACTATGGGCTATCATCTACCTTTTTGGTGGGTACCGACTTCCTATTAGATTTTTTACGGGTCATTTCAAGTTCTAGTTTTATTCCAAAACCGCATCATAATCCGTTGCGTAGTTTTAAAGATCTAAGCATACATAGGGACTAGGGACAGACAGCGGGAAGCGACTTTGTTACCTACTATATGTAGTGATTTATATGTTACCGCTAAAGCTCGGAATCCGTTAATGTGCGAATTAACTAAGTAGTTAATGTACACATGCACATTAACTGATTTACGCGCTTTAACGGTAACATACAACACTTAATAGATGAGTGGGGGTGTGTGTCTAGATAGTAATTTGCCAAATTCATATTGTGACATAATATGTATTATGCCACTACGAGATTTCTGACCAATTCTGAAAGTGTCCTAACCTAATGTTGCTATTTGATAAAGTAGCCAATACCTCATGTGACGAATCGAGAAAGTGTCTTACTGCGCACAAAGGTGCGAACCGGCTGCTAATACCTATTTTCTAGATGACTTAATTTGTCGTGAAAAAAACCTGCAGTTCCTACAGGTTCCTATTTTTTATTGATTTCAGGTGAAGAGATTTCTACCTAACTTTCAAGTTTGAATGTTATCTACCCCAGAAATGAAATTATCTTGAAGGCTTCACAAGTATTTTTGCATTCACAAGTTTGAACTTTTTGCCAAATTATGTTGTTACATTTTGATAATTAACGATTCATTCATCTCGTAGACAATAAAAAAATTGTTAAACGTTATTGGTAGCAACCGCAACTTATTATAATTAAGTGTAAAATTTTACGTCTCGCGCCATTGGTACAGTAAAATTTTCTTTATCAACAATTTTAATACGTGTTTTCAATGAAATAACGATTTATAATTTATTTTTTAATATTATATTTATTACGGTTATTTTGTATTCGTGCGTTTTTTTATAGGTTATTAATTTGAAAAGACGTGTTAGATTGTTATGTAGGTAAACTTTTTGTAATACCCAATGAAAACTTTATAAGATATTGGCATTCAAAATGAATTTTATAGTGAAATATATTTTTTGTAATAAGTACCAACACTAAGATCTTCTTGTAATAAAGTTGTAATGGCTAACTAAAGTATTGTTACCTATCTCTGATGCAGATATTTAGTAAAGGCCTTTTTTTATTAATTCGTGTTTTTATTTTCAATCTCCTTTTAGCAGAGTTTATCTACTTGCCGACACCCTGTCTTTTTACAAATAAAGAGAGAAAGACTGCCTGGGGCCTTACTATGAGCTCTTATAGCAGGGCTTATATTGAACTGCCTTACTTTTTCGCACTATGACCTTAACGGTTAGTATGAAAGCAGGCCTTAAGCAGTCCTGTTTAAGGCCTGCTTTTGATCTGAACGGTTTCTTATTTGCTGATGGTAAATCCCCTGAACAAATGTTGACATGAAGTTTAATAAAACGGTATTTTAAGGTAGTTTAGGCCCTTTGTCGCCCATGGTCCCTTTTCGTAGTCCCTGGAAGGGACCACGGAGGTTTTTTCTTCGTGGTCCTTACGATAAGATACCCGTCGTAGACTTGATGCACCTGAGCTAAATCACCTGGGTGAATTAAGTATACTAATTGGTAGACTTAATTCACCCAGGCCAAATTAAATTGTTTAATCTAGGTTCATGTAAAACCATAAAGTTAATATACCTGTCTAAGGCGGGCTACCTGTATATTAACTTTTAGAGCAATGCGGGCTTCTATGTGCTTCGTTGTAGTGTTTTTTTTATATTTAATGGGTTTGCTCTTGACCCCAGTCTTGCCCAAAAGCAAAGTCAGGGTCTACGATGGAGCGAGCTTGCCCAGAAGGTGCTTATTCACTCTGGCCTTGAATAGAGTCAGGTTGTATGCGCTCGGAAACACAGACGCCGGCAGGGAATTCCATTCCATAGCTGTGCGCATTATGAACGATGATGAGTAGCGTTTGGTACGCAGAAAAGGTAGGTATATCAACTAAGAACGGGTGGTAACCTGCAGTGCGTCTGGATGTCCGATGGTAGAAAGGAGAAGGTGGAATGAGTTCATGCAGTTCTTGAGCACACTCACCGAAGTACAATCTGTAAAAGACCGATAGGCAAGCAACTTTTCGGCGGTGAGCTAAACTGCAAAGCTTAGCTGCTACCAGTTCTCCATCGCCTATTAATCTCTTGGCTCTGCGTTCCACCGAGTCCAGTGCAGCAAGTTGATATTTCGCCGAGCCATCCCAAAGGTGGCAGCAGTACTCCATGCAAGATCGGACTTGAGCTTTATAAAGAGTTAAAAGCTGCCCAGGCGTAAAGTACCGCTTAACTTTATTTAGGACGCTCAGCTTCCGCTCAGCTGCAGTTATTGCTATCTCTGTGGCCGACGTACATGCATCAACATGCAACTTCGTACCTACGAGTATGTAGGACATCATTAGGACATGTATGATCGAATAATGTATATTTTCAGTTTTGTAAACGTTTAATTTAAAAAGAAAAAATATATATTCTGTGGTAAAACCACAGAACAAAACAAAAGTCAAATAATGTTGTTATTTGCAGGCAGAGATAAAAATTACAAGAGCAAAGAGTTAATTTTTTAATAGGTACTTTTAGGCTATTTGAAAAAAGAAGCAATGTCATAAAATGCCAAAATTTTGACATTGTCAAAATAATAATACTTATAATTACAAAATAAAATCTCAATTATTTATTTAAGTTTTATTAACTCTAGAAAATAAAGTAGGAATTAGTTATGTATAGTAAAAAGAAGAAAATAAGACACCACGACGTGATTTACGACAACACAAACAGAGATACAATCCCTAAAAGAGGGTATTACTCGGAATTAGTCTCCGATTTGACGAAAGATGATCCAACAAAAGATATTTGTGTGAAGAAAAGAATGAAATTGTTACTGCAGGTGATTGAAATGACTTGGTGTTTATAACCCGGTCAAGTTGACTCTGCACCTGAAGCGAAAGCGACCCCTCTCCTTTTCTCCTTGCCTCATACCACCGTCGTTATACCAGTAGCGTTAGACGTTACGTAGTAAGTACTAAGTATTAATGTATTCTGTGGCGTTAGTACCTTTGTTAGCGATAAATCTATCGAAATTTTTCAAAAAATTGACTTCGGTGGTGTGAGGCAAGGAGAAAAGGTAAGGTCGCTTTCGCTTTAGGTCATCATAAATAAGGCTGTACGTTATTAAATTCTTTGCCTATCCTAATGGAGGAAACTCGTTTTCTGTTTTGTCGTTATGGTAAACTTTCCTTTTAGCGGGAAAGTAAGTTTTCTTTCTTTGAGATTAGTTAGTTATATTAGTTAGCTATCTTTCTTCTGGTTAAATAGTGAAGTGAATTTAGTGGGATTATCCTGGATGGATTATCCAAAGGGTGCGCAAAAAGTTTTTTTATCTACTTATATAATGTGGTACGAAATGATGTGATGGAACTGAAACGATAATAGTGTTGGTTAAACTAAACTACTTTATCCATGGAACATGGTCAAAAACTGAAAAAAAACATACCTACTCCCATACAAAATAAATTGGTCAGCTGACCGACTTACTATAGAAAGGCGAAAAAAAAAATAGTTTTTCGACCTAAGTAAATGTTCCTTGGAGAATGTTTTTCAGTTTTAACAAAACTGTCACCTGTTTCAGTACCTACCTATCACCATATATTTAGGTTCGTAAAAAAATCTATTAGGTAGGTACGTAATTGTGCAAGAATATAATTATTAATTTAGATAGGTACCTAACTACATTTTTTTTTTAAAAAAGGTACCTACCTACTAAGGTAGACTTTAGTTTAATAATATTTTATTGATTTCAGGCTAAAACTGATCGCTTTGCACCTACGTTAGTGTCCCTCCCTAAGCCTCAAAGGGCAAAAATACTGTTGCCTCCAGGCCGTTGGACTACATACAAAGAGGATGAGAGCATAGTAAGATTATTTCTTGATAACAATTTATATACAGGGTGTATTTGTAACCACTCTCCAAATTTTAAGGATGTGTTCAGTCCATGAAACTGAACAACTTTCTCCATGAAACATGTGTCGAAATACGCCAAAAAATTTTGGTCAACCCATACAAAACTGATCACGTGATCTCTTTGATTTGTATGAAAAGTAATTTTTTTTTACATATTTGACCCTATGTTTCATGGAGAAAGTTGTTCAGTTTCATGGACTAAACACATCCTTAAAATTTGGAGAGTGGTTACAAATGCACCTTGTATTTGTATACCTATGAATATGAAACGGGTTTAGCTACTCCGGATTTTAGTGAAATAAAATCACGCGCTTAGGATATGCGTAATTTTTATACGAAATCATCCAAAAGTAGCCTTTAGTTAACAAGTTTAGTCCTATTATGATTTAAAAATAACAGTTCATTTATCTGTTTGAGATATGAAATAAAACACTTTTAACGGATACTAGCGCGGTTTTATTGAAAGTAAGTACTTTGGTAATTAGTTGGTATTTGGTTTGATTTTCGGTTTTCCCGACGTTTCGGCACCTTTGCAGCTGCCGTCTTAAAAAATTCATCGCTTGAGGGTAGGCTCACAAGTAGCTTCAGTCCCCCGTGACCACGGCAACTGCAAAGGTGCCGAAACGTCGGGAAAACCAAAAATCAAACCAAATACCAACTAATTACCAAAGTAATTCCAATAAACCCGCGCTGGTATCTGTTAATAGTACATTACAGCCGTGAACGGGAAGCTAGCGATTGCATTGTCGAGGATGGTTTGAAGCCCGAGCCGCAGGCGAGGGCTTTAATCATTCGAGGCAATGCAAGTAGCTTCCAGAACAAGGCTTGTATAGTGCTTTTCTCAAGAAATGCGAGGAAATAAAAAACTTTTCAATTGAAACTTAATTAAATTTAATTAATATTAAAATTTATATTATTCATGTTCGGGCAATTATTAAATGTAAATGTTTTTATTCTTATAGTAATATACTCTGTGCGCACCATTTTTTTTATTGTATCGTTATTATAGTACCTATTAAATAATTTTACATTTATAATATTAACTGTGTTTAAGTTGCATTATCACATCGATCCACCAATAGTAAAGTTCGTCCAACCAATACTAGATGGCGCTGTACCCTCGTGGATCGCGGTATGGTTTTGCTTTAACAATTGTATGAGGTCCTAATGTGATTCATTATTTTCGTTCGCTTTTTTTGACCACGGCGGTGGTAATATATCTATACGTTTAAAAGTGTGTGTTTCATTGAAGGTGTCGCCCTCTATAGTGTGATTTGTGTTGTTTTTGTGAACCGCTAAAACAAAAAAAAGAAGTTGCCGCAGACCACCCAGATCATCTTCGCACTGTACCTACTTCCCGCACTGGTGGCTGGTGCGGGAAGTAAGTATTGAAATTCATTCCTGGCCTGAATTTTTAATTTAGAATGTGATGAACCAGACCCCCTCGGAAATGTGGAACGCCCCGCATTCCTTTTTCAAATGGAATGATAAGATTTCAGAGCATAAGTGAGAAAAAGTGTTTTTCAACACACTTGCTCGTAAAGTGAGCCCTAATACATCGCTTTTAGGGCCATAAACCGAGCAATAATATATAAAACACTAGTTCGTAATAGAATTAACCCTACAAAGTTAAATTAGTACCTTACTGCAAGTTCTATGCGAGTAAACAGAGCATTCCCAATTTAGCCGGGTAATACAGTTATTTTTTTTTTGACAACAAAGAGGTTTTATGCTGCTGAAAATTCATATACATTTTTGGAATAAATAAATGTGTAAGTCCTTAATTAAGTCAAATAAATATATAATTATTATCAAATTATTCATAATTCACAATATTTTGTTATAAAATATTAAAATATTTGCATTTTGTCACTTAAAATTATAATTTTGAAGTATTAGTAGTAGGCTGTATGCTCCTCACCCCTTTGTTCGCAAAATATTCTTGCGTTGGGCGTGTGGAAAAAAAAAACAAAAAAAACATGCGCGCCTTTTCCCATAATTATCATATTTTGTTTTTGCCATATTTGTTGCTGTGTGATAAATTACTTTGATTTTTCCTCGCAAATGTGTTGAAAAACGTTGTATGAAACTCGTGAGTTCTTGCTTATTGCACACTCGGCTGAGTTACGCCCTCGCCTACGGCTCGGGCTGCTGCAACCCACAGCCTTGTGTGCAATGAGCAACCTAGCTAACTTGTCTCATAATGTACTATTATTTCATGTCTAGTGAGCGCGTAAGCTTGAGAAGTGAATATGTTTGAGATATTGTAAAATTACTGACATTAATTTGTCTACATAAGTAACTAAGTAGGTATAAGTACCTAAGTAAGAAGATAACTGAAGTAGCGAAAGTTTGACTTTTTGAATTTTAAATAGGTACAGTACCTACCGCCACTGTAGGTAAACAGTTTGACTTGAGTTAAGTAACTTTAACACTTACTTATTTCCTCGTAGCAATTCCCTTTTGAGACGTTCGTGCCCAAGCTTCAGTTCCTCAGCGTTGTTCTGCCCAAAGAGTTGCCGAGACTGGTCAAGATCGAAAGGTTGCGAAGGAAGTTTCTGGCTGCCAACATCAAGGTAATTGGGGGGTTTATGTATGAATTCACCGTATTGTATGCAGCCACAGTTTAATATGCTGCCAAAGCACGGAGCTTATACAGGGTTACTGGAAATATGACGTATTCCTGCCAAGATGGTCAAAGGTCAAAACAAATATTTTTGTTAAGTAGGTAAGTACTTATATAACTTTTTCAAGAAAGGCTAATAGTTTTTGAGTTAATTGAAATAAAAGATTTTTTTTACCAAAAGTATGTTTTCAGACACAAAAATTCAAAATAAAAGATAACTAGGTACCTACCTACTCATTCGATTCCAGATTTTTTATTTTAGGATAGAACAAATTTCTAAGTGTTGATAATGAATAAAAAAAATTGTGAAAAGTACAGGTGTTTATAAAAAAACCAAATATTTTAATTCCTTTTTTCCCAGATTTTTTGGAAATACCTAGCAGCAAATATAATGTAATGTTATTAGGTACTTTCATGAAGTTCTTAGGTCTTTTCTAAATGGTTTTCAGCAGTGTAAAACTAGTAATATTAAGAGATGGATTGTGTAGTATAAAATAATATTCCAGTAACCCTGTAGGTATATAAAGTTTGACCGATTCCATCGAAAGTGGCTTATCATAAGTTCTATGTAAAATAAATCACGAAAATTTTTGACACACATTTTATTATTTCCGCCTATCGTTTCAGAAAATGCTCCGAGAGTTAGGTATCCAACCTTTTTGGTTACTGCCGCCTTCGGAGTTCAACTTCAGCGACCAGGAGCTCTATGGTCTGTATAGTCCCTTTCCCAAGATGGACTTGGAGATCTTCGATAACACTGACTTTGACTGCAGGTGGGTTGGGGTAGCTTTGAGATTCTGATGCAGCTGTAATTAACAACTTATAATTGTAAAATAAAAATAACCACTTACTTACTGCCTGTTTCACAAACTCCTAACTTACAATCCTTACTTCTTTTCTAAATTATAAATGCGAAAGTTTGTTTGTTTGTTACGTCTTCACGTCTTAACTACTGAACCGGTCATCATAAAATTTTGCATACACGTTCTCAGGGGCACATTAGGACATAGGGTACATTTTATCCAGAAAAAATACTGTTCCCCAGGGATAGAAAAAAACTTTCAACGCAGACGAAGTCGCGTGCGGTCGCTAGATTTGAAATAAAATTAGGCACTTATGAAGTTATGTTCACACGTACGACTATCACAACCCATCGCAGATACAATAACGACTATCACAACCCATCGCAGATACAATAACGACTATCACAACCCATCGCTGATACAATAACGAATATCACAACACAACCCATCGCGCATACAATAACGACTATCACAACTAGGGAATGCAATCCCGTAATAAATTTTGAATCTCGGAATCGGCGAGATTGAACATCTCAATCCCGGCGAGATCTCGGAATAAACTTAATCCCGTTGAGTTGCAAAAAAATATAATGCATAATTTTTCAACATCTACAAGGAAGGAACTTGAAAGAATTCAAATATAAGGAATGTAAAAAATCTTTATTTTGTACTTTTTAGGTGCTTTTTAGAGAGAGAGAGAGAGATTCAAAATAACATTTACTTAGTCTAGTCTAGTACTACACTACTTACTTACAGTACAGACAGTACAGTACTTACTATAGGTATATTATTAGTCTTTGTCATTATTTTGAAAATAGCTTCTCAAAAATGTCAGAGTGTTAATAGTTTCGTCTGCTAAACGGCTTCTCACTTTACATACTATTAGGCCCGCAGCCGAAAATGCTCTCTCCGATTCCACACTTGTGAGGACAACCGTCATCAGAGCATTATAAACAAACTGAAGGTATAAGCCTTTCTGTCCACCTGATTCAAAGTAATTTATCTCCTTTCTTAATAAAATGTCAAGGCTGCTTTTGCGTCTTGGTTGGGGTGTAAAAGATTTCAAGCTGGTCAGTGTCAGCTCCAGTGCATCCTGAAGCGACATTTCGGCTGGTCAATCCCGCTATCTCGTACGGGATCCCGTCACTTTCACTACCGCGATTGATCTCGTTCATAGCATACGAGATCCCGGAATAACGGGATCCCGGAGTCCCGGAATTGCATTCCCTAATCACAACCCATGGCAGATACAATAACGACTATCACAACCCATCGCTGATACAATAACGAATATCACAACACAACCCATCGCGCATACAATAACGACTATCACAACCCATCGCAGATACAATAACGACTATCACAACCCATTGCAGATACAATAATGACTATCACAACCCATCGCAGATACAATAACGACTATCACAACTCATCGCAGATACAATAATGACTATCACAACCCATCGCAGATACAATAACGACTATCACAACCCATCGCAGATACAATAACGACTATCACAACCCATCGCAGATACAATAACGACTATCACAACCCATCGCAGATACAATAACGACTATCGCAACCCATCGCAGATACAATAACGACTATCACAACACAACCCATCGCACATACAATAACGACTATCACAACCCATCGCAGATACAATAACGACTATCACAACCCATCGCAGATACAATAACGACTATCACAACACAACCCATCGCACATACAATAACGACTATCACAACCCATCGCAGATACAATAACGACTATCACAACCCATCGCAGATACAATAACGAGTATCACAACCCATCGCAGATACAATAACGACTATCACAACCCATCGCAGATACAATAACGAGTATCACAACCCATCGCAGATACAATAACGACTATCACAACACAACCCATCGCAGATACAATAACGAGTATCACAACCCATCGCAAATACAATACACGCTGAGGTACAGTACAGCCGATGCCACGAAACAATCGGTACAACATTTATCTCAATTCAGACCTATTGGTATTTTGATTGCAATTTATAACTTGAATCTTCACCTAATGCAGAATACCTGAAGAATGGCTGTCCCTGGGTATGATTGAGGGCGAGCAGTACCCTTGTCCAGGGCTGGCCTTCCTGCCTAAGGAAGAAGGCAAAGCGGCTAAAACTGCCGGAGATACTATGCAGCTCCTCAACAATCTATATGAGGTAGGCAAAAATCTCGAAGTCAACACTACACTCGAGACTCGACCCACACTCTACACTTGAAGATCGATCTTACTAACGTTTAAATAATTTTATTCTAGACATACTCGAGTAATCTAAATTATTGTTACAATTTCCAGTGGACTAACGTTGCTGCTTTTAGCTTTGACAAAGTTACAGAAACCTGGGAGGTTATGACGTTAGATGGAACCCAGAGGAGATTCAAGTAAGCTCTGTTATAAGAACTAATCCACTCATTTTAGGGTTTTTTATTATGGTGGTAAATGATGTGATGATACTAAAACAGATGATAGTGTTGCTTTAACTAAACAACTTTCTCCAAGGAACATAGGTCGAAAAAAAAAAATCATATTCCCATACAAAATGTATTGATCAGCTGACCGACTTACTATGAAAAGGCGACAAAAATCGTTTTTTGACCTATGTTCCTTAGAAAATGTTGTTCAATTTTAGCCACACTATCACCTGTTTCAGTATCAATCATCACATCATTCGTTCACCTTATTATATTATTGCTAAAAGATTTCAACTCGTTGGTTTATTGCAGTACTTACGCTTCTAGGCGTAGCTTTTCATAGCATGAATTTGTAGTGAGAAGGAATTTATCCATATTGCAGTATTCCAAGAATACGTCTGATGTTTAAAGCAGATGACCCTGAGACATTTGCCCAGCGTGTCAAGTTTGCTGTGGATCTTCGGCGACAGGCGGAGAACGATCTAAGGTCACCATTTTTGTGCTTTTCTTTAGTTTAAACATTAGGCAGCAAGAAATATCAGGTGATTAGGTATCCTTCCTGTATCGGGCATTACTGGCGGTACCTATCACATCCCCTTTTTCCAGCCCTTCCTTTAAATTAGTGAGTTACACGTGGTTATACCATGCAATATATACAGGGTGTCCCAAAACTTTGCCACACGGAGGAAAAGTAAGTACCTTTAATATTGAATATAGACAATTTTTCTGAAAAAATTCTTCATTTTGTTTTTAAAAATAATTAAAACTGCATTCAAAGATTTTTGGAATTTCTACTACTTTAACCAGGGATCGAACCCACCAAAAATGTTTTTTTTATCATGTTTACGATACCTACTAATCGTCTCGAAAGTCGAAACCTACTCATACAGCGTCTTAGACAAAAGGAAGACCATGAACTTTAACATTTAAATTTTCATGATTACGAATCGTATCAATTTGTATCTGGATATTTAGATTAAAAGAATGCAGTTCAATTATTTTCCAAAAACAAAAAGAAGTCTTCTTTCAGTAAAATTTCCTAACTTCAATATTTAAGGTAGGTACCTAGGTACTTTCCCTCCGTGTGGCAAAGTTTACCCTGTATAATATTAGTTATACGCCCATGCAGGTTCTACTTATACCTGGATTGTCTACTTCTGAATGGGCTGCCGATGATGCCGCGTCACTACATGCCGACCATGGAGAAGATGGTGCGCATCCATCATCAGTCCAAAGATATTCATGAGGATCATCTCAACTTACTCAAGAAGGAGGTAAATATCACCGGTTTCAAACGGCGGAAAATAAAAAAAGCTAGGTACAAACCATTTTGAAAAAAAAAATATATGTAGCTTACTTCCGCAAACAAAATTATGCAAGATGCACCGCTCGGTGATGAAATCTGACAGTGTATTATTTTAAGGATTAGAAGAATCTTCTAGGTCATAAATATTTGGCTATTCGACGTAGAGGGTAGTCGGATAAATTAGAAACATCAGTAGATTTTCATACAAACGAGGTAACTGTGCAGCCTTAGTTTTCCACCAGGGATTGATCGTACTGTGGTCTGATGATAGATGTCCAGGGGCCGCCGTACCGGCTAACTTTTCGAACTTCGGCGGGTCTGCCAAGCTTTAACTTAAAACAGAGAAATCACAGTAAGGAATTTCGTATTGTACTATTTGTTGAAGTTATTTGGAAGATATCGATGTTCGTGTGACATCATCATTTTGGCCCAATCGGGGCTCGATTTATCTGTTTTAAATTGAAACCCGGCACACTTTTCGATGTTCGATGCGTTATCGCTATAGACACCTAACTGTTCCAATCAGCATTGTGTTAATTTCCCTGCGTTTCTTTTTTATGTCTGAACTTTTTATTTCCTATAAGTATCTGAAAATTCTTTCTGGTCCTATATTACTTTTAACTGTAATATTAAATATATTCTATGCCCATACCAATTAATATCATTGGCCCATACTAAGATATTTTTTAAATATTAGTCTTCATTGAACTAAATTGCATTCACACCTGCTGACTGATGTTATTATTCGACTATTTAACATAAAATTTTTTTTTTCAGGCAGAGCTTTCCTATCAAAAGATGGAGGGCAAACTGAAAATTATATTCACGATCGAAAAGTACCGAGATTTGTATAATTTCATTGACCCGCCTGCTAAGGAATATATTCCACCGGTGCCCGATTATGGTATATGTGCCAATATATTTATTATTCAAAAAACAAATTACGAGAAACTTTTTTGATTATTTTAAATAACTTTTATTGTTCTAATACAACGGTACAAGAGGTGGACTCGCCCCAATTTTGATGTGGCATTGATTGAAATACTTACTTAGTACCTAATTTTTGTTGTTGCAATCAAAACTAAGATATTTACGTTTTTACGAACTTACTTATGCGTTTTCTAGTATTCTCTAGTAGTACTCTGGTTTCTTATTTCTGTCTGAGCAAGCATAAAACAAATAGATATTTTCTACCGAATAAAAATATCAACTAAAAAGTTTCTTCATGAGAAAAGTATCAAAAGGAAAAGTGAAAAAAAAACTAACGGGTTGTTAGATAAATATTATTTTTGAAGGTAATTACCCTTGTGTGATGGAAGACTTCGCAGGCCGTCTACAATATAACCAGTGGTACTCCCTGTATGTGCTAACAGAAGCTGTGTCCTGTATACATTTGGTCGTCGACGAGTGCTTGAAGGTTTGGCTGATAGAGGGAGATTACACGATCAGTCTGGCGCCAGTCCAAGCCATCAGTCTGTATAGACTTTGATTTTTTTCCAGACTGATGATACAAAATTTGTACCAGACTGATGGAATGGAATAGACTGGCGCTGGACAAATCATTTAATCTCTCTCATATGTTCTGTTTTACAGCAAAAGAATAAAAAAAGTATCCAAGAAGAAATGACTTTCTAAAATTACTGACTTTCTAAGATTTGATTCCTATCCTTACCTTTAAAGCTTTGGAATTCTTTCTTACCTAATGAAACTCTACAGCAATATAATAAATAAATAATAAATAATAAATAAATTACACTTTATTGCACACACAAAAAGAATTACAGAAAGAAGGACAGAGAAAAAAGCATACAAGAGGCGGCCTTATTGCTAAGCAGCAATCTCTTCCAGGCAACCCTTGGGTGAAAAATAAATAAAGATAGGACTATAATAAATAAAACAAGAAGAAAATACTTTCTAAAATTACTGACTTTCTATGATTTGATTCCTATCCTTACCTTTAAAGCTTTAGAATTCTTTCTTAGCTAAAGAAATTCTACAGCAATATAATAAATAAAGTTTACAAGAAGAAAATACTTTCTAAAATTACTGACTTTCTATGATTTGATTCCTATCCTTACCTTTAAAGCTTTAGAATTCTTTCTTAGCTAAAGAAATTCTACAGCAATATAATAAATAAAGTTTACAAGAAGAAAATACTTTCTAAAATTACTGACTTTCTAAGATTTGATTCCTATCCTTACCTTTAAAGCTTTAGAATTCTTTCTTAGCTAAAGAAACTCTACAGCAATATAATAAATAAATAATAAATAATAAATAAATTACACTTTATTGCACACACAAAAAGAATTACAGAAAGAAGGACAGAGAAAAAAGCATACAAGAGGCGGCCTTATTGCTAAGCAGCAATCTCTTCCAGGCAACCCTTGGGTGAAAAATAAATAAAGATAGGACTATAATAAATAAAACAAGAAGAAAATACTTTCTAAAATTACTGACTTTCTATGATTTGATTCCTATCCTTACCTTTAAAGCTTTAGAATTCTTTCTTAGCTAAAGAAATTCTACAGCAATATAATAAATAAAGTTTACAAGAAGAAAATACTTTCTAAAATTACTGACTTTCTATGATTTGATTCCTATCCTTACCTTTAAAGCTTTAGAATTCTTTCTTAGCTAAAGAAATTCTACAGCAATATAATAAATAAAGTTTACAAGAAGAAAATACTTTCTAAAATTACTGACTTTCTATGATTTGATTCCTATCCTTACCTTTAAAGCTTTAGAATTCTTTCTTACCTAAAGAAACAACTACTAAAACATTGTTTTTTTGTAGTTGTGTTTGCTGTGATCTTTCGGTGAGACTTTGAGCAATGGTTTACGATAGTTGCATAAAATCCAGTAGCTTTATTTTCATTCTATGCTAAGCTAAAGGAGCTTTTAATTTGTATCAGCTTCGAATCTCAAAATATTAAACGTTTAGGTGGAATCAATGCTTTTCTTCACCACGACTCATGGGAGGAATATCAGCCTGGCGGAGTTCGATGCGGCTCAGCAACATGCCACATCTATGGTAAATAATTCTTTATCAACGATAATAAAACTTGATTATTTTGGTTTCTTCGTTAGTGCCATTATCTCACTAGGATACCTGGCGGCACAACCAGTCTACCAACAAACTCCAAATTTTAAGGATGTGTTTAATCCATGAAACTGAAAAACTTTCTCTAAGAAACATAGGGTCAAATATGTAAAAAACAAATTGACTTTCCATACAAATCACTTCACAGAGATCACGTGATCAGTTTAGTAAAGGTGACCAAAATTTTGCACCGTATTTGACACATGTTTCATGGAAAGAGTTGTTCAGTCAGTTTCATGGACTGGAATGGACACATCCTTAAAATTTGGAGAGTGAATTAAAATGCAGCCTTTGTAAAAGAACACCAACAACCTCGCAGGAGTGGATTACTAACATCATAAACAACAACGTTTATGGCTTTTCGGAAAACAGAAAAACCTCGAATTTTCACACAAAACTCGATCAGCTTTGGACATTTGTATAGAAAGTACCTAGATGTTTCATCTTTTTTCGGAAAAGTTGTAGAACAAACAATAGGGATGTTGACTAATGAATAAAATAACGAAATACTAATAAAAATCGTGAACATATTAAACTTTTAGAGTAGCTTGTATACCTCTTGGTTTTATATATTGCATATTATTTGTTTTATGACCCTTCAAAGTTGGGTGGACAAGTCCATTTAAAAAGTATAAAATTTATTAAAATAAATGATACCTTTAATTAGTCCGTAAAATGTATAGCAAATTTGTCGAAGAAACCATTTTGATAAACACAATATTTAATATAGCTGCTGAACAAATTTCCTATGCGTTGCATACAAACTTGCAAGGCGTGACGTCATAACGTTAAAGCCATTAGTATGGAGCGTTTTTGATCGAGTCCATTTGTGTGCATTTCACACTGTGATATCTCGGGCAGTTTTCATGCTAGCGAATTAATTCTTTTACCAATTTTTCTTTTTTTGAGAGGTAATTTATGTAACATAAAATAAAAAAAATAGTCAACATCCCTATTGTTTATGATGCTAGTAATCCACCTCCTGCGAGGTTGTGGGTGTTTTACAAATAACCCTGTATACAGATGTATGGGCATAGTATGGGTATGGGGGACATCACCTGGTGACCTGGTGTCCGCTTGTTTGCGCAACTAAATTGGGGGCAGCAGGCAATTCACCCCGTTGTTGGTAGCGCAATAATAGTGTCGTATTGTGAGACATACTCACAAAGTTATATATGAAATCAATATTTTGTTTCATTTTGCTTTGCAGATGCTTAAATACTTGAACATAACTTGGCTGAATAATAATGCGCATGCAATAAGAATGTCGTTCAGAGATGTTGGTAAAGGGTAAGTTTTTGTTAAATACCAGATTTTCGAGAGACTTTAATAATGAAATATACTTATTGAAATAAAACACTTTTAACGGATACTAGCGCGGTTTTATTGAAAGTACTTTGGTAATTAGTTGGTATTTGGTTTGATTTTTGATTTTCCCGACGTTTCGGCACCTTTGCAGCTGCCGTGGTCACGGGGGACTGAAGCTACTTGTGAGCCTACCCTCAAGCGATGAATTTTATAACGTTCAGAAATTAAAATTTTATCAAATTTAATTAGTTTAATTTTGGTTTAGTTTTAATTTAATTTTATATGTTAAAAAGAGAGAATCTACTGAAACTACTACCATTTCAAAAAATTGGGAGGCCCCTCCAAGAAAGAAATGGCGAAAGAAAACTTGGAGAGGAAGGCCGACCTCCGTCTTTTATATTAATTTATTTATTTGCAAAAGGAACTAACCGTATCATTAGATCTTACAGTGTGTGTTTGGGGCTTTAGCTTGTGAATGATGGGGTCCCAAGCTGGTGGAATTTTCCAACCATCATCTCTATTGAAATTAGGATATTTATTTATTTCGATAGCCTCGCGGAGCATTCTAGGAATGAATCTACGTTCCCTAGCAAGGATTTGGGGTTTGTCAAATCTAATATAATGGTTGGGCCCCTCAAAGGCGTGTTCACTCACTGCAGACTTGTTATCGCGCCTATGTTTCATGTCAGCTACATGTTCTTTAACCCGGGTCCCTATGCTTCTCTTTGTTTGCCCGATGTAGGAGAGCCCACAGTCACAATCTAGTTTGTAGACGCCTGCGGCTTGAAGGGGGATATTACACTTGACAGGTCGTAAGAATTGGTTGATCTTCTTCGGCGGCTTGAAGTAAGTTTTGATTGACGCTCGCTTCAGAATGTTTCCAATCTTGTCAGTGACACCCTTCAAGTATGGTAGGATGGCAGGTTGACGCTCTACTGTGGCTGTTTTGGTGCGTTTTCTGTGACGAAGGCGTGGTACTTGCAACTTGTTGTTACGTAGTACTTGCTTGACGTGCTGAAGCTCAGCAGTCAGGTGTTGTTTGTCACAGATGCCGCGGGCTCTCTGAAACAAAGATTTCCCTACGGTAGCTAACTGTATAGGGTGATGGTGAGAGTCACCATTAAGGTATCTGTCTGCATGGGTTGCTTTACGATACACTGTATGGCTCAAGGTTTGGTTCGGATTCCTGATAATGAGAATGTCTAGGAAAGCTAGTTTATTATCTGCCTCTAACTCCATAGTAAATTGTATGTTGGGGTTTATGGAGTTAAGATGGTTAAGAAATGCAGGGACACTGTCTCTAGGTAGTATTGTGAAAGTGTCATCTACGTACCGTTTGTAGAACCGGGGAGTCACTGGTGCTGTGGCTAGTGCTTTCTCCTCAAAATCCTCCATGAAAATGTCAGCAACAATGGGGGATACAGGAGAGCCCATTGCTACGCCATCCACTTGCACGTAGAACTCCTCGTTCCATAACAGATAGCCAGATGTTAGGCATAATTCTAGTAGTTCTGCATATTCAATTGGCATGTTATTATCAACTAGCTTTCTCCTGATGATATTAATGCAGTCCTGTACTGGTAAGCATGTGAATAAGGACTGAACATCAAAACTAACCATAGTTTCATCATCAGCGAGATGTAGATGTTGTATCTCACTGACAAAATGGTAGGAATCTTTTACAAAGGCTGATGTGTTACCTCTCAGTGGTGTGAGTGTTTTCGCTACGTGTTTAGCCAATTTGTAGGTTGGTGAGTCAATTTGGCTTACTATGGGGCGTAGCGGAGCGTTGTCTTTGTGTATTTTCGGTAACCCATACAGTTTTGGCGGTGTAGGGCAGGATGGAATAAGATAATCGACGTCAAGATCTAACTGTTCTGAATGTTCTTTGATGAGTTCTTTCGTTTTATTAAGGATCTTGGTGGTTTGATCACATTTGACATGTTTGTATGTTTATTAATATAAAAATTAAATTATGTTAAATTAATATAAAAGACGGAGGTCGGCCTTCCTCTCCAAGTTTTCTTTCGCCATTTCTTTCTTGGAGGGGCCTCCCAATTTTTTGAAATGGTAGTAGTTTCAGTAGATTCTCTCTTTTTAACATATAAAATTAAATTAAAACTAAACCAAAATTAAACTAATTAAATTTGATAAAATTTTAATTTCTGAACGTTATAAAATTCATCGCTTGAGGGTAGGCTCACAAGTAGCTTCAGTCCCCCGTGACCACGGCAGCTGCAAAGGTGCCGAAACGTCGGGAAAATCAAAAATCAAACCAAATACCAACTAATTACCAAAGTACTTTCAATAAAACCGCGCTAGTATCCGTTAAAAGTGTTTTATTTCATGTCTAGTGAGCGCGTAAGCTTGAGAAGTGAAAATATACTTATTGTTTGACTTTTAGATGGTACAATATTTATGAGAAGAAATGGGCGTTCTATGGAGTCAGTAAGTTGTGCCGGTTCATGCAGCTGGTCAGATTTCGAATGCAGGTAAGTAAAACATAGTTTGTTCAGTTTAAATAAAATTAGTACAAAGTGCTCTATGTATTTATATGCTGTTACGTTTAAGAATAGTAGAAATCCCCCCCCCTCCCCCCCTCTCAAATCACGTGTGTGTTTTTGGTGCAAAGTATCATGAAAATTTACAGAATTTTTAGTTTAGAAAACGCGCGTTACTGCTGTACTGGTGCGAGCCGACAACGTGCGGGACTCCTCCGACCTCACCAACTTTCCGTTTAGATCGCCCACGCCGACCCTCTTCTATTTCCACCCGATCCTAATAGAATGGTCACTTGAGTAGGCCCTCTGATCTTTCCAGTATGCATTGCGGTACTGCATCGAGCAGTCAATGGCGATGTTCGTGAACCTCTGCGAGACGCCGTGCCTGTGCACGTACTGGTGCGAGCCCGACTACGAGTGGGACTCCTCAGACCTCATCAACTCCCCGTTTAGATCGCCCACGCCGACCCTCTTCTATTTCCACCTGATGATCAACGCTGATGGGCCTTATTATACTACTAGCCCGGACCAGTTCGAGGTAATAATGCTGATGAACTTTATTAAAGCATCATCAAGTTGTGAAAAAAAGTGTACGAGTACAACTACATTTAAATTAACCTTCTAAATATTTTTAAAAACTAAGTATTTCAAATAAATCTTTTTTTGGATTTTCTAAAAGCTCCTGATTGTATGCTGTGTAATAGTCAAACACATCTAGAGCAAGTTGGCCATAAGTGGTGTCTGAATTTATTACTACGTCTACACCAGTTCACTTTCACGTTTTCCTTGCGTTTTCATTGATGCCTGAAGCGCCATTACAGGTCATGCACGTCCTACACTTCTCAAAGGAACATCAAAATTTGTGTTGCAAGTGCTTGACGCAAGATGAACTTGGAAGCACACTGGTCTCGACGTAGCATATTATCGCCTTTTGTGGTAGCGCATAGGCATCTTGCTAGTTTTAACATCCGTTGGGTGGAAGTTACCTAGGTAATATAATGGTCTTTGCATCCAGATTGTGATCCAGAGGTTGTTCCGTGAGATGTTGTACCGATGCCACTTCATCCCGCAAGTGCATCCTATGATCATGACTGGACTGGTGTTCGACAAAGAGCTGTTTCTCACTTCCATTGGTTAGATCAGTAAAACTAGAACAAAAATTAATTTTTGGTTATGATTGTTTTTCTGCTACTGACTGAACTACTTATAATGATTCAATTGTGCAATAATTTTTATGTGCTTGGTAGGATGTCATGAGCATTCATAATCAGCAAAATATTACAGTCTTACTATTTTAAAGGCACTGTAAGATAACTTTTAATAGTTATATTTAAGTTCTACAACAGTCTTTATTTTTGACCGCATTGTGAACCTTGTAGTGATCATGTTATCAGGTCTGATGGAACCAAATGTGGTGGACTACAGAGAGCGGTTATTGAAAGCATACAGGCAAGCGATCATACCACTACTGGCATACATGCGGCAATATGAATGCTATACAGCGATATCCTTGTTGGATATCGAGGAGTATGTTGAGTGAGTGTAGAAAACTGTTTTGCATATTTATAGCAAATCTAACCATTAAGAGAGTAGGTATAATATTACAGCCGCATAGCAAATTTCTATCCCAAGCTCATTGTAAATGAAATTGAAAAATCATCATAGATTCGGAACTATAGTAAAGAACAGGATGTTATTCCAAATTGATTGCCAGAAGAACAAAAAAGACGTTAAAATAAAACTTGTTATTTTAAGTTTCTAAATGAAACAATACTAAATTAGTATTGGACACAGATACATTCTAGGAAATGATTAAAAACAGCTTCAGAATAGGCTTAGTACGCATCTTGATATTGAAAGAGAGAAATCGATATTTTTGATGTCGAGAACAGTTAACGTAAACTCTTACTCAGCACGTGAAGTGCACTTGAATATAACATAAACAAATCCATAGGAATTTCCGGCTAGAGAAGCATTCGGCGTCCGAAACACGAGAAGAGATACAAATGCACTATGATGAGAAAATAGATCTGATTTGGAGGCTGCCGCAGTATATTAACATCGGACCGTTCGCTCTTAACGTGGATACACTCAAGGTGTGCCTCTGAATAACTCTGAAATTGTAAAATATTGTAAAACTTTTGAAATTGAAATAGGCGTGATAGAATCGAACACGATTTTACTGAAAAATATTTATCGTTTTCTGGAGATTTTAGGATTCTTCAATTAAAATAAAGTTAACAGAAAATATTTAGATATTATTTAAAATTGAAAGATCCCTTTTTCCAACGTTCGTGCCACAAAATTTAACAAAATTGTAAGCACATCAAATGGTCTGGTCAAATTCACAGCAAATATTGGTCACCAAACGGTCGGATATAATAAAAGCTCTCCTAACAATGTGGGCGGAGGAGGTTCGTTTAGTGGTTGACGACGTGATCCAAGCGTACAAGACGATGATGCGTAAGCTCGGAGAGAAACCCAACACTATTGAGCATGTGTTCGAAATAAGGGAGTGGATGGAGTCCGTGCCGTTCGCTTTGAAGACCCAGGAAGATATAATGAAGAAGGTTAACACGGTAAGTTTTTTAACAGCAATTTTGCATTTGTTAGGAATTCTATAAATAGAAGATTATAGAATCAATTTCTTGCCAATTAAAAAGTTTCTACACAAGTAGAAACATACGTATCATGAACAAGATAAGAATAAGAGACGATTGTTGATTTTAGGATTATGAAGTATTGGATGTATTTTATATGCCGTTGGAAAATGAGGACTTCAAAGCTCTATGGGAATCCATTGGCTGGCCTCTCGTAATAACTAAACAGGTTAGTATTTTTAACAGCAATCCAGATAAATGATTAATAGTGATTATTTAGTGATTTTCATTTTATAGTTTTCTTTTAGTGTTTCAAAATGACATTTTGTTTTAAAGGTGGTTACAACTACAGAGTTCTTGGAAGAGGAACAGGAGAAGTTCTGGAAACTACACCAACTTGACGAGCAGACACTGTATGACAAGATTGACATGTTCAGTGCGCAATGCATGGCGCTTACACTACAGAATGACTTCAGCAAGGTATGTTAAGAATGATCGTTATTAAGTTGCGGCGTTTTATTCTTAAGTCACTATTTCACCATAGAGTCCCCTTTCTGGAAGTATTCTCAACAAAGCATATAAAACGAGACGTCCTAATGTCGATAAAGTGTAGAGTAATGTCTCCTCCTATTACCAAAGGTGCACGAGATAGCAAACGACATTAAAAAAGCGTGGAAGGGCATGAAAGACTCCCAAGATTGGGGTCGCATTCTGAACCAGCGGCAGAAGTTGTTTGGCCAACCAGTTGTACCGTTTGTAGACCTCAATCGTTTGGTGAAAGAGTTTGAGCCATATAGGAACCTTTGGGTTACCGCTTCAGGTCAGTCAGTTATTGTCTTGTTGTGTAATATTATTGTTGCTGTTATTTATTCATTTGAAGAAAATGTTGTTATAATAATTATTATGATGTATATCTAAATCTTTCAAATATAGAGGAAATTATTGACGATACTAAATAACGCACCCTAATCCACCATCATACTACCTAACAGCTTTTACTGTGAATGTTATGTTTTCTGCATTTGATACTTGTAAGCAAAAGCCCGAGCCCATGTAGTGAGGAACTATTACTTGTTCCACATTGGGTTGGCCCAATGCGACTCAATTCGTGGGTGCTAAGCTAACTATGGCAAATGCAGCCGGTACCAAAACTTCACCTTCCTTGTACTTGACCATTTTAATGACCATTACTATACCATTATAATGACTGATACTAGTGAAACTTGCCGTCGCAATCGCAATGGCAAGCCAAATGCTCTAAGCCACAGCATTTTGATCTACTATTGATTGTAACTAATTAATTTCATTATTCGTGGTCCAGATTTCCTAAAAGCTCGCGAAGTGTGGTTCGACAACCCCCTAATGTACGTGGACGCGGACACTATAGAGCCGCTTGTCAACGAATACTACAAGACCATCATTAAGTGCGTCCGCACCTTCGCCGATATGCCTAAAGTACAGCAAGTGGCCATCAGTATACGGGTACTTTGATGATCTAGATATCGAAATGGATTCACTGTTTTGTAAATGCCTTTCCAACTGGGCAACAATATAAATATTTTTTGAAAAATTTCGCTTGATAGTAGATTTTATATGGTTTTACTGGATACTTACTTACGTATTTTTGTTGTCATTAAGGATTGCCCGCTATAGTCTAGCTCTAGAAAATAGTAATAGACTAGCTAGACATAGACAATAAAATTATTTGATTGATTTCTAACTATTCGGGTATTTAGTACTTACTTTACAAAAAATAGCTATCATTAACTCGAAAGTTTCTAATTTCTATCGTTTTTAGGATGGTATCGATGAATTCAGACCGCTTATTCCCATAATTCAAGCTGTCCGAAATCCTGGTATGAAGGAAAGACACTGGAATGAGTTTATGGAGAAAGCTGGTAATTACAATTAAACTAATTATTTCGATGTTGAAATGAATTATCAATTGTTGAAAATCGCTCGCCTTATAAACATATTTGATGCGATTGAGTAACTGGAATCTCTGACTGACTGACCCCCGGTTTCTGAGGTACTTTATTGCAAGTTTAACTTTATCGGTGTGGTTCACATTTCTGGTTTAAAGCAGGGACCGGAAAACTCCTTTTTTTGGTTAACCCAATTATTGGTTTCCCTATCAATTGGGTTAGTCGACGTTATGCTTACCATATTGATAGGGTTTTTGAAAGCAAGTCTATGAAATACCCAATCAAAAACCCATTTAACGGTAAGCGGTTCTGGTCCTTCGGCCCAGGTGGAACTAGGTATAAATTGCTTGAACACGTTTTAAAACCCCTTCATAAAGCCATCATAGGGTTTCCTCGATAGGGTTTTCGTATTCGGTAAGTGCTTACTTGGGTTACCCTTTCGATAGGGTTACCGTATTGACAGGGTTTTTGAAAACAAGTCTATGAAATACCCAATCAAAAACCCCTTTAACGGTAAGCGGTTCCGGTCCTTGGTTTAAAGTAATAACATTAACTTTAAACCAGATAATGTGAATCCCTCTGTTAAAGTTAAACCTGCGATAAACCACCGATAAGTTTCTCAGAAACCGAGGTTTAAAACCGTACCCACTTAGGTTTTCTTTTCCGCTCAGGGTTTGCGAACCGATGGCGTAGCTTCTTTGACATTCACAGGTGCTTGTTACAGCCTAGACTGAATAAATTATTTTGATTTTTGATTTTTTTTGTTTATCTTTCATGTGACCATTCGATCATACTTTCCCCTTTTTCGTGGCATAGGTACTTCACTTTTGATTTTCGTAGATACCAAAATAGCAGCTACTTTTTCTATTACTGCAAACACATCGCGTTTGGGCCCCAGGTATAACTGTAACGATGAACGAGAAGCAGACATTCACGATGTGCCTGAAGCAAGGGATGGCGGTGCACGGCGAGTTGATCGCCGAGATAGGCGAGCTGGCCAGCAAGGAGTACGTCATTGAGCAGTCGCTCGATAAGATGCTGGCTGACTGGGCTAACAAAGCCATGGAGATGGCGCCTTACAAGAGCACCGGTGAGTATTGCATAGCTGATCAATTTCTAAATACGTATTGGTAGAATTTACTACGCGGTCATTTCATCATAGCTGTTACCTCCCGGCCTGTTTCTTCATACCGCACTCCCTGCGATGCCCTCCCACGCGCCTCCCAAGGCAAGGCAGGGGGCGCGGTATGAAGAAGTGGGCCGGGAGGTACCGGCAATGATGAATTGAACGCGCAGTAAAGTGTCTAACAATGTTGTTTATGGTAATTATGGAGATGAAGATTACGGTAATTATGGAGTTAATGGAATTTGTAATTTTTATGTTATACTGTACTATTGCGTCTGTTGTGAGTTGGGAGACGGTAAAGATAACGTTGCAAATTAAAAGTAATCTTTAAACCAGAACCCCTCAATATTTTTAGTAATTGATATATTTTACTTAAACCACTTCAGCAACACTCTAGCTTTGATTCCATCGTAAAAATGTGAAAAACAGAAAAACGATACCAAATTCTACCGTTACTAAATCACAATCACAACATGACAACGTGTCATCCAAATAGGCACTTTCATAATGAAGATAGCGGACGAAACGCTGCAACTGCTGGACGAGCACTTGCTAGCGACGCAGCAGCTCGGGTTCAGTCCGTTCAAGGCTGCATTCGAGCTGCGCATCCAGGAGTGGGATGACAAGCTGAGACTCACGCAGAAAGTAGTGGACGAGTGGATCGAGTGCCAGAAGTGAGTGATTTGGTTATGTCATTAAATAGGCATGGTCATATATAATCAATCGTGGCTGGTGTTAATCCTGTTCAAGGTAGGGTGAATCTACGCTGTTTCTTACTTCCTGCGTCATTGTCCTTCGAGTTCGAGTGAGGACAATGACGTAAGAAACAGCGTAGATTCACCCGGGCTACCTAGCGTGCGAGCTGCACATCGAGCCACAGGGGATGGATAGGACGACCTCTAGAGAAGTGACGTTGATCACATTGTTCAACCTTATTGTATTGTATTAAAGAATTGTCTTGCTCTTTTCATATTTTAAGTAATTAGTAATAATGAAGCACAGTGGCCATTGTGATATTTGTGATAACGTGCCAATTCTTACTGTGTAGAGAGTGGATGTACCTGGAGCCAATCTTTACGTCAGAAGATATTTCTCGTCAACTGCCGCTTGAGGCTAAAAAGTACGGAACGATGGAGAGGATATGGAGGAGGATCATGTCTACCGCCGCTGCTTGCCCGAAGGTGAATGAATTTAAGACAAGAATTTGAGATCTCTCTGCTCGTAAAACTCTATTGAAAAGAAATGATTTTATGTCATTTGGCTAAGTATGCTATTTTTTGACGACTGATTGGATCGGTAGCAGTCCTGCCATCTGCGCCATAAGTCCCAATGAGCGCGTATTTTTTTATTTTTTCAAATTCTATAGATCTTTATAACACCATAATACTGATCCCCAGATAATGATAATCTGCCCGGACAGTCGTCTGCTAGACAGTTTAGTAGAAGCGCGTCACCTACTAGCGGTGGTGTCTCGCGGCCTTAACCCGGCGTCATTGTGGCGGAAAAAAGTTACACTAACGTTGAGGTGGGTCATCATGACCCTGGTTACAATTGTTAAAATTTTGCCTAGTATAAAATAATTTTAAATTTTTCAAATTTTATATTAATTATAAATACTGTATTTATAATCAGTAGCAGCAATAAAACACATTGGTAATGAGTGAAATAATCTTTATTTTTCGTTTTTCTTATAGACTATTAATTATACAACAAAACTGTAACTCTTTTCTTAATTTTCTTATATCAACAAAAAACAATATCGTTTCTAACAAATACTTACTTAAATAAAATCTATACTACCTTACCTCTCTATCATTGGAAGATAAGAACGAACGACGAACACTAACATGATCTTCATATAAAATATATATAAAAAGTATATGGCACAAAACAGCAACGTCGCCGTTGAGCTGGGTCATAATTACCCTGTCGCAGGTTCACACACGTGTTGCTCGTTGCGCTGGTGATGGACGAATGAAGTGAGATACGCGAAGGGGAGGGGTGATCTTTAGCTGCAGCTACTGAGACAGACAGTTGTGGGTGGCAATTATTTCTAAGCAGTTTTCCGTATGCAAAACATGCAGGGTCATATTGACCCTGCCTCAATGACGCCGGGTTAACGAATATATGGAGCTGAAGAGACTCAGGTTCCCACGCTTCTTCTTCCTGAGCGATGACGAACTCTTGGAGATTTTGTCGCAGTCGAGGAATCCGAGAGCCGTACAACCACATTTGAGGAAGTGCTTCGAGAATATTGCAAAGGTTTGGATCTTGGATGAAATCTTATTTATTCTTATTTATCAAGGTTAAACCTTATCTTGTTCCATTATTGATAGTATGAAATGCGAACTCACACTAATAACTGTTTCGAACGAACATTTGCATTTGTAAGGAGTCTATAGGTTCATTTAGAGTTTCGACCATCTCCACTAGCAAGTTATTATGTTTTGTTAGTAAGAATAGTAAGTCAGTTCTTGTTGGCAGGTTACATTCCAACCGGACTTGAAGATTACACACATGCACTCCAGCGAGGGAGAGATAGTGGAACTGAAATACAAGTTCTACCCATCTTCTAATGTAGAACAGTGGCTGCTGTTACTGGAAGACACGATGAGGCATTCTAGTGAGAGAATTGTTTTACTAAAACCTTTTTAGTCGAGATATATTACCACTCGAATTGTAGCAAGCATATCTCTAGTCCACTTTGTAGAACACCTTAGTAAAATAATATAAACTTTTGATAAGAGCATACTGCTTAGTTGTGCTAAGGTGCTGAAGGTAGGGTAATAAAATGAGGGTGTGAAATGAGGCAATGTATCGTTGAGTCTGCTTTACCACTGCTCATTCATCTGGTGGTCTTTGTGCTTTGAACTAAACCTCTTCGTTTATTAAAAAAGAGCAAATAATACGCTACAGCT
Organism: Agriphila straminella; assembly: GCA_950108535.1. Taxonomy (NCBI): domain Eukaryota; kingdom Metazoa; phylum Arthropoda; class Insecta; order Lepidoptera; family Crambidae; genus Agriphila; species Agriphila straminella. The sequence continues at coordinate 14,384,149 of OX467322.1, read as the reverse complement.
TTATAAATGAATGCGCTACGTTACCAGAGCTTACTCTAATTTTCCTTGAGGTTTGAAATAGCTTTAATATTGATATTGTGGTCTAACCAGATTGAGCAGTTTGTCGGTAGGTAAGTAATAGAGGCTTAGCTACTAAGCTGTTTCTTTTAATGATTTCAGCGTCTTGTTACATTTTAATTAGTTTATTTAACCATCTATTTTGTTCAGTCCGCTTGACTTTGGTGGCGGGCTTAGAAGAATTATGGACGATACCCCGTTCCGAGTGGGTGCTGCGATGGCCGGGGCAGGTCGTGATAGCGGGATCACAAACTGCTTGGACTGCGAACGTGGAGAACTCTATAGCTGAATTTAGGGTTGATCAGTTCTATGAGGAGAACCTGCAACAGGTGAATGAAGTTTGAACAATGAAGCTTCTTGCTAAAGTGAAGCAAGTTCTGAGATCTCGTAAAGGCCACTGATACCTTAATCACAGTACATATAGAAGTTTTTTCAAACAGTATAGGAGCTCCATGGAAACGGTCGAATTTGACGGCTGACGTCACTCTAAGAGCTCTAAGCAAAGTTCGCAGTACTTTAGTCAGGGTTGTCACATCGCGTGGATTAGTTCACCGAGACTATTGTTACTTACTTTTATTGATTCGCCAAAATGATTATCTAGGTAGGTAAGTAGGTACCTACTAAGTTCGCAAAAATTATATAATATACTTTCAATTTTAAAATTGCCGCATTTTTCTATCTGCTTCCCGGAAACATCGTTCGCTTTAGTATAAATACCTACCTACTATTCGACGAGACGGCCGGACAATGCCAACCCTAGCGATCCGACGGAGTGCAATGACAAAAGGGCCTAAGTGACGTAGCTCTTCTACTGTTTGAAAAAACTTATATATGTAGGTACTGTGCCTTAATCCTCTAACAGTTAGAATTATAATGCAAGGATAGCGATAGGCTCAGGCCAATCGCTATCCTTGCATAGATTATAATTCTGATAATCTGATCCGGATTATGTAACGTTTGATATTAATATAGAATGAACGACAGTTGCTTAGGTGTTGCCTAGCAACTAATCTGGATCAGGCATAATATGTGGATTGATTTATTAATTCTGACCATAAGTCTAAAGTAAAGTAAAATATTCAGATAACAGTTCCGTCCCGATCATAAAAACTAAAAAAAACCACTCTGTTGATGCGACAATTGTCATCAAATATATGTACATACTTAAAACTCATAGTTTGAAAATTTTTCTTGAATAGAATAGAATAATACACCTAGCTGCCATGACAAATTATTTCAATTTTACAATAGACTAGGTTTTGCCCGCGATTTCGCCCGCTTGGACATTCGGGTGTATTTTGTCCGTGTACCAATTCCTAGGTTGCTTTCGACAGTTGGACAGTCTCCGTGGTCTAGTGAAGGGCGAGCTGACGTACTTCCAGCGCGAGGTGGTATGCGCTCTGATCGTCATTGAAGTACATGCGCGTGACGTCACAGGCACTCTCGTCGAAGAAAACGTCAAGAATGTCTCTGACTTCCAGTGGATATGCCAGCTCAGGTAGGAGCTACAGAAACGAAAAGTAGAAAGTCTAGATGATTGTTATTTAGCGAGTGCTAGTTAAAATAGATTTGTTGGATTGTCGTGTTAAAACGATAATGAATGAATTTTTACCCTCTACCATCTCACGAATGTAAAATTATTGTCAAAACTTTGCTTTTGTCATTAAACTATGACGAAACGGAGGATTTGTTTACAATAATGGGCTAAAAACTTAAGCTTTATAATTATACAATACATATTACATAAATTACATATTTTATAAGATAATTCTTTCTATTTATATATTATATTATTTTATAGGTATATTATTTATATAATTATATATTATATTATTTATACTTAGTTACTTTTTATACGTGCATACTTAAACTACATAAAATCGTTAGGCTTACTTGCTTAGAGCATAAGCTTACTTGTATTGACATGACAGCTGTCGTATTTTTATTTGGGAGAAGCCACTGACTCCTGAGATACAGGTTTTTAGCCTAGTTTGGGTGTCAGAGTCTTCATAGGAATTTGTATTAAAGATTATGTCAAATAAAATATTATTATTATTATTATTATTATAATGTAGAAAGTTGTAGAAAAAGTTGCGAGTTCGAAGTGCGCCAGCAGAGCCTACCAAAAACAATAAAATAATAGAGAATCTAAATTAGGTAGGTAGGTAATTCTATTTCAAAATTATTTTAGCAGCAAGTAGGTACGCACGACAGCACGCTAGGTTAAACAGTTGAACTACGAAAACAGCTTTTATTAAGTACGGCATAAAGGCGGTCTCAAGGTCAACATGTATAGTCTGAGATGCTGCTGACTGTACCATTACTTACGCCTATCTATAGTATAGGTAAGTTCAAACACACACGTTACGAGTGCTAATGATAATGTGAGCTTTTGAAAGTGACATTAAAAATAGTAAATATTTGCCTCACTAGATGGCGTTGATGGACAAGTGAAGTGTCAATATTGGCTTTGAAAAATACACGGCCTGTACTGAAAAAAGTAATTTTCTTTCCTTGGCATTCGTTGGTTGTTAGTGGTGATTTTTCGGTGTTTTAATGTAAATTGTCTTTTATTTTTCCTACGTTTTCTACAGTTGACACATGCTTGTTTATCAACGCCATCTATCGAGCCTACAGTTTTTGGTCATATTGAAAAGCTTTCTTTTACTTGAGCGTAAAGACTATTATATACCGGGTCATTTTGTATTCACCAAAGCACCATCTAAATTTTGAGGATGTGTTCAGTCAGTCCATGAAACTGAACAACTTTCTCTAAGGAACACAGGGCCAAATATTAAAAAAAAATCGACGCTCCATACAAATCAAAGAGATCACGTGATCAATTTAGTATGGGATGACCAAAATTTTGTGGCGAAATTCGACAAATGTTTCTTAGAGAAAGTTGTTTAGTTTCATAGACTGGTCACATCCTTGAAATTTGGATGGTAAGTTCAAAATGACCCGATATTGACTATAATCACAGAATAGATAATAGTACTAGCGTACAGAAGTTGCACTCCGCAATATCGTTTAAATAAATTGCGACTCTTGCTCCGACACAATAAAGTACAATTCAGGTCGCACAGCGCTTCCTTCGCTCCAAAACATTCACTTAGTAAGTAGTTGCCTCTGTTTCTATCGCGTAGGTCTTATCTTTTCTGATGTATGAAATTTGTCCTCTCAGAGTACGCCGAGCGCTTCAGACTCGCGCGCGGAGTGACAGAGCTCTGCTTTATTACTATATTGACAATTGACATCTATTACCCGGCAGATACTATTCGATAGTCAAACCCATGTACCCTTTGGAAGAAGGCGAGTCGCCCGAGATCTACCAGGACGAGAACAAGTTGGACACCTCCGCGTACTACCGCCAGTTCAGCCAAAACCACTGCGACGTCCGCGCACTCAACTCCTGCTTCCAATACCAGTGCGAATACCTTGGGAACAGGTATGTTGGACAGGCAAATAGAATTGTATTTTTTTATCTACATCATTACTTAGCCTAGGCTCATAGTAATAGCAGGATAGTTGAGATACGAAAACTTAACCGACTTCAAAAAAGCTGAAATTGAAAACAAAAAGCTTTAAAATTAAATACCTCTAAAAAGCAAGAAATAATATTCAAATCACTAGATACGCATATCATTGTAATAAAACACGTCTATTGAAGTCGGGTATTCTGTTGACTCCTATTTTGTGTCATAATTGTTCACCTCTTTCTTTTTTATAAACGGTTTTATGTATAGCTTGCCCTGTTTGTTGTTGTTGTTATTTATTTATTAGGGTCAAATTTAGTAATGGAAATTTTTGCCACTTATTGCCACCGTTGACAGATTGATCTGATATAGACACCTTTCTAGACAGTCGTTAGAGTTCTTAATTTTTCATGCAGTCTTTGTCAGCCTAACTCCCCTTACCATTGATTTAAGATCTGCGACTTGGGTAGGATTGATTTTGCTCATTCTAAGCAATCGATCGGCATACGAAATGTTATTATTTATTTCTTAGTCAATTTTGATACACATCTCTTTTCTGTTACCTTAAAGGTAACGCGTTACACAACGCGTGATCAACTTTTAGTATGGGACCAACTCAAAAAATCGCGAAAAAAAATCAGCTGTTAAAAATCACCTTAAAGGTAACAGAATTGATTACCTTTCAATTTTGTGGTCGAATTTTCCGTTATATGGTTACTTGAACAGAGTTCGGTAGCAGGGGGGGGGGGTCTCCGCGCTGAAACTTTTATATTATCCTACATGGGCTTCTGTACGTTTAGTAATAGTACTAAACGTACAGAACGTGCTACAAAAAATAACCCTAATGCAGAATATGGTAGATAGGGACCATCAAACTGAACAACTTTTTACTATGGGACCAACTCTGAAATCGCGAAAAAATATTAAATTAATTAAAATTAAATATATTCGTTATTAATTTTTGTATGAAACAGCTGATTTTTTTCACGATTTTTTGAATTGATCCCATAGTAAAAGTTGTTCACGCGTTGTACATTGACGACCTCCGTGGTCGAGTGGTTTGCATGCCGGTTTTCAAGGCGTCACAATCTCTTGAGGTCCCGGGTTCGATCCCCGGCTGGGTCAATGTAGAAAATGAACTTTTCAATATTGTCTCAGGTTTGGGTGTTTGTGTTACCACCGTTGTCTCTGATTTCCATAACACAAGTGCTTTAGCTACTTACCTTGGAGTCGGAGCAATGTATGTGATGTTGTCAAATATTTATTTATATTTATTTATTTATTCAGTGTAAGTAATAACTTAACGTACCTTTGTGGTGTATCTGGTAGCGGTCGGCTGGTGATCACGCCGCTGACAGACCGCTGCTATCTGACTCTGATGTGCGCGATGCACCTCAAGTTCGGCGGCGCGCCCGCAGGACCCGCTGGCACCGGGAAGACGGAGACTACTAAGGTACATACTCATACAGTGGCGGTCACATAATTAAAGACACCAGTCGATTTTCATACAATCGAGGTATCGACTTTGAAGCCTTGGTTCTCCGCCAAGGATTGACCTAGTTAGGATCTGACGATGGCCATCCAGGGAGTGAATGGAGGAGATTCAGATCGCTATTGACACCCAACTGATCTGATCAGCATTTTAAGAGATAGAAGGATATGTTAAAAAAAAACACAATTTATTAGCCATTTTGAAACCAAAACTTACGTAAGTTTTTAATATAGGATTTGGCGAAAGCTCTGGCGGTGCAGTGCGTCGTGTTCAATTGCTCTGACCAGCTGGATTACATGGCGATGGGCAAGTTCTTCAAGGGTTTGGCTGCGTGAGTACTTCTTGTTCATTAAAAGACTAGACTTATGCCCACACGGTCAACATTTTGGTTTAATGTTAATTTTAAATTAACTAGATAATGTGGACCCTTCGATAAAGTACCTCAGAAAGTTACCTAATACTTGTAACAAGAACAAAAGAAAAAAAAAATATGAAAAATATGTATTTCGGACAAGTCACCCCAAAAATAAATAGTTCCAAAGTAAACAGAGCTTGAACTATGCCCGAATTAGTACATATCCGTTACCCAAAGACTACTGCAGTGTTATCAAACCATCAAAGTTCTCATACAAACTATCTCACAACTCGTGTAAGCTATCTTGAGATCATACTTGAGATCCTGTTCTTATAAGAATTCTTATGAGAATGTGAGAATGTTCTTTAAAAGCGGTTTATAAATACGGGCCCTCCTAGTGTAATCACGATACACGACTTAGGTGTTTTGCTTACTAACAAGTTTTGCACAGGTCCGGAGCATGGGCGTGCTTTGACGAATTCAACAGAATCGACATCGAAGTGCTGTCAGTTGTAGCTCAACAGGTATAATTTTCAAGGATCTTACATACGTCACAAATCCCCATTCCCATAGACAGCAATAGGGGCGTTCCCAAATTAGATTCACAATCACTGTTGATTCTACTCTGTCAACTTTGCTGAAAGAAAAACCTATGCTCAGTAAGAGACTACTAAACATCTGTCTGCGCGGGCTCTAACTGAGTGAAATCCTCAACTGAGTATTTTTTAAGGTGGTGACTATTCAAAAGGCACAAGTAGCTCGCCTTGAAAAATTCATGTTTGAGGGCTGCGAGTTGCCTCTGAAAGCTTCCTGCTCAGTATTTATCACCATGAACCCGGGATATGCAGGTATGATCAGAGTTCTTATTTTAGATTAAAGAAAAACCTTGTAAACTGCTGCTTGTAATCCGCTTGGTTTAAGATACTCGTACCATAACTTAAAAAATACACTTATTCGGTAGAGATTAGTCTTTTTATGTCATTGTCCATTGATTGGTCTCCCTCCCAACCAATCATTTTAAGGTGGTTGAATATTAATATTTCTTTTTTCAAAATGGTTTGGGACTTCCGCCTAGTGACGCCTGATTCAATCAAATAATATTTTTTGTACCTATATATATCGGTGTAGTTCTGTAATTGGCTTCCTGTCGCTATTATTTTTAAGTATTCTGTTGAATTTCCTATAAATAAATAAGTAAATAATCTATCTGAATTTCTTCATTCGTTAGGGCGTACTGAGTTACCAGATAACCTGAAAGCCTTGTTCCGACCTATCGCTATGATGGTACCGAACTACACTCTCATCGCTGAGATCTCGCTGTTCTCGTACGGCTTCTATGAGGGCAAGATCCTCGCTGGAAAGATCACCACCACCTTCAGGCTTAGCTCTGAACAGCTATCAGCACAGGTATAATAAAATAACTATGAAATGATTATAATACAATTTCAGTGTAAACTTGTTGGTGATCTAATAAATAAACATCACCCAATTTATTATACCTACAAACACCTTTCCGATACATCTAGAAAGTAATGTGAACATGGCATAGAGAGATAGATAGAAAAGGACCAGACATTCAGAGTTGACCAATTAATTAGACTTCGTGAATTTCAAAGGGCACTTTCCGTTCCTCAACTGCGACATTATGCAGTCTCTGCCAACTATGAAATTGGTAAAATCATAAAAAACTATTGGAGATGTTCTTCGGCATCCATAGGTAGCTTTGTTTTTAATGATAATTGAGTTTCAATGTCGATTATCTGTCTTTTACGTTAGGATCACTACGACTTCGGCATGCGCGCAGTGAAGACTGTTATCCTTGTAGCCGGAAATCTAATCCGGCAGATGCCAGACGCCGATGAACGACAAATAGTATTGAGAGCTTTGAGGGACGTTAATGTTCCCAAATTTCTGGCTGACGACTTGATATTATTCAACGGTTAGTTACGTTACCAATAGCAGCCTTCTGAAAATTCTCGAATTATCATCACCATCATCATTTTGTCTTCGGGCCTTTTTGTCACTTAAAATGTTATCACAAAAAAACATACAAAAAGGTACACACTTCGCCCTAAAAATCCTCCAACTGATCCAATAAAGATAAAATGGTACGATTTAAATTAAACAATGTGTATGGGTTGAGCGATAAGTATTGAAATTGGCACGGTTTGTTTTTAATTTGTTGAGGGTTAAATCCAGCTTTAATTTCACAACTCTTATCATAAAATATCAAACAGTTAAATTCAAAGCAATAAATTAATTCATGTCTTTATTCTTTAGGAATAATTTCGGACTTATTCCCACGCGTGGAGATCCCAATAGTGGATTACGGGATTATGGAGCAGTCCATCAGGAACATACTCGTTAAAAGAGGATACGATGACCTGTATAGTATGTATCTTTGAATATTTAATACTAGTTTAGTGGTACCGTTCTTCTGTTGATGAATAATATAATGTGGTTTAGTAAGGGTTTTTTGTCAAGGGTGACATTTTCTTTCTCATTTGACATAAGTTTACTTGTCGTATTACTTAGTATGTATGAAAGCATTTAAATTCTTTTTTATCTTTATAGTTATTAGGCCCAGTTAAACACTAGTTTGTCCGTTTACAGCATTTATTTTTAAGATAATCCAGCTGTATGAAACAACTGTCGTGCGACATGGCTTGATGTTAGTTGGTCCCGCGGGCTCTGGAAAAACGAAGGTAAGTTTATTTTGATAGTGAGCAATGTAGTAAAAACAAAATTGTTTTTATTGGGTCTGATTTATTAACAATTCTTTTGATTTTCATCCTACTTCTTACTAATCCTACTCTCCTACTAATATTATAAAGAAAGTTTGAATGTTTGTTGCCCAATCACGCAAAAACGGCTGAACAGATTTTGATAAAAGGCACACAATTTTTTAGCCTGGAGTTAAAACAGAGTACTTTTTATCTAGATAAAAGGTTCCCGGGTCACAATACTCACGACTCACCAGAGGCATTCGTGAAGTGAGCCGCAACGTTGAATGTTGCGGTCCCCTCCTGGCGAGCCCCACATACGAACCCCATGGTCATCTGCTGGGGGATGCCTAAATTCATTTTCTGCGGTATATAAAAAAAGGTCAAAGGTTCCATAATGATTTTCCGAATGTCCACGCGTATGAAGTCGCGGGTGAAAGCTAGTAACAAAATATGCGTTAGAGAGTTGAAGAAGCGAGGTGATGTTAGTTACTTGATACTGAAGCGATCACATGCATATCGTGTTCAAATGTTTCAGTGCTATGAGATACTACGAGATGCACTGACAGCGATCAAGGGCAAACTAGCACCCGATGGGTTTCCCTTCACACCTGTCCACACCTTTGTTGTTAATCCTAAGTCCATTACTATGGGTCAGCTATATGGAGAGTTTGATATGCAGACACACGAATGGTGAGTATTTTTTTTTTATCAGTATTTAAATGCAGTGACACGCTAATTTAGATTTTTGAGTTGATACATTTTGCGCCGTCCCTTTATCGATTCTCATATAAGATTTTCCAGACATTGAAAACTATTATTGTACCATGTAACAAAATTGTCGTTTAGGACGGACGGTATACTCTCGAGTTTGGTCCGTGGTGGTATAGCAGTTGAAGACATGGACAAGCGCTGGTACGTGTTCGATGGACCGGTGGACGCCGTTTGGATTGAGAACATGAACACAGTAGGTGCTATATCTTACTCTGCGGTCATAATTACGATAAAGGTTTATCCCCAAACATAACGGCCCTAGGCTGGAGCCCAAGCTATGTTGGGCGTGCCAAGATTCTGTATATTGTGAAAGAATTAACGTTGAGCTCCGTCATCGACGGCTTCGTTATGGATCCGGAGAATCATATACGTTGGTATTTCATGCAGAACGTCGAAACGCCCAACATAGCCCGGCCATGGCTTGGATGTTTGGGGATTACTGGGGATAGACCATAATTGGACGATGTTTGTCAGGCATTCGATTTAATGAACTTCTGACAATCTTGAATAACCTCACGAGGAAGAACAAACGTCGTCTGATTGTCGTTATTTGTTTGGTTTTTAGAGAGGTCGTAAATGAAGTTGAATTTGATGATAAAGTAGCTAGTATTTTTAGTTTACATTGAAAATAAGTTATAATATGGTGATCAGATCATATTGGGGGACGAAGAATTATTTTTAGATACCTACCTGATACCTGACCAGCTTGAACTAGGAAATTATGTTACAAAAGTCGTCTAAATTCATTATCTACTTAATAGAACTAATTTTTTTTTTTTAAATCCAGGTGTTAGATGACAATAAGAAGCTCTGCCTCTCGAGCGGTGAGATCATGAAGCTGACGGACAGACAGCGGATGATATTCGAAGTGGCAGACTTGGCCGTGGCCTCCCCCGCTACAGTCTCTCGGTGTGGGATGGTGTATCTTGACGCCAAAGTAGTCGGACTTCCACCCCTTGTGAATGCTTGGCTTAAGAGTAATATACCGCCGGTACTTTTCCCTATTATTGGATTGTAGTGTTCATCATTATTATTGCTATCATTCCTTCATTGATAGCATCTAGTCTACACACTATTTCATTTCTTTCATGGAAGATAAATTGCTTTATATCTGTTGCTTTCTGTAGACCATTAGGATTTGATTCAGCTTGGTACCTATTACAGAATATGAATTTGCATTTAGAGGAATTGGAAGGCTTATTAAAACATGAAATAGCAATTCACAGTCTCATATCATGTCTAATAAGTAGTAACTTTAAGTCATACATTCTGTCTTATCATTATCCGAAAGTATAACTTCGGTTGTGTATTGTATCGGTACATAAGGTTAGTGAACTTCGTTTAGGCATTTATCACCACATCACGGGTGTGTTTCAGATTTGTTTGCTTATATGCATATTATACAGGGTAAAATCGAAGTCACGCGATATTGATAAAGTTTAGGACAAAAATTCACATCTTTCATTGTAGGAATTAGTGTGGACGTTTGTTTTTTTACACTTTAGCGGCGATCTTTCGGCGATATATCGTCCGGGCGTTTTTGTATACTATCAAGGATTACCGTTCTAGACTACCGCCTAGCCGCCTACTAAGGAGTGTTACCTATTTTATTAGCTTTTTAAGTAAAATAATGAAATCGTTACTTTCATGTTTTTTTAGTAATCTTTTACCTATGTATAAATCTTATAGCGTTTATTTATCAAAAATAAAACAATACGTTGATGTTACGCGCACCAAAAATCACGTAGATATGTCCGGTGACATTTACTTCCCCTTGAATTTTGATAATTTTGGTTTAAGAAATTTTCTCCTAAAGTTATCAATATCGCGGCTATACCGTTAGATTCCTAGTTTAAAAGTTTGCTAATAACTTCGACTTCATCCTGTAGATAATATTTTTTGTATAGATCGGCGAAGTCCTCAAAAAGAGTCTACCAAACCTGATAAACAATTACTTATACCCCGCACTGGATATACTTCGGGCTAAACTGACTGAGCTGGTGGTATCCATCGATTCAGCGCTCGTGCTTAAGTTTCTGGAACTCTTGGACTATAGAATGCGTCCTCTTACTGGGAAGGACGACCGACCTCCACCGGGAGCAGCTTTTATAGCAACGTTGCGTGAGTATTTTACGGACATTAGCGGAACAGACTAATTATACCTACTATTGTCTACGCCTACGCATTTCGTTCTTACCACCTTACGTGCTTCTTCTTCTTTACGACTCTGGTATTATTATACAGCGTGAAATTTTAATCATTTAGTTCCCTCAGTGGGGTGGTTCCACTCATGATTACAAGCAACCTTTTACTATGGGGCCAATTCTGATATCGCGAAAAAAAATCAGCTGTTCCATACTTTAAGGTCGAGTAGATATTGCACTTTTGTATGGAACAGCGGATTTTTTTCGCAATATCAGAGTTGGCCCCATAGTAAAAAGATGCTTGTAATCATGAGTGGAACCACCCCCCTACGGGAACCAAATGATTAAAACTTCAGCGTGTATTTGTGAGGACCAGAACTCAGCCACCGAAATAGCATTATCAGTGGTCTTAAAAAGATCCTTGATCCTTGCATGTGCAGGTGTTGGGACAGGCAGGGCATGACAAAAGATGTGCCATTGTCTGGGGGGAAGTACCACACAGACGCGCATGTCTGTGTGGTACTTCCCCCCAGAGCTATAGTCTCCGAGCTATAGTCTATTTAAGAACTACCCTATGTGTTAAGTTACGTGCTGGTGTTGGTAGCTATGTGAACCTGTAACTTTACGAACAAGCTGCACTTGATGTTTTCCATTCTGATTTTCTTTACTATTTTATTTTACCACAAAATAGAGGACAGAAGTCAGAAGTCAAGCTTAGTACTACATACGCTTGAGCAACGCACACACACAATATTATACAGCTCTCACCAACCGGCCCAAAAATACGCGTTCTGCGCAATCCCCACCCTATTTCAAGATATTTGCCTCATACTGTACTAAGCTTGACTTCTGTCCTCGAACTATTTTGTGATTCTACCGCAGAGGTTCCTTGTATGAGTTATCGATTCTAACTACAATAATAACTGTATCAGCGAGGTTGGCGCCATGCTGGGTGGTGTGGTCAGTGATATGGTCAGTAGGCGCCACATGTAACCACAACGGCCGGGTCATATTCTCGGACTTCATGCGCGCCTTGACGGAGCAGAACAACTTGAAACCACTCTTCCCTAAGGAGGGTAGAGTTTATGATTACACGTGAGTACTAACTACTAGGATAGCAGCGTGTTAAATAGATTTTTGCTTTCATTTAACAAATCTTCGATAAGTATAACTCTATGTGGGAGTTTACACGATCATTCACATTAACACCAGACTGATGCAAGGCTGCCAACTGAACCATTTTTTCTAATTTCTTACAAAAACTGATGCAGCTCTGGTGTCACTCTGAATGACAATGATCATGTAATCTCCCTCTCTTTATCATGATTGTGGTTTGTTGAAACACATGAAATTGTTCTTTTTTGAAATGTAATTTTTATGATTTTACGAGTAGTTTGGATGCTCTCGAATCATAAGTATCGCAAGAGTAAATTTCTAAAGAGCTTATTCCTATTCGCAAATAAAGCTAATTGCTAGGTATTCTAATTTCTTTATAAATCTGTCACACATGTAACAGGGTCGCATAAATTTTTAAGCGTTGACACAGAATAGGCGTGGAGCTTAATAATTTATGTAACCCTGTTGTGTAATTTGTCTTTTGTTATACTTTAATTCTTCATTGATGTTCTTCAAAATGATCTAAATGCTCTAGCTTGCATGATGGAGGGTTCACAGACCCTACCGAAGACGGAGAACCTGCCAATCCATACTGGTACAACTGGATGGCCAACCTCGAGGAGTACGAAGTTGACCCTGAGTGGCAGTTCGCTGGTAAGTTCTGATCTGAGGTTCTGCCTCTCATATTGCCCTTGTTCTAATTATTTTAGGGCCGGCGCATCACGTATTCATTTGTCATTGCATAATTCACTCTTTTACATTAATGAAATTTCTCACATAATCTATTCATAAGATAGCCAGTTCCTCAGTGATGAGGATTCCGGGTGTAGTGCGCTTCCACCTTCAGCCTTATCATTTAACATCAGATGAGGTGATGGCTAAGCACTATCCCGTTGTGCATAAAAAACATTCTTGAATGTTATGGAATGTTCGATACTGGTCTGGAACGTCCAGGAACATCCCGATCATTATAACTTTTATTCCAACTACCAATCTCATATCAATTCCTAGAGCGAAACCAGGAGCCACAGCTAGTTGTATCATAAATTCTTAATTTCCCATCGTTCAGACATCGAAGTGCCGACTTTAGACAACGTGCGCAGCGCGGCGATACTCGGGTACAAGATAGCTAACTACAACCATGTGATCTGTGTTGGACCGACGGGCACGGGCAAGACGGTCACCATCACCTCGAAATTATCCCGAGGGTTGCATAAGAAGTTCATATGCGAGTTTATCGTGTTCTCGGCGAGGACTTCCTCCAATCAGACGCAGGTTTGTGTAAATTTTTCACCAGTAGCGGCAAACAAAACAATTATTGCAACAGACAGAAGGATTTATAAAAGAATTTTTGCCTGTGTTTTTTAACAGTTCTGCAATTCTATTTTACTCATAATTATGATTACGAATCGAACCGCCACAACGCTCGGAAGTCATTTCATAGAAAACATACACTATGCTGTCTTTAGTTACAGTTGGCAAGATAGGTACCTAGTTCCTTTATCCTTTATATTTAAAAATGTCCCTGATAACGTTCTAAAGAACATTCATTACATATTCACTTCTCAAGCTTACGCGCTCACTAGATATGAAATAAAACACTTTTAACGGATACTAGCGCGGTAACATTCATTACTTTACTAAACTATTGATAGAAACTGATTTTCATTGTATACATTGTATATCCACCGTCTTTTTACGCCGCGCCGTGTCGTCACAATATGGATGGTTTTCATCAGCTCCTTTACTGTAGGACGTAATCGACGGCAAGTTAGACCGTCGTCGTCGCGGCGTGTTTGGTCCGCCACCTACGAAGAGGCAGGTGTTCTTCATTGATGATCTGAATATGCCAGCGCTCGAAGTGTACGGTGCCCAGCCACCAATTGAACTTCTGAGGCAGTTCATGGACTTCTCCGGTTAGTGAGGAGTTGCCTACTAAAACTGGATCTGCACTTGGATCGATATTTTTTTTAGGCTGTAAAGATTGCCATACCATAAACTTATTACATCGTTTCCGATAGATAAATCACGCTCTGTCCTAAACTAAGAAGACATTGTTAGCTTATTAAAATTGTATAAAGCGATGTTTAGGCCGCATTATTCAGTTCATAAAATGTTAGCAAGTCTTGCAATTACTATTGTTCTTTAGAAAATGCTTTACAGTATTCGTGGTTCTTTATTAAACACAAGTCACTCTCTCAGGGTGGTACGACCGCATGAACATCGGCGAATTCAAAACAATAGTAGACGTGGGAATCGTGGCGGCGATGGGCCCGCCGGGCGGTGGCCGCAACCCCGTCACCATGCGCCTCATGAGGCACTTCCACTACATCTCATTCACCGAGATGGAGTACGCCAGTAAGGTATATAGGACACGAGAATATCATTAGAACATCATTATTAGCCATAAGAAGCCGAGTGGTGTGCTTAGGCATCCCAAGGATCTCCACGACGACCGCTCTCACGTCCAGCGGCATTCTGAGGGCCTAGTACGAGTTGTGTTTCTCACCTCACTTTGCTAATAGTAACGGGTGAAAGAGAGAAAATCATACCAGTGAGTGAAGGAGTGAAAGAGAGAAGACGAAGGTTAACTATTCGCAAAGTGAAGTGAGTACAAAAAACCAACTCATACTAGGCCCTCTAGTACTAACAAGATCGTGCATTCTAAAAACACTTTTCTCGCTGTGTGCTATCCAAGTTCTACTTTGTAAAAACACAAATCGGCCCCAAAGAACTAAGCGGTCTATGAATTTTGATGGTATTGGAATGGAATTGAGTGAGCTGGACTGGTCGCGGGTCTTGGAAGAGTCTTGTCCGACCGACGCAGCCAAGGTATTTGAAACTCTTTTTAGTCAAGTTGTTGATAGACACACCACATACCATAAAATTAGCCGTTCGAAGGTACCTTTAAAGCCATGGATGACCCCTGGTTTAATTAGGTGCTCGGTGCACAAGGATAAGCTACATCTTGACGCGAGAAAAAACCCCACAGATCAGGTTAAGCTTCTCATTTATAAACGTTACAGAAATTTTTATTTTAACCTCATTCGCAATCTTAGAACCGCCTTTGAGAGGGAGGAATTAGAAAAAAACAAAAATCAGCCAGGTAAACTATGGGGCTCCATTAAGCGTATAACTAACACAACTAACGCCAAAAAAAGCGTTCGCCACCTTTGTAACATCAAGGGCGATGTAACGGAATCTTTGGATCACACAAACGCCTTTTTCTCTTCGGTAGGTAAAAATCTAGCTGATCGTATACTTCTTCGTGATAACGAATCCGAAGCCTCTCTGGCCAGTAAAATTAATTTGCCCGCTTCGCCCTCCGAATCATTCTATATGTCCCCAACTGACTGTGAAGAAGTGGATGCTCTCATTCTACAACTCAAGAACAAAAGTGCTCCAGGCTTGGATGGCTTCACAAATTATCTTATTAAACGTATTAGAGCCCACATCCTTGTCCCACTTGTCCACATCTTCAATTTAAGTCTCTCCTCAGGCGTTTTCCCGGAAATTTGGAAGACAGCTGTAATAGCTCCCATTCATAAGTCTGGGAGTATGGACGATCCTAACAACTACCGACCCATCTCTCTCTTAAATGCATTTTCCAAGTTGCTGGAGAAGCTTGTAAACAAGCGTTTGATGCGATACCTGGAAGTTAATAATATCTTATCTCAGAATCAGTACGGGTTTCGACGAGATAGATCCACAGAGCAGGCCGTCGTTAGGCTAACCGAGACAGTTGCATCTTGCCTTGATAAAGGTGAAAAGTGTCTGGGCGTTTTTCTGGATCTAGCAAAGGCTTTTGACACCGTTTCACCAATAATCCTTTTGAGGAAACTAGAAACTATTGGTATAAGAGGTGTTTGCCTAGAATGGTTCACTAGTTACCTTAGCGGTAGAAAACAACGTACAAAAGTCGAAGCCTTAGTTAGTAATCCTTCTGACGTATCCTTTGGCGTTCCCCAGGGCAGTATTCTCGGTCCGACACTGTTCTTGGTTTATCTTAACGATCTGTCAATGCTGAATCTCGATAAAGCGCATATCATAAATTACGCTGACGATACGGTTATCTTGTTTGAGGATCATACCTGCGAAGAACTTCTAGAAACAGCTCAAGTGGGCCTCAGTAAAGTTGCATCGTGGCTGAATAGTAATTTACTTACCTTAAATACTTCAAAAACATTCACATTTCATTTGTTTTCACTTAACTGCAGCTTCGTCCCCTCCCCTGAATCCAGTTATTACTATTCATACATGCTCTCCTCCATTGAACCGCTCCTCTTATGGCGGAGCATGCAGCTGTGAAGCCATACATAGCGTGGCTTACACCAAGTACCTAGGAATGATTATTGATAGTAATCTTTCATTTAAAACCCACATGATTGCTGTATCAAATAAGTTGAGAAAGTTCATCCATTTTATGAAGTTGTTACGGGATGTCGCATCTTGGAATTTGTTAAGAACCATTTACATTACCCTATGTCAGTCCATTCTCACCTATTGTATCTCAGTATGGGGTGGTTCCGTTTCCTCTCATCTTATTACCCTAGAGAGAGCTCAACGCGCTGTCCTTAAAACTATGCTGAGGAAGCCTAGGCGTTATTCCACAGACCAGCTACACAAAGAGACCCGGTTACTAAGCGTGCGGAGGCTTTATCTCTTGAAATTAACCACTGACACTCATAAGGAGGTGCTTAATTCCGAGGCTTACGAAAGACTTTTAACTAAACGTAATTTTATACTTCCATTACCTTCTGTAAAGACGACACTCGCCAAACGTTTGGGCTATTTTAGAAAACCCTTTGTGTACAATAGAGTTAATTCTTTGTGTGACATCTCGAAATTAAATCACCGAAACGCTAGAATGAGACTTGAGGCTGAATTATTGAATTGGACTTATCAGGATACAGAGAATTTATTAAAATCTATTTATTAACTCTTTATTTCTATTAATTATTTCTATCATTTTTATTCTTTTAATGTTAATATCAATTAAATGAAAATAGATTATTATTATTATTATTGGAGATTGATAATTAATCATATTTATACCTAAATTAAGTTTTTATTAAATGTTGGTACCGCAATTCGTTTTAAGTTAATTTTGTAATAAAGACTTCCACAGGACAGGCATTGCCTAGTGTGGAAGACTTTGTAAATGATACACCAAACAATGTATTTTTTGGAAATAAATAAATAAATTAAATTAAAAATTAAAATTGTGAATAAATCTCCAATTAATTTTGAACCTTGATGTCTTCGCATTTAAGTTCAGAATTGATTTAATTATTTTGGTACCCTGTTGTGGTAGCCCAGCTTGCTGTTGTCAGTACTATTATTACTATTAAAAATGTTTGTTTGAAAATACTCATGATATAAACCATCTCTTGATAAATCTCTTAACTCTCTTGATAAACAAATTTTGTAAGACGATCCCGTCGAAGTGTCTTAATATTTTATTTTTTTCCTAGTACGCAATCTTCAACACGATTCTTTGTTCATGGACACGTTTTATCGACAAAAACGTGAAGGTCCGCGAAGGTCCTTTCCTGAAAGCTTCCATTGAGATCTTCTCGTCGTTGGTGGAGGAACTGCTGCCTACACCGACTAAGTCCCACTACACGTTCAACTTGAGGGACCTTAGCAAGGTGTTCCAGGGTATTCTTATGATGGACGCGACCCGTGTCAAGGTAAGTTGGAAAACCTATTTTCCCTATTATGCCCTAGCATAGCATATAGCATTCTGCTATTAACTTATTAAGGGGCCTTACTATGAGCTCTCTCTTATAGCAGGGCTTATATTGAACTGCCGTACTTTTTCGTACTATGACCTCAACGGTTAGTATGAAAGCAGTCCTGTTTAAGGCCTGCTTTTGAACTGATGGTAAGCCCCCAGGTCCCCTTAGCATGACCATCAAAACACGATTTTATATCGCGTGATAAGTACTTACATAGCGTTTTATCAACACTCAACCACAGTCAACTCGCAAAATCCATTGTCTTTTGATAGTTAAAAGGGATGCTATATCATATCGAGTTTCGGTGGTCATGAAAAGGGGGGCCGTATTAAATGCAACATAATTTTCAGGACGAAGATGATGTGATTAGATTGTGGTATCACGAGCATCAGCGAGTCTACCAGGACCGGCTCGTTAATGCCGAAGACCGTCAATGGTTTGTCAAGTAAGTAGAACTTCTTTTTTTAAGCAGACACCCTTATCAATAGAGATTCTGAATATATTTTCTAGGTCCCGAACACTTTTTGCAAAAACTATTTTAATTTTTGTTTAATTAAAGGCTATCATAATATATGAATTTGTAAGACTATTCTATTTTGTTCTATGATTTCGACCAGTTAGTAAAATTTTTAACATAATATCAAATTGTTATATCAGCTTACTGAACAAGAAAATCCGCACGGAATTTGGTAAGAAGTCTGTGGAAGTTGTTGGTGGGAGGCTCATGTTGTTCGGTGACTTCATGGACATTGGAGCCGATGATCGCAAGTACGTTGAGATTACTGATCAGGAAGAGGTAAGATCGCACACAAAACACAAAATATTATACTTGTTTTTTACTCCTTCTATATTACTGATGAGGTCTAAAAGTCGATAAAGATACTTGGTTTTATATCTCTTTGATGCTTCAGTCTGATTTTATAAGTGATTGTCAGAGGAATGTTTTTAAAACCACACATACTTAAGTATATTTATTTAGAAAATATTTGATATACGTTCCTTAATTTTTTTGTGGATTGATTGACTGCTGTGGTGCTGTCAATTATGTTTCAAGACTTTTATTACCTAATTAATGCTTACATTAGGTAGGACGTATCGATGTTGATAACCCTAGCTCGTTGTTTTTGCTTTGAAAGAAATTCTTTATCTTCTTAATTTTGAACTTGAGAGCATTAATATAAACACACATTTTAAATTCTTAATCTGTATCATAATAAAAAGGGATGATTAATTGTCAATCAGCTGGACGAAGTCTTGGATCATTACTTGATCGAATACAACTTGTCAACAACGGCGCCTCTAGACTTGGTGTTGTTTGAGGACGCCATCGCCCACTTGTGTCGGGTGGCGCGCATCATGAGACAACCTATGGCTAATGCGCTGCTATTGGGAATGGGTGGCTCCGGTGAGTCGGAAATATTATTTGACACAAATAAACAGAGTCTGTACTTATTATTGAGTAGGTATTCATTGAGCTATTGGGTCTATTTCACAAGTTTCACTAAGGTTTTAAGTTTTAACGAACTTACTCGATTTACAAATACAACTTCTGTTCCATTATCAAACTAAACCCGAGAGTATAACCAATAACATGTCCTAGTGTTATTGATGTTTCATTGAAAATATTTAGCAGACTCTAAAATGCAAAACATGTGAGACAAGTTTAGTAACAACAAGTTTCTTCGCTGAACACAATCTTAATGAAAATAGTACTCATCTGAATAGACTTTTGAAGTACGAGATGTTTTTTGATCAACTTTCATTCATTTTCACCAGGTCGTCAGTCTCTAACGCGTTTGGCGGCGAATATGGCTGAGTTGACTTGTATACAGATAGAGATCACCAAGGCGTACGGCCAGACGGAATGGCGTGACGACTTACGACAGACGATGATCAAGGCTGGAGCTGATAACAGAGGCATTGTGTTCCTATTTTCTGATGCACAGGTACAACACACTATCGACCTTTTAACTAATACCGTAAATCTTGTTATGAGAGTTCAATATCAATTATCAATACAATATGGAGCCAGATGGGTTTTATCGATTTGTACCTAATACAGTGAAGACCAACGGTATCTGTTCTGGAACAGAGACTAGTTCGAGATTAATAATTTCGACCGATAATTACCAGACGGAGACGGCCACTTACTACAATTTTATACCACGACACTTACTACAATTTTTTCCAAAAAAGCTCACACTTAATACTCAAAAACTTGAAGTTGTCACTTCATCGTTATCCAGATAAAAATGGAATCATTCTTGGAAGACCTCAACAACATACTGAGCTCCGGTGACGTTCCTAACATCTACGAGGCGGAAGACCTAGACAAGATATACATGTCCGTTCGTCATGCGGTCATGGAGATGAATCTGCCGGCGACTAAGACGAACTTGTTTGCCTGCTACCAGCGCAGAGTTAGGAGCAACCTTCATATTGTCGTCGTTATGAGTCCCGTGGGTGAGGTGAGTTTGCGATTTTATGCCTTACCAGTTTGCTTTATCAGTGCAGGTATTGCCGTACTTAGAGATGTCAAATGTTAAATGCTTCATAAGTATTGTGTCATCTTATATTATCACTATGGAATAGAAAAAGATAGTACCAACTTTAATGAAACATTAAACTTAATTGACGTCTCTGAGTACGGCAGTTAATGTTAGATATTCTGCACTGTTTATCTTGAATCATGTTTCTGAATATGGACAAACGATTATAAATTATTTCCGCATTCATGTATTTCATGTACGCCTCCGCTAGTTTAATGCACGAGTTGGTCACAACCTCTTTTGCAACTACTTACCACTTTGATACGATGCAAACCAGCACGCGTAGCATGAGCAAACGGACTCTTGTCTACGAAGACTTGCTTGTCGGGTCGTCTCAAAATGCGAGCACAGTTTGACAGACAGGTGGGACTCGCTCTCAGATTTTTACAATCTCTTAATGTCTTTTTATTACAAATATGAATTTTAAAAGGTAACATTTTTATTTTAACATCAATAAACGTCGAAATTATCTAAAGTGATCCGAAATAATTTAGTTCAAACATGATTCTTATTTTAAAATAAGTTCTAAGATAAGGAGACACTCAAGAGAGCGTTCACTTCCGTAGACAAAGCTCTCTCGAGCTCGAGAAGAAATAATGTTGCCAATAGTAAATAATTACCATAATTGCCATCGTTTCTCATAAAGTGCTGTTCCATTCTATACATTTCACGACGCAAAACATAAAACTGAGTAAAATTTAGCTGTATGGATATAGATTCGCTTGCCTTTCTTTTATTAAGATAATTTTGAACACACTTGTTAATTTAGTAGTCTGTGGAAACTGACGAGAAAATTACAAAATATTGAAATCAACGTATGAAAATAAAATGTTAATTTACGTTTTTAAATATTAAAAAATTAAAGTTAAAAAAATCTATATTGGGTAAAAAGGGTGGTAATATTAGGAAACAATATTATTGTATTAAGCAATAAATTATTTAGAATTATTTATTGTTTTAATTTTTTTTATTAATAAAAGTTACAAAAAAATAAAAAAAATAAAATTTAAATACTTAGTTACTACACTTAATAATGATTTTTTTTTTTTAAATTAATAAATAAAAAAAAATTAAATCAACACATTATTTATTATTTTTCCTATCCGGACAGCTGCTTTTGTCTTTTGTGCTGTAACTTCTCTTATTACCTTAATAAAAACAATTTTTATTTGTTTTAATTGCGAAATTTAGATTTACATAAAATAAAATACGTAGAAAACTCTTTCTCGACCTTCTCGACTACCCAAAGTGTAGTAGACAAGTTTCTCCTACTCAACTGTCAAATTAATGTCAGTTGAAGACAAAAGTGGTCGTTTGTCGACTTTTGACATCAGGCCACGACAAAGAACAATACGAGTCTACTAGTGTAAAAGTGCGAGCATGAGTATCTTGATCTCAACCCGACAAAAGTGACATTTGGGTGTAGACAAGCCATTGTTCTGTGAGTCGAGTCTTTTCTCGAGAGTGGTCATGCTACGCGTGCTGGGTGTTCTTCAAAAATTTTACCTACCACCTTTTCTCATCCATTATTAACATTTGAACCTTTATCATCCTCTATTCTACAAGATATATTTGTGGACAGATATTCCGCGCGCGCCTCCGCCAGTTTCCGTCTTTAGTCAACTGCTGCACCATAGACTGGTTTAGTGAGTGGCCCAAGTCCGCTTTAGAATCTGTCGCTAACCACTTCTTCAACAACATGTCTGAACTCCAGACTACTGATGAAGTTATTGAGGCTATGGTTGTGAGTAAAATTATTATTTGAACCCTTAACTCACAGACCTATTTCGAGAGGTCTGTGCCTTAACCTGTGTGAGTGTCTTTATAAGGCTTGAATACAATTACCATTTTTTCGTGCTCTATCATCTTCTATCACTGAGGATCGTCATTTGCTAGAGCGGGGATGCCCTGCTGCCGCGCGCCATAGCACTCACACTGTCTTTCTCTATCTAGCAAATGATGATCTTGGGTGATAGAAGACCCTTAAACTAAAACATTAGTTCAAAATAATTATACGTTTAGCATAAATTCCATAATCTAAAAGTTCTGAAATGTTACAATCGGTGTAACAATATAAACAATAATAACAAGGACCTAGGTTAAGATTATGAATACCATTTTTGTCCAGTCGGTATGTTGCTTCGCTCACCAATCAGTGGTGGACGCGAGTGCGATGTTCCTGGCGCAGCTGAACCGCCTCAACTACGTCACGCCGATGTCTTACATGGAGATGTTGGGAGCGTACGCAGAGATGTTCCGCAAGAAACGATCCGCTATATTAGCCGAATCTAATGCGCTCAAGACAGGTGAGAGGGATTAAGAATTTCTGGTAAGCCAGTCTATAAAGGTCCTTGATATTGTCACTACTTGGTTAACGAAGAAAATAATGCCTTGTAATTGTATGCACAGCTACGATAATATTACGACACATAATATTATGTTATGACACTGTTCGTTGGTATGAACAGCTATAAATATCTAACTTCCAATCTATCTCATTTATACTCGTAGTACTGTTATGAATATTCATAGCATAGTAACCTGTCCATGGTGCAGGGTTGAACAAACTGAACCAGACGGAGATAGAGGTGAAGCAGCTGCAGATAGAGTTGGCGGAGCTGAAGCCGCTGATGGAGAAGGCGGCCGCGGAGACCAGGCAGGTCATCGACCAGATTGCCATCGACACGGTGAGCCGATTATCACAACAGCTCTTTTACTCCACTGCAGGACGCGTCTGTTGCGTAGATGTTGATCTCCACGCTTGGTAGCCGATTTGTATTGATGGGCCGTTGTCATCGAATGTGTTTCACAAAGAATTCTGCCTCCCTAGCATGACCACCGAAATGCGATATGATATAGCCTGGCCCAGCGATTGCGGAAGTTAAGCAACGTTCGCAAGAGTCGCTCATGGGATGGGTGACCAAAAATTTATTATCTCGAGCTCCTCCGTGCTTCGGAAGGCACGTTAAGCCGTTGGTCCCGGCTGCATTTGCAGTCGTTAACACCCACCAATCCGCATTGGGCACGCGTGGTAGGTTATGGCCCATCCTCCTTACCACCCATAAGGAAGGCCTGTGCCCCAGCAGTGGGGACATCAAAAATGGCTAATGGACAACTGTCAAAAGGCAATGGATTTTCTGACAATGGGGATGGCAACGCAAAGCTAATTGTAGATTGTTGTTGCTTCGTACGCTTGTTTCTAAGACAGTAGACGTTCAGAACAAAATGTATCCTCTTTGTTTATAATAAATAAATAATAATAATAATAATAATAGGTACTTAGGTATTTATTTTGTGGTATTTTTCACCGAAAAAGGCCCATTGACCCAAAATGGATATAAAAGACTATTCTACAATGCAAATGCTGGAATTAAAAGCCAAATTAAGGCGTTTTTATATTTACTGAAATTTTAATTTTTTTTCGGAAATCTGTAAGTGCCAACATTTTTACAGCTTATTACACAGAATTTGGTCATTTTAAAGCTATAAAACGATTTTTAAAGTAAAAGCCCTTTGTCTTGACGGTTTTAGTGGAACAAGCGTAGGTACGTAGGGCCACTTTGACAGTTGCCTTCCCCATAATTAAGTGTCAAAATCAATGTCAATTAAGTGCCTAAATAAAATGACTCAAGGTCTTGACGGTTTTTGTGGAACAAGCGTAGGTACGTACGCGCCACTTTGACAGTTGCCTTCCCCATAATCAAGTGTCAAAATCAATGTCAATTAAGTGCCTAAATAAGATGACTCATATTTTCTTCAATTAATTAGGTATGAATAAAAATTTCTTCTGCACAGGCTATTGCAGAAGAGGCTCGTATCAAAGTAGAACGGGAACAAGCGATTGCCGAGAAAATGGCCCAAGAAACCACTGCTATGGCCGAGGACGCTCAAAGGGACTTGGGTTTGTACAAAAAACTTATCTAAGTATCACATTTTCATCTTTTTATCTTATTACTTTAATAATATACTGAGAAGTTCCTTTCATGTAGCTATAACAATCCTACTTATCCTACTCAATATTATAAATGTGAAAGTTTGTGGGTTTGGATGTTTGGCTGTTTGGATGTTTGTTCCTCAATCACGCAAAAACTACTGAACAGATTTGGTTGGAATTTGGTACACAGATATTAGATAGCCTAGATTAAAACATAGGATACTTTTTATCCCGATATTCCCACGGGAACGGGAACCACGCGGGTGAAACCCCGGGCGGCTGCTAGTCTTTAATAATATAGAAAATAACAATGATTTAAAAAAAATAAACATTATCTTACATTATAGCTTTGCACCTTAGTTAGAGCATCTAAGCTTTGCACATCTTTTAAACATCTATTTATGCTTGCTAAAATATTATATCAGAGTGAGAGAGAGAAATTACTTATTTATACCAAAGACCACACAAAAGGTACCTGATAACAAAGATAGCATAAAAGGGTACACATAAAATTAAAAAGGCCCCTCTTCTTATTCTTCTTCTTCAGCGCATATCCGCCCACCGTTGAGCATACGCCTCTCCAATTGTCCTCCAAGCAGCCCTGTTTTCTGTTTGTCTGGGCCAAAGTGGTCCTGCGACTGTTGATATGTCGTCAGACCAAAAAGGTCCCTGCCTCAGCATAATGTTACCCTGACACTAGAGGTGTCACGGCGGTCAACGCTGGTATTCTGGCAAAATCTGGCTATATCAGTATCATTTCTCTTTGTCTTTACCAACAGCTGCTACAAACTAGCATTATAGCTCTATGTTCATATCTGTATTGTTTTTGTGTATCAGTCCCATTATGCTTTGCTTCCATTAACAGATGAAGCGATGCCAGCGCTCCGTGCAGCGGAGAAAGCGCTGCAAGAGCTGAATCGTAACGACGTCGTGGAAGTGAAGGCTATGAAGAAGCCACCTGCTGGCGTGTTGCTCGTCATTGAATCTCTATGCGTCGTGTTTGATATCAAGCCGATCAAGGTGAAATTCGTATAGTAGACTTGGCTACCACACTGGTGTTTGTAACTTGCAAACATTACTAAACACCGGTGTGGGAGCAGCTTTAGGTAGGATTTATATTAATAGATGTTGTTGATTATGCAGACAATTTACAACATTAGGTCTTTGTATTGTATGTACGTGGTCTGTAATAAAATAAAAAATAACAAGCCTATTTAAAAAAAAATGTCTACAGCTTTTTGAAATATTTCCTTCTTGCCTAGATGTAATTACGCATTTGGGTGCACCAGCTTTCAAATATGCCCTTAGGGATCGCCCGAATTCTTCGGCAAATACAAAATGATGTGAGTCTGGGTTTTTCGGCAAATACAAAATCGCACGTGGGGCTGTATGAGGAACGGGGTGGCAATATTTAATCCCCATAAAGTCGTTAAAAAGCCGATAGTTTCAGCAGCCTGGAGAGAAAAGCTTTCCGCCAGAAACCCATTAGTATAAAAAAAAGAAGAGCGACGAATTATCTTTTAAAAATATGAAAAAAAATACCCTTAACCTACCGATTAAATAAAATTCTTATGCTACTGGTAGGACCACTATATACCACTATATACTCGTGGTCCTACTGGACTAGGGCTTTTTTAGAATATCGTAGCACGCTTGAATAGTCAGTGATTTTCACCGTGGAGATTTTTATTGAAATTAGCTGCTTGTTAAAAATTATTCCTGAAAAAAATATTTATATTGACTACGTGCTACGTGGTAAATAAATTCGAAACAACCGATCCGAACCGATATTTTTTTAGAACCAATAAATCAACAGTTAAGTACCTATACTTAACTGTTGATTTATTGGTTCTAAAAAAATACTCTACAATATAGGAACCGGGTGCGTCATTTGGTGAAAAAATATTGAACTACTGGAAACCAGGATCGCAGATGCTCGCCGACCCCACAGCGTTCTTGGACTCTTTGATGAAGTTCGACAAGGAGTCTATCACCGAAGACATGATAAAGAAACTCAAGAGATTCATACAGAACCCAGATTACGATCCGGTGAAGATTCTCAAGGTAAGAGGATTTCAATCTAAATCAAAACTAACGACGTTTACATAACTTTTTGCACAGGCTTGACAACAAAAAAAAACTCTGAGGGCGATACATTTGCTCTTTCATTGTTTAATGTCTACGTCGGTCGTTAGTTTTAGTAGAACAAACTAATTCATTAATTTTCCGCAATTTTATTGGTCTATCATCTCATCACACATTGCTCACTCAACAGGAAATCAGTTAAGTAATCTTTGATAACATTCTGCTAGGTATCCAAAGCGTGCCAGTCACTTTGCATGTGGGTACACGCCATGTACAAGTTCTACCACGTCAACAAAGCTGTGGCGCCCAAGAAGGAAGCTCTAGAACGAGCCACCAAGGAACTGGCTGCTGTTGAAGGTAAGTTTAGAATACTTTTTTTATGCACAACGGGATTATGCTTGGCCTTCACCTCACCTGATTTTATGTGACGGTCAGGCCGAAGGTGGAAGCGCACTACTCCCGGAATCCTCATCACTGAGGAATTGGCTATCTTACCTCTAACTGCCGGAACAACTATTTTTAAATTCTTGTTATGGCGTCAGACTTGGGTAAGATGGTGGTAGCACAGCTTTGGTGGTAGCAAACTGTGGTGGTAGCTAGCCAGGCGGACTTGAAATAAGCCCTACTACCAACTATACCGAGTACAATTGTACCCCCCCTGGGAATCGAACGCGGGACCCCTGCGTCTTACATGGGTGGGTGAACCACTAGACCACAGAGGCAGTTAAATACCATGAAGTATGTTGGATATGATAAGTAATAATATGTAATTTACTGGAATTAACGTAAATGTTGCTAACAGCAATGTTGGCCAATGCAAAGGCGAAGATGCAAGCGCTATTGGAGGGCATAGCGAAGTTGAACGCTTACCTCCAGGAGAAAGAGGAAGAGAAACGGAAAATGGAGGACGACATCAATCTTTGTCTCGCTCGGATGGATCGCGCTAACAGGTGCCTAAACAAGTCCTTGCTTTTGCAATAGAAGTGGTTTAAAAAGCACACAATCTGCAATACATAAAAATCGGGTGGTTAAATAATTAAAATCAATTGGCAGGCTTTTGAACGGTTTGTCGAGTGAACGTGTGCGTTGGATCAGCACTATCAAGAAGCTTGACGTGGACATCGTCAACTTGATCGGAGATATACTCATCAGCGCCTGTGAGTTCTTTCTTCCTTTTTATATTAACAGTAGCCTTTTTAAATGTAACAAGTTCTTTAGCATCAGCTACAGCTTTTTTAATGTCCCCACTTTCACACAAGCCTTTATATGGATTAACTATCCATAATGGAAGATGGAAGAAGAGGGCCCAGTGTGGGTTGGTGGGTGTTAACAATTGCAAATGCAGCTGGGACCAACAGCCTAATGAGCCTTCTGTCTGTCTGAAGTACAGAGGGACTCGAAATAGTATTGGTCACCCATCTTATGATCGACCCTAGCAATAGCTGCTTAACCGCCGCAATACAAATACGATAAGCCACCTTGTTATTAAACTACGATGTTCTTGTCCTGACGATTCGTGAATTCATTTATGGCCCTTTTAAATCTTAACTTCCTTACTAATATTATAAATGAGAAAGTCCGTTTGTTTGTTTGTTACGCCTTCACGTCTTAACTACTGAAATTTTGCATCCAAGTTGTCAGGGGTACAGAGAAGGACTTAGGATACCTTTCATCCCGAAAAAAATATTGTTCCCGAGGGCTAGCAAAAAATTTTCCACGCAGACAAAGTCGCGGACGGCCGCTAGTTGTCAGTATAAAAGTTTGACGAATACGCAGGTGCTGTGGGCTACATAACGCCTTTCACGGATGAGTTCAGGAGAGAATTACTGTCGCAGTGGATGACTCACATGGAGGTAGGTAGGAAATTCTGACCGTAATTTAATACTTAGAACTTCACACATTATGAATTATGATGTTTCTACTTCGTTTCTTCAACGATAAAGTTTATGGATTTCAAGATTGTTAGGTATGGGTATATAATGATTACATAAATGGTTGTGCCTTAAATGAATTAAATAATTTGGATGGTCGGCCTTAAAAGTAGCACTTTAGCACCATCTCTCGCATTAGTTCAAAAAGTTACAAATCTATCTAATAATGCAAAAATATTTTGACATGGACAACGTGTAATCTTTTGCATATTCATTTTATTCGTAGGAAGTTGTGTTGCCTCACACAGAAGGTTCCACGCCTTTGTCTATTCTTGGTGATGCTGTACTAATAAGGTTAGTAGACAATGTTGTACGATTTATGTTGGTAATGGTGATGATCCAAGTACATATTTGAACGATTCTAAGTTTGGTGCTTAAAAATGTGTAAAAGGCCCACTTTTATACGGACAGAGGTAACGGTATCATAATTTAGCTACTCTTTAAAAAGGCTTTGCCTTTGCTGGTCGCTTTGCTTGATTTCTTGGCATTAAAACAGCTTTTGCATTTGCTCTTTTATCAAATTGACGCTATCTAGTATAATTGGGAACATGCGTTACTTGTATACTTATACTGCTCTTGTCATCATTATTGTTTACCTATAATCTTTATAGGAATTGGCAAATGTACGGGCTACCCCGAGATCCACTCTCCGTGGAGTCAGCGGTGCTCATGTCGAACTCTCGGCGCTGGCCACTCATCATCGACCCTCAGACGCAAGCTAATAAATGGATACGGGCTATGGTATTTGCATAATTATTGTAATACTTTTTGATTGAATCAGGCGTCACTTGGCGGAAGTCCCAAACCATTTTGAAAAAAGAAATATATGTAGCTCACTTCCGCAAACAAAATATGCAAGATGCACCGCCCGCCCGCCCGCAAAAAGGTGCAAGGTGTGTTGCTGTCTTGCTAAATGCAGGTATTGTGCACTTATATTTTGTGGTGTGTATGTGCATATTTTTGCGGGCGGGCAGGCGGTGCATCTTGCATATTTTGTTTGCGGAAGTGAGCTACATATATTTCTTTTTTCAAAATATTGTAATACTTACCTTTTTTATAATCTGAAGTTATTCAGATCTGAGTCTGCCTCTATTTTCAAATCTCAATTTTAATAATTGACAATTCATAATTGCCTTGAGAACTGTCCCTAGCTATTTACTATTATTATAAAGTATCCAAAAATGTAACTAACCAAAGGAAAACATCATGTTACCAGGGAAAAATCGAAGGTCTAATAGTATGCAAGCCCAACGACAGAGACTTGCTGCGGAACTTCGAATCTGCGCTGCGCTTCGGGAAACCTGTCCTCT
Organism: Agriphila straminella; assembly: GCA_950108535.1. Classification (NCBI taxonomy): domain Eukaryota; kingdom Metazoa; phylum Arthropoda; class Insecta; order Lepidoptera; family Crambidae; genus Agriphila; species Agriphila straminella. The sequence continues at coordinate 14,354,462 of OX467322.1, read as the reverse complement.
TGGAGAATGTGGGACAAGAGCTGGACCCAGCTTTAGATCCAGTACTAAAGGTAGAATTTGGTTGATGGTGTTTAAAATGCTGTATTTACTCTGGTATAGTTTTTTGTATTACTTTATGGTTCAGTTTTCTGGCTTTTGGTATTTGGTCAGTATTTTTGAAATTGGTTAAAATATCAACTTTAGTCTACTTCCTTCAGCGTCAATACTTCCGTCAAGCCGGACAGCTGGTGCTCAAACTGGGAGATTCCCTGATTCCATATATGGCGGGATTTAAGCTATACATTACCACAAAGCTGCCCAACCCTAAGTACACACCTGAGACTTCAGTCAAGGTGCAGATTGTCAACTTCGCACTTGTGCCCAGGTTTGTCTATAAAAAAACGAGTTAAATACTTACTTAGCGAAAACTTGAATAAACTGTTTACAAATACCTTTATCCGCGGTGAGGAAAAGTTTATCTGGATGATATTAGAGTAGTTTATCATTTTCTTTTTCATAAGATTCTATTTCAGAGAATCTCTATCTCTCGACTGACTTATCACGTATTCATTAATTCGCTGAAAAGGAGAAAGATAGCACCGGATACGTAGTTATTTTAAATTAGTGAAACATGACGGAACTCGCACTGCTCTCTGTCTCTTTATTCTCTTCTCTGTCTCTTCTGTCTGTAAAATATAGTGGTTTATGTCGGCTCTACACGTTGACCCAACCCTTGGCCAATATATCGTCCGTTGATGCTTTTGAAAGAACTACTTTAACCTCTTTTAAGTATTTGTTACAAAACCGGCAACGTACGATGAATTTGCCAATATTGTAGCCGGCATAACGGTATTATGAGGTAGGGAGGTATAAAATCTGATATCAGTGTGTTTTACTATCTCCAGTGGCTTATCCGAGCAGTTACTCTCAATCGTAGTGGCGCAAGAGCGGCCAGACTTGGAAGAGTTGCGTGGACAACTGATCGTGTCACGAGCGCAAATGGCGTCTCAACTTGCGGAAATGCAGGCGGATATTCTGTACGGGCTGTCTAATAGTGAAGGATCGCCGGTGGACGATCTACCGCTTATTCTGACGCTTGAAGCTATTAAGATTAAAAGCGCGGAGATTCTTGTTAGTAATTCTGATCATAACAGCAGCTGGTTTTTTTCTGTACAACAGATAGATTGGCAAAGTGACTGGAAGGACACTGGTCTTCGTGGTGCATAGGTGCTACAGTGCACAGTAAATTAATCAAAAACACGTGTATCAAGGATCCATTTAACAGTAGCATTTAAACTCGTCATTACATAAAGGTTTGATGACAAGTAAACGGGACTACTATGAGTTTAAACAGAATCAGAATCAGAATATTTATTCTCTAGTGTAAAAACTATACGTTTTTATTGTAACCTAGCTATGCGTGTAGTAGGACATTAATTAATGCTTATCTTGACCTTCAGATAAAAGTGGAGGACATAGAGAAGACGACGACAGAGATAGAAATAGCTCGTGAGGATTACGTGCCAGTTGCTAACCGTGGTCAGATTCTGTTCTTCTGTCTGTCTGGCATGGCGAATGTGGACCCTATGTACCAGTACTCCTTGGAGTGGTTCGTCAAGCTATTCATTAGGAGTATGGCTGAGACGGAACCTAATGGTGAGTTTGGTTTTAGTTAAAATTGTATGAGGTTTTTAATACGTCGAGGTTTTTCCGAGTATGGTCGGTTAATTTTTAATGACACAAATCTCATGTTTGAGGCTTATTTCGTTTATCCACCCTGAAACAGCCCTAAGGTGGATCATTCGGAAAACTCGTGTCCATCTATCCACCCCGTCATATTTGATAGTATCCACCGAGTATCCACCTTAGGCTGGCTGTTTCAGGATGGATAAAAGGAATAAGGCATGCTTGAAACTATGGGTATATGGGTATTGATTGAGTTCGGGAGCTAAACTAAATATAGCTCAAATTTTAATGTTTGTGCAGAGGACATTATGGAACGCGTAGATACCATAATAGAGCACTTCACGTTCCTTCTCTACGTGAACGTATGCCGCAGCCTGTTTGAGCGGCACAAGTTGCTGTTTGCGTTCCTACTGTGTGTGCGCATACTGCTCGATAAAAAAGTCATACGACAGCAGGAGTTCGATTTCCTGCTGAACGGCGCCAAGATTGAAGAGGTACGTAATAATATTTATCTACACTACACCCATGATTTAAATTGTCTGTATAGGTTCCTGAAAAATTTAGCTTACTGCCAACATTATAACTAAGCGTCATAGTAACCACAATATCCGCCCGACGAGTTACATTGTGAAATTTAGTACAACATTATAACACTCGTTCGGATGATAAAATGTCGAGGAGGAGAAGGAAAGTTAAAGTGAAAGTCAAATACAACGTCTAAGTCCAGGTCAAATTCTCTCGTGTGATACTATTATCACAACATTCGTGTTTTAATACCCCTCATTATAGTACAGTTGCATAAATAACTATTACTACTTCTTCTATTTCTTAATTAATACTTACATTTATCTTTAATACAAAATGGGTATGAGTTTAGCAGGGAAGCTAGAGATCAGTGGAATACTTAGTTTTGTTTAATTTTACTTATATTCAGGAGCTAGAAAACCCTGAACCAAAATGGATTTCCTTGCGGATGTGGTTAGACATGCAGCAGTTGGCGTCGGTGCCTACGATGAAGAACTTTGTGCTGGACGACTTCATGCAGCAGCTCAAGTTCTTTAGGGGTTACTACGACGCTTATAATCCGCACAAGTAAGGTTAAAAAAGTGCGGATTGATTAAAAAAAACTGAAAATAGGATAATAAAGCAATTTAAGTAATTTGTGTCGAAATGGTGCGCGTCTTTTGTTGATTTCTAATATAGGTAACCTATAACGCATAACTTTCAAATTATTTTTTAAAATGCCTAAATGTTCCAAATTTTCAGCTCTTCCCTTTTTATCCATCAGCCATTCTTAAAGTGTGGGGCTGGGGACATTAAAAATGACTGATGGACAACGGAAGAGCTGAATACCTAATTTGGATGCTAGGGCACAGGCCTTCCTTATGGATGGATAAGTAGGACGGGCCACAACCACAACCCACCACGCGGGCCCAATGCGGATTGGTAGGTGTTCACGACTGCAAATGCAGCCGGGGCTAACGGCTAACGTGCCTTCCGAAGCACGGAGGAGCTCGATATAATAAATTTTAAGTCACCAATCTCATGACCGACCCTTGCGAAAGTTGCTTAACCTCCGCAATCGCTGGGCCAGGCGCTAAACTACTGCGCCACCGAGCTCCTCACTCTTCCCTTATTACCCGACTGCAAAGAAAGGGTTATGTGTTTCGCGCGTATCTTGTAAGTATGTTTGTATGTTTTTTATATACAATTGGAAATTTATATGTACGAGTATAATATGACGTATTAAAATAGCGACAGAATAATCTGCACTATCTATGGTTTTTTATTGTCAGTAATTAAGTTTTCTTATGTGTACTGTTTTGGAGGAAATACTTAATTTAATCAAATTTGGTAGATTTTCGATCCTACATTTAATTTATGGTTTGTCAGGATGCAGTACCCCAAGCCACTGGACTCGCAACTAGACGCCTTCCAGAAGCTACTGGTGCTCAAGTGTCTCCGGCCTGATAAACTGGTGCCTGGAATGCAGGCATGTTATTTAGATATTGTTAATTTAGACTAAACGTCCCAATAAAATAATAAGTAGCTCCTAAGGATACACACTGTATGCTAAAGAAACTTATGATATAAATCTAAAAAAACTGTTGAAAGAAATAATAATAATATAATAAAAACATGGTGATTCATCACAATAAACGACTATCAACCCATTTGATTTATAGGCTGTTATAAGTATAGGTAGAGCTAATTAATTCGTTTAACTATGATAATGCATTCCATACTTACAATCATTTCAACGTATCGGTTACTAGTAACCGATACGTTAGGAACCTTGTTGCATTCATTGCTTTGACTTTTACTCTAGAGTAAAAGTTCCCTAATGACTTATTAATCAAAATTAAACATTTTAAAAAAAATAACTTAATGTAGTCGGTAACCGATATTGTATATCTGCAGGATTACGTGGTATCGGGAATGGGTGCGCGGTTTGTAGAGCCTCAGCCAGCAGACTTGGCCGCACTTTATGCGGAGTCAGACCCACTGGCTCCTATCATCTTCGTGCTATCTACTGGCACTGATCCTGCCGCTGGTACAAATTTATTTGATACTTACAGTAAATGTCAATATCTTAATAGATGCGTGGTTTGTGGACCCTCAGCCGGCAGACTTGGCCGCGCTTTATGCTGAGTCAGACCCAATGGCTCCTATCATATTCAAGCAATCTACTGGTACTGATCCTGCCGCTGGCACAAAATTTGATACTTACAGTAAAAATGTCAGATATATTTTAATAGATGCGTGGTTTGTAGACCCTCAGCCGGCAGACTTGGCCGTGCTTTATGCTGAGTCAGACCCACTGGCTCCTATCATCTTCAAGCAATCTACTGGCACTGATCCTGCCACTGGGACAAAATTTGATGCAGTAAAAATGTCAGATATGTCTTAATGGGTGCGTGGTTTGTGGACCCTCATCCGGCAGACTTGGCCGCGCTTTATGCTGAGTCAGACCCACTGGCTCCTATCATATTCGGGTTATCTACTGGTACTGGCCTAAGCTGGTAAGAACTTACAGTCAGGCCACGCAACAGAGTTACCAGGGGCGCGGAGAACGAAGTCTCCCTTATTTACACAGACGAAACACAAACAGCACAATTAATTTGCGCCTCTGTAAATACTAGGTTGTTATCTGGATTGGTGCTCTGGGGGGTTATTCACGATTGTCGGAAACCAACTTTCCGAATCGAATCGGGATTATCTTCGATCTTCCCGATCTTCTTATTTTCTACCTTATGCTACCAAATTTTGTAAATGCATTGCGCTTTCCCGTCGGAAAGTGAGTCGAATGCCAGTCGAATGTATTTGTGAATAGCGAATATTTTTGTAATATCGGAGTATACGGATTCGAATCGAATGCTTTCGAGTAGATTTCCGACAATCGTGAATAATCCTACAGATCGTCAGTCTTGCTGCCGCTAGCTCCTATTATCTTCGTGCTGTCTTGCCATCTACCGACTGATCCTGCCACTGGTACAGATATAGTTGGTACTTAATGAATTAGCTTTAGCTCAGCTAATGGCGGAACTTGACAGACTGATCGTACTCGATCACGTTTGTTAAGCAACGCTCGGTCCGGCTAGGTGTCGGATGGGTGACCGTTAAGTGGCATTACAACTGAGAGCTTCCGTGCTTCGGAGGGCACGTTAAACCGTCGGACCCGGCTGTTGTCATCTGTTAACAGTCGTTAAGCCAAGTTAGAGGCCTTACAGGCGGCTTGATAAACTCTAACACTAGAGGTGGCCACTATTTCCTCATTCGATAAGAAAAAAAGAAGCTCAGCTAATGAATAGTGTTCATTAATATCTTGTAACCTTCGATCAAGAATATTGATCGAAGCTTGTAACAGGGGGTCTATTACGAAAGTTTATTGCGATACACGCAGCTGCGTCCGTGCTTCGTTTCGATTGTTTCCTATTACAAAGCACTTGCGTATGCGATATTGCGAAGTGATTGCGTAAGTTTGGCAGTTGTTCTCTAGATTATCCGACATCATTCGTTTAATAGTCTATTTATTATTGGGCAACGATAGCCAAGTTGAAAATGTTTGTCATATCTCCAACTGACGAACTGCGCACGATTATCTTGGCCAAGTGACTGCGTTACTCAATTGCGTACGTTATTTTAGTAATAGGCCCCCAGACTATTTAATATGATTTCATTATAAGATCAAAGCTTTTGAATGAAATTAATTTTAAAGTTGACATCGAAGTTACTTTATTTAACATTTCTGTTAGATCTTCTGAAGTTTGCGGATAAAATGAAGATGGGCAAACGATTTGAGAGCATCTCTTTGGGGCAGGGACAGGGGCCGCTCGCCGAGAATATGATGAGGATCGGATGCGACTTCGGAAACTGGGTATTCTTCCAGGTAAGATATTTAAAAAGCTTTAAATAAAAAAATAAATAAAATGAATTCTTAATTTTTAAATTTGAGACTTTTGCAATAACAATGCTATTTTTACACAATACTAAATAATATACTAGAAAAAATACGACTCGCACCAGATCAATACTCAGACGGGAATCGAACCCGCGACCTTTGGATATCCGGTCCAAGTCCAATGCTCTGACCGCTGAGCTACCGAGTCACTCACCGAGTGACTCGGTAGCTCAGCGGTCAGAGCATTGGAGCAAAGGTCGCGGGTTCGATTCCCGTCTGAGTATTGATCTGGTGCGAGTCGTATTTTTTCTAGTACCTATATTATTTAGTATTGTGTAAAAATGAATTCGTTAAAAACTTTCGTACTTGTTGCTTTTGGGGCTAAAATGCACACAATGTTTTAAAAAAAGCACTCTAATGTACCTCCTGAGGTCAAACACGTACATTTTTTAGTCAATAACATTTTGATCGTCTAGGAGCGATGCTTGACAAGCACCACAAAATATAAAGACACCGTGGTCTATCAAAAGTAGGCCACGCCCCCAAATGGTAGTGGTGGTGTACGTGTACGTGCTGGACAAGAAACGCTAGACCGTTTATTAGGGGGGTACATAATGTTCACCTGTTTACGATTTTTTTATATGTAAACTTCGGAAAAATCAAAATTCCATAAATTCTAATCTCCCTACTCGTAACACTAATATGTTTCATAATTATTGATGCCAATTCGGTTTGTGTTAAGGCGAGGCCAGTTCACGATCTGATAAAAATACTGATTTTTGAACTTCCAATGTGAAGAACTGAAAAATGAAGAATGAAAAAGAAACAAAAAAACAAAATAACCGAACAGAATATTGAAAAATGACATGGTTATTCTAAAAAAATCCTGACTAACACCGTAAAAATAAATTTAAATCGTCAGATTTCGTAATTTTCAACGACAATGATATGATTTTTTATGCAAAAAGGATAGCTTTTTTATCGATCTAACACAATAACCGAGTACATTTTTAATAAATGATCCAGTATTTCAGAAATCAATAAAAATGACCTAAATTTCGTCAAATTTCTGGCGAAGCGTCAATTAAGCTATGCAATATTATTCATTCAACCTTATTCTAAAGACATAGTGAAAGAGTTAATTTCGTGAACTGCCTCGCCTTAATAATAGGTGTATTTATCATAAGTTCGGCAACTTGATCCCCTCACTTTGACAATTTGACAATCCAGTCTCAAGTTTCAACATTGCAGCAATACCTACCTACCTGCCTACTGTTATCTGTAAATACTCGTAGGTAGATTGTTTACCTTCATAACTCGCTTTCGATTGGATCGCTTTATCTCAAGTTATGGTACCTATTTGCTTTAATTGTCCATCAGCCGTTTTTGATGTCTCCTCTGCTGGGGCACAGGCCTTCCTTATGGGTGGTAAGGAGGATGGGCCATAACCCACCACGCGGACTAATGCAGATTGGTGGGTGTTAACGACTGCAAATGCAGCCGGGACCAACGGCTTAACGTGCCTTCCGAAGCACGGAGGAGCTCGTGATAATAAATTTTTGGTCACCCATCCCATGACCGACCCATGCGAACGTTGCGTAACTTCCGCAATCGCTGGGCCAGGCGCTAAACCACTGCGCCACCGAGCTCCTCCTTTATTTTATTTTATTTTTTATTTTAGTTTATTTGGGAAACAAACAATTTTACAGTACCTACATTTAGTTTTACTAAATATTATAAAACAGCGATCAGCAAAGTTTCCTCTGATAATTAGAACATATAAAATAAACTACAGGTTTTTAATTATAGGTAATAATTTCTAATTCCATCCTACTTTAAAATTACCTTGGATGACTTTATATTTATTATGACTCAAATTCATTCATTCTAATTTCTATAAAAGTTATATTTACGAGTATAACTCGGATTTTTACACAATTAGGGCAAAAAGAAAATAAAACAGAGTTTGCAAAATATTACGAAAAAGACAGCCTATTAGCAGGATATTTTCTTTTGATTGAAGTCTTTAACTATGATTTTAAGGAAAGAAATTGCATTTTTTTAATTTTGAGATTTTTACATTCACATTTAGTATTGTGTAAAGAAATTGCAATTAGGTTGGTACTAAATGATTCTGAGTTTGAGTTTATGATTAGAACTGCCACCTGTCTCCATCATGGATGCCAGTGCTGGAGCTGAATGTGGAACACATACAACCGGAGTTGGTGCACAAGGACTTCCGTCTGTGGCTCACTTCAACGCCCTCACCGCAGTTCCCAGTAGCCTTGTTGCAAAATGGTACGTATTGTCCTAATCATAGAATTGATAATAGCACTCCACATCATGGGAAGGTTATGGAAAGCTACTGCAAAACTGATCGCTGAGGAGATCCTTGGAGGTGAATTAAATCCAGCAAACGTCGAGCGGTTGACATGATTACTTCATAAAACGTAATTTACTAATAGTCCGTTTTTTTATGGGAACAGTATGACATTTTGGAGTAAAGCAATGCCACTTGGTACGAATGTTATACACGTCCACCTGAGCCCAAATCGCCCGGTAGCCACTTATAACTCCGTGGCAGGTGGGGGGGAGGGGGGGTCAAAGTACAGAGCTCCCGGCGCTTAGAAAAAAATATCTGGCGGATTAGTTTGAACCTTTGAGTCAAGTTTGGTGTCGTTATCGGGTAACTAGATGATGCCCAATTCATTCCCCATACCAGTTTTTTAGGGTTCCGTAGCAAAATATGACGCAATACTTAAAATAATAAATTTTTAGTAGTAACGAAATCCAAACAAACCCTCATATTTTCATATTTTTTGTATTAAACATGGTTTATAAAAAATACCGTCTGAAAGCCCATTTAATGCAGATTCTAAAAACATTAACAATAAATTTAAATTTAACTATTTTTAATGTAAAATAAATTATTGAAAGTACAGCAACGTTCGTCAGTGCAGCGTAGGGGACGGCAAAAAGACCCAAAAAACAAGCACTACTAACAAAAAAAAGTGCGAGTCTGACTCGGGCATCGTGCGTTCCGTACTTACTTATCCCATCCCATCTTAACTGGTCTGGTAGGACCCGGTTAAGTTAACACTCACAAACTTTTGCACTTATAATATTAATAATGTGCTATTTAATCATCTTCGATTCATAAAAGAAGTAAGGTAACATTGTTGAAAATAAAGACAAATAATAATATAACGTTTCTGTATTAATTTTATTTACAACCACCTCCACAGTTACATAACTCAGTACATTTAAGCTGGCGCTTGATACAATTGCACCTGGAACTGCAAGAATTCACGCACCGACATCTTATTAATTCAAGGCATGCTTGAGCAGCCATAGGATTTTGGGTCTACAGTGGCACCCAAGCTTCTTCTTCTTTCTGCCAACCCCATTCAGATGGGCAAGGAATACTTTGACTCTTCTTTAGGCACTGCCCCCAAATATAAACAGCCTGTAAAACTGCCCTTAAAGTATGTTGTTTCAGGGCAGCTTCTGTGGGAGGCAAATTTTCGATTTGCCTGTCCTTTTTTGTGAACAAATGCTTGCGATACTCATTTACTGTCACAGAGGGGCATGATCTGAAAAATAAATACTAATAAAAAAATTCAAATTCTGGATAAGATTATCTTTTAAATATCGTTTCCTTACCTGTCATACATTGTAATCACAAATTTTTGAATTTCAGCGTCTGCATATTCCCCTTTGTAAAGTGCTTCGAACCCTCTTGTGACATTCGGGTATGCCTTCCATGCCTCAAACGCGGTTTTTTCCCCCTTCCGTTAAAAGAATGGAATAAGGGCAAAACGTGTGATCTTTCAGGACCTGAAACAAGAAATAAAACCATTTCTTTAGTATAATATTATTGTAAATCATGTAAAGAAATAAATTTGGGTACTAATAAGTCCGTTACTACCTGAACATGAAGCTATGTGTGACATGCCAGGTATTGATGATTTCGTCCTGTTCCGATGTGTACCCATAGTTCTTTTAGGCCTTCTAGCTTATGATCACATGATATGGCTAGTACAACGACATCTGTGTCGACTGTTCTTAACATTATTTTGGAGTGTACCTGGCATGTCACACTATAGCTTCATGTTCAGGTAGTAACGGACTTATTAGTACCCAAATTTATTTCTTTACATGATTTACAATAATATTATACTAAAGAAATGGTTTTATTTCTTGTTTCAGGTCCTGAAAGATCACACGTTTTGCCCTTATTCCATTCTTTTACCGGATGTGATACAACCTCATCTTTTAACGGAAGGGGGAAAAAAAACACGTTTGAGGCATGGAAGGCATACCCGAATGTCACACGAGGGTTCGAAGCACTTTACAAAGGGGAATATGCAGACGCTGAAATTCAAAAATTTGTGATTACAATGTATGACAGGTAAGGAAACGATATTTAAAAGATAATCTTATCCAGAATTTGAATTTTTTTATTAGTATTTATTTTTCAGATCATGCCCCTCTGTGACAGTAAATGAGTATCGCAAGCATTTGTTCACAAAAAAGGACAGGCAAATCGAAAATTTGCCTCCCACAGAAGCTGCCCTGAAACAACATACTTTAAGGGCAGTTTTACAGGCTGTTTATATTTGGGGGCAGTGCCTAAAGAAGAGTCAAAGTATTCCTTGCCCATCTGAATGGGGTTGGCAGAAAGAAGAAGAAGCTTGGGTGCCACTGTAGACCCAAAATCCTATGGCTGCTCAAGCATGCCTTGAATTAATAAGATGTCGGTGCGTGAATTCTTGCAGTTCCAGGTGCAATTGTATCAAGCGCCAGCTTAAATGTACTGAGTTATGTAACTGTGGAGGTGGTTGTAAATAAAATTAATACAGAAACGTTATATTATTATTTGTCTTTATTTTCAACAATGTTACCTTACTTCTTTTATGAATCGAAGATGATTAAATAGCACATTATTAATATTATAAGTGCAAAAGTTTGTGAGTGTTAACTTAACCGGGTCCTACCAGACCAGTTAAGATGGGATGGGATAAGTAAGTACGGAACGCACGATGCCCGAGTCAGACTCGCACTTTTTTTTGTTAGTAGTGCTTGTTTTTTGGGTCTTTTTGCCGTCCCCTACGCTGCACTGACGAACGTTGCTGTACTTTCAATAATTTATTTTACATTAAAAATAGTTAAATTTAAATTTATTGTTAATGTTTTTAGAATCTGCATTAAATGGGCTTTCAGACGGTATTTTTTATAAACCAAGTTTAATACAAAAAATATGAAAATATGAGGGTTTGTTTGGATTTCGTTACTACTAAAAATTTATTATTTTAAATATTGCGTCATATTTTGCTACGGAACCCTAAAAAACTGGTATGGGGAATGAATTGGGCATCATCTAGTTACCCGATAACGACACGAAACTTGACTCAAAGGTTCAAACTAATCCGCCAGATATTTTTTTCTAAGCGCCGGGAGCTCTGTACTTTGACCCCCCCCCTCCCCCCCACCTGCCACGGAGTTATAAGTGGCTACCGGGCGATTTGGGCTCAGGTGGACGTGTATAACATTCGTACCAAGTGGCATTGCTTTACTCAAAATTGTATACCTTTCCATACAAGCCTTCCCATAAAAAAACGGACTATAAACTTTTCGCTGATTTAATAGCATTTCGACAACGTCTCTAGACTAAAATAACAATCAGTCTTTTCATATACATTTTCTAAATTTGAAATCTGGTGTTAAAAATTCAGAATTTCTCATTAAATAAACATATTTCCTAATGCCACATACCCAGTGCAGTGTTATTCATAGATTTAAATTGATGTTAATTAAAACAGCTATTAGGGCTTAGCCTTATCCAGATTTATATTATTTGTATTATTTGGAGTCCAAAAATAACAGTTGAAACAAAGATTTTCATCTTCACTCTTAGGTTACAAGATGACAGTGGAACCTCCCAGAGGAATCAAGGCGAATTTGTTGAAGGCCTACATGAACCAAGTGCCAGACTTCAACGACTACCTCAATTCCGGCGATGGCAAAGTGCCCAACTTCAAGGTTTGCAGATGATATCAATTTTGATATAACAATACTTACACATACATCAGATTAGAACTGCCCCCCTACCATGACAGTCAAAAGTAATATCGAAGCAGTGTTGTGATTGAGATGGCGCTATACGCGATGATAGCTCTGTCCCTATAACAACATTACTTTGAGGTTGTTATAAGAGCTCAGAGTACGGCCTCTGTATCTTTTAGGAAAATGTGTTCTCTACTAACCTATGTATAAAGTCCCTATAACGCCTGTAGCACATCCCCGCCCGCGGAACACTGCAGTTGGTTCCGCCATGAAACCACCACGAAATAAATGCGAACAGCTTGTTCTAATGCATAGATTTTTCACGCGCGATTGCGCCCGATCGGCTCCAACCGTTGACACAAAAACAGCTACTTAGATGTGATCCTCAAATATCTTCGTCGATAGAAGACAACCCATAGCGGAACTATGGCCAAACTATCGCGGTGACCTGTGGCCCTACCATGAGTTGTTGCAAACTGTTTACGTTACCGTAAACTATCGTTTTGTCTCTTTCACTCGCACTGACTGTGAGCAGTATATCCGATAGTTAACGGTAACGTAAACAGTTTGCATTAACTCATGGTAGGGCCACTGGTACGGTTTCGCGAGGGTGCTACAGGCGTATAATAGTTTCAATAGTTTTATGCTTTTTGTATTTGGCTTCAATGGTAAATAGTTTTCACTATTCTATTAGGTATATAAGGCATGCATAGCCAAACTGTTGCCGCTACTATTCGGCATATTTATAACATCAACTAACTATCCAACCAGTGGCTGCTGTTCTCGCTCTGCTTGTTCCACGGCGTGGTCTTGGAGCGACGCAAGTTTGGCCCACTCGGCTTCAACATCCCGTACGAGTTCACCGATGGAGATCTACGCATCTGCATCTCACAGCTGCACATGTTCCTCATTGAGTACCACGAAGTCCCGCTTCGTGTAAGACATGTTTTTCTATGAATATGAAGATTATTAATCAGAGGACCTTTTACAACCCCCGTTTAAGACTTTCTCTGTGTCTAGCATAGCATCATAACTCCCAAACGAGTCTTAGGTAGAACCTAACGTCAGCATTCAAATGAAGTTTCAAGAAATAGCACTGGCTGAGTGTCTTGTCTTTTCTTCTTTACTAGTATCTTGTATGTTTGTAGTTGTATGTATGTTGTTTGTAGTTGTAGACTTGCAAAACTATGGTTTAACATAACTAAGGTCTGTATCAACGATTTTGAATTTTATCTAAGTAATCAATGCGTCAAAGCATGAAAAATTAAAAAAAAACTTAATTGAGACGTTGAATGGACAACACAATCGATAAGGCTTGCCTAGCTGGAATTCAAGTTCGTTTAGTACAGGGCGTTTTTTAATTATTTTTCTTTCTAATAGGTACCTTATTCTACCTAGCTACAGACATGCCTTCTCTAAACAATTTTCCTTATTAGATGTTAACATATACCGCTGGACATATCAACTATGGCGGCCGAGTCACTGATGATTGGGATCGTCGCTGCCTGCTGTGTCTTCTTGCTGATTATTACTCGACGAGTGTGCTCAGCGATCGATTCATGTTCGACGAGAGTGGTGCTTATAAACAGGTTGGTAAAGATATTGTATGATCAGTAATAAAAGAGCATAAGAGCGGATTATCCCCACACGGTTTTTTTTGCCGTAAAAATCTGGCCGTAGCGCCGCCGCCATTTTATAAAAAAGGCGAATGATAAATACAACAACTTTTAAACGGCATTATGTAATACATAAGCAACCGGCATAAGCACCCGCTTGACCTTCAACTGCGTCGCGACCCTTTTCCCTCAAGGCTAAATAAATAAATAAATAAATGCTTGGACAATTTCACACAGCGCCATCTAGCCCCAAACTAAGCAAAGCTTGTAATATGGGTTGCTAGACAACTGATATACTACTTATATACTTTTACGTGGACAAGCTTCCATAGTGCTCCATACTCCATACATACATGCGTAGGCACAGTCGTCAGTGTTGTATGGACCATACGGCCTACGCACGGCGAATAAACCGTAGATTTTTACGGCGGAAGAGTGTTCCTACTAGTTCTATACGCTATGGTTACCAATTTCCATAAGACCGTTCATAGTGCTTGTTACCTGTTTCACAGGTCTCAGATATTACCTATCTTCTAGTTTATATAAAATTGGACCGGAATATCCATGAAATTATCTGTTCAATAAGATGTTCAGAATTTAGCCATAACCTGTGGAACTGGCCCTTTAAGTAACTCAATGTTTATCTCGGCCTTGAATGTGATATGTACTTTAGCAGATGGGCCTATGAGATAGAGTTGTATGGGATTTTGGTCATCTGTATGTTTTCTACAGCAACCGGCATCAGCCAATATAGAAGAAATAACAAAGTACATCAGAACTCTGCCTTTGAACGACGACCCTTCGCTATTCGGGCTGCATAGTAATGCAAATATCAGCTACGCTATGTCTGAAACCGACCGAATGATCAGTAAGTCATATTTAATAGAAAAAGCTCGGTTTATCGATTTTTTTACGTAACTCTAAATTCTAAATTAAGGAGCCATTTATTTGTACAGACATACTACGTAATCTGCAACCCAAAGAAGTGTCTGGTGGAGGAGGCATGACGGCAGAAGAAATGACTGAGAAGGCGGCAAAGGAGATTTTAGAGGTTAATATATGGAGAAAATGTAAAAAGATAACAAAATGTTACTCTAACAAAAAGTGAAACTTAGAATTTGTTTAAAAAAAGTTAATTATAGATGTGAAACTTTTCAGATTTTGCCTCCAGCGTTAGACCAGAAATACATTGCAACAACGTAAGTTACAAAACCCACCCTTTTGAACGTAATTTTTTCATAGATTGATTTTTGCACATTTCTATTAATTCGGGCATGTTGTAAATTCACCTAACAGCAGAGCAGCGATCACCCAAATACTATTTACATAATTGTTCAATCAGACATCTATATTAGCCTCACAAGTAAGAAGTGACATCAGCCAATGTTGCAGATTACATACATGACACTTGCTGGCCAGTACCAACTAACCCTCCAATAAGGCAGAATGCTTGCTTACTGAAATATACTTATGTCTTATTAGGTACGCAGTATCCTATAAGGAATCCCTCAACACTGTGTTGATACAGGAGGCGATCCGGTACAACCGATTGTTGTTGGTCATCATGAACTCTCTCCGGTTAGTCCTAGCAGATTTTATTTTCAGTGTGAGATGAAAAGTTACTTTCACCTTATGTTTTAGCGTCCATTGTTATGGACATCGAATCAAACGGAATTTAAAATTGTTTGCGTAGGAGAACATTCGAGCTCGTCTTTACCTTAGCTCTACTATGAGTTGATGCAAACGGCAGTATATGGAGCAGTATATGCTCACAGTCAATGCGAATGAAAGAGAGAAAACGATAGTTTACGGTAGCGAAAACAGTTTGCATCAACTCATGGAAGGGAAGACTGATCCATATCCTACGAAGCGGAGAATCAGATTAATTTACGTTGCGTACGATGCCTATCAGTGGATGCTTAACAGAAGGCAGTTCTTCACTGAGAGCCTGTATTTAACTTTCAACTGCTGTGCCGGAATATTATAACACTGTTCTTCAAGTAACTGAGGCTATACAAAGTCAATAGGCTAGAAAGCTAGTCTCTGAAATCCTTTCGTGTCTAAAAGAATGTGGTGGTCCTCGTATCCTCGTGCAACTAATTTCATGCTACTAGTTTCATTTATGCTTCTCGGTAATGGAGACATCACTTTCATCAGGGATCTGCTGAAAGCGCTGAAGGGTTTGGTGGTGATGTCTGAAGCCCTAGAGAACATGGCGGCCAGCCTGGCGAGGAACGCTGTGCCTCTCATGTGGAGCTCGAAGGCTTACCCCTCGCTCAAGCCACTAGGTACTCACAACTACTTAAGGGTAAACATTAGCACGTGACTCGCTACATTTTTGGTCATTCATCCAATGACCGACCCTTGCAAAAGTTGCTTAATTTCCGCAATCGCAGGGAAAGGCGTTAAGCCACTGCGCCACCGAGCTCCTGGCTGATGTAGAATAATGTGAACCGGACACAATAGTATTTTTGTAACATTAGGTTTTATAAAATAATATTTCAACATGAGGTCTACTTAAAGAAGTTTTAAGTTACTTATGTAACTTAAATCGAAAAAATCGACTCACCCGTAGCAGCTCAGACGGGTGCTGCTACGAGTAAGTCGATTTTTTCTAGTATTTTTCAATTATATTAAGTAACTTAATATATGTATAAAATAGCATTGTGAATGCTAAAATCTAAAAAAAAAAAAACAATTTTAAAGAAGTTGGTCATAAATTCGGTTTATTATAGTGAAAAAATCTTGATTTGTATTTTAACTATCGAAATGGTTTTAAAGTCATACGTAGGCTTACCTACGTATGACTTTAAAACCATTTCGATAGTGCTTACACTAAACATAGTTCTACAAACTTATTTGAAGCTCGACGGATGAAAACACGTTTGCAAAATCAACTTGTACAATAATTTACAAAGTTTTAATGCTTACTACCTTCAACCTGCCACTCGCTTCATTAAGGGATGAATTTAGTAAAATATGTCTGCAGATTGTTTTAAAGCTCCTTGGGGCACATATTGCGTTATCTTTAAAAAGCTTTTTGGCGAGTTTATCAAACTTTTATATAATTTTTACGCAAGTAAAGAATTAATTGAATAGAATAAATAACTAATGACAACCGCCGTGTTCGAGTGGTTTTCGACATCTGTTTTCAAGGTGTCACCATCTCTGAAGACTGGTTTACATTATCTTAGTCTTTAGTAGAGTGCTTTAGTAGCGTGCGAGTAGATTCGAATGTGAGCGCTTTAGTAGTTTTGGTGCCTTTCCAGTGAGCGTTTACATGCTTCCAGTACAGTGTCATTTGACTAAAGCACTCTACTAAATACGCTACTAAAATGTCGGTTTACATGCTTCCAGTGCGAGGAAAGTGTCGCGCGGGGGGTGAGCGGGCGGCGCGGGCGCGCAGGGGGTTCTACTGGAAAGGGAGGATTCCAGTTGAAAGGCTACTAGAACGTTACTCTCTTTAATAATAAGACGACCGTTTACATGTTTCAACTAAAGCACTCTACTAAAGACTAAGATAATGTAAACCAGTCTTGAGGTCCAGGGTTCGATCCCCGGCTGAATCAATTTAGAAAACGAGCTTTTCTATTTTGGCTCAGGTCTGGGTTTTTATTTCCACCGTTGTGTCCGATTACAATAATTATACATAGACAAGCTACCTAGGTGTCAATTTCTTTGTTTTTACTTTAGATTCTTCTTGCAAAACTAAATTTAAAAATGAATTAGTTTTTTTAAGATCGCGCAGTCTGCTCACTAGCGCCGCCAATGAAAAAAACCATATTGCTTAAATAAAGACGAAATTGTGAATTATCTCTCTGTAGTGCACTCCGAAGAAGCTCTGTGGTACTCACAAACAAATAAACAAATAAAACTCCAAGCGATAAAATGTGCCACAGAGCTTCTTTGGATTCCACTACAGAGAGCTAATATGTATTCTGTGGCTAAATTCACAATTTCGCCTTTATTTAATCACTAGATATGATTTTTTTACATTGGCGGCGCTTTTATTTTTATGTATTTTATTTTAAGTAGTAAGTAGGTACTTATGAACACCATAATCTACCCATTTTTATCTAGTAACTTTATCCAGATTAACTTATGGTTGCCTGGAAGAAATTACCTTTTAGGAATAAGGCCGCCAATTGTTCTTCTTTTGTACCTATGTATTTTTTATAAATTATCATGGTGTTCAATAAAGAATATTTTATCTTTATCTTTATCTAAATAAGTAGTCTACAGACGCGTTATCTTAGCTCATTTTTGATGAAATCTCTAAAAGCAGTTTATATTGTTTAGCGGCATGGGTGAAAGACCTGTGCTTGCGCGTGGAGTTCATGCAGCAGTGGGTGGACGGGGGCATCCCCAAGGTGTTCTGGATCTCGGGCTTCTTCTTCCCGCAGGCGTTCCTCACGGGCGCGCTCCAGAACTACGCCAGGAAACACGTCATTGCTATTGACACAATCGCTTACGCTTTTGAGGTGAGAAATAGCGATAAAGTCAAAGTTATAAAAAATCTTTATTCAAATAAAATTAAAAATTAAGCACTATTGCATCGTCTACATTATAATAGGTCTTTAGCTATGAAATTGCTGATTTGTATTGAGACTTTTCAAGTAGTTGCATTTTGGATACTAGCATTTTCTTTGTTCATTTAACAATCGTGAACACGCATATGTAACGAAACTCCTATGTACTGATGTTTGAACACTATGCAAACTTATTCCATTTACGTTAAGCGAAAAAAATAAGTTTAAAGATTTTGTGCCTTTCGACGCATAGTGCCAGAAACGCAAATTACCGTACACGCTAACGACCATGTTTTCAACAGCAAACTACCAGATATGCAAACGACCAGATTTTTTTCGCAAATGACCAGTATTTAATTTATACGCATAGTGCCAGAAACGCAAATTACCATAAAATTACCAGATATGCAAACGACCAGATTTTTTTTCGCAAATGACCAGTATTTAATTTATACGCATAGTGCAAGAAACGCAAATTACCATAAAACTAGCAGATATGCAAACGACCAGATTTTTTTTTCGCAAATGACCAGAAACGCAAATAAAAAAAATACCATTTAAACCAGTGTTTGGTAATGCTTATTGACACTGGTAGATTTAGATTCATCATAGATTCAAACACCATTGAAACACGATTTTTACATTAACAATAGCAGACTTGACCCCCAGGGTGTATGGGTACCTGGCCCTTCTTTTCCGTAGCTCCATTGGATGTCCCATTGACGGTACAACGGAAAAATAATTTAACCGTGGTCCCATTGACGAATGGAGCAACCGAAAATAGTTTTTACTCCATTATCGTTTTTCCATGGAACCGTTAAATTGTAGAGATGTACCCACTTTGATTTTATCGTTGGTATTTAAAAAAACTAGGTACCTATTTCATTTCAAAAGAACCTTTTGAGACTAGATTGATAAAACGCTTTACATGATTTATCGCATTTTTTATATTTTAATACCGTTATTGGTATATTTTTGCGTTTATTTTCCACATTTGTTCCTAAACTCTAAAAATATAGAAGTTAACCTTCTTTAGATTTAACTTATTTTTTTAATAAACTTAATTTTGTGACAACAACTCTATTAATGGTTCCATAGAAAAACGTTACTGGAGTAAAAACTGTTTTCGGTGGCTCCATTAATCAATGGGACCACGGTTAAATATTTTTTTCCGTTGTGCCGTCAATGGGACATCCAATGGAGCTACGGAAAAGAAGGGTACCTGGTCAATTGCGAATTATTTCAGGTCGTTTGCGTACCTGGTCGTTTGCGAATTCTTTCAGGTCGTTTGCGTATCGGGGCATTTGCACGTCTGGTCAGTTGCGAATTTGAAATATGGTCGTTAGCGTGCACGGTAATTTGCGTTTCTGGCACTATGCGTCGAAAGGATTTTTTGACCGTTCGATGAATAGTGTTCGATATTTTGATTTTCGATAATTTGGTATTCGACATGGCGTAGGTAACCCTAAGGTAAGGTTACAGGGGTCCCCTCCTCCGGTCCCGGTCACCCTTTTTTTGCTCACAAAAAAAGAGTCACTTTCAAGATATTTTTTTGATGCTATGAAAGCTAAAATAAGGACTAAAAATAAAGTCCTAAAGATAGTTGACTATCATGGTCATAATTCGATATAAAATCAAGATATTGTTAATTATTTTAAATCAATAGAAGTTTTTATTTTTGGCAATTTTTTTTTTAAATATCGGCAATTTTATAGGTAATATACCTTAAGACCTTATATTTTCCTACTATCCATTCAAGACTTTTTAATTGATAAGAGAAAATTTATTCATAGATTTAATGGTATCTTGTCTATACCCAATTGCTTTCCCTTCCATCTTGCGCTTTCATAAGGGGCATGCCTCAGATAGATGCAAAAGTCAGTTGGTTTGTTTCTTAAGTCTTCACGTCTTTACTAAACCGATCATCGTGAAATTTTGCATACACGTTATCTACAGAATAGGATTTAGAGTACCTTCCATCCAGAAAAAAAATCACTGTTCCCGGGTGATAGAAAAATAACTGTATAATTAATAAATAATTTTCATACAATTTATCGCTTAGGCCCTGGGTGCACCGCCGGCAAAGCGTCCGGAAGACGGATGCTGCGTTCGAGGACTATACCTGGAGGGTGCCAGGTGGAACATGGGCGATATGTCCCTGGAGGAAAGCAGACCGAAGGAACTACACACAGGTAGGGAAATGTCAGAAGTAAATGGCTGATTAATTGTATAAGGTGTAACATAATAATTATTATTATGTAACTGTACCCTTAGCACGAACAGCTATCGAGAAAAATAACGCGCGTAAAATCATTCGATAGATAAAATTTGTATAGGAAATTTGTACAGCGCCATCTATCGCCGATAAGCGAAATGAAATTTTCCATAGAGAATTGTCTATCGAGTTATTTTACGCGCGTTTTTTTTCTCGACAGCTGTTCGTGCTAAGGGTACTGTACTGACCTGAAACCGGTGATAGTGCTGCTTAAACTAAACAGCTTTTTCCAAGGCATATAAGATAATCTATCTTATATGCCTTGATAGATGCCTAGATAGATAGATAGATAAACACTTTATTGCACACACACATTACAGAAAATACAATAACATAAAACTTAAAACTATGGTGAGCAAAGGCGGCCTTATCGCTAAGAGCGATCTCTTCCAGACAACCTTTAATACTTTGTTAAAATAATACGTTCCATAAGTAATAATACGTACATAAAATAATACGTTCCATAAGTAATAATACGTACATAAGTTCGAAAACGTATTATTTTTCCCCTTTCCATAGTAATTCGGTCAGCATTTTGTACAGAAGTATGATTTTATTTTCCGTTTTTTGACATAATAGATTCTTATTGTAACCTTTTCAAAGCTAATTTCATAACACGTCTCCCATCACTTGAAACGATTAAGTAATTCCTAACACTACTTCATCGCAGATATGGCAACAATATACATGAAGCCGGAACAGAACCACAAATTGCAACAAGGCTTGTACGAATGCCCCACGTACAAGACTCTACTACGAGCGGGCGTTTTGTCGACCACGGGCCATTCCACCAATTACGTGATGACTATTGAGCTGACTACACACAAGCCGCAGGCCCACTGGATTAAGAGAGGAGTCGCGCTGTTCTGTGCTCTTGACTATTAATTTTATATTTATATTTGGTAATTACTTTTCAACCGATTTTGCCTAAATAAAGTTTTTAAAAACATTGTCGATGATTTTTGGTGTTTTTTTGTTATTTTTACTACAAATAAAAAAAAAATGTAGCGAAGAGTCCATAGACTAACACTTCAAATATCTTCCCAACTTTTGTCCCAATTTACACCTAGATTCCTATTTTCGCCATTTTACGGTATGTAAAATTTCGGCAAAACTATCTAATCACGTATTGCATTAATCACCTGTTATTTTATGCCCTAGGCAGCTAGGCACGTTACCTAATAAAGAACTTTATATTACTGAACATAAGACCGTCATTAATACATGTTTAAACTAAGCAACTTTGCACTTTAGTGTCAGAGTGTGACGGCACCCGGGGGGGTGGGTTAATTACCTCTCAAAATTAACACTGTTTACATTAATAAAAAGGAGAAAAAAAATATTTAGAGACTTTTTCTTGTCTAACAAATATATTTTTGCTACTTGACAACCTTTTCCCAAATGCCCCAAAACTGGTCAACTAATTATGCAGAAATGAAACATTTTTTTTATTAGTAAATTACAACAAGTTTGGTGCATTGCGTCGCCAATTTGAAACTAGAAAATTAACAGCTCACAGATATCGCAATGTATGCTATTTACCGTAGTAAATTACTGTAGTAAATGTACTGTATATATGAAATAGGTAGAGCCCAGCTGTTCCATAGAAAACGTCAATATCTACTCGACCAAAATCAATGGAACAGTTCATTATTTCTTTGCTCTGATTAACTTGGTCCCATAGACAAAATTATACACTGTTGTTTTGATTTCACCCTGTATATTGATCGATATAAAATATTTATATATATTTTATATCGATCTTTTATATAAAGTGTTCTTAAGCGGCTTCCTTAGCGTTAAAAAGACATGAGAAAATAATGAAAAAAATCCTGCTGGTGCTGGTTTCCAGCAATCAGACCCTCACGTTTGTGAGTTTCAGGAATTTATTGTACTAACTATTAACATAATTTACAAAAAAACACACGTTAACTTCTTAAACAACTAATAAATATGCAATATAAAGCGAAAGTATTTAAAAGTCTCTTTAAATAATGAAAATATGAGATACTTACGTGAGCGGGTTTTGCCATCAAAAAACACAGCCAAGAAACAAACATACCTGCCGCGGCCTTCCAATAACTGACGGGTTGTAACTTGAATCTATACCAATAAAGTGTGTTTTGACATAGCATAGCATCATTATCAATCGACGTCGGTTGCGGTCCGAAAAATAGATTTGGGTACGGCGTAGATTTTTTCAAAGTTAAAACTCACGATCTTTTAATCTCGAGTGTAAAAGGGCTATGGGAAAAGTATTTTTTTCTGGATCTTAGGTACCCTATCCTTTTCTGATCCCCTGACGATAAACTAACAAACAGACTGTCACATTTATAATACCTATCATTAAGGACAAGTAAGGATAATTCAGACACTTCCAACTTTAGTATTAAGTAATTTGTTTGTCATAAATTTATTATTTTGCTCCCCACTCGAAGTTAGCAGAACAACTAACAGTATTATAGCTGTCCCGAGAAAAGCGTCTATCTTGTACAACGAGTAACGTCTAGCTGGATTTTAAAATAGATCAGCCTTTAAATTGGTTTAGCTACAAAACGTAGCAGTTGAGGCTGACTCGTGTCTGCTCTTGAATTCTAGATCCTAATAACGTTAAGTTGCTTCTTATTTAAGATCGGTTTCCACTGCAGAAGTGTAATGATGAACAAGTAGCTCGACAAAAAGGACTCCTAAGCTAAAATAGGTTTCACTTTACACAAAGAAAGAGTTGTGAACAAAAAGTCTGGAAAGGGTGGTCGGGAAAAATGTATAGTCGGCATACGATCGCCCACGATTTCGTTAGGTGGAAAGTTTTTATGCTATCTCTCGGGAACAATACTTTCTTCATGAATGAAAGGTACCCTATGTCCTTCTCTGTACCGTTGGCAACGTGTATGTAACATTTCATGATGATTGGTTTAGTAGTTAAGACGAGAAGGTGTAACAAATAAACAAACGGACTTTCGCATTTATAATATTACTAGTAGCCGCTCGCGACTTCGTCTTTGTGAAAAGTTTTTTACTATCACTCGGGAACAATACTTTTTTCGGGATGAAAGGTACCCTATGTCCTTCTCTGTATGTCAAATTTTATGATAGGTTGAAAGCTTAACAAACAAACAAACCAGCAAATAAACAAACAAACAAACGGACTTTCGCATTTATAATATTATATAAGTGATTCAAAAATACGAGGGAGGTTTGATAAGTCCATGACTTTGAAAAGAAGAAATACTTTTATTTTAAATATTTTTGTGCCTTAAAAAGAAACTCCTTAAGGCATCTTTAAACTACATTTTTTCAAATTCGGCAAAAGATTATTACTTTTGGAAACAAAAACCTCAAACTTCTAACTTTTCTTAATGACCCTGTCGACCCTCTCGGTGGCACTCGTGACATCAAAAATTATCGAATGAAAGATGCGAATCCTTTTTCTCTCTCTCCTTTTCCTTCCTCTTCCTTTATATCCTCTTTCTATAGATTCAACCCCAGTGAGATTTTTTCTCCTACCAAACATGAATAAATGTCTTGGCCTTAAAGCCAACAGGTGGTGTCTGAAACGGGCCCTCATTTCAGTTACCAGTTTTCAGGCGATGAAAGAAAAAAAAATGGGTTTAAGAGGTAGGAACTTCGATGGACTGAATACGCAGAGCTACAATATGATTATGTAGAGAAATAAAACAAAATATTCCGAAAAAAGTCTTTCTTCATTAAAAGTCATGGACTGGGTGAATTGATAACCCTCGTATACAGCCTGTTCGGGTCCACTCCGATCACAGTGACAACTGGCCCTTAATGTTACTTAATACTACTTAGATCCTTTTATAAAGTTCAACTCGGGTCAGTAGCCGTTATGCCTACGTTTTATTGTTAGCTTTGATTACGAAAGGGTCTACTGATTTAAATCTTTTTCCTGTTTAACATTTTGTTGTTAAGTCCGCTTTTTATTTTTTAATTATGGACATTGTAAGGGAAGATTTTAAAAATTATTCTTTGAAAATCCAATCTTTTTTTTATTTAAGGGCTCTAGTATATTATAAAATAATAAATAAAGTAATATTTAATAGTATAAATAGTAATAATTGCATTAAAATAATACTATCTCTAGGAAATATGTATATGTAGGGTCGAAGAGAAGACGTTAGTTGGAGGGATAAAGATGACATTGACACACATTGACAATAATGCAAAATTATGGGTCCCTGTGCCTGAAATAAATTTACTTTAATTTAATTTAATTTAAAGTAGGCACCCTAAATATTGTTGATGGCAAATTTTTCTCTAAGGTAAATTCATTTATTTTTAAAAGTTAGTAAAACTGTAAAAGTTGTTTAGTTCAAACATTTTTATTGTATACACTGTCATTTTGTAGTCGTTTTAATTAACTTAAGGAAGTGTTCTACAAATGAAACTAAACATTTTTGCCAAAGAGACATGGGTCGAAAAACGACAAGAAAAATTGACTTTCTCATACTAAATACATCATGTTTTAGCAAAATATTTTGTCGTTTTTCGACCCATGTTTCTTGGGCAAAAATGTTAAGTTTCATTGGTACAACACACCCTTAAGTTAATTAAAACGACTACAAAATGACGGTGTATATTTACCTGCTTTATTTCTATTTAAGTACCTATATTTCGTAGGTCTGCCTTCAATTTAAGATACTATATTATTTATAAAAAAATGGACCCTTATAATTCATTGATCCTATCGATAGGCATCATAAAAGTACGGATGTTATTTTTTTTATATTTTAGCCCGTTCAATTCTCAGGTATGTTTACTTTCCGAAGTCATCATCATATTTAGACTCACTTTTCCTCCAACTAAGCGCCTTTTTTCTACCCTGTCTATTGATATCTTGCTATCATTGAAGTAATTTATCAAATAATTTGTTTTCAATCACAATGTAATTGCCAGTTAGTCATGTAATAACTAGCCACATTACTAAATTAAAAGCTATGAAAAAAACAGACAAATGGATAAAATAATAAGAAGAACACGATTAGGCGTGGGTGGGTTTTTGGTCTGTGGGTTAAAAACGATAAAGAAAAAAGTAAAATAATTATGCTGGCAATAAAAATTTTTTTAAGTGGGTATATCTTCAGCTCATAGCATTTAAATAAAGCAATACAAATCCGCAAACAATTTTACAAAACAAGGAGGCGCGCATATCTTATTTATGAAACCACACATTCGACCACTTGGGCCTTTTAAATTAATTGTTTTTCTCTTCTCGCCTAATTTATAGTACAGTACTGCTTTAATATTAAAGAGGCAGATACATGAGCCTTTAACTTGATGCAAAGTTAATGATAATTAATTCAAGTACAATCAAAACAATAATTTATACAAAACCAGCTTCCGCCCGCGACTTCATCCGCGTGGACATTTGGAAAATTAATAGGAAACCTTTACTGGGATAAAAAAGTATCCTATATGTTTTAATCCAAGCAGTAAACTATCTGTCTGCCAACTTTCATCCAAATCCGTTCAGCCGTTTTTGCGTGATTGAGTAATAAACTTCCAAACTCACAAACTTTTGCCCGACCGGCATAATACCCCTCTGTCTGTATAAATTTTCATGAATTTTTTAACATTTCATAATTTTTATCTCAGTCGCCACATTAAAAAAACAATGAAGCCTCTGAGACTTATTTATTATCCATTATTATCTCTATATTGTAATAAAAATATAATAATTATGATTCATTCTATTAAAATTTAAATTCTTCAGAGGCAGAAGTCATTGAAGTCATACATATAATTTGTTTTGCCAAGGGTCCTCTTTCTTCCACAGTTTTCCTTAATTGTTATTCATACCTAATTAAAAAACTCGTACTTGTTCATGCCATTTGCAGATGATAAAATTAAAAAGAGCATAGTATTAAAAACGCTTTGTTTTCATAAAGAAAGAGAAAAATTATAAGTAAGCAGGGAACTTTCTAATACCACAAGCAAACGAATCATCGAGGTAATTCCTCACATTGGTGAAATAACGCTGGCTTGCAGCGTAGAAGTAGGATATACTAAAAGAAATTCGACGATGTCACTAGTGACTCGGTAGCTCAGCGGTCAGAGCATTGGACCGGATATCCAAAGGTCGCGGGTTCGATTCCCGTCTGAGTATTGATCTGGTGCGAGTCGTATTTTTTCTGGTATATTATTTAGTATTGTATAAAAATAGCATAGTGAATGCAAAAATCTCAAATTTAAAAACGAATCGTAATTAATAAACTCGAGTATAATTTTATAACAAACTAGCGACTCGCCCTAGCTTCGCTTCGGTGTAATAATGTGGAATTTGATATTAATGTATCCTACAAATATTATAAATGTAGTGGGTTTGGATTATTGGATGTTTGTTCCTCAATCACGCAAAAACTACTGAACACATTTGCTTGAAATTTGGCACACAGATAGTAGATAGCCTAGATTGTCCATCAGCCATTTTTGATGTCCCCACTGCTGGGGCACAGGCCTTCCTTATGGGTGGTAAGGAGGATGGGCCATAATAACCCACCACGCGGGCCCAATGCGGATTGGTGGGTGTTAACGACTGCAAATGCAGCCGGGACCAACGGCTTAACGTGCCTTCCGAAGCACGGAGGAGCTCGAGATAATAAATTTTTGGTCACCCATCCCATGACCGACCCTTGCGAACGTTGCTTTACTTCAGCAATCGCTGGGTCAAGCGCTAAACCACTGCGCCACCGAGCTCCTCTGCGCCACCAAGCTCCTCGAGCCTCGATTAAATCATAGAATACTTTTTATTTCGATATTCCCACGGGAACGGGAACCACGCGGGTGAAACCGCGGGCGGCCGCTAGCTACACATATAAACCTTTCTCTTGAATCACTCTATCTATTAAAAAAACCGCATCAAAATACATAGGGACAGACAGCGGGAAGCGAGTTTGTTTTATACTATGTAATGTAATGATAATTATTAAGCATTGTGTTGTTTTAGTTTAGTAAAAATGCACGCCCCTATTTATAAACAAACTTCCTGACGTAACTTATAAATATTATCGTCACCTGAATGTAATTATGAAAATTATTGTTTAAATAATATTACAATGCTTTAAAAAATCGTTCAGACACAATCTGTAGTTGAAGATGATTCTGTAGCACCGATCACTAAGTTCGTAACAGATTCCGTAGTCCTCGTAGTATTTTTGTAGTCGTGCTGCTACGAAATGTTTATGGGCTCTGTGCACCAGTGTGGACAGGCCTTCATTAGTAGACAAGGAAAGTGGGCCATAAGCCACCATTCGGGCCCAATGCGGATTGGTGGATTATGCTTAAGGTGATTCCCTGACCGAAAGTGGTAACCTCAGAGGTTTTTATTTAATAAGTTGTTAATAGAAAAGGATTTTAAAAAAACTTTTCGTTGATTTTTAGGGCTCATAGTCTAGTATTTTTAGAAGGTACTACATTCCCTCGCAGTCATTCGTAGAAGTAGATAGCAAATGTGTCAAAAACGGCCACTTTTAGCAGTTTTGCTATCTACTTCTAGCAGTGACTACGAGCTACGAGGGAAAATTATGATACCGTCTAAAAATACTAGATTATACGCCTTAAAAATTCCACGAAAAGTTTTATTAAAATTGTGTACTTATTAGAATTACAATTACAATAAACAAAATTCGCCCTGGCGCCACTTTCGGTCAAGAAAGCGCCTTAATGACAAAATGCTAGTAATACTGATACAACTAAGGCTCTGTCGAAAAACACAAAAGAATTTTACATAAAATCTTTTGGTAATAATACTTACCTACATTATTATATTATTACAAGATGTTAGGTGTGCTAATGCGACACCTGTAAAATTTATGTTGAAGTTTAATTTTAAACGTGAAGATTAAATTAAGTTGTTGTTCGGAGATGTGAGCTGTGTAAAACACACTTATATTGTTTGAGATACTGGGAAGAGGCGAAACTGTTGTTTGTCTTTTAATAACAATATTAAATATTGTTTATCGATGTTGAAGTTCATAGAAAACTTTATCTTTTACTTTGGTAGCTCTCGCCACTACTGGTTATCTTGACTGTATCAGTTGCGACAAACAAAAGAGCAAAAATCACTATAGCGACAGAACGATATTTCGACACACGTTGTAGCGACAGTACGTAGCTGCGACGAACGTTACTGCGACAAACGTTAGTGCGACAGCACGTTTTGGAGACGCAATCTTGTAAAATACATGTTTTTTTTTTTTTTTTTTTAGTTTTTTTTTTAGTTAAGTATTTTTATTTAACGATATGATTATAAAGACAGCACTTGATGTAACGTTGTAAAAAATCAAATCGAATAGCTACATGCTCTTTTTTTCTTACTGTTAAAATTTAAAATACTTTTATACGTGTTTTTTATATATTTTTCTTTTATCTCAATGGTGGGTGACCATCGATATAAAAGATAAAAAACAACAAATAAAACGAAATGCTTCAAATACTTACCTAACTAAAAAATATTTCAAATTTGCATCTCTAAAACGTGCTGTCGTAGTAACGTGCGTCGCAGTAACGTTCGTCGCAGCTACGTACTGTCGCTACGTGTGTCGAAATATCGTTCTGTCGCTATAGTATTTGTCGCTCTTTTGTTTGTCGCAACTGCATTATACAGTCGGTTGTCTTATCTCCTTGACTTCGTGATATATAAATTATCAAATTTAGTTGATTATTTTGGTGAGGGTACCACCCACCTTGTTGTCTTTATACAATAAGCAAATCTCTTACAAAATAATTAGCATAAATTTTTAGTATACAGTGTTTTAAGTGTATTTTTGCTATCTATTTCTTTTGTAAATTGTGTGCTATTATTAAATGAAATAAAACTTAAAAAAAATATCTTCTTATCTAAAATTTTTCTTATCTAAAATTTTTTCAAAAAGTTAATGCGGTAAATTAACAAAATCTCCCGATTCAAAAGCTTCTTTCATATCATACCGTCTTTAAATTTTGTTTTTAGCACGACTGGTTATGCCGCAACTCTGGTGTCCCCAAGTGAGATATTGGTTGGTGTGGTATGCCCATTACCTATATTTATTTATAGACAGTCCTTGTTAAAACAAGCATTATGCTGTAACAAATCATAAACAGGAAAAATAAGAAGTTTAAGTAAGAGCTTTCACCTTTTCTCACATACAAAAACTGCTGAAAGGCGTAAGAAGTAATCTTGAGTGTGAATTGTGACCTCAATTTTGTAAGTAGGTGCGAATTCTCTATTTGTTTGATGGCCCAAATTTATCTTGGTGTCACTTGAAGCTCTACGAAAGTGCGAAACATTGTGTTTCGCTGTGAGCAGTGATTTTATGCCACTACCGGAAAGGCGCGTGTGTTCTTTTTTTTCCCACTATAATTTATATTGAACTGTAAGATTTTTCTTCACTAAAGTTCCATTAATAAGATTATACTCGTGGTTATAAAAAAAGTAAATATATAAGAAGTTTGAAGGAAAGCTTGTAACAACTTTGTATTTGGTGATCATTTCAATTCTAGTGATTAGTTAGAATTAGTTAAAACTACCTTTCAAAGCTCACAATCAGCCTTGAAAAGTAAATATTATAAGGTTATGCCTACTGAAAGTAAATAATTTTACTAAGCCAGTGTTTATTCGGCTTTTACGACAATATTATGTAAAATATCGTTTTTAATTATTACCTTTGGCCCTTCTCGTTATATCTACTGCCATTCTCGTAGTTTTAAACGTAGTAATAAAATAAAAATAAATTGGATTTTTATGAAGATGTGTAAGGAAGGATACGTTACGAATGGCTAGTTATAACCCATATCGGTTGCGGTCAGGCTCCATGGAATATTTTACGAGGCACGAGTTATCTCCGCTGTTATGTGGATTATTATCATAGCTGGTGTTTTCTCAGAGGACCTCAACATACAAATTGCATTCCCCTTAAGCTCATACAACACGGTCTTTCAGGCTGAGTGCGTGGGCATAACAATGGCGGCTAAGGCAATCAAAACAAGGGAGGTAAAAGACCGCGACATTTTAATTCTCTCTGACAGCAAATCCGTCCTACAGGCTCTCCAGGGCAGTCGCATCACATCGAGCCTTTTACTTGAGTGTCATCATGCCTTAAATACAGTAGGTGCACTTAATACTATTACTATCCAATGGATCAAAGGTCACAGTGGATCGCGGGGAAATGATGCAGCCGATGAACTGGCTAGGCGCGCATCTGGTTCAACGCCTGTTGGCCCAGAGCCGATGGCGCCTATCCCGACAAGTTGGTTTGCAAGTAAGATCCGTGAACACACAATAGAATTACACCAACAGAATTGGAGCTCGCTGGACTCGTGCAGACAGGCGAAACTCGCACTACCGCGCGTGGACGCTCGTCTATCCAGGGCTCTAATACAACTGTGCAGACCGCAACTTCGCCTGGTAACAGGCGCTATTACTGGTCATGGACAATTTAACAGACATCTCTTTAACTTAGGTGTCACAGACAGTCCCTTATGCAGAGGATGCATGGAGGAAGAGGAAACAGCCGCCCACGTACTGCTGGAATGCAGAGGGGTGGCCTCCTACCGGGCGAGGTACCTCGGCTCGCCGGGCAGCGTCCAGGAAGCGATCACGAATGTGAAAGCCCTTGGAGCGTTCCTGGCTGAGCTGGGCTGGCTGGAGTGATCCGGCCGCACACCCTCCAACGCAAAATAGGCGCAATAGACGTCGAGTTGCGGAAACCGCCTGCATTGACAAGAAGAAGAAGAAGAAGATCATAGCTGGTACAGTAGCCGGCAAACATTTTGAAGTCGGGTGGGGATTGCGAAGAACGCGTATTTTGGGTATGCTTAGCGGCACAGTAAAAGGCAGCCATTACACGCTCATGCAAGCGGCAGTTAAATTCCATCAGTCATGAATTACGTTTGACTGATGGAAAGAAGAAATAAACTTCATGCAACCATCAGTCACCCCTTTACACGGTAGGTTAATCGTCAGTCACAGCCGTGACTGTCATGACTGATGGAATTTGACTGACGCTTGCATGAGCGTGTAATGGCTGCTTAATAATTAAGACTGTGGAAGCGGTGAGGTACGCGAGCGGCGGGAGAGAGGCGCGCGCTATTGGTCGCTCGCAAGTGCACATGCGCGAACTTATTCCCACTCCGTCGAAAAAGTGTCAAGATTTTTGCCTCGTACTGTATACTGCGGTTCAATCTTATTGGCAGCTCGGAACATCGCGCGAGACGATGCATTAATGGGTGACAGAGGCGTGTGGTGGGGCATGGCTACGCGCGTAGTCACTATGTATTCTGTGGCATAGTGGCTAACTTCACAGCCGCCAATAAGATTGAAATGCATTGTACTTTGGTTTTTTGCTAATGTGTAATGTAAAGTAAAGAAGTGTAAATTTAGATGACCACTCGACGCTTTATTTGATGAAATAAAGTTATTATAAGCCAAATGTCTCGGGTTCGACTCCGGCATATGTTTGTACCTATACTGAGCATTTGTTGCCAAGTCATAATATACCATAAGTCATATATATATATAAAATTAATACACGACAGATTACCACACAAAAATTAATAATTTCAACAGCTTCAAATAACTCATATGGCGAAAGAACTATACAATATATTGTTCCTCGATTGTTAAGATATTTCTTTCAAAAAAGGCATTACGGTCAATAATTTAAAGAAAAAACTTAAACTGCATTTTATAAACAACATATAGATAGAAGAACGAACGGGTACCGGCTCCTGCGACGCGAATGTGCCTTCCTTCACATTCGCTCTGTGCACACCACTGTTCGTTCACCACACAATTGCTATCTCCCTCTTACTTACGTAGTTTTATAGTTAGATCTTACTTAAGTTAAGATAAATAACTTTCACTTGTTATAGATAAATGTATAATAAGTTTTTACTTAGACTAGTTAAGTAGTATTTGAGTTTTTAATAACCGTTCTAAAATATTTACACGTACCTAGTAACTGTTGTCATTGTCATACGTACTCTCATCACACCGCACCGGACAAATTTACGTGATTTTTGGTGCGCGTAACATAAATGTAATGTTTTATTTTTGATAAATAAATAAAAAAAAACCTTTTCTATCTGTTATTTAGATACCATAACAAAGTCTGTGCGGAAAAAGAACCGTCATAGAATTTGTGCTTGGTTACCGTTTTTGTCATGTTGTCGGCACTGTTACGTCATTATAGTCACATAATATAGTGCGACTGTAATATCTTTTATCAAGTAAACATAGTCGCACTATAATGAAAAAAAACGATAATGAAGCACAAATCCCATAACGGATCTGTCCCCCTAGCCAAAGTAACATTTGCAAATTTTCGTTATCGCTTCACTTCGAAACATGTATGGATTTGACGTTTTAAAATTAGATTGTTAACAAAACCTTATGTCAATCCCATACATGTTTCGAAAGCGAAGCGATAACGAAGATTTGCCAATGTTACTTTGGCTAGGCCCTCTGTTTCCGCACAGACTCTACATGCTTTGCTTGGTTTGGGTACGTATCTATTAACTTAAATGATTGGTATGATTTGTCCAGAATATTTATTTATTTATTTGTAAGACGAAGAAACACTTAAAAAAATATGTAAATACTTGACTTTACCTTTGTCGAATTTCACTTCGGGTGGGAATTTTGAAAAATCCTCTCTTAGCGGATAGCAATGATGGACTGTAATTATCGGAAAAAGTAGCCACCCACTTTCGACTCGATGGAAGTGTTTAATAAAGGTGGTACTTACTACTTTTAGGTGATATCCCCTGTTTGATTGCATTTCACGACACCCATGGTTGGTGCTTAAAATTGTAATAAATCTGTTTTTTTTTCATATAAGCTCTATGTCCCCTCGTAGGTACGTCACCGTCATGTGCAAGAGAGAAAGAGGAATCTGCTCTGCCCCCTCCCTCACCGCGCACCTACCCAAGGCGCAGTACTGCACTTGCGGTCAGATTAACACCTGTAATCGCATTACTATGAGGCACAGTCCATCAGCCATTTTCAATGTCCCCATTGCGGGGCACAGGCCTTCCTTATGGGTGGTTAAGGAGGACGGTCCATAACCCACCACGCGGGCCCAATGCGGATTGGTGGGTGTTAACGACTACAAATGCAGCCGGGACCAACGACTTAACGTGCCTTCCGAAGCACGGAGGAGCTCGAGATAATAAATTTTTGGTCACCCATCCCATGACCACCGTTGCTTAACCTACGCAATCGCTGGGCCAGGCGCTAAATCACTGCGCCACCGAGCTCCTCATGAAGCACAGATCCCCCCCAATAGATACCGCTTACAAGGCAACAGACGCGCACAACACATACTTTAGCTTTAGCTAGCATAAACGGGCATGTTTGTATGGAATCACGACTTCAGTCCTGAGCAAATCTAACCTTAGCACGTCCGAGTTCATTACAATTTCGAGAATTGTTTTGTAACCAAAATACCTAATACTTTAAATGGCTTCTTGTGCAGTAAAATGATGTGGAAAGTCTGTTAAGACGTCAAGTTATCAAAAATATAACATAACATTTCACCGGTAAAAAATTCTGCACAGTACTCTAAAGCAAGTATGCGTTGTGCGCGTCTGTTGCCTTGTACTATGCGAGCCAAATAAGAATAGGACTGTCAAAACGGCCATTTTTGTTTGCGATTCACTTCCACTTTAGGGGTGTAGCATGTGCAAGAAAAGGAAAAAAGATCAAGATTGCCGTTTGACAGCTGTACTATTCTTAATTGGCGCGCATAGTATGAGGTATCTATTGGGGGGTGATCTGTGCTATGACGTCTCACAATGCCTCACGGCGTCCTAACTTTCAATATTGAGACAAAAAATTCAAGCAGGTATTACATTGCCGAATAACAAATGAAATATTCTACAGAGCAACTTTCAATAGGCTTACCTAGGTAGGTAAATACTTATATTTACCTACTTCAACTTCTTAAAATATTGAAATAGCTTTTTTATATATCTTATTGATATTAGAAAGGTCTCAGTACAGGGGGACTATTACGAAAATAACTTACGGAATTGCGTAACGCAGTCACTTAGTTACGATAGTCGTATTAGTCGTCCGCAGTTCGTCGGTTGTGGCTATTAAACCCATTTTCAATTTGGCTATCGTAGCCCATAGACTATTGAACGAATGATGTCGGATCCGCTAGAGAGAAACTGTCAAACTTAGGTTATCACTTTGCAATACCGCATACGCACGTGCTTTGTAATAAGAAATAATCAGAACGAAGTTAATAGACCCCCAGTGTAGTAAAGGTACCTGAATAAGAACTAACTAAGTTGAATATTTCAGTTGCTAAGTGTTTGCCCGGTTGCTATTCATTCAGTTACCTACTAGGTGGCATATTTCAGAAGACTAGTGGCCTACTAATATATTTCTTAAGTTCCACTTATAGACAGTTGAACTATTAACTTACTATTTAAAAAGGGTTTAAAAGGTAAAAGCAAACAAAATAATAACATTCAATGATGCAATACTTCTATTATCTGTATATTTTAATTGATTTGTATATTTCAAGGGTTAAGTATACAGAAAACAACACGTTTAAGTCTTAAAGAAAACTTTATGTAACATGCTTAAGTATATACTTAATTTATTTAACGAGTTACGAAAATGACACAATTACTTATTTATGAGATGAGATCAATGACTAGAAATACTATCCTATAACCGCTGTGTAAGATTTATCCGACAAATGTTTTCGTGTCCATTTCGACAGGTGTTTTGTCGTATACAACCCTTTTTTGTATAAAAAATGCATTTACGCATCCCCCCCTCACAGGTGAGCAAGGGGTTCGTATGTGGGGCTCGCCAGGAGGGGGCGCAACGCTGTCAGCGCAGCCGCCCCCCACTACCGCCTCTCGTTATCTTAATGTACGATTCAAACAGACCGGCCCGCGTCGGAACGCATTTTACCTTTGCCAGAAGAAAATAAGGCGTCTCTACAGGTAGTCCAATAAAATTGTCGCCTAAAAGTAATCCGGTAGTTCTGATTTTTTGCAGACTTGTTTATGATGTTGGCCGAATGAATAAGCCATGTTTGTGACCTCGAGAGCCGAACGGAACTATGTCAAAAATCGAGAAAACCACGTAAATTTAGGATTTTGGCGATTATAACCCTGAAGGACTAGTTTTTGATAGTATCTTTTCAGGGCGTATTTAAAGTATACTAAATTTGCTACAATATGAGACTTCAATTGTCTCTGTAGTCCCAATAGTTTTAGAGATAAAACTTTTCAAAATTTATAATGTTTTCGAACTTCGCAATTTTTTGCAATATTATAGACAACATAGAAATCCTCGTTGAAACCAGAGCTTTTGCTCTTCATCCATGCCTTTAGTGGTTGTGACTCGACATCCTGCTTTGGCTTAGGGATAAAGCAAATGATGTCCATAGTCGAAAACAATCCAGACTTCGAAAAGGAAGTTGCGATTTTTCTCGACAGCAAGTCTACACCTGACAAGATAGCAGCAGCAGGAGAGCGAGTCCTACGACGATCCAGATACGGACGAACCTCAACCGGGACCTTCCAGAATGGCTAAATTAACTTAATTTTACTAACTAATAATATTGCAAAAAATTTCGAGTTTCGAAAAAAATATAAATTTTGAAAGACTTCATCTGGGAAACTACCAGGTGTACAGAAACAATTTTAGTCTTATATTGTAGCAAATTTAGTCTACTTTAAAAAAGTCTTGAGAAGATACTGTCAAAAACTAGTCCTTTATGGTTATAATCGCCAAAAAGCCGAAATTTACGCGGATTTTTCGATTTTTGACTTACAACTTCAATTTGTTCATCGGGTTAACATCATAAACAAGTCTGCGAAAAATCAGAACTACCGGATTGATTTAACGCAAGGTACGATGTAGAATTTTACTGGGCAGGTAGTTAATTCCATATTTGCATGAAACCGCGACAGCAGGTCGGCTCCGTCCGCATGCCGCGGCAGCCGGTCCGCGCCGCCCGCAATATGAAATTTAACTACTGTATACACGCTTTATTTTTCTCTGGCAGAAGTAAAATACGCTGCGATGAGGGCCGATCTGTTTGAATCGTACATAACAACCCTGTAGGCCTAGCATGACCGACAAAACACGATATACAGGGTTATTTGTAAAACACCAACAACCTCGCAGGAGTAGATTACCAACATCATAAACAACAACATTTGTTCTACGACTTTTGATAATTCGTTAGATTTTACTTTCATACAAAAAAATATCATTTTAATTTACCGTTCGTATGTTCATAACTCTACGGGCGGCGCGCGGAGCGCCTACGCTTGGCGCCGCCCGCCCCGCCGCCATCCATAGACGTAAAAAGTGTCGAACAGTACAATAAAAACTTGAAAATTCATTTTTGGTGAATGTATTGAGTTATGATAAAAGTCGTAGAACAAATGTTGTTGTTTATGATATTGGTAATCTACTCCTGCGATGTTGTTGGTGTTTTACATAACCCTGTATATCACGTGATATAGCGTTTTATCGACACTCAACTGTCAAAATCCATTGTCTTTTGACAGTTAAACGTGATAAATTGCTATATTATATCGCGTTTCAGTGGTTACGCTAGGGGCTGAGGCCGTACTCTGAGCTCTTATAGCAACATCAAAGTCATGTTCTTATAGAGACAGAGCTATACATCGCGTATAGCACCATCTCAATCACAACATCGCTTCGATATTACTTTTGTCAGTCATTGTAGGAGGGCTGGTTGCTTGATGCCATCAAGCCACCAGCCCTTCTACAATGATGGGATCTCGAGAGGGGGAAATACCCACTAAAAACTTGGTCTTAGGGAACCGTTACATTACATATACGACAATAGCGAAAAAGACACAAAAATATTTGTTGGATTTACCCTTCTCTGGCAGTTAACAGGTTAACAATAGGCATGTACAGAACAATAGAAAATGTTATCACTTACAGCTTGGTATCCCTCTGCAAGTTTAAAAAATATGTGTGGTCGACTGTACATTATTATCAAAAAATTGAGTGTTAAACGATACTCGATCTAATACAATATTCAAAAGCATCACAGGTTTGTTACTGCAAAATAAACTTAAGAATTTACACATAGCAAAAGTATGAAAAGGGGAATATCCAAAATGGCTAAATATTTTTTTATTGGTGAAAAATAAACTTCCTTGTAAATAGAAAAAAGCTTCAGAATTTTCGGTATCGTAAAAAATTTAAGTCACTTCGTCTTTGCTAATGTACCGTAAGTAACAGCAGACTGGTGGTTATCCCCTAATCACCACATATTAAAAAAGTCGAGGTATATTCCTTATTCCTCGAAGCGCACCCATTTTCAAGAGCACCTAAACTAATACGATATGCACCAAAATAGGTGCGCTTTAAAAACAAATTACCTATTTTCATTAGGTTTCATTAGGCTGCGTTCAGACGATAACACACGACCCGACCTCAACCCGAACTCAACTCAAACTCACCTCAACTACAACCCACCTTGAAATATATAGCTTACAATTTTGAGTCTTATGACACATTAATAGCTCCTGTGCAATGTTCAGGTGAGTTTGAGGTGAGTTAGGGTTGAGTTTGAGTTGAGTTCGGGTTGAGGTTGAGTTAAATTCGGTTTGAGCGCGGGGCGTTTGAAGTTGCATCGACAAAATATAACGGAGCTTATTAATGTGTCCCAAAGCTCAAAATTGTAAGTGATATATTTCAAGGAGTGGGCTGCAGTTGAGTTGAGTTGAGTTCGGGTTAAGGTTGGGTCGTGTGGTATCGTCTGTACGCAGCCTTAGGCTTGAAAATGGGTGGAATAGAAAATGGCGCTTCGAGGAATACCTACCTCAAAAAGCTAACTGACAATTTTACTGATCTCTTTGACATTTTTGCATAGACATTTTATGTCAAAGTCAACTGACATCAGCAGTCAGCGTGAGTTGACTTTTTTAAGTGGTGATTAGGGAATCATAGCTCCATTCTGCTGTTACTACCATTTTTCGAAGTCGAAGTGTTTTTTTTATTTTTCCCTCAACCAAATATTCTGAAATTTTATCTACTGCTAATAGAAGGAGAGCTATTGATAATTACTGCAAGAGTTATCTCAAGGTCCTTCTTTCGATATGATAGAGTGTTTAGGGTGTACATGAGTCAGCACCTACTCCCATCGCCAGGAAGTGGAACACCTGGCGTTAGCACTCTTCCAAGTGTGTAGCATTTCGACATGCTCTACAAGAGTTATCTCAAGGTTCAAATTTGGCAGTATGGTAGAGAATAGCACAAAAAAAATAGACGGCAGTCAGATCACAGTGTCATGGAACATGCCGAGTCAGCACGCCACGTAAGTTGTATGAAATTCGAGGTTACAAGATCTATCTCAAGGCTGAAAATTCGTATACTGCTTAATTATTATGGATAATTTATGAAAATAACAGTCAGACCACAGTGTCATGGAACATAGGCAGTCAGCAGTCGCTCAAAGGGTGAAGTCCAAACAAGCTGTTTGGAGCTACAACGTGTTACGAAACAGGATTAAACATTTGGAACTTGGTAAGTAGATGTATTTTGTAAACCGCTCTACGATTTTTACACAAAAAAAAAAACAATTAAGGGGCTCCCCATACATGGAACTGAAACTGAAAAAAAAAATTTAATCAAACCCATACGTGCGGGGTTGTCTTTAGATAGCTCTTTAAAAATGACATTAAGGTTCCTAAATCTATTTTTTCTCAAAGTCGTTTGGAAGATAATACACTTCCTAATTGGTAAAATGTGTGTCCCCCCTTTTACTTTTAAAATAAGAAAGTGAGAAATCTTAAAAAAATACATGCTGTAGATCTTAAAAAACACTTTCAATTAAAATTGGTTTAAACGAGATTTAGTTAGCAGTTTTAGAGATAAAGCACATTTTCCAAACCCGCAAATATAACTTTGTCATTTATACAAACACTATGACAAACAATTCATTCACTATGGTATGGTATAAGGTAATTACGGAACCCTATTGCGCGAGGCCCGACACGCACTTGGCCGGTTTTTTTGTAACACGTTGTATATTTATTATTAATTAATATTAAATAAGAGTTTCATTACCGGGACCCGATAAATGAGAATTCCCTGGAAACAGGAGGCGGGAAATATTTTGTGATGATATTAATGCTCCAATACCATACCATAGTTAATACCACTATCATTTTACGTTTTAAAAAATAACACTGTTTGTCATAGTGTTTGTATAATGACAAAGTTATATTTGCAGTTTTGGAAAATGTGCTATATCTCTAGAGCTGCTTACTAAATCTCGTTCAAACCAATTTTAGTAGACAGTGTTTTTTAAGATCTACAGCATGTATTTTTTAAAGATTTCTCACTTTCTCATTTTAAAAGTTAATGGGGTGGACACACATTTTACCATTTATTGTATTATCTTCCAAACGGTTGACTTTGAGAAAAAATAGTTTAAGGAACCTCAATGTATTTTTTAAAGAGCTATCTAAAGACACCGCGCACGTATGGGTTTGACGAAATATTTTTTTTTTCAGTTTCAGTTCCATGTATGGGGACCCCCACTTAATTTTATATTTTTAATATTTTTGTGTTAAAATCGTAGAGCGGTTTACAGAATACATCTACTTACCAAGTTTCAAATGTGTAATCCTGTTTCGTAACACGTTGTAGCTCCAAACAGCTTGTTTGGACTTCACCCTTTGAGCGACTGCTGACTGCCTATGTTCCATGACACTGTGACTCTGTCTGTGGTCTGACTGTTATTTTCATAAATTATGCATAATATTTAAGCAGTATACGATTTTTCAGCCTTGAGATAGGTCTTGTACCGACCTCGAAGTTCAAACAACTTACGTGGCGTGCTGATTCGGCATGTTCCATGACACTGCGGTCTGACTGCCGTCTTATTTTTTTTGTGCTATTCTCTACCATACTGCCAAATTTGAACCTTGAGATAACTCTTGTAGAGCATGTCGAAATGCTACACGCTTGGAAGCGTGCTGACGCTAGGTGTTCCACTTCCTGGCGCTGGGAGTAGGTGCTGACTCATGTACACCCTAAACACTCTATCATATTGAGAGGAGGACCTTGAGATAACTCTTGCAGTAATTTTCACGAGCTCTCATACTATAAAGGAATTTATTCCTTCCTATAAAATAATCAGCTAATTTTTTTCAGACATTTCACATTGTGCATGAAAATATTTCACCATCTAAATACAAATAAATTAACAATGATGTTATTTTTATATAAATAAAAGAATATTCTAGTACAAAAAAATAATAATAAGACAATATTTTAATCTACCAAATAACTAATTTATGATTTTTGTTTACAATATTTTCTAAAATAATAGAAATATAATAATGGAATAGAAATAATAGTTATGTTATTAATAAGTATATCGTAACTCGTTTCAAAATATATTTTTTTTTTCAAAGTTAACTACCTACCTATCCCATATAACTCGACCGATTAACAATTTTTATTTTACAAAATTAAAACTAAAACTACAATTTCTTCTCTTTAAACGTTCAATTTTATAATAATTGTTAATATAATTGGCAAAAATTTCAATTAGTCAATATTGTGTAGATTTATCATGTTTTAAATATATTTTTATAAAATATTTCGCTCTGCTAACCTTTCTTTAATTACAATTAAAAATCAATCTATAGATAGAGACATAAAAGTACTATTCCGCGCAAGATTATTGTTTGATTTATTTTAAAAAAATATTTTCTGATTTTTTGTAGGTAGGTAAGTACACTGTCTTGTGTATAGTGCATATTTTTTGAAATACACTTAGCGCATTATTTAAGAGGACCTATACAAATAACTTTCATGATTTTTTACTCAAAAAATATTTATATTCTCACGTTATTTGACGAGTTGCATCAAATTTTATCCGTTTTCATTTAAACGTTTTGCGGTTTTATTTAATCATAGTTAGAACTTAAAAAAAGTTACTTTATATATTACAGTAATAAATATTCACAGTCCATAATCTTCCATAAAAATAAATAAACATGGTACGCATAAAAAGTTAATACAGGTTTAGGTACATAAATTACTACAAAGTACGCAAAACTCCATTGTATTTACCTGTGAAAATTGGCTGGGTATTTCACAAGGAAATCCGAAAGAGTTTAACAGAACTAATTAAAATCTCTTACAATATTCATACAATAAAAAAAGTTTGATTGGAAAGTTTTCTAAATGTAATTAGGTCTGGTAAAACCAACTCACTGAATTAAGACCGAAAATATGAATTATAGCAGTAGGTATGTCCTTTGGCTCCCAATAATAAATGAATGAAAACAAACAAAAATTAACCCTCCAAATAATCATTACTGTCTTCAAAAGAGACGTCTTCGCTTGACCTTTTCCCGAGGCCAAAATTGAACCGATGCATGTCTCGTTGTCTTTTCCCGAGGCCGAAATTGAACTTGCTGCTTAGCCGCTTTCCAAGGCCGAAGTCGTAAGCTCTTGCTCGTTTCCCTAGGCCGAAGTCGTATGCCCTTGCCCGTTTGCCTAGGCCGAAGTTGTAGAGTGGCATCCGTTTGCCTAGGCCGAAATCATACATTCTGGCGCGTTTCTCTTCGGCCTCATCATCAGATCGCTTTCCAAGGCCGAAACTGTATGGTCTTGCCCTCTTCTCTTCGTAAACTGCGAAAAAGACAGTCAAATTAGTGTTTTCCGTAAGTATGAGTTTTTTTTCTCTTAATAGTTCAAACATTATTTGAAACAAGTGTGTTTTTAACTCACTAAATCATATTTTATAAATACAACATAGCTATTTGTAGTCATGATAGGTCAACTCTTGAAAAGTTTAATTAATATGCGACAAAAGTGTCACTAGGTCAACGGTTCTTCTACTTATATTTGTAAATACCTTAATAAACATTAACCATAAAAAAACATACATTAACAAACACTTATATTTGTAAATATAAAGTGTTAAACACAAGACTTGGTCCGATGTATAGGAGTGAAAGGTATACCACCTTCGGACCAACTTTGAAATCGCAAAGTCAAAGTAAAATATGTTTTTTAATTTTTTTAAGAAATCTTATTTTATTCGTTATTTCCTATTTTTTTCCAAGGAAACATTATCAAAATTTTAAGTATTTCGTAACAAAAAATGACTTCAAAACGTCATCACTCAGTATC
This sequence comes from Agriphila straminella, assembly GCA_950108535.1. Taxonomy (NCBI): domain Eukaryota; kingdom Metazoa; phylum Arthropoda; class Insecta; order Lepidoptera; family Crambidae; genus Agriphila; species Agriphila straminella. The sequence continues at coordinate 14,311,738 of OX467322.1, read as the reverse complement.
TCATGAGCACGTAACATAAACGCTGTCTTTCAACTCGGCCGTACGCAGCTGTGTAGCATACACTCGCAGGCGCGGTTTGTTGTACGCGCTACATTGCGTGGTAATGTATGTGTCGGAAAATAGGGTCAGACATCAGAAGCAAAAATGCTGTACTCAGTGACAGTCCGAGTGGTTAGACAACGGTCCGTGCACCAAGACGCATCCAACAGAAATGCGTGCCGAGTGAACGCTGCGGCCGCTTTTATAGGCAAGAGTGGGGATATCCCCGCTCGACCGGTCGCACCGCAAGCCCGTTCGAGGCGATGACGTCAGGGCGCACGTGCCGCTAGCGAGTCATAACACCGTCTTTTCACGCCGCGCCGACACGGCCATTCTGACAATCGCTCGTCCTCGAGCGAAGAGTTTCACTCTGCTAAAGGAACAGGCACAGTTTAATTATAAAATCTAACTACTTTTCGTAATAGAAACGACATCTTTAATTACAACCTGGACTAGACCATCACGCCATAACAAATGGGCGAGGCCCCTACAGCAGACTATGACTATTGCTGGACTAGACCGTCACCCACAAAAGCAGGTGAGGTCCCTACAGCAGACTACGACTATTGCTGGACTAGACCGTCACCCACAAAAGCAGGTGAGGTCCCTACAGCAGACTACGACTATTGCTGGACTAGACCGTCACCCACAAAAGCGGGTGAGGTCCCTACAGCAGACTATGACTATTGCTGGACTAGACCGTCACCCACAAAAGCAGGTGAGGTCCCTACAGCAGACTACGACTATTGCTGGACTAGACCGTCACCCACAAAAGCAGGTGAGGTCCCTACAGCAGGCAGGTGAATGCTGCTGCTCCATTTTTAAAGTATTGGGAGCGGCCTGTTCTGAAGTGGGTGGAGTGGATTTGCATCCCACTTCTGATGTCGGAAAATAGGGTCAGACATCAGAAGCAAAAATGCTGTACTCAGTGACAGTCCGAGTGGTTAGACAACGGTCCGTGCACCAAGACGCATCCAACAGAAATGCGTGCCGAGTGAGCGCTGCGGCCGCTTTTATAGGCAAGAGTGGGGATATCCCCGCTCGACCGGTCGCACCGCAAGCCCGTTCGAGGCGATGACGTCAGGGCGCACGTCCCGCTAGCGAGTCATAACACCGTCTTTTCACGCCGCGCCGACATATGCAATGCTTTTTAACACCAAAAATTAAAATCGTTTCCTAGCAATAATTTTGAACAGAAATGGTCCTGATGATGGGTAGAATACGTATATAGACCTCGGGCTTCGTTGAAGGTCTTGTTACACCCGGTATATAGATTTTAGAAGATCATGGTGACGTTTACCTGGTCGATCTTCATACTGGTCGAATAGTTCGGCCAGGGTCTGCTGATCATCATTGCCATATTCTTCCGTGGGCTCCTCGTCGACAGACCTGTGAAGGACCACAAAATTATTGAATTGTTGTGTTCAGGCAGTTAGAGGTAAGATAGCCAGTTCCTCAGTGATGAGGATTCCGGGTGTAGTGCGCTTCCATCATCGGCCTTATCGTTACTTAACATCAGGTGAGGTGAAGGCCAAGCGCTATCCCGTTACGCATAAAAATAAAGTATCTAATACATGGCTTACGAATAGGCATCTACTTAGTCTGTTGCTTTTCTTTTTTCTATATTATAAAAATATAAATAAATAAATTGTCTTAAAATACCTTTTCCCCAGTCCAAAGTTATACACCGGCAGCCTCTTATACTCGGAGACGTAGCTATAAGCCCTCTTGCCTAAGCCGAAGTCGTAGTGGGGGGAGCGCTTCTCGAGCTGCGCTTGCGCATCGACTGCGTCATGCTGTTGTTCGCTAGACACGCGTTCCGGTGTGCAGTAAGCCACGCCCAGAAAGATGAAACATATCGCCACTGACTTGTATAGCATTCTGGAACAAACAAAAACAAATATGGGGCTTTTATACTAGACTATTAAGGGCCCTATATGTATACCTCAAAGCGGTGCCCTCATCTTAATTTTGCGACGGCGGTGGCAAGTGGCCACTTTTTGCTTATCCTATTAATTACTACTGCAACGAACTACTTATACACGCTGAAATTTTAATCATTTGGTTCCCGCAGGGGGATGGTTCCACTCATGATTACAAGCAACTTTCATTATGGGGCCAACTCGTGCATGTGGTGCTTTTCTATAAGAAATGTGTCACTTTTTTTTTGAGACTTAATTTATAATTGTAATGGTGTACATATTGTTGAAGAGCCAAATAAATAAAATAAAATAAACTCTGATATCGCGAAAAAAAATCAGCTGTTCCATACAAAAGTGTAATACCTACTCGACCTTAATGTATGGATCAGCTGATTTTTTTTCGCGATGTCAGAGTTTGCCCCATAGTAAAAGTTGCTTGTAATCATGAGTGGAACCACCCCACTGAGGGAACCAAATGATTAAAATATCACGTATTTTATTGATGTAGATAAACTATACCGCATTTCAAGCAAATAAAATATCTTTATCTTTATCTTTATCTTATAGAACCTTAGATTCCATCTGTACATGTAAATTTTTGATTGATACATTACTTAGCAAGCAATAACAATTAAGATGAATGAGGGTATAGGAGCCTTAAGGACCTTATTTCACGACCACCCACCCTCTGAATCAGTCAAAACTTATTTGACAGATGATTTAACAGCTGTTGTGATATGAAAAGTGTGTCGGTTAACCTATTCAGCTTAATTCAGTGAAACAGATAGATCTTGACATGTCTTGTAATACACTACACACACTCTTCACTACATACACTCTTGTATACTCTAACTCTGTCTGTACATGGTATTATGCAAATAAAAGTTCTTATTCTTATTCTTACAAAACATGAAAGATAAAAGTTTTGCTTTTTTTTCATAGCAATAGATAATGATATCACTTCATCGTTTAGATCGGTCATTTCAAATTGTTTGATTCGATATCGATTGTACAAAATGTGGACTTTATCTATGGGGATTTGGACACAGAAACAGAGATATTTTTTTACTGTGTTTGGACTCTTAAATCGTTCTTAATTATTAAATTTAACAATGAACTACTGAATTGACTAACTTCAGTGCGCTTGCGGTACAAAAAACGTATTTTATTTTGTAACATTTTCTATCTGCCGTACATTATCGAGTGAATTTGCATTTAATCGCATTATTCAATTTCACAGCGCCTCGTACGCGATCCCTGGGCGCTTTCAACATCAAATCCCATAAGCTGTATAGGTACATACTAGCCTAAACTCTACAAAAAACCCTAACAAACTGTCACTCTGTCATTGATAAAAGGGTTCGAATAAATATTTTCAGCTTACATAAGGCACTTGTCCCACCAACGATGGGAAGCTGCTAAACATATCAACTATTTTTTCGCTTATGAAACTTATAAAGGAGTATGGAGGTCCCGCGTCAATAAAAGTGATTCTACTAACTTATAGAGTTCGCCTACGATAACAAAACAATTTCATTTTGTCATTTGTTCGCTTTTGCATAAACGAAACGAATTAAAAGTGACAGTTCTCGTAGGTTGCACGTGAATTACATATTATTAAAATTATTATACGGAGGGTAGTTTGGCAAATTTCATTAATGAGGACGGAGCACTTGTACTAGGTATTTGTTATTCTGTGACGGAGCAGCGCGAGCACACGTACATCAGTTACATAAACCGCGCAACGCAGAATGTCAGACATTTTCAAAATCTGTTTGTAGTGTAGTGCATCGTGCCTATGTGTATCAACCATGGACTTATTTGCCACCAATGGAATTTATCAGCGCCGACAGGCGTAAAGGCAGCATTCGAAATCGGTGAGTACGCTTTTGATGTTCTACTTAGTACTTTCACTGAATAGCCTTATTTGCATTGATTAGTTTTATATCCTAGATAGCCCTTGATTCGCGAGGGCGCCACCAAACCGCTATCGCCAATCGCCATGATAAATATAAAATTTTACTGCTACTTCCTGCGCTTCGTGGCATTATATTCGTATTTGTCGCTCGATACTGACGCTTGCAGTGCAAAGCGAATTTGCTTGAAGGTTACTGTAAAAACATCCTGGCCTAGCTTTGTATTTGTTCCGAGGGTCGCAGTCGCAGGCGTCGATACTAAGAAAAACTCGCACAATCGCGCTGATCGGTTGGCGAAGCGCAAGACGCAGGACGCACGCGCGATCATGTCATGGCCAACGGGCGAAAATGTCCGCCCGCACTGCTGCCGTTAAAAAACCCGCCTGCATAAAAAGACAAGTCGACTGAAAAGATGGAAACAAGATTAAATAAATATTAAAGGCAACATGTCATAATAACATGCAGTCGGAGGCATGCATATAGAAAGTGACATTATGAATGATTGAATTATATGCCTCCGACTGCATGTTATTATGACATGTTGCCTTTAATATTTATTTAATCTTGTTTCCATCTTTTCAGTCGACTTGTCTTTTTATGCAGGCGGGTTTTTTATTTTTTTTAATTAATTTTGTCTCTTTTTAGTTATTATATTTTACGGTCATGATATACCTTTTTGAAATCCTTATAATAAGCCCTTTAATTTGACACCCATATTGCAGTATTCTAAAAAAAAATTTTTTTTTTCACTACGTATAATAGCACCGTACAGCCGCCATGTTGGTTTTTTTTATAACGCCACCTTCTTAAGAACACTTGGGCTGAAAAGACCAATCTAACGATATCTTAATCATAGAAAGCCGTTCAGCCGTTTGATATGAGGTAATAAAGAATATTACATACAAACATACATACTTACAAGATACGCGCGAAATACATAACCCGCAGTCGGGTAAAAATAGCAGCCCAGCCACAGCCCGCCGCCGCCGGCGTCTCGCCGCGGCGAATTTTCCATGCCATTGAGAATCGAGATAGCGCGCAGTGATTATTGAATTCGCACGCCGCGCCACCCGCCGCGGCTGGCTGTGGCCGTAATACTCGCTTCTCGCTTATCGTCTGCAGTGGGACAGGTGCTTGCTTTATTTAAGCCACACTCGCGTAATGTGTCCAATTTCAATTGATGTGTTATTTTAGGACCGGGAATATCCGCTTAAAGTGACATACATGTTTACCATCGAAAATTATAAATCGGATTGCCAACAGATATTTGATACAGTAATTGTTTTTTTATACAAAAATGATGGATTAATTTTTATCCAATTGGACCGTAATGTTTACTTTCGAATTTATGATTTTCAATTTTCATTTTGCTTGTACACGCCTGAAAATAATAATTTAGAAATGGCCTCCTAATTTCGTAGTTAGCTGTTAAGTAACTTTATATCATAAAACAAAATGTCTATTTGCATTTTACCAGAGGACCCTTACTTAGTCCAAGAGACAAATTGAATCAATAGCCGTATTGTCTCTTGGGTCTCTTTTTGTATAATTGGACAGATATAAGCTTATTTGGGGGCCGTTATGGACTTTGGCTGTAAAAGTGTAAAATGAGTCTTAGGGCCTGAATGCTTTTTAAGTAATGTGCACTGACAGTTTTACCCTAAATATTAAGCTTAAATGTTTTTTTTATATTTTTGTAGCTTAGGTTTGTAGTTAAAAATATGACTGGTAAAAGTGGTAAATGCTTATGAAAACCTAATCAACATTTTTTTTTCTAATTAAGTATGTTTATGATTAGTTGTTCAGATAACGACGACAAACAGAAAAAATCTTTCTTTTTTTTTAAAGTAAAATGTATAAGTAATTCTATAACTTCGTCAAAACAAAATAAGAAACACTTTTACAAATAAATTGACGCAATACTTTTTATGATTTTTTTATTATTGTCCATCAGCCATTTTTGTTGTCCCCACTGCTGTGGCACAAGCCTTCCTTATGCCTTCCTTACTTAGTGGTAAGGAGGATGAGCCATAACCCACCACGCGGGCCCAATGCGGATTGGTAGGTGTTAACGACTGCAAATGCAGCCGGGACAAAGAGCTTAACGTGCCTTCCGAAGCACGGAGGAGCTCAAGATAATAAATTTTTGGTCACCCATCCCATGACCGACCCTTGCGAACGTTGCTTAACTTCCACAATCGCTGGGCCAGGCGCTAAACCACTGCGCCACCGATCTCCTGTGCATTAATGTAGCGGAAATACTTAATTATTTTATGACCAATAAGCTAATCCGTCTTCCGGAAGCAATTAATTATAAAAAGTGATCAAATGGTGAAAAGGCGATTACGCCTTAAGTCTATCTGACGGTTAAAAGGTTCAGCTTAAATACATCTTGGGAAATGAATCAAAGAATGTTATTTTCATTGCTAGGTGAAAAAAATATCAATTTAAGTAGAAAAAAGCAATATATTTTTTACTCGTACTTAACACATTGTGTTTTTTGAACAGTGATCAAATTTTGTGGTGTAGCTTAGACCATCAAACTGAACAACTTTTAAAGAGCAAAAAAAAAATCTGCTGTTCCATACATTTTGGTCGAGTAGATATTGATGTTGTCTATGGAACAGCTGAATATTTTTTTAATCTGATTAAGTTGGCGCCATAGACAAAGTTGTTCAGTTTGATGGTCTAAGCCATAGCACAAAATTTGATCACTGTTCAAAAAAACACACTGTATAACAGTATGCTAATAAAGTTTCTTTGTTTCAAGCATTATATAGTGGTGCTAGTGACAAAGACGTCTTTGCAGAGCAGACTGTCAGAAGCAGATTTGCATACAGTTAGCGGGCGGTTTTAACCGCTTTTGTCCGGTTCAAACTGGTTCGAATTGTCGTCTGAAATTAGTCGGGTAGTTTGGAAACTTAATTTACTGAGGTTAAGAGGCTCCTTCAGACTTGTCAGATCTATGAGCTATGGTCTAGTCTAGTAATCTACTCCCACGAGGTTGTTGGTGTTTTATAAATAACCCTGTATATATATTTTTTAGAATAAAATGCTAATTTCTCATTATGGAGGACCATTGAAGGATAATTTCCAAAAAATATTAACAAGTGTTGTGCTTTAAACAGTGAGAATAAACAGCGATTTCTGTATCTGTTAAGGGTCTATTATAGGAAAACATGGTTTGCGGGGGTCATATTTTTATATAGAAAACGTAAAGTTTTAGCCACAAAAAAACGACAAGTTAAGGCGCGGTGGTAGTGAAACTAGCGCCGCCACTACATTTATTTTTATTACTCGTAAAGCAAGTCAATGTTTAAAAAAGCTCATGTAATAATCTCTTAATTGTCTCTAATATTTTTTGAATAACTCTTTAACAATTATCATTCATTCTGTAGGTTTTAAAATCGATAATTGCCAAAATTGGCCAATTTGAGCTAAAATGGATTTTAAAACTTACAGAAAGAATGAAAACTGTTGAAAAGTTATTCAAAAAATATTAGAGACAATTTAAGAGATTATTACATGAGCTTTTTACATATTGACTTGGTTTACGAGTAATAAAAATAAATGTAGTGGCGGCGCTAGTTTCATTACCAACGGCGCCTTAAAGCGATTTTCTAGTAGCTACAAGTATTAAATTGCGTTTAAACCTCACAGATGATTGTAAAAAAACAGAATATCACCAAAAGCGCTTGCGTAGGTTCATATTTTTGGCGTAAATAAAACGAAAACGTATTGAATTCTACATCAAAATACACTTAAACATACTGTAACTGTAGCTCCAATAACTTTTATTTAAGAAGTTCCTAATGCTAATTATGAAAAAAAACACGCAAAACATCGAAAAAGTGCAGAAGTGAGGTTATTTTCTAAATTCTTTACATGTAAAGAAAAAGACAGTTTATAATTCTATATATAATAAAACACTTCGATAGCTGGTAGCTGGTTCATTTATTGTTATTTAATCCTTGGAAATATAAAATTATCCAGTACAAATATTTTGCACAACAGTTTTCAATGACAACCATTACGATAGTCAATTGTTTATATTTTCTTTTTACATACTTTCGAACGTATGGAATACTCAAAAGAGTTTTTAATACTCCGCGGTTTGCACACAACCTCATTAGACTAAATTGGCTTATACAGACAGAGACAAACGTTTCCGCATAACCGAGCCTTAAGAAATACAATTTTATGATGTCTATTAAATTATTCCACGTGATGAACGAGGGCGTTAAAACGTGCCATTTAAAATCATTCTCGTCTGAAAACATGTTTCCAGTTTGTAAGTTATCAGCGCGGTGAATAAAAAGTGTCATTAATGTGAGTGGTGTAAGGTTCATTTTGTTCAGTTCCGAAGGGCTGGTAATATTGGCCGTGGCTGAAAGGAATGCACGCCTCATTTAGAATGCAACTTTAAGGGCAACGTGGCATCTCCCATATTGGAGGGCTTTAAATCCGATACTTGAAATGTTGTGTCAAGTGAGGATCGGTGTTAATGGCCTGTGAGTGAGGAATGCCATCTTCATGTCGTTTTGCGAGTTTGATATTATATGGATATGTTAAATAGATAGAAAGGTAATTTTAATTTAAGGCGGTTATATGACCGAAAGTGGCGCCCTCAATGGTTTTTATTTAATAAGTTATTAATAGAAAAAGGTTTAAATAATGTTTATCGTGGAGATTTTAGGGCCCATGGTCTAGTATTTTTATAAGGTATCACTACATTCCCTCGTAGTCACTGCTAGAAGTAGATATCAAAACTGCTAAAAGTGGCCGTTTTTGACACATTTGACATATAGAAGAATATTCAACGGTTACTTTTTCAAAAAGTGACTTTATGCTCAAAATAACAACAAAAACGTTGAAAAAATGAAAAAGTGAGGTTATTTTCATTACTCTTCACACGAAAAGAAAAAGACAAAGACAGAGTTTTAGGAATATACTGGCTTCAGCTAATTTTGCGAAGCAAATAGAAAAATAACAGAATTAGCTAAGTAGAAACTTCTTACCTAATTCGTACAATACTGAGCGTAAGACGTTTAGTAGGTACTATTACATATATATTCTGCGGCATAAGCCCTCATTGAACTTACTTTGAATTTCCATATCAAATTTTCAATTTACCTTTGCTCGACTATCGCTCCGCATCACGCTTCTAAACATCGCAAACTCAATAATTGACTTGGTTAAAACTTCGATGTACGCAATACATATGTAAGAATTTAAAATATTCAACCTCCATTGAATTCTAGTTTCCAACTCATTTAGACCGGTTTTGAAATAATATTCGAAGATTTATGATTATGACATATTGGTCATATACATAAGTTTAAATTCTGATAAATCTATTTACTTTTTATGTTTAATTCTTTCACAAATGGCGCGTTTTGCCATAACAACGCTGTTTGCATCGGGCTCAAACAGTCTTTAACCCAAAATCTGCGAAAAGGAAATTCCAAATTTCCTTTTTTTCCCTTGAAGCATTGAACGATTATCAAAAATGATATCGTTATAGAACTTTTGCCGAAACCCAAAGATACGGTCGGGTATATTGTAACGATAAATTAATACCCAAAACTCTTCTTTGTGTCCGTGTTAATAACTTTTGCGTTCATTTTCATGTGAAATGTGGAACCAATACAAATGAAATAACCTACACTATTGACGATCTGCCTATTGTAGAAATGTTACCTTTTGTTAAGATTCCCACACGCGGCGAAGTTGTACAATTTGATTTGCGTTCGCATTGACTTTGGTAACTAGCAAGTAACGCTATTTTGTTAATTGTGTTATTTAAGTAAGTTAAAATGGACATAACTCGGGTTCTATTCAAAGAAAGGAAGTACAGTTATAATAGTTGTCTGGAGGGATTGTTTTAATTCCGTCGTCTTTCTTAGTCTGTCACCATGATAAGATTGTTGTGTTCCGGTACTAAGATAACATAGAACCATTTCCTCAGTGGTTGAGGATTCCGGGTGAAGTGCGCTTTAACCTTCCTATTGTTATGTTTCATATTATTAAACATGTTTTTAATATTCCGAGTTATGAAAATGATAGTAAAAATAAAATAAAAACGATTAGAAAATGAAAAAAAGGACAGTATTCTACTGATTCCAAATTAAATCTGGTTTCAGTCAAATGTACGACACGGTTTTCGTAAGTTTTAAATATAGACTTAGTAGTTTTTAATATAGACTTAGTAGTTTTTAATATAGACGATTCAAAAGTACTTAATAATTAAGTTTATTTGACTAAAGTTTACTTGACTTTGACTTTCGCAACTGTGAAAATGCTATTTAGATTTTAGTGTTTAGCGTAGATTATTTAAGTGCATTTTATACAAAATTCTAGAAACACTTCAATGCACTCATTCAGTATCAATCACTTAAGTTAGACATGGAAATCAAATAATCGTTGAAAGATAATCTAGATAAGATTGCAACTGTATCGAAAACTGTGAAACTTAAAAGCTATAATACATTTCTTTCTCTAGATCGGGGCAATGTGTGTGTTTTTTTATCCACTCTATTATAATGTACCTACTCATGAAATATATCATTGATTTAATTCTAAATTCAGGAAAGATTCTTCTATGGTTACGATATTGGGCCTACCGCCTACGTTAATAAAACCCGCCACATCAAATACAAATCTTAATCTTTTTTATTTGTCAATTTTTTTCATTTATCTGACAAGAAGAATGAGCAGATTTGTTCAAATGGATAATTCATACAAACATCTTTCACTAATCTGGATTCAAAGGTATTTCAGATCAGGCGTAAAAAGAGTTCCAAAAATATATCTCTATTGATTTAGGAACATGTGTTGATGTCACAAAATATTAAGAAGACCCAAAAACATTCAACCTACACGGTAATATCACGTAATAAGTATTATGTACCGTCAACAGTACAAATTAAAATTTTAGATTAACTCCACACAAAAGGGTATTATGTGGAACTGTAGGGTTGGCAGCTTCAAGCACTATTAATATTGAGAGCAAATAAAATAATGGAAGAAACAACTAAGGAAAACTTGATATTAAAATCGTAGTTTGTATGTGGTAATAAGGTATTTACCTAATGGTAAACCTTAAGGCGAGGCCAGTTCACGATCTGATGAAAAGATTGATTTTTGAACTTCCAATGTGAAGAACTGATGTAGAATTCTACTTCACAAAAATTACTGTAGACTGACAAAGAAACAAAGAAACACAATAACCGAACAGAATATTGGAAAATGGCTTGGTTACTCTGTAAATAAATCCTGAATAACACCATAAAAATAAACTTCAAATCGTCAGATGTCGTAATTTTCAATGACAGTGATATGATTTTTTATGCATAAAGTATAGCTTTTTTATTGATCTAACACAATAACCGAGTACATTTTTAATAAATGATCCAGTATTTCAGAAATCAATAAAAATGTACTAAATTTCGTCAAATTTCTGGCGAAGCGTCAATTAAAGCTATGCAATATTCAACCTTATTCTAAAGACATAGTGAAAGTGTAAATTTCGTGAACAGGCCTCGCCTTTAGGTATATGTATCTTATATCTCTCTCTCCCAAGGTTGCCTGGAAGAGATTGCTGTCTAGCAATAAGGCCGCCTATTATGTACTTTCTTCTTTTCTCTGTTTCTTTGTCTGTAATGTTTTTTCGTGTGCTATAAAGAATATTTATTATTATTATTATTATTAAAAATCCCATTCTTGATATACAAAAATAACTTTAATATTTAAAGTACATTTTTTTATGTCGTCCATTCAGAGTTCTTATGAACTATGAATTATTTATACTCGTAGTTTTGACTTTTAAACATTGATTTAGTTAGTGAATCTATTAAGAAAAGCCAATGTACCTACTAGAGTATTTTGGCTTTTGTTAGGTAATTTTTGTAACAAATTTTCTTGTACATTACCTTTTAACTAACTTAAATGAACATAATAAAACATTGATTCTTTACTGCATTAAAAAAGGTATCAAAATCTGGAAATTCGGAACCACGATTTCTAATACTTTTAAAAGATGACATGATATTTTTTAATTTTAATATAGTAGAAGATATAAAATTTTAAACTGGCAACCCTGTTGGCTTATCGCATGCATTGTGCGAAAGCTACTACGGAAATGAAAAATACTAAAAGTTCCAACGAAAGTTGTGCCTAATTAGAATTGAATTATGACCTTGAATTGCAGTAGTACAATATTATACATAGTAGATATTCTATTTCAGTACAGTACGGAGTTTATTTTTATGTTTTGGGAAGAATTTGCAATATTTTTTTATACAAGACCAAGTTTAGTAGCAGTTAGGAAGTTATTTGTAGAACGGAAGGGAATTAAAGCAAAAAAAAATATTGCATTTATTTAGATATAGGAATGGACAATTAATAAATATCTATAGTTTAAAAAAATTCAGCATAGGTTTGATCAAACTATTTATGTGATAAATTACAAAATTGAGTGCACCCAACGATGAAGATAGTTGTCTAACTCTAAAATAGTTGAGTGAACATGTTTATAATGCTGAATTTAGCTTTTTATAAGAATGTCACGTGAAAAATTTCTCGCTGGTAGAGGTGAAAAGTTGTATGTTTTACACGAGACCAAAATTTTGTTCTGCCTCGTGTCTTTAAATTACTCACTGTGCTCAGTAGTCTAGACTACTTCGCTAGTTCGTGATTTAAAGTCGGAACTCGCAGCACAAATTGACTTTGGTCACTTGTATAACAAATAACTATTGCATATCAATATTTAAAGCTATTCATCATTGAACATTTAATCAAATCAGATTAAACATATTTTCAAAGCTTCAAAAATACAACAACAGACATTATAAAGTGGAACATTTGGCTCAGAAAGAAAAATATGAGTAGGTATGGGTATCAGTATTCAGTTTTGTTTACATAAAAAGGTCAAAGCGAGAAATAATGTTTTATTTGTATTGGATTTTAACTGTCTAACTTCCAATTTACATACGTAAATACGAGATAATTCCACAGCTATTGTTCGCGAAAAGGTGAAAAGATATATTTACAATAATAAGTATAATACATCCAACTCCAATATTATGTTGAAATAACGATTATTTAAGAATTTCATACACTACTAAATTCCTGTAAAATTTGGCGTATTAAATAGCAGTCGTACATAACGTGATCGAATTAAGAATGAGGAGATCCGTAGGTGAACAAAATTAATAGGTACCCGCCATCGACATCGCTCGAAGGATTGCTCAGATGAAGTGGCAGTGGGCGGGACACATAGCGTGAAGAACCGATGGCCGTTGGAACGGAAAAAGATGTGAAATTGTGACTGCGCACCGGACGACACTCCGTGAGTAGGTCCCGACAAGGTGGACCGACGATCTGGTGAAGGTCGCGGGAAGCCGCTGGATGCGGGCAGCGCAGGACCGATCGTCGTGGAGCCCTGGGGCTGGCGTATGACCAGATTGCCCAGCTGTGGGTGAAATGCGGATGATGATGATGATAAAATAATTGAGTAGGCTTACTTTGATTACTAAACAGGTAAGTAATAAGTTTCGATATAAAGTGAAACAAGATTAGCTCAGAATATAACAAAATACCTACTTATTTACACGTATTAAGTCATGCAAAAATTCTTTGCTCATTTTACGAAAATGAAGGCGTGGGCAACATTTTACACTCAATTAAAGCTTATCTCGAGCTAATATTTGCTTATTATATTTGCTCTTCTGGGCGAAAAATCACCTTTATTAGTAATAAATTTTCAATAAAACTGTTTACTTTATTAAAAACGAATCTTTGTTTCACAGTACTCGTTGAAATGAAAGAGGGTTGTCTGGAATTTACTATTATTTTAAGCTTTTGTCATGTTTCATTACACCTGTTTTTTAAACAGGGTAATTTTGTATTCACCATCCAAATTTTGAAGATGTGTTCAGTCCATGAAACTGAACAACTTTCTATAAGGAGCACATGACCAAATAAGTAAAAAAAAACAACTATCCATACAAATCAAAGAGGTCACGTGATCAATTTAGTAGGAATGGGATGACCAAAATTTTGTGGCGAAATTCGACACATGTTTCTTGGAGCAAGTTGTTTAGTTTCATGGACTATACACATCCTTGAAATTTGGATGGTAAGTTCAGAATGACCCGACATGTCAATTGCTTACTGTTTTCGAAAATGTTGTTTCTATTTTTATTCGCTATCCTACAGCTTACTATACCAAACCTACTTCAGTGCCTTATGCTTTTTTATATATATTTATTTATTCAAATAAATATTGTATTTATGTATTTATATACTTACGTCTCTTCTAATAGTACATTATGAGACAAGTTAGCTTAGGTTGCTCATTGCACACAAGGCTGTGGGTTGCAGCCCGAGCCGCAGGCGAGGGCGTAACTCAGCCGAGTGTGCAATAAGCAAGAGCTCACGAGTTTCATACGACGTTTTTCAACACATTTGCGAGGAAAAAACAAAGTAATTTAAAAAAAAGACAAAAGATTTTCTGCCGAGTATATTGCGGCGCGATGTACGTTTCCCTTGATGCTTTATACTCGGTTACATGCATTCAGGGAGTGAACTTGCTATCCAGTGAACTTGCTATCCACTATCCAGTTGTGCGACTTTATAGTAACAAGCAAAGAATGCAGGTTTTTTTTTCTGACACACTCATTACAAAATTATAATAGTGCACTATTGTTTTATTTGTTTCTCTTAGCAAAAGAAACAGTTTTAAACTTTTAAACGAATGAACGTAATTTTGGAGATGACGTAAGCAAGTGTTTGTAACCCACATGACTTTCTATGTCTCGGAATGCTTTACCTAGCGCAGTATATTATTGTCCATGCTCTGTAAGAAATTACTTATATGACAACAACGTAACGGTTTTGGTTTTATCGTTCAGAATTAGTGCCATTGATGGCCCATTGAAAAAAGTTCGAAAACCTTGTCGAAACAAAGCAAAGTCAACATTTTTAATCCGTAAACCTTTTGAAGATCATCTTTTGTTTTTTTCCCTAAAAAGTCGAGATTCTCACTACCATATCCAAAGCTAAGCGTTTTCCGTCGATGGAAATTTGATTGCTAACCGGTTTGCTAGATGGAGATAGGACAGGCAGGTAGATCCCCTCCCCGATAACGCCCGTGTGTGGGTGTTTATAGACTTCATTCCTTTAAATAACAAGGCGAATTATTTCGGAGAAAATTCAGCATATTTTCACATTACAGCTTTTACTTTACATTTTACATTTTAAACTTTTAGAATTTATGCATTCACAATGGTATTTTTTATATTAAGATTATTAATATAATTGAAAAATATTAGAAAAAATCGACTCACCCGTAGCAGCTCAGACGGGACTCGAACCCGCACCCTTAGGATTCCGGCCCAATGCACTAACCAATTATGCTACCGAGTCGCTAGCGAGATTGGCGAAATTTTCTAATACTTTCCACGTTTCCGCTGTAGGCCAGCGCCATCTCATCAATGTGAAGAGAATTAACTTCGACATTCGAAAGCAACACCTTTACAGGTGCTAGACAAATCGATTAAGATGAAATAGCCATATAATTGTAAACATTTTACATACGGAATTACTCTAATCGGAATCTGCATCGAATCAAATTTTAACTCTACTATCTAGCAGATTTGGCTTGAGTAAACTCTTTTATCTCTTTGGTAGGTAGGTGGGTATAAGTATACAGCTATAGTTCTTTGTAGTGTGGTGTGTGTACTAATTAATATGCACCTACTCACACACACTCATCTTTCCTCATACTATATAAGCGCATATACAGCGCACGTATAAACGAGTTATTGATCGCAGTCAGTCTATCATTTCACTGATATCTCCTGGTCGCCTCCTTGCATGGCGACCCTGCCAGGATGAAACCCTGCCGTATCTCATGAAAACCGCTTTGCTATGAATGAGGCGTGCATAAATTGTGCACATTGTTTTAGTGTGCGAGCACCCTCTAGTATTACGCACACTAAAAATTCTTAAATTGAAGAGAGAATCTACTGAAACTACTACCATTTCAAAAAATTGGGAGGCCCCTCCAAGAATATATATTCCTCCTTTCTTGGAGGGGCCTCCCAATTTTTTGAAATGGTAGTAGTTTCAGTAGATTCTCTCTTTTTAACATATAAAATTAAATTAAAACCAAACCAAAATTAAACTAATTAAATTTGATAAATTTTAATTTCTGAACGTTCTAAAAAATTCATCGCTTGAGGGTAGGCTCACAAGTAGCTTCAGTCCCCCGTGACCACGGCAGCTGCAAAGGTGCCGAAACGTCGGGAAAATCAAAAATCAAACCAAATACCAACTAATTACCAAAGTACTTTCAATAAAACCGCGCTAGTATCCGTTAAAAGTGTTTTATTTCATATTAATAATTTATTAAATAAAAACCTCTGAGGGCGCCACTTTCGGTCATACAACCGCATTAAAAAACTTTTTTATAAAAAACACGTTTTTATAACTGACTAAAAAGCTTATAGAGAATTTGGATCAAAGAAGCATTACTATTCATATTTTTCCTAAGTATAAAATTGTGATAAATCGGGAGTACATGTGAAACTCAATATGATATAAGTAAGACGTTTTGTAAGATTGGTAAGTAATATTGTTGAGACGTTCAGATCAAAAGCACCATAAAATATATTACATCCTTTGTAAGGGTTTGTTTACATGAAAGCTTAAAACTTGAGCGATAAGTATAATAAAAAATACTTTAAAATACTTTATACTTTAAAATACTCCAGTGTAGTACGTAGAGACTTCAACTTGAAGCATCTGTACTGCTTTTTGGAAAAAAAGCCTATCTCATAAAAATGCAGGTTTGATTGATTCCAATTCAAATCAATAGTTCGATAAATAATTAACATAATTCGGAAGGGTTGATTTACATGCGTAGCTAAAAGTTTTAATTTATTTTTTTCAAAAAGCTTTTACTTAAAATATTATTTAGTTCATTTTAATTTCCTGTAAAGTTTAACCTAACTAGTTTAAACCGAAAGTAAGTTTGTTTGTTTCTTTGTTACGTTTTCACGCCTTAACAGCCCACGCAGACGAAGTCGTGGACTAGTATTAACACGATTTTATTTTACTAATTTGTCAAAAACTCTGAAATCGCGAAAATAATAAAAATTCAAATTTGACAAAAACATTGAAATCGCGAAAAAAAATCAGCTGTTTGTGTTTCATATAAAAATTTATAACGAAAATATCGAAACGTATACAGATGTTTTTTTCGCGATTTCAGAGTTGGTAGCGTAGTAAAACTTGTTCAGTTTGATGGTCCCTATCTACCATTAGGGGTTTTTGTAACATGTTGTAGGTATACCTTTTAAAGTTTTTTTGTTTATGTTTTTATTCCAAGACCAAAATTCATTTTACAGAAAAGCTTTATAATGGAATAGTAGATTGTACCATAAGGGGGCAAAATAATATTTTTACGGCGAGGGCGCTTATTTGAATCCAGAGCGAAGTGAGGGATTCTAGAGTAGAATCACGAGCGTAGCGAGGGATTCTTTAGTAGAATCCTGAACGTAACGAGGGATTCAAAGTACGTCGCCCGAGCCAAAAATATATTTTGCGGCCGAGTGATACACTCTACTTTTCATCCCCGTCTATGAGAAAAAGAAATAAGAGGCGCTTCTAGATACAACTAATGAATGTATTTATAAAAAAAATATTAAGTACCAATATAATGTTATAATGCTAAAAAAATATACCTAAAGTAACAGCTTAAAAATTAATATTAGTAGGTATTTGAAACATTTGTGCAATTTTGAAATGTTATAGTCATAGTTTTATTAGGGACAGAGATTGTAGTCTTGTTTATAGTTTGCGTGTTTGAAATTGTCTCAGAATCTGGCTTAGGAGAAATATATTATGTTCATTTCGAGAGGGTGTTGTCGGGTGCCTTATTCAAAAAAGTTTCCACATGTTGGCCGGAAAACACTTTGGACTTCTTTGTTTAGTGCCCTTCAGACAGTCTCTTCAGATAGGCTATCTATCAACTTTGTGTATGTCTTAATTTTAATATCGTTATTGATACTGACTGTCGATTTTAGCATTGAGTACGTAGGCTCCAAAGAGTAGAAGGTTGCTTAGATTTCGCTATTTCTTGAAAATAGGCCAAAAATACAGTTTCCGAAAAAGATTTCGCGCCTTTTGCAGTTTTCCAGGCTTTCAAATATTTTTCCCGGGATTTAGTGGGTAACAGATTTTGTATCACATTCGCTGCATCTGTTTTAATATTTTCTGGTGTTAAAATAATACTGTCGCTGCTTGTGGAACTCATTTTTCGCAATTTAATTATTGCACTGCAAATATCACAAAACACTGTTTTCTCCAATATAAAGTTCAATACAAGGGCAATACGTAGTTCGCGCGTTTTTCTTTTTTTCTTTTTTCTTTTGCGGCGCTGCACGCGCCAGGTCACCTAATAATCGGCCAGTGATTTTTTCATACAATATTTTCGTGCGATCTCTTTGGTCACGGGGCACTAAGGAACGATGTACATGTTCGAAATTCAAATCTCATTACTGCCCCGTGTAAAAGTCTCTTGCGAGAAAAGACTTACTTTGCTCGCACTTATAGGCGAATCAATCAGCGTTTTTCGAATAGATGGGATGAAAAGTATATTTTCTCACTTATGCTCTGAAATCTTATCATTCCATTTGAAAAAGGAATGCGGGGCGTTCCACATTTCCGAGGGGGTCTGGTTCATCACATTCTAAATTTAAAATTCAGGCCAGGAATGAATTTCAATACTTACTTCCCGCACCAGCACCGGGTGCGGGAAGTAGGTACTCGTACAGTGCGAAGATGATCTGGGTGGTCTGCGGCAACTTCTTTTTTTTGTTTTAGCTGTTCACAAAAGCAAAGGCACATTTGCACCATTCAGCCATAACTTTAGTTCCTTTTTTCTGGCACGCAAGCCAACGACAAGACAGTTAATATTATAAAGGTAAAATTATTTAATAGGTACTATAATAACGATACAATAAAAAAAATGGTGCGCACAGAGTATATTACTATAAGAATAAATAAATATTACATTGTATTGTACCAGATTTATCAGAGACAAATCCTCTAAGTAATCTTGAATTATGTACAGCGCCATCTACCGCCGAGAAGCGAAATGAGATGGGTTTTTTCTTCTCGGCGGTAGATGGCGCTGCACGTAATTCAAGATTACTCAGAGGATTTGTCTATGATAAATCTCATTTTGCTTTTCGGCGCTTCAGCGATTAAACTGCTGGAATGCACCCAAAAAAAACTGGCGGGAATTAAATTTAATTAAGTTTCAATTGAAAAGTTTTTTATTTCCTCGCATTTCTTGAGAAAAGCACTATACAAGCCTTGTTCTGGAAGCAACTTGCATTGCGGCTCGGGCTTCAAACCATCCTCGACAATGCAATCGCTAGCTTCCCGTTCACGGCTTTTTTGCTTCCCACATGTAGCTACACACATTTTCGTTGACTCCCTTCGCTCCAGGATTACGGTCTCGGGAACACTTGATTAGTGCCTGCCGTATCTTCATCGCACGAGATGACTTTCCTTAATCTCCAACTTTTCGTTATTAGCTGTGCATATCGAGGCATGGAAATTAAAAATGTATTTTTCAGAATTCATTATTAGAAAGTGTTGGTGTATCAATAGCAAACATCAGCTATTTTGAATGTCTCCACTTCTGGGGCACAGGCCTTCTTTATGAGTGGATAAGAAGAATGGGCCCAACACGCGGGCCCAATGCGGATTGGTGGGTGTTAACGACTGCAACAAATGCAGCCGGGACAATCGCAAGACCAGACGCTAAACCATTGTGCTACCGAGCTCCTCAATAGCAGACATATATTCTGCTATTGTTAACGTCATTAACGTGATGAACACAACCGAAAATTCTGAAACTTTTTCTATTAATAAGGGAGCTTATTCATACCTATAAAAAAATCAGACATTCCCCATTAATGGGGTATTTTTACGTCCCACAATCTTCATAATCAATAACAAATATCGTCAAAAGTAAACTACTAACTTAAAAGAAATATTTTCCTATTTTGTCAGGTTCAAAAATATCTTTATGAAAATGATAGTCAATTTACACGTATGCGATGAAAAGGATAAAAATAGACGCCATCTTGCTACGAGGATAATCATTAAAATGACATGACATTCTAATCAGTATGCAAATAACAATATATCACTGGGGAAAATGACTTTAATAAAATCTCTGGACCGAGGACCAAGTTAAGAGAATCTTTACACTACAAGGTTATTAGCTTTGACTGTTTTTATCTCCGAAAGGGTAAAAACGGGACCCTATTACTAAGACTATGTATATGAACCGTGGCAGGGTCGCCATATCGAGAACAAACAGTGAGGCAACCATTATAATGTTGAGATTTGAAATTAAACTCTAATTCCTTGATTCAAAGTTTCTAATTTAACAACACGACAGCGAAAAGCTTCGCGACATGGCGATAGCACAAGTAGATTATATCACAGTATTTATATATACTGTGATTATATAAGTTTTGAAAAAACATATACAGTGTGTTTTTTTGAACAGTGATCAAACTTTGTGGTGTGGCTTAGACCATCAAACTGAACAACTTTGTCTATGGGACCAACTTAATCAGAGCAAAAAAATAATCAGCTGTTCCATACATTTTGGTCGAGATATTGATGTTTTCTATGGAAAAGCTGAAATTATTTTTGATTTTATTAAGTTGGTCCCATAGACAAAGTTTTTCAGTTTGATGGTCTAAGCCATACCACAAAATTTGATCACTGTTAAAAAAAACACTGTATATACTGTGATAATATATTATATACTGTGACGATAGTCTGGTCGCAGCATTTAAGTAGGTATCTACTAATCGATAAAATGTTAATGTAAGTAATATCATATTTTTTTTTCGTTTATGTCCCCTCGTGGAAAACGAGAAAGTCACGTACATCGCCTTTTCACGGTACGAGAGACTGACAGAGCCTATTGCGAACTTCGATGGAATGCGCATCCCTTTTTAACTCCGTATTATTTGTAACACCGAGTAGTATTCATGCGAAAACAATCACTTCACTGACACAGCCTGGAAATTCTCAGTACAATCGCTGTAGTTTCCTTTTGTGAGTATCGGTCTACACAAACAGTGGCATTCTTTAACCAGCGCATCGGAACGCATTTTAACTCAGCCAAAGGAAAATAAAGCGTATTCCATGTTTCATTCCATGTTTGCATGAAAATTGGCATACCGCGGCAGCCGATCGGCGCCACCCTCAATATGGAATTTAACTACACTGTATGGACTTTATTTTCCTCCGACAGAAAAAACGCGGGCGGGTTGGTTTGAATCGTACCTAACAGTAGTAATGGTTTATCATTGACGACCTCCGTGGTCGAGTGGTTTGCACACCGGTTTTCAAGGCGTCACCATCTCTTGAGGTCCCGGGTTCGATCCCCGGCTGGGTCAATGTAGAAAATTAACTTTTCAATATTGTCTCAGGTCTGGGTGTTTGTGATACCACCGTTGTCTCTGATTTCCATAACACAAGTGCTTTAGCTACTTACTTTGGAATCGGAGCAATGTATGTGATGTTGTCAAATATTTATTTATTTATTTATTTATCATTTTCATTATAAATTGTAGTATCTTAGTTCGTTGATAAATTGGCTGATATTTCATTTGAATTTTATTACAAGGCAGCTAGGGTTATTGATAATAATATAATACACGCCTACCTGTAGTATGTGTTTGAATCTTAAAATGCAGGATTAGATTAGATTATCAGATTTGCAAAAGCCAAAGTTTCTTGTTCTAAAAAAAACGCGATAAAAGTAATTTTCTAGAATAAACTTACTTTACGAACTAGTTAAAATTGTTTCTATTCTATTACGTTATATAAAATTTATAGCACTTATTAAGCTGCAGTCTAATTTACTCTGTAGCTCAAGAGTGCACCCAAGTGACCCGTGCCGCTTCATAGTGACTTTTAAACGAACTTAAATGGAATCTTAACTTAACTTTCATAATAATAATGTAATAATTTAACTTTTCATTTCTGCAAAGCATGGGGGAAATTAAGAAATCAGTTACAAAAGAAGTTGGACGTTCTCGGGAAAGGGATTAAGTTTCAAGTTAACGTCTCTGTGGCATTTACATTTCACATGTAACTTTTGCTGTAGGTATCTAGTAATGTGTATCTGATAAATAACCTTGAGATCAGCACAGTATTATAAATAAAGTATTAAGACTGTGAGATCAGGGACCCAATCGCGCGATATTCTGAAGGATACAACCAAAACCGTTACGCTTACGCTGTCATTTAGGTTATAGTTAACGTAAAAATATTTGGTTTAGCTTTAGAATTCTCATGCGTCAATCCGAGCGGGTCCATCCGTGATGGAGTGAAATCGGACGTAACTCTACTCACTTTGGGTTCAAATCTGTGCGCGTTCCAACGCGGCGGTTGCGTTGAGAACTAGCACCGAATTCTCAATTTTAACATGTCTTTATTACTTTTCTTCGCTTTCAAGTAAGTTAAAAAAAATCTATTCAATTAAGATTGAAGGAATGAATGAATGAATATTTTTTTATTGAAGGTTAAGTTTTATTACATCGCCGATTTTTATGGTTGGTTATAACATAGACGAATGTTCTGTTTCCGAGAAATTTCGCAAATAAGACCAGAAACAGGGTCTACGGAATATTTTTTTACATCAAAGGTGGTAACATTTTTATAAATGCTTTCAATTAAATCTATTGTGTATTATTTCAAGTACATTATATATTTTTTCTATGATAGCTTCACGTGCGTAATCTTTCAATAATTTGAATTGAATATTGGGATTTGACGCACCTTATGGCCTTAAATTGTTGGTTTGATTGGTATCATAGGCTCCCTAGGCGTAGCTTTTAACAACGAAACTGAGTCGGTTTAGTTTTGGTTTGATGCTTACCGCTGACGGGCGCTATTTTGTAGCTGCGATAAGCGCGGCGTTAATCGCGGCGATATCGCTGCGATAAACGCGGCGATAATCGCGGCGACAATCACGGCGCTTTTTAGTCGCTGACGTAGGTTAACCCTAAAAGGCACCCGGTAATAATATTATAGAACAATCACTTTTATTATTGCTAAGCTCTATAAAATAAAGTTTATGATTTATTTTTGTCAGTAATTATATACTTTTCACAAATGAAGCAAACAATGTATACGATTCAAATGTCTTCAGTACCCTTAGCACGAACAGCTATCGAAAAAAAAACGCACGTAAAATTACTCGATAGACAATTCTCTATGGAAAATTTCATTTCGCTTATCGGCGATAGATGGCGTTGTACAAATTTCCAATACAAAATTTATCTATCGAATGATTATTTTTTTGATAGCTGTTCGTGCTAAGGGTACAGATCCTTTTATCGTCAAAATAGTGTGAAGAACAAAAATTCTGCATTTACTTTATATGCGCAAATTCAAGAATTATATAAATTGGTAAGCATATTATGTAATAATAATTCTCTTACTTTTTATTGCAAACTCTACCATTACAAAAATAATTATGTCAGCCAGCGAAAAAAATTGTGGTGTCTTTTAGGGTTAAAGCCGCTTGTCACTCTTGTCAGTGTCATTTCGTGGGCGATTAGTCGCCGAGCTATGTGTGAGCTACTTTTTGTAGCTCGTGGGCGTTTACGTATTTGAACTCCATATGTTCTATTCTGGGCTACAAAAAATCGCTCGGCGATTAAGCGCCCGTGAGCGGTGGCGCTTATTGTTGAAAATTAGCGCGATATGGTGCCACAGATCAGAAACAAAATGCTGGCAAACATTTACCGATAACTCGGACAGCTGACACTTAAAATTAATATTTTCAGGATATACATATTATATAGTTATTTGTTACGAGTATTGGCTCTTTAAAGAGATTACTTATTTATAATGACATGAAATGAAATAATTATTAATAATTTATAAATAAATTGACACTATACCAAATTACATTAAATAACCTTTAACATACCTAAAATGTATAAACTTTTGTATTAAACTTCAAAAATATAATGTTTTATGTGTAATTAGTGGTAAACGATGTTGGTTTCACAATTACTACATATTTTTTATGTGTAACTGTATAGTTACACACATTGTGAAACTGTTTGAAAATTACTTTCTTGTTAATAAAATTTAATAGTTCATATAAGATAATAGTGATTTTACCGCAGAATTAAATCCAAGCTATCTCTTAAAAGGATAACATTAGTTATTTATTCAGTCTAATTCAATAACAAATTATTCTCATGACATGTCAAAAGTTTGGGTGATCGAATTTAAAACTCATTAGTTCGTATATATGATTTCAGTAGTGTTTAGTTAAGATACTAGAATTTTAAAGAGGTACGATGTTATTTGAAAGGCAAATAATGTTCTCTTAATCCAAATTATACTCGTGGATTTATTATAATATTGTTATGAAATGTCTGTGCGATCACTGTACCACACCACACCGCAACGAAACATTGAATGTAAAAAAAAACAAATAGCTGTTAGTTACTTACTAGAAAAACTAATGGTTTATGTTTAAATGATCACCATAATATTATCCTAACCACCAGAATTAGTAAATGATCACCAAATCACAGGGCGGTTTAGGATTTGATGATCATTTACTAATTTTGGAGAACAACATTTTTTTTTGGTATGTTAAAGTATTAATTCCCAAAAATAATTCATAGTGCTAAGTATTAGTGATTTTCTTTAGTTATTGTAGTAAATTAAAACTAGTTGTCAGTGGGATTTGTTTTCAAGGAACATAGTTTAAAATATTCGATCTATGGAGTCCGAACATTATCAGAAACTATGCGAAAACTGTGAAGTTTCCTGAAGCACCAGTGAATGAGCGTACAAATTGTTTAGATTCCATATCAGTTAATAGTTAAATAATACTAGTTTGTATTCTGTGCTTCAGTTTTAGTGAGCGATTTTAGAGGACATATCTAGATAAAGATATAGAACCAGACCTTTGCGTACTCTATTTGAGTCATTAACTTAATATTCGAGTGGAATATTAAGTTGATGGTTTGAGCATGCTCGCAGCGCATGCCTCAAAAAGTCTAGTTCCACCGATGTCAACAAAATCCAATGTCAAAAGTGATTGCGTTGCTCTAAGACTATGAACAACGCTTCTTTGCGAACATGCATAAGTCACCGATTTTGATAAATTTGAGCTTGATCGCACAAAAAAACTTGATGCATGTTCCCTAAGCCGTTGTTATTAAATATTTTATATAGACGCGCTTTTAAATTTTCCGAACACTCTTAAAATAAAAACATACAAAGATTACATTACCCTGTCATCCTTATGTTGAATGATTGCTGATAGCACTTACCTGAAAAGGAAAAACAAACATGTTAGTACAACTGTCATAATATTTCTATGTTATGTTCTGCCCTTGGGAGAATGCAAAAAGTTGAAGTTGTATAAGCTAGATAAGCCCGCTCAGCCCCGCCATTTACCATTTTCGTTACACAAACGCCTCTGTGGTCTAGTGGTTTGCCCACCCGAGACGCAGAGGTCCCAGTTCGATTCCCAGTAGGGGGGTACATTTGTACTTAGTTTGGTTGGTGGCTAGAGATCGTTTCACGTCTATCTGGCTAGCTATATCTACCACCATCTTAGCTGAATCAGACGCCATTACAGCAATTTGACATTGTTGTGTTGCGGCAGTTAGTGGTACCTACTTATTATAGACAACCAGTTTATTGGTATGGGATTCAAGGTGTAATGCGCTTCCACCTTCAACCTTATCGTCACTTAACGTCAGGTGAGACGAAGCCAAGCAGTGTCCCATTGTGGATAATAAAAAAAACATCCATTATAGCACAGTCTTAAAGTGCTTTATAATACTGTGATTATAGGTACATGAGCCGATCGTCGCCAAACGGTATTCTCGCTCTAGCAAACGATGTTTCTGAATGGTAGAAAGAGATAGAGTATGCAATGTAATGCGGTCCAATTAGTTAAAATATGATTATAAAGTTTTTGGTTAAAACCAAAACGGAAATTTGTGACAAAATAATAAATGATGTTATGCAGTCGAGCGGGTAAAAATAAATCAAAACAACAAGAAATTCAGTTTAAACAATGTTTAAAAATAGTTACAAGCTTCAAGAAATCCTCAACGTCTTGAATCTTACTCAAACCTTTCTTGAGGATTACTAATTAATGAATATTGTTGTAAAATCCGTTTAGCATTTTGCTTCAAATGAGTAATAAATTATGCGTGGTGTTTCGGACCCTTCCTGCGGGTCAAGATAAGGTGTTAGCGGTAGAATTATTTAATATGATGCTTAGGCCGACAAGGAACTGCTTTCTCTCGGTACATAGACGAAGAAGCACTTAAAACACTTGTAGGTTAATTTTTTATAATGTTTTTCAGTCCAATCCATCCAGTGGTTAATTATATTTTATTAGACAAAGCTTATTCTGCTATTTTTACATAGTGAAAAATAGCAGAATTTTGTAAAATTTAACAAAAGCCCATAAAAAGCTTTTTCGAACTAGCACTGATTTGTATGCAGCGCCTCATTGAAAATATCTTAATCTAATAAATTTTATTACGGTTGAGTAAGTCCCGAGGGCCGAAAATGCTCTTAAGAAGTGAAAAACCGTTTCAGTATATATACAAGTATTCATTGAAATGGAATTTTTAACTAAAATTTCTGAATTTCTAAATATTATTTTATAACTGGTATTAAAAAAGATGGAAGCGGTAATATTTTTCATTAATCAAGTTTCTCAGAGGTTTATTTATGTTTCTAATTAATTTATAGACGCAAATCGCAGAGCTGGACTGTTTTCATTTTGAAAAGAGCTGCCGCCCATTTTCTGATCCAAGTTGCTGTAGAATTAGCCATTTTTAAGAAAAGTAGAAGCTATTGACCTCACTTTAAATGTGGAGGACATTTTTCAATGTTGACGACTCTGTATGAAATATACAGGGAGAAAAAAGTAGCCCTTGACAAGTTTCTTGCCGGTTCTTCTCGTTACAAGGTCTGCCGCTTAGGGTTTGCGAACCGATGGTGTATATAGCTTCTATGACATTCATAAGTGCTTGTAACAGCCTAGACTGAATAAATTAATTTTAATTTTGAATTATTTCTATTCTGCAGGACGACAAGAAAAAAAGCTTTACCCATTACAATAAAAAATGGCTTACTTAAATTAAATTAAAACCTGTATTCATTATGTGTACTCATGCAAAAAGACCTCAATTATTAAAATCTATCGAAACGTGATCAGAAGGGGCGCAAGCATGATTAGTCAATCATAATCGAATATTGACTCCCGATTAGGGAAGATTTCAGAAAAATACATTATTTTCCTCCCCAATATGCTATATATCACGAATAATGAACATACGAAGTCGCACTTTGATTTATAATATTTTTCTATAGCATTTCTTTTATTTGAACGGTAAAAATAACTTTACTATTGACACATGAAACAAATACAATGTTTCTTCTATTCATAGAAAAGAACATACACAGTAATGAAACCGTGCTAATAATTTGACGAAAAAAATAATGAAATATTATCCAATAAAAGTGTAGGTACACATCATTATTTTGACATTACTTTGAATTCTCTAAATGTTAATAATACTCTTGAACTATTTTTTTGCTACGAGTTTTAATTATTGTATGATAGGATTTCGCTGGCTTACAGCGAAAACGTTAAAAGTATTAGAAAATTTCGCCACTCCCACTAGCGACTCGGTAGCATAATTGGTAAGAGCATTGGGCCGGAATCCTAAGAGTGCGGGTTCGAGTCCCGTCTGAGCTGCTACGGGTGAGTCGATTTTTTCTAATATTTTTTCAGCTATATTAAGTAACTTAATTTTTTATGATACTCGTATTTCCCATTAATTGTTTCATACAAAGGAAGTGTACGACTAAATTGTTGATTGAAATAACGTCGACTAGGTACCTACTTAATTTTATTACATGTGGATCACTATTTTAGGTCATTATATTAAATACACAAATTAAACTAAAAATAATACAAATTGGGAACGAATTATCGTCTACGTGGTCTAGGTTTAACTAAAAATAATCAAATGCAGTTCAAATTTATTAATCATTTGGATTCTGAAACAATGTGAATTGATGCATGTATATGACAGATAGTTCGCTAAATATTGTTTTCATTATCACAAGGAAATAGCCGTGCAGCTATACTATTCTCTAAAGTTTGCTGTTCGTCGCTGCAGCCTGCAGCTGTGTTGTTTGGCAGGTGCCATATTATTCCCATTATTGGTTAAACTCTTTGGAATCTATGCCATTTCGCCTAGAGACTCAGTAATGAGTATATGACATCTGTCAGAAACTCGACGAAACGATCACTGACAATGAAGTTGCACGTTAGAGAATAAGTACTCATAATTTCCTTGAGAATAGCACAGAATATACTAACTCATGGCTGGTGTAGTATTTATAGATTTTAAAATTAATGAAATTCCAAGAGAGTAAGAATAAAATGAAAAGAGGAGGGAAACTTCAAAAAAACTTTATTCTGTTGTATGCACAAACTAAGAACAGTATAAAACAAAAGTACCAGGACTTCATAAAGATAAGCAGATTAACAATTTTCAATTAAGCTTTGAATGCGGCCAATCTTACCGCCCGGCGTTGTATTATGGATTGCCCATTCGCAACTTGTCTCCAAGTCTATTTTGAGGAGTTAATTTTGGTTTGATACGGTTCTTGCTTTTGACTCTGTCGTAGGCCTTTTCATTATTTTGAATACTAACAGTATTCTATGTCTAAATCTAGGCTATCAACTATAGCTGTGTGCCAAATTTCAACCAAATCTGTTCAGTAGTTTTTGCGTGATTGAGTAACAAACATCTATACCCACAAACTTTCACATTTATTAATATTATTATACCTAAGTAGGAAGTATGATAGTAGGATTTTTGGGATCTATCTTGAGGCTAACCTTTGATATACGTGAGTAAGAGAAAGAGAGATTAGCTTAAGGCGCTGACATACCATCTAAATACCAGGGGTCAAGGGTACATACAAGACTTCGGCTTACCTTTTAAATATCCCCCCACCGATCCACTATGAATGCAGATCATAACATTTTTGTAGAGCGGCTTATTTTCGCCATAATTTCCCCTCCTCGCCACTGTTAAATGCTAAACTGTAAAGTATTCACAGAATTGACGACCTGAGACAGATTGACGGTGCATTGGTCAACATGCCGCCTACCACGCAAGAGGTCCCGGGTTCGATTCCCGGCCGGGCAGAAATTGAAATGATGAATTTTAATTTCTGTGACGGGTCTGGGTGTTACTATGTATAATAAGTATATATTTAAAAAGTATATAAGTAGTATATCAGGTTGTCTAGCACCCATATTACAAGCTTTGCTTAGTTTGGGGCTAGATGGCGCTGTGTGTAATTGTCCAAGCATTTATTATTATTATTAATTATTTATGTTAACCCCTTGGAAAGCCATTATCCCTATACTTTATTTCCATTAAGAACATTAATATAAATTATCTAAATCTGCTATTAATTTGTTACCAAACCCTTTTAATAGGATAATTTACGGTTCTTATTGATATTAATGGTTGACCATAATAGGTAATTTATTTTGGATCTATTAAATAGACCCATCGTGGGTAATTTATTTATATTACGAATAGTAAAAGCGGTAATATAACTACATATAAATCATATTTAGGACTTCTTTTGCAGGTTCCGAATAGCGCCTTATCTGCTAGTTTAATTTAAAATCTGAACAGAATATTTTTTTAAAGAATTTATTACTTATAAACTTATCTGGAAACATCGAAACTTTTTTATCTCTTTTCTCAAAAGATCAAACATGCCTTTGGAAAAAAATATCAAAACTTTGCAATAAAAAAAAATACTTAATAATAGAAAAGAATAAAACGATTGCTCAGTAATCTTATTCAATACTTATATATTTTTTTAAAAGAGTGAAATGCAAAGATAGTCAAACACTTCGAGAAATAAAGTTTTTTTTTTCAAATTAAATATTATAAACCTTTCCAGGCGCATATTGACGTCAAAATTTAACAGGTTTTTTATGCACATTGGGATACTGTTTGGCCTTAACCTCACCTGATGATATGATCATAAATGAGAAACTGGCTATCTTACCTCTAACTGCCGGAACACAACATTTTTTAAATTGTTGTTATGGCGTCAGACAGTGAAGATGGTGGTAGCTAGCCAGGAGAACTTGGAATAACCACTACCACCAACCAAAAAGGTAAGTGTGAAAGCGAAAGTGAAATAAGCTTTATTCAAATAAACTTAATTGTTAAGTACTTTTGAATCGCCTATATTTTCCTACCACCTGTAAGTATACAGGGTTATTTGTAAAACAGCAACAACCTCGCAGGAGTAGATTACTAACATCATAAACAACAACGTTTGTTCTACGACATTTCCGAAAACAGACGAAAAAAGTTCGACCTTCCAAACCTATGTGGCACCGCCCTGACCGGACACAACCACCTGCTTCGTCCGGCCACTCCGACGACGCTGCTGTACGTGTCCCGCCTGCACTACAGTACGATACCTGATGATATTGTAGAGTACATCAGAGTGAAGACCAAATTCTGTCTGAGGGTCGAGCGGTTGGAGTCTCGCCACAATATGAACTTCAATTCATTTGTGGTGAGGGCACCGACCGAACACCTGTCGACCTTCATGAATTCATGAAAAGCCCCTGTTCATTCATTCATTCACTCAATGGCCGCCTGAGCAATCTTTTTTTCACGCGAATTCATCTGCAATATCAAAATATCATACTAATTTTACTTACAATTTGACTAAAATGATCAGTAGGTACTAATCAATAGAATGTTTCAAATGTAAACGTTTAAGCTTTCATTCGATAAAATACTAATTGGTTTGATATTTTCACTATTTCGACTGCTCTGTTTGATTTCGATTAGGGAAAATTGGAAAGTGGTGGTAATTATGAAAAGGGAATATTTACTGAGAGCACGGAATATCTATTGAATTCGTTTTATGCTGTCTTTTTAAGAGTCATTAAGACTATGCGCCTCAATTTCAGGGAACTAGAATCTATAGAAGTGTAATTGTAAACAAATATTGTTTAAAAAATTGCTTTAGGGCTAAAGAATTACAAATTACAACCTGCACAGGTTTTAATGACAGTCGTTATCGTTAAATAGTATGGGATTGAAATATTGTTACCGCTATTAAGTTATATCGTTTAGAAATGTCATTACATACAATTGATTGTACATAGTTTTACATGTATTTTTGTGAGGGGATAATTAAATATTATAATATGATGGGTGACCAAAAATTTATTATCTCGAGCTCCTCCGTGCTTCGGAAGGCACGTTGAGCCGTTGGTCCCGGTTGCATTTGCAATCGTTAACGCCCACCAATCCGCATTGGGCCCGCGTGGTGGGTTATGGCCCGTCCTCCTTGTCCGCCCATAAGGAAGGCCTGTGTCTCAGCAGTGGGGACATTGAAATGGCTGATGGACAATTAAATATTATTGAACTTACTATTCTTAAGGCTATAAAAAAACTTTATGAAAAATATTATTTTTCAAAAACCTTAAAAAAAGCTTTCAAGACGCTTTCAAAATATACAGCTTTAAAAAAAAAAGCAAGAAATAATATTAAAATCTGCATAATTACTATTTAAATACCTATCT
The DNA here is from genome assembly GCA_950108535.1 of Agriphila straminella. NCBI lineage: Eukaryota > Metazoa > Arthropoda > Insecta > Lepidoptera > Crambidae > Agriphila > Agriphila straminella. Next base: position 14,280,101 of record OX467322.1, on the reverse strand, counting down.
ACGCTGTACGCATATCTGATATTAAAAACATACATAAAGACGAACAGAGAACCTCCTCCTTTTTTGAGGTAGGTTAAAAAGAGGAAATAAAGACGATTATAATTTTTACCCTGAAGTACCTAAAAAAACATGAGCTATAGTGTTGTTTGATGTACTCTTTGTACAGTAAATCAAACAAAACTATGTAGTATTCGTTGGTTCATAATATACAGGATGTATTCAGGAAGATAAATGAAGGTTGTAAGCGTTTAGAGTGCTCAAGCATAAAAAAACGTGCGTAGGATTATACTCCGTTCTAATGATTGATGTGTGTGTGTACGTGAAACTGTATTTTTTCTGTAGTGTTCTTTGGTGAGGAAAACTTGCTAGGAATCTTTTAGACGATGACTATGAATATATACTCTTATACCTATATGTATATGCACTGTTTGAAAAAGGAAATATGTACGTACAAAATATTAAGTTCGGAGTAATGAGTGGTTTTCAAAAGACAGTTTAAGAAAAAGAAGTAGTACCTAAAAGACGGCTAGATGTCGTTTTTCAACTAAGTACGTAACTTTTTAAGAAAAGAGCAAAGTATGATAGGAGTCGATGCCAATTTTTGACGTTGTTATGGCAATCTACTCCTCTACAGGGAGTAATTTTTGCCAGTGTCAAATGTTGAATATATATAGTACTTATATAATAGCAGCTGAGTGCTAGGAAAATTAAAAAAACTACCTAGTTGAATAGCGCCATCTATCAACATAAAAATAAACTAAAATTATCAGCTGTCAGAAAACCGCTCATTAACTTCATTTTGGGGTAAATTTGTGTATTGTGATGTCGGGTGTTTGAAGTAGAATGCATGTTGTGGCGTCTGAAAACTATGATCCTAGCATTTATGTTTTGTGTTTGATGTTTTTACTTAAACTTGCCTATTATTGTAACTGTTACTGTTTGTGTTTAATTAAACCCTGCCTGCGTCTATAGGTATATTCCCGCAAGCCTTTGTTTATGAGCCGCAAGCAAAACCCAGTGATATTAAAGCCCGAGTGAATAGGCCTCTTCTGGGCAAGCTCGCTCCATATTTGGCCTCTTCTAAGCCTTATGGTTTTCGAATATGGCTAATAGTAAGCCCATTTAACGTAAAAAAAGTAAATAAATATTACGGAAAAGAAATCTAGACATAACCGGGAGGTCCATCAGATTCCTAGTGCAACAAAATAAATGGTGCAAGTATTTTCGAATGCGTTCCAACCCCTATTTTATATTTTTACACCACTGTCCAAAAAAAGAGAGAGACGTAGAGAGTGTAATAGGTGTTCAGGGTTCATGTATGTTTGTATCATAATTTCTATCGTTAGAATCTTTATATTATCCCGAGTTACACTGCTTTTTTTTTAATAAAAAACAATATATTATGTCGACTGCACGACGCCACTTTCGAATGTAAAAAAATCTTCAATTATTACAATATGGGTATGAAACGAAAGGTCTTGATGAGCCTAAACTATAATTTATCACTAAAATTTGTGAAATAAAAATAAATACTTACTTGAATTTAAAAAAAATTATTAAAACACGACTGTTAAAAACGAACATTGCAGTCGGGGGACCACGTTGATAAAAATTTTTGCACAAAAGAGTCCCCCGACTTATTTAATTTTTAATCATTCGTCTGAAATTGTGCGTCACAGTTTTAAAATACAATACAATTTATAACAATACCGAAGAAAAGAATGCTAATATATTTAATATAAGTGCTGAAAACAAAATTTCCCGTGAATCGAAAATGTGATATTAATTTTGTTTAGAAAAACAAAGTTATTTTTGATGACATTTTGAGAAGCGGCACACCACTTAATGTCACTTTGGTTGCGACAACTGTAATCCTATTGTTTCAGTTGACAAACGTATTTTTGCTACCTTTCTGATTTTCCACGAAAATGATTAATTAGACTTTTCTTTTACAAATTTTAGGAATTTTTCTTTGTTTCCGTAACTTGGCAAATGTTTCTTAAAAAGTCGTAAATGAATAGGTGTTTCTTTTACTTATATTTTGTAGGTGCTAAAATAGGAAACAATGGTTGAAACAATATAATTTTACTGTAATTATTAACAAAATAATTTGTTTTCTAATGAAAATGAAACCATCATCTTTTATATAACCATCCATCTTTATAAATATAGTCTAGATTTTTCAATTATTCTCACACGAATTGATTACCTATTTGACAATCTGTGGAAATAAGAAAAAAACGCAGACCATAATATATTGAATTTTCAGATTTTAGCATTCACAATGCTATTTTTATATATTAAGTTACTTATATAATTGAAAAATACTAGAAAAAATCGACTCACCCGTAGCAGCTCAGACGGGACTCGAACCCGCACCCTTAGTATTCCAGCCCAATGCACTAACCAATTATGCTACCGAGTCGCTAGTGGGAGTGGCGAAATATTCTAGTAATTTTTACGTTTTCGCTGTAAGCCAGCGTTATTTCATCAATGAAAAGAATTACCTTCAACGACTAAATAAAAATAGCATTGTGAATGCTAAAATCTGAAAATTCAATATTAATAATAATAAATAAATAAATAAATATTTGACAACATCACATACATTGCTCCGATTCCAAAGTAAGTAGCTAAAGCACTTGTGTTATGGAAATCAGAGACAACGGTGGTATCACAAACACCCAGACCTGAGTCAATATAGAAAAGTTCATTTTCTACATTGACCCAGCCGGGGATCGAACCCGGGACCTCAGAGATGGCGACACCTTGAAAACCGGCGTGCAAACCACTCGACCACGGAGGTCGTCAGATAGATGAAACAGCTATCATCTTAATCGATTGTCTGACATATGTAAAGATGTTGCCTTCGAATGTTGAAGGTAATTCTTCACATTGATGAAATAACGCTGGCTTACAGCGAAAACGTAAAAGTACTAGAAAATTTCGCTACTCCCACTAACGACTCGGTAGCATAATTGGTTAGTGCCTTAATCCTAAGGGTGCGGGTTCAAGTTCCGTCTGAGCTGCTACAGGTGTGTCGATTTTTTCTAGTATTTTTCAATTATATTAAGTAACTTAAGGCGAGGCCAGTTCACGATCTGATGAAAAGTCAGATTTTTGAACTTCCAATGTGAAGAACTGATGTAAAATTCTACTTCACAAAAAATACTGTAGACTGAAAAAGAAACAAAAAGCAAATTAACCGAACAGAATATTGAAAAATGGCATGGTAACTCTGTAAAATAATCCTGAGTAACACCATAAAAACTTATAAAACTAAATTTCAAATCGTCAGATTTCGTAATTTTCAACGACAGTGATATGATTTTTTATGCAAAAAGGATAGCTTTTTTATCGATCTAACACAATAACCGAGTACATTTTTAATAAATGATCCAGTACCTATTTCAGAAATCAATAATAATGTACTAAAATTCGTCAAAAGCTGACGAAACGTCAATTAAAGTTATGCAATATTCAACCTTATTCTAATGACATAGTGAAAGAGTATGCGAACAAAAATAGTCATAATATCAAGTTCAACAGGAAGCATAGTCGGTTGCGGAAATCACCGGCGCGCGCGGCGGACGCTACTTCCCTCCCCTAGAATGTACGTACAATGTCACTGCGACAGGAATCTAATCTGCTTCGAATCTGTGTTAGAGGTTGTACGGTTTACTCGTACATTGAAATACTTGCGTTTACTCATTTTATTGAGGTCGATGAATCATGCTTTACGTACTAGTATTTTATAATAATATAATTTTTATTTTGAGTGCAAACTTAGCTACCGTGAATGAATAACGTCGCGTGAGAACCACTTAACTTATCTAAACTGTGTACGTAAATAAATAGTGAATCTTTACTGTGACTTTCATCCTTTGGCACTCCACAACAACTTACTTAACTACTACCTACAACTAACTCAACTGTATAGCGATAGCGCTATACATTTTGGTCCTTCGAGAAACAACTACGAGAAGGGAATAGTGCTCCAGCGCGGTACTACGCCACTGGACATTGAGGTCCTTTTCGACATCCTTACTGAGTGCATCGGTGACTAGGACTACGATAGCGAATCGGTTACTTGGCCTCCCACCAGCGGGTCTCACCAAGTTAATTGAGAAGGTCGTGTATTTCGTAGTAAGGGTCGCTGACTGCACTGAGTATCCAACCAGCACCTACACAGGATTCTACCAAGCTCACTGTGAACTGCAACGAGCGGCAAAGAATTTCGGAAGAAGGAAACTTGAAGAACTGTCACTTTCATCTACATACAAGGTTCGAGTAACTTACTTACTACTTACTAACTTTTCAACTAAACTTAACTGAACAAAATGGAAGGGCTAACTATACAAGTAGCTACATTCGAAAGTATTAAGACACTGTGCTCTAACTACAAGAAAGACAGCGCTAGTAGAAAAACCGAGAGCTACTTAGAGCAACGTTTGTCTGCCCTTGAAAAACTATGGGAAGAATTCGACGAACGTCATCAAAAGAAGCTGGAGTTCATTAAAGATAAATCAGCTGTGAGCTATTTTGTGAACGATATTTATGGTAAAACTAAGCAGATGTACGAAACTACCAAACAACATATGGAGGCTTCATTAACATCTCAACGAAAACAACAAGATTTAGAAGAAAACTTAACTCAAATGCTTCAAGATAAAACTGATGAAAAGACTAAAGAACTCATGATTCAGCAAGAAGTGAGATTTAAGTCCTTGAACAGAACGATGCTTAAGATAAATTTGGAATTCGTTACCGAAAAATGGGAATTAGAAGACTATCTTTCTATTTTGAAATCCAAATGGGACTGTATTGAAAAATTTCACTGGGAAATAGAAGGCGCTTTGAAAGATCATAACTTGAAAGAAGAATACAACCAGAGGTTTGAAGAAATTGAACTGAAGTACGATAGTTTAAGAAGAGGCTTACACAGCAAAATCTGGTCGAATGTTCATTACCAACGAGCGACGCCACAAATAGAAATTCCAGAATTTTCTGGAAATTATATTCAGTGGATATCTTTTAAAGACATTTTTCTTGAAACTATACACAGCAATCCTACCATACCGAAGTCACAAAAAATGCAACATCTCAAGACAAAACTCAAAGGTGAAGCCGAGCGCCTTGTCCAGCATCTGACGATAAGTTCCGATAACTACGATTCGTGTTGGGAAATACTAACCCATCGGTATGATAATCGTCGACTTCAGTTTACGTCATTCATGAACACTATGCAGCAGCTGCCTGTGATTCAACATCCTAACGCATACAATCTCAAGAAGATGCATGACGTCATCACAGAAAGCCTGAACGGTCTCACCAACATGGGTGCCGAAGTGTCGAGCTGGGGGCCGATAATCGTACACTATATGTCACAAAAATTGGATTCCGTGACATTTAACGAATACATAAAAGATATGCAAAACAACAGAGAACTGCCTAACTTGCAAGAATTTTTATCCTTTTTGGAAAGCAAATTCATTGCTTATGAAACTATGAAGAATTGTCAAAGGGATACTTCGAACACCCCGAAGCAATTATTTAACAAAACTTTCACTAAACCAATGAACAAAACTTATTTTAATTATGGAAACAACAATTTTAAATCATTTACTAAACAACATAACTATGCGAAGAAACCAACTTTATATGAAGGCAATAAGGAACACACGAATACATTTCATACGTCATATGGACAATGCCCTCTATGTGACGGCAATCATGTGTTGATGCAATGCGAGAAGTTCATTAACCTAGACAACGCACATAGAAACAAAACGGTCGCAAAACTCAAACTTTGCAAAAACTGCCTGTACAGTCACGGCGACGCAAACTGCACGTCGATGAAAACATGCAAAGAATGCAACGCTAAGCATCATACTTTATTGCATATGACTAAAACGAATACAGAAACAACTGGAAAAAATGTATGCAGCAATTTTCAACCTAAACCTAGCACTTCATCTCAACAAGGCACTTATCATCTATCTACAAATGATACTGAAATACTCTTAACTACTGTCCAAGTGAAGATAAAATCTATAACTGGAACTTATGTAACAATGCGAGCTCTTCTCGACCAAGGGTCGCAAGTGAACTTAATCACAGAAAACGCAGCTCAGCAACTCCGTCTTCCCAGATCAAGACTACATGCTACGGTGTCTGGAGTTGGTTCAGTGGCTGGAAGCTGCAAAGGATTAGTAAATCTCAGCTGCAAATCTATACACTCCGATTACAACTTTGAAGCTCAAGCTCTCGTCCTTCAAAAGCTCACTAACAAGCTTCCGAACTGCACTTTCAAAAAGGATAACTGGGAACACTTAAAGAACTTGAAACTCGCTGATCCTGACTACAACGTTTCTGACTCTATCGACTTACTGCTTGGGGCGGAGGTATATTCAGACATTATCCTGGATGGAGTCCTGAAAGGCAATCAAACCACACCAACTGCGCAACACACACAGCTGGGTTGGATTTTGTGTGGAAAACTGAAGACGTTCCAATGCCACGTAACTTTTGTGGACACAACTGATTTATCCAGATACTGGGAGAGCGAAGACATAACTGTAAGCTCCGCAGACATCAATCAAGAAGATCAATGTGAGGTTTTTTACAAAGAAACTACTACAAGGGGTCCTGATGGAAAATATACCGTCAAAATGCCCATGATAAAAAATTACGAAGAAAATCTCGGAAAATCAAAACCAGCTGCTATTTCGCAATTTTTACAGTTAGAAAAACGTTTAAACAAAAATGAAAAGTTATCGTTTATGTACAAAGATTTCATGAACGAATATTTACAACTACAACATATGAAACTAACATCGCGTCAAATTACGTCACATAGCAACAACCGAGAATGACATCCGAGAGGGTATGTCTAATCAACAGCTCACTACCTTAGTACTCCTGGACTTCAGCAATGCTTTTAACACGGTTGATTTTGATATACTCCTTGCAATGCTGAAAGCTGTCCTGGTTTCGGATGCTGTGGTCGGGTGGTTTCGCAGCTACCTCGCCGAACGTCGACAATGTGTCCGTGTTGACGATAAATTGTCTGCTCCTTCTGACGTCATGGCAGGTGTACCTCAGGGTGGAGTCCTTTCCCCTCTTCTCTTCTCTATCTTTATTAACTTCCTAACACCTCTTCTTTCATGTCAGTATCATTTATATGCTGATGACTTGCAAATCTATTCACAAGCTCCTATTGACAATATTTCCCATCTGATTGCAAGTCTTAATGCTGACCTTGCCACAACCCTTGAATGGAGCCAATCCCATGGGCTCACTGTAAATCCCCATAAATCGCAGGCCATCATTATCGGTGGTTCTAAGCAGATTGCCAAATTAAAACACGTTAATGTCCCACCTCTCCTTTTCGATTCCGTTCCTTTACCCTACAGCGATGTAGTCAAAAACCTTGGCGTTCTTTTTGACAGCACCCTGTCATGGTCTCCCCACATTGCCGAAGTGAGCAGAAAAGTTTACGGTGCAGCTGGTTCCTTACGTAAATGGAGAAATTTGCTCCCTGTGAGGACCAAGGTCGAGCTTTCGCAATCACTCCTTTTGTCAATCCTCGACTACGCAGATGTCTCAGCCATTGACCTCAATGAGGATTTACTAAACAAACTGGAGCGTCTTCAGAATCTGTGTATTCGATTTATATACGGGTTGCGCAAGTTCGACCATGTGTCTGAGTACAGAAAAGAGTTAGGGTGGCTGCCCATCAGGCTGCGTCGTCAGGAGCACGCTCTTACTCTGCTGTACAAAATACTGTATGATCCAAGATCTCCCCCTTACCTTAAGGAGCGTTTCCAACCTCTCGGCGTCAGTCATGATCGGCCACTTAGGTCCAAATCTGACAACCGCCTGAACACCCCTCTCACCCAATCTGGCTACTACAAAGAGTCTTATACAGTCAAGACTACAATTCTCTGGAATAGCCTACCAAGTGAAGTCCGCCACTCGGAATCCCTTGCTGTTTTTAGGAAAAAATTGCACGCTAACCTTCAGACCAAATCCTAGTTTGCAACAACTATTATATATGTGTATGTTTATGTAGTGTATTTATATTGTATATTTTTATTTATGTAATTTATATATTGTTTCGTAAGTGTAAAATGTAATATTCTGTGTATTGTAAGTTTGTTGCTGGCACACTGCCTGACTTTAATTAATAAGTTATCCTTTGTAACAAAGGTTTGCCTGGAAGAGATCGTTTCCAGCGATAAGGCCGCCTTTGCCCACTATAGTTTTAATGTCTTTTGTAATTATTCCTGTAATTTGTGAGCAATAAAGAGTTTTATCTATCTATCTATCTATCTTCCTTCCTCACCATGGAGTATTAAGGGAAAGCTCTTCGACAACCAAACTGAGAGTTGTTTTTAATGCTTCGCAAGCAAATTTGAACGGAAAGAGCTTGAATAGTTTAATGGAAAAAGGGCCTAACTTACAAAAGGATATTCAAGATCTTATCCTTAAATGGAGAACCTATAAGTACGTTTTCACTGCTGACATCGAGAAGATGTACAGATGCATATGGATTGATGAAGAGCAACAACATCTTCAAAAAATAATATGGCGCAACTCCGCTGACGAGATGCTGCAAGAATACGCTTTATGTACTATTACATACGGTTCAAAATGCGCTCCGTGGCTAGCGATGCGAACACTGAAACAGCTCGCAATAGATGAGAAACACAAATATCCTGTCGCATCACAAATACTTCAAAATGAATGCTATGTCGATGACGTCATCAGTGGACACAATAATCTAGAGACTGCAAAAATATTACAAACTGAACTTTTACAACTACTACGTAACGGTGGCATGAACCTGCGCAAGTGGTCTAGTAACAACACAAAATTACTAGAATCGCTAAATGAAGATCAAATTGCCAAGTCTAACTTCAACTTCAAACAGGAAGATTCCACGAAAACTCTTGGACTTGGTTGGAATTCCCATTCAGACACTTTCACTTTTGACTGGAAACTTAAAGAAAATTCGAAGAAAAGTTTGACTAAGCGAACTCTACTTTCACAAATTTCTCAGCTATATGATCCAATGGGATGGCTGTCACCTATTACTATAACAGCGAAGCTTATCTTTCAACATGTATGGACTGAAAAATTAGAATGGGACGAACCGCTACCTGTTGACATTCAAAACAATTGGATGAAGCTGAAAGAGGAACTGCCAGAGATAAAAACTTTAAAACTTAACAGATGGATCGGATGTCAAGATAAAAACATTGAGCTATTTGGATTTTCCGATGCCAGTGAAAAGGCCTTCTCTTGCGTAATTTATACGCGGGCAATGAACGAACATGGACAACCAATTATTACCCTACTTACTGCGAAGACTAGGGTTGCCCCGCTCGCACAAAAATTGTCTCTCCCAAGACTCGAACTCTGCGGCGCGAAACTGCTGTCACAACTAATTGAAAAAACTACTCAAGCACTAAAGGGATTCAACATAACAACATGGGCTTGGTGTGACTCCAAGGTAGTGCTAGCATGGCTACAAGGACAAGCATCAAAGTATGAGAGATACGTCGAAAACAGAGTATTGAACATCAGAAAAGTGATACCAGCTTCACATTGGTCATACATCGAGTCAAAGAACAACCCTGCAGACTGCGCAACTAGAGGTCTGTACCCTAAGAAACTATTGAATACTTCATTGTGGTGGACAGGCCCTGAGATGTTGAATACTTTCACGGTCAAGAGCCATGTTGAAAACCCAATGAACTGTTTATTTACTACAAACTCCGAAGAAAAATAAGTAGCGACAACTCTGAAACAAACCGAAGAAAATATAATTTATAATTTATTATTCAAACACAGTTCATTAACTCGAGTGACGCGCGTTATCGCTTGGATTTTGCGATTCTGCAAACATGCACGGAGTGGCAACAAAACAATGAAGAAAAGTGACACCGCTACGCACACGCCACCTGATTACTTGACAACAAGGGAATTAAATGAATCGATGAGTATAATAACAAAGAATGTTCAAAGATATGAATTTGAAACAGAATACAATTTATTATCAAAAAATCAACCCTTATCTAACAAGAGCCCTATTTGCAAATTTAACCCTCACCTGGATAAAGATGGTATTTTACGTGTGGGTGGTCGATTAAACAAAACAAACTTACCTACAAACATGAAAAATCCTGCAATACTTTCAAAAAACGGAAGATTGACACTACTGATAATAAATCAAGCTCACTATACGACGCTTCACGGCGGGGCACGACTCACCCTCGCCTACATTCGTCAACAATTTTGGATACTGGGTGGCAACAGAGCTGTGAAAACTGAAATACGAAAATGCGTCCGCTGTCAACGATTTAAAACCACAGAAAATCACCAGATTATGGCTGATCTTCCAAAGCCACGCGTTACGCCGGCTCGACCCTTTGCATTTAGTGGGGTTGATTTTTCGGGGTTCGTGGACGTCAAATTAAATAAAGGCAGAGGAGTGAAAACATCTAAAGGCTACATCGCTATTTTTGTGTGCATGACGACGAAAGCAGTACACATTGAACTCGTGTCGGACTTGAGCACAGAAGCTTTCATCCTCGCCTTCCAAAGAATGTGTTCACGACGTGGAACCCCACAACATGTTTATTCCGATTGTGGTACCAACTTCATAGGAGCTTCAAGAATGCTTAACAACGAGTATGAACTTTTTAAAAAAGAACTTTCTACCGAATTTTTTGATGAAATTAGCAAGATGAAAGTGGAATGGCACTTCAACGCCCCTGCCTGGCTGCCTGGGTTTGTGGGAAGCAGCTGTGCGGTCAATGAAACATCACTTACGCCGAGTCCTTGGGGAGCAAAAGCTTACTTATGAGGAGTTTTCTACACTACTGTCAAAAATAGAAGCTTGCATGAACTCGAGGCCGCTGTGCACCCTCACTGAAGACCCTGACGAATTTCATCATTATTTAACTCCTGGTCATTTTCTTACCGGCAGCCCTATTATGACACTTCCAATATCTGACTACGAAGATGATCGATACTTTAACTTACGAAAAAGATGGCAACTAACTGAACACATGTACCAACGATTCTGGAAAATCTGGTCTAACGATTACCTGACGTCATTACAAGCTCGTAGTAAATGGAGAAAACCAACGCCAAACATAAAGAAGGATGATATTGTGTTAATAAGAGAAAACAATTTGCCCCCAGGAAAATGGGCCATGGGCCGGGTGATCGAAGTTCACCCCGGCAGCGATAATCATGTGCGAGTCACAACTATAAAAACCCAAGTTGGTATAATAAAACGACCCATTACGAAACTATCATTATTACCGATCGAAAGTGACAACAAGCAAACGAACGATTCAGCACATCAAGACGGAAACCAGGTCAACTGTACCTACACGACAACTAAAACAAGACAGTTTTCAACGGGGAAAAGCAAATACTTCACCACGATGTTTACGATGCTTTTAACTTTATTTGTGCTGATTACGGGATCAAACGGCTCCACCGTGGAAGACGCGAAGGGATACGTTCAAGTCGTCAACCTTGGAAGAGACCGTCCTATTTACTATGACACCATTGGGAAGGTACAAATAATTCATGATGAATGGAGGCTGCTGATGTATTATAATCTTACCACCTACTGGGATGGGGTTGAAAAGCTAGACAACTACCTGCAGGAACTTCAAACTTTATGTGAAAAAATCGACCCCAGATACTGCGCAACGACACTTCATCAGCTTTCACATGAACTGAAAATCTTACACTACTACAACAACGTTCTGGTGGCCCCTCACAAGCAACTCTCTGGTCGCAGCAAACGAGGATTGGTCGATGGTGTAGGTTATTTGGCGAACAACCTATTTGGAATACTCGATCAGCGATTTGCAGACCAATATGAAGCCGACATAGAAGCTGTACGAAGCAACGAAGCACACTTACTCAAACTTATAAAAAACCAAACATCCATCGTCGAACTGGAAAACGAAATTCTGAAAAGAAGTGAAGAAAACACCAATCGGCAATTTACAGTCATCAATCACTTTATGAACCAAACTGACATAAGATTAGCAAGCATCGAGTCTGAAGTTGAGATAACTATGGCCACGAGCTTTCTAAGCTCAGCTTCTCTCACAGCGTACCTACTACTTACAAGCTTGAAAAACACTCAAGAAACGCTCTATGACACCTTAGTGGACATCTACAAAGGACATATGAATGTTGAACTGCTCACTCCTGTCAACTTGATCGAACAACTAGACAAGATCTCTGGAAGATTACCGAAAACCCTAACTTTACCGGTACAAAACATGCAAAACGATATTCGAGACTTATACAAGTTACTATACGTCAAAGCTCGTATTACCGACAGCTATTTTTTGTTCGAAGTTCATATACCGTTGGCAAGTAACGAAGACTACAACATGTTCCGAGTCATACCACTACCCATGAAGAACTTGCAAACTTCAGATGAAACTTTAACTATTGTTTCGTCTAATTACATTGCCGTAAACTTGGAGAAAAATACCTACACTAACTTGAGTGAAAAGGAAATGAATCACTGCATTCAGCGCAGTACAGATAACTTTGTTTGTATTATAAACTTACCGATTTATAATTTACAAAACCCAAATGCGCCGTGCGAAGCTAAATTAATAGGTCATCAAACGACCTCGCCCTGTACTGGAAGAAAAATGAAATGTGAAGCAAACTGGATCGAGTTACACACAACGAACACATGGCTGGCTGTCTGCTGCGACTCATGCACATTTCGCACTGTCTGTGCCGGTGACGTCAGATCAATCGTCATCAACGCGTCATCGATTGTGTCGTTGCGGGAAGGATGCCTCATTCAAACAAAAGACATGACTATCTACTCGCACAACAACTACGACAGTCAAGCAAAAATAGACTACAGTTTCGAAATTCCAACATTAAACAAATCCATAAATGGCATCATCGGAGCACATCGAACATTTCAAATAGAAATAACAGAAGATCAAACAATCGATGACGTCAAAAACAACTTGGAAAACTTGAAGCATAGAGAAGAACTTCCAAATGTCATAACGAGTCACGACATTCACCAATTTGTCATTTGCTACTCGCTTTTGGCAATAGCAGCAGTTGCAATAATAATATGGGTTGTGAAGAAACGTGGATGCTGTAGTAAGAAATCGGCACTAAAAGATGACAAAGAATATCATTACGAAGATGTAGAACGGCAGCCCTCAAACATCGCATTAAGACAGTTCCAGCTTCGATCAGCGCCAGCGCCAAAGATGAGCAGCGAGCAACCGCAGCATCTGTCGGCGTCGGGAGCGCTCGGACGCGGCAACTACGCGCGCCCTAACTCACGTCGGGCATCGAACCCAGCTACCGATGTGGAATTTCATTTTTAAAAAATATTTTTAAGCTTTTTAATCTTTTACTTTTACATTTATATTTTTACTCTTACTTTTTACAATTTAATTTTTATACTTACTTACATTTTTTACTTACTGTGTTACAAGTGGCTCTCACTTCGACTTGTTTATTATTTCTTTCTTTTCGGGATAGGAGTATGTACGGTTTACTCGTACATTGAAATACTTGCGTTTACTCATTTTATTGAGGTCGATGAATCATGCTTTACGTACTAGTATTTTATAATAATATAATTTTTATTTTGAGTGCAAACTTAGCTACCGTGAATGAATAACGTCGCGTGAGAACCACTTAACTTATCTAAACTGTGTACGTAAATAAATAGTGAATCTTTACTGTGACTTTCATCCTTTGGCACTCCACAACAACTTACTTAACTACTACCTACAACTAACTCACCTGTATAGCGATAGCGCTATACAGAGGTAGTAAAATAAAAAAAATCTACTTCGAATTCTGCAGCTGTACTGCAACGACTGAAATGAAGTTAGCGTCACGGCAGACACGATAATTTTATCGACGGTGATCGTTTTAGCTACACGTTTTATTTTACCGTCATTGTTAAATGAATGTTACCGTCATTGTTAAATGAACTGCAAAAGGATTTACCTGATGAAATCCTGGATAACCCGGAACAATGTAAAAGACTATTGAAAACTTTTTACCTGTCAATGTGTTAGTGAGTGATGGCAGCAACACATAAACCTTTTACGGTTTCTCTTGATGCGATTGGAAAAAAATATTTGTTGTAATTTTCTTTTGTATTGAAAATAAACTAAAAAAAAGCTGCATTTCGTAAGCTAGATGCAGTGACCTAACGCTCCATACCGCACACATCGAGGACTGTGAACACTCGTAGAACCACGCTACTTTATAGGACATATACTCGAACAGTTTTCTGCTCAGACTGAACAGTGAACATGAACACGTTTTTGAGCTCCGTTAGACGCGTTTTTGAAACCGCGACCGAACCCAGCAAGTCGCGAAGCGATTTATTGCGACTATTTGATAAAACGAATGAAACGCAATCGGGGTAATCCCCCGGTTTAGCTGGCGTCACCCCCGCCCCCCTTCTTAATAATTAAATAATAATAATGCAGTTAATGCAGTTTTTCATCGAACCAACAAAGTAAACTTTTCAGTCAAGTCTTAAGCTAATTAACTTGGAATAATAACACCTAGAAGCCGTGTCCTCATATGCAAAGTGAGGCAACTAATACTAAGCCAGAATGGCTTAGTTTTCAGATTTATATCCTTCATTCGTTACCTAATCGTAATTAAAATCCAATAACATAGTAACTAATCTCATAAATGTAGGAAAATTGAAACTGTTTTGTACTTATTCAGTATGATAAGGTAATAATGGACAATAAAAATCTGAAAACGGAGCCATTTCGGCTGTTTCAGTTGCCTCACTTTTGACAGTGCGCTTTGTAGAGAACTATCGTGATAGGTGTTATTATTCTAAGCTAATTAATAAATAAATCTTCAAAGTGAAACCACTTAAGTCGTCTTTAATGTGACATTTTGATATTAATTTAATTAATAGGAAACGGATTTAATGCTGAGGTGGTTTAATTAAATTTGATCGTCAGAATTAACCCGTAATGAGAGTAAATAGTGGCTTCCTTAATTTTAATTATCCATAACCTTTGTAAGATTAAATTAAACAAGGTATTTAAACACCTCTGACATTTGCTGTTTTTAATGATGGGAAATTGACAATTATGGTTTGTGTTTAATATGCGTAACTATAATTCTCAGTTTTAATATTAAAATAATAATAATAAATGATAATAATAATAATAAATGCTTGGACTATTTCACACAGCACCATCTAGCCATAAACTAAGCAAAGCTTGTAATAATGGGAGCTAGACAACTGATATACTACTTATATACTTTTTTTATGTATGAAATAATCTAATAAACATACATTTGCACGCCATTAGATTTGGCAAAATATGTGGAACTATATATCTAGAATGCTAAGATCTCAATGTACCATGTTTTATGCAAATAAATTATCTTTATCTTATCTTATCTTTTAAATAGGTTTACTTTTCGTCTCAAGTTCATTAATGATTTTTTTTGAGTGAAAAGAAAATGTCATTTGAAAAGAAGTCAAATACCTACTAATTAATCTACCGATGTTTGTCGGTGCCATCCGGTGTTTCTTTTTTTATATTTTTTAAAGATTTTTTTATAATATAAATAAGTCTGCCACTCGTTTTTGGAAAGGACCTTTACAAGCATCGTATACAAGGAACCAAGAAGCAATAATATAATTTAACATGATAAACAAACAAAACACAATCTAGAATATCTACAATTTGTCATTACTAAAATTCTACTGAGAACAAGCAAGCCGTTATTATCAGAGAAGCTCAAGAAACCATAGTCACGAATCAGTAGATATTTTAACTAAATCCTATAATTAAGTCCCAAGTCCCACACAATAAATAAGTAATATAATTTACTAAATTAATTACTAATAACACGTTAACAAAGTTAACTTGTTATAGTATTTGGGTATTATTAGAGTATTACAGAACAAATACTCAAAATAAAAAAAAACTGTGAGAATAGAATAACACCTACTGTAGTAAAAACTCTGTAAAGGTAGTTGAGCAACAGAAAAACACCAAACTTGCAAAAAAGTAAAACAATAGGACCGAAAAGTTTCAAACGAAATATTTTTAACTCTTTGTGTCCGCTTAAGTAATTTTAGCTGGAAAACTATTTCATTCATTACTCTTTTATAACTTACAAAAGACCTGTAACATAAGTACCTACATAAAAGATTGTAAAAAAGTTAACTCACGCCACGATTGAGCAACGGAAAACAACAAACTCGCAAACATTTATAAAACAATGGAATCGAAAAGTTTTAAAAGTCACATTTTTAACTTGCCGGTAAACTTAATACATCATTGCTTTTTCATTTCTCATATTCGGAAAGTGATGTATATTTGAACTGAGCAGCGGGTCCAAAACTCTTTGTTCCACCATAGGGTGGAAAAGTAATTTAAAAATAGAACTGAATATGGCATAGAAAAAGTTTACAATAGTTAAAAACTAAAAAAAAGTTACAGCCTTGTAGGGCGCATTCACGAACAACAACAAAACATAGAATAAGCAGCCAGTGCAAAATTAAAAACATTGGGCGAAGCGGCCGGCGACGCGACGTGTTCCAAATTTAAAATTACGAGTAGAAAAACTATAAAATATTGGAGGGAGACTTACCTAACTCTGTGACTTTGAGCTGTGTGTGACGTATTAAAGTTTTGTGTTGATTTTGTATTTACTAAAAATGAGTTTAAAACTAAAACAAAAAGTTCAAATAAAATAAAAGAAACAATAAAACTACGCTGTAATTCGCCTACAGGAAACAACTACTTCAGGAGAGTCTCAGCCATTGACTTACCGTCTTATCAAAGACCAAAGAATATCTCCAACTTTTACAGGCATCCAACAAAGCCAAATCTGTCATCATAATAATTTATATAAAACTGTAAATATTCCAAGCAAGAATTAAACTTTAAATTTCACAAATTGTTCTAATTTTTCTAGGTTTTTAAAGGTAAGTTGGTATAGGTAATAATTATAAGGTCTACCAATGTAGTTACTAAGTAGGTACATGTTTTTATTAATAAACATTTTGGAATAACTAAAACTTTTTTTACTTTCCTGAAATTCGAAATGAAAAGTAGAGTGTTTAACACGGGTAAAAGTCATCAATTCCATTCTCGAACTATAGCCGCCCTCGCTATGCTCGGGCGTCTAAATATCTCGAATGGGAATTGCTTCCTTTTGACCCTCGTATAACAATCTACTATTTCATAACATTATATGAAAGGCGACTTGTAACTGAAATATAAGATTGTTAAAAAGTCCAGTCCCATGGATTGTTAAACGGATTCTCTATTCAAATATAATTGAATAATTTTTAAAGAAGCTTTAAAGCTCTCTCCGGATATTTTTCCGACAAATAACCTTTTAGCTTCGCAAATAAAGTGATCAATTTGCTTGCGAACTTAAGAGAGCTATCGGTAGCATCTTGTGAAATTCTCCTTCTACTTGAGTATTTTTATGTAAATAGCGATTGAAGGAAATAACGCTAATGTTACTTACTATCTTCACTGTATATTATCCATAATAAATCTAAGAAACTGTAATTTATTTTAGATTTACATTATTTCATTTTAGATATTAATTTTAAAAGCTTTTTGACTAAGAGAAAAGTTGGAGACGATTTTTTTTTTCAGGTTTAAATTTAGCATGTCAAAATAAGAGTTACATAATTTATTCTAGAATCTTGATTTTTGAGCCTTTTTTATATGGTGTAGTTAATTAGTTTTCAACACACTTGCTCGTAAAGTGAGCTTTATTACATCGCTTTTAGGGCCATAAACCGAGCTGTAACAAACGCGTGCAATAATATATAAAACACTAGTTCGTAATAGAATTAACCCTACAAAGTTAAATTAGTACCTTACTGCAAGTTCTATGCGAGTAAACAGAGCATTCCTAATTTAGCCGGGTAATACAGTTATTTTTTTTGACAACAAAGAGGTTTTATGCTGCTGAAAATTCATATACATTTTTGGAATAAATAAATGTGTAAGTCCTTAATTAAGTCAAATAAATATATAATTATCATCAAATTAATCATAATTCACAATATTTTGTTATAAAATATTAAAATATTTGCATTTTGTCACTTAAAATTATAATTTTGAAGTATTAGTAGTAGGCTGTATGCCCCTCACCCCTTTGATCGCAAAATATTCTTGCGTTGGGCGTGTGAAAAAAAAACATGCGCGCCTTTTCCCGTAATTTTCATATTTTGTTTTTGCCATATTTGCTGCTGTGTGATAAATTACTTTATTTTTTCCTCGCAAATGTGTTGAAAAACGTCGTATGAAACTCGTGAGCTCTTGCTTATTGCACACTCGGCTGAGTTGCGCCCTCGCCTGCGGCTCGGGCTGCAACCCACAGCCTTGTGTGCAATGAGCAACCTAAGCTAACTTGTCTCATAATGTACTATTGGTTTTTTCCGCATTACATAAAAAAATAACTACTAACTTAATATTATCGTTTTATATTTATGTACCTAATTGGATAAATTGCGAGTTATTTTTAATAAAGAATACGTCAATGAACGATAAAGATCAACAGGTGTTTATTTATAGTCATCGAAATCTTATATATTTATTTACTTATAACAAGTATATTTATAAACAGGCCGTTATTGATATTTTGGGTAAAGACATTGTATCAGGTGGTTGAAGTTACTACCTACACTACAAGTCATTTGCTACAGCCCGCGATTCAAGAAAACAAGGTCTGGCTTTCCGGGGTAGCACTTGCATACACTTGCTTACGTCATCTAGTTCTACTATCTATGTTCACTATTCGTTCAAAGTGTAGCTTTCTACCTTTCAATTAAATCGAATATTCTAAATTCAAATATTCCCGCCGCCTATGTGAGTGGTTGTTTGTCGCTGCAGTAAAGCAAGGCTCTCATAGGAGCATATCCACCGATCCCGATCGCTGATTGGCTGGAAAAAAGACTAGAAAATTCGCCGGCCTCCGCGACACATCGCGGCGTTGAAAATTATAAAAAACCCAAGTAAATTCGGAGTGTGTGATTCCAAAATAGTAAATACTGTTTATTGTGTGTACTAGCATCTATACAATCGTTTTCAAAACAATCGAGTGCGTGAAAGTGCCAGCTGGACTTCCTCTGTTCCGTGAACCACGCGGTGGGCCCACCATCACCATCCACCCTCGCAGAAATACAACTGCTGCTGAGCTGAAGGACACGCGCATAGACTCCAAGGTAGGTGGATATCTACTTACTTTGGTGTTAGCTACGAACCTATCACTTTTCTGAACGGCGGGAATATTCTATCAAAGTACGTGTCTTCCCGAACCAGATGACATCCAGGACCCATTTGCTATACTATTATCGTTCGGCTGGGTCGCGTTGTCACATCTTTTTGGTGCCGAAACCCGGGAATAAGGAATAACGCCTTCAACTTGCAAGTTGTATTTCTAAAATCACGAAATAACGCTGTATTTTTCGTATCAATTATCGCTAATTTCATTATTTCAACATTCACTATTCATAACATCAACAATTAACAGTGACTCTAAACGTAACGCATAAAATCATAATCATATTTTCGTAGTTATTCGTTATTTCATACGTGACTTTCATTTTTTTCCTTTTAAAGAAGGTAGGTTGAAAGTGTTTCGCCATTTTGCATTGCGTTCGTACCGTATATCGTATTTCGTACGTGAATCGTCTATTCAATCAGTCACTCACTCACTCATTAACATTCATTCGCCATTACACTCATTCGTTCGCGGTTGCCATTTATTCACTACTTCATTCGTTCAATCAACAAACCATTCGCTCGCACGGCAAAGTGAACATAACTGCAGTGCTGCAACTTAACTTGTTTACCTACGGAATTAATTCGTATGCGGTGATTATATTTTGCTACAGATCATTGTATGAACAATCTATCTATTCAATTTATCGATGTTTATATAATTTTCTATTCGGCTGTAGTGATTTATATTCAATCTATATCTAAACAACGTTCGTAGACGTAAGCAAGTTATGTGTTTTTCTATTCATTTTTTCGTAGCTGTACTGTGCGTCGGCTGACCTTAATTAGCTGCGGCCGGCAGTTTGTTTACATTTCGCGTGCAACTTTTATTTGTTCATATCGGCTATCCATAGTTGAACTACAACTATAGATAGATCAAACATTCTATTTAACTTATTCGTTTTTTCTAGTGTTGTTTTTTATTCGTTCTTACGAAGATGTCGTTTAATCCAAAACGTACGATTCGTAAACTTAGTTCGGCGAGTAGATCTAAATCAAAACAAACAAGTTATACAGCGCAGGATTTACCCGTTTTGCGTAGAAAACGTACCTTAGCATTAAATCGTTTGGTCAAAGCATTCGAAGTCGGAGAATTAGCGCGTTTCGATGACAGTCAAACAGATCTATTTTTTTCCTATTGTGATCAACTCGATAAATATGTATCGGATTTTGAGAGCGCGCATTTCGCAATTATCGATCTTTTAGAGTCGCCTGAGGATGGCCAGGGTGACCATGATGATGATGAAATTCGGACACGTTTTGATGATACCTATTTTCGAACTTTGTCTATTTACCGTAATTTAAATAAGTCAAATATTAATTTAGCTGAATCGAATCATCAATGTAACACTATATCCCAACCGCCTACATCGTCGTTATCTCATGTAAAATTGCCTCGAATTACATTGCCTTCATTTACGGGCAATATTAAACAATGGCCTGAATTTATCGATACCTATAATGCGCTCATCCATGACTGTCAAAATCTTAAGGATATTGAGAAATTTCACTATCTTATATCATCGTTGAGCGGCGATCCGTTAAGTCTTATTCGAACCTTTCCCGTCACTGGTGATCATTACTTGGACGCTTATGCAGCGTTAATAGCACGCTATCAAGATAATCGCGACTTAGCATTTACTTGTTGGAAGGATATTTTGAACATTAATTTTAATTTTCAAGACGCAACTGAATTTCGTAAAACTTTAGATTGTATTGATGAAAACTTAAGTATTTTGAGAAAATTAAGACTTCCAATCGAACATTGGGATTTTGTTTTGGCTTATCATATTTTATCAAAATTAGACTCCAAGTTGAGACGCGAATTCGAAGAGAAGTGTAGCAACACTAAACTTCCTACCTATTGGCATTTGAAACAATTTTTACATTCGAAGTGTGAGGCGCTTATTCGTGATAATCATTTTTCTAATTCCAACAAAGTGTCACATCCTGTTAAGGACATACCTAAAGCATCCAGTAATACTTATTCAAAACGTTTCAACGCGTCGCATACATTAATTGCAGATAATTCAACAAATTCGAACAAAAGCGAAAATAATCAACAAAATTTACAAAATAATAAAATAATTTTAAAGTGTTCATTTTGTGCCAGTAATCATTCGATCACTCAGTGTCAATCTTTTCTAGCTAAATCCGTTGACGAGCGTATGTTTATTGCTAACGACAAAAAATGGTGCTTCAACTGCCTTAAACCATCACATCAAATAAAGGATTGCATATCCGCATTTCGATGTTTGCAATGCAAACATAAACACCATACGCTACTACACAAGGATCGCTCCGCTCATAACAACAATCAAACTGATGAATCTAGCCCTCAGTCAGTTTCGTTAGTAACTAAGACTTCCCAATCGACTTCGTTTTCTAAATCGACTCCACATTCTACTGTGCTGCTCGCCACAGCAATCATTCAAATCCAAGATACGAATGGAAGGTACCACACTTTCCGTGCTTTATTCGATACCGGCAGTCAGAACAATTTTATTACTAAGAACGCTGCACAGCGCTTGAATCTTAAGCCAATCCAATGCGAAACCAATATCAACGGTTTAGGAGGCGTTGCTGCTAGCACTATCGGCTTAGTAAGTTGTTCTATTGCATCTAACAATCAATCATTGTTTAACGTGGACATGCACGTTATTTCAAACATATGCGGTGACCAACCAATAGCTAAACTCAATACCGTGGGATGGTCACATATTCAATCGTTACCGTTAGCCGATCCCGGCTTCGATGTGCCAGGATCTATCGATATTCTATTAGGCGCCGATGTTTTCGCAGATTCGCTCCTAAATCAACGTGTTAAAGGTGCTGTGAATCAACCTGTCGCTTTTAACTCCGTTTTCGGCTGGTTATTACTAGGTCGAACATCACTCGTATCGTCATCTTTATTACAGTTTTCTTCGAAACCGGACGACGAGTTGTGCTCTCTCGTTCAGCGGTTCTGGGAGATTGATGGAGTTCCTCAAGCTTCCACTTTGACACCTGAGGAAATAGCATGCGAACAGGCTTATACTTCTGAAGTCAGCCGTGATTCAACGGGTAGATACATCGTCAGACTTCCGTTCAAGGACGGGGCTGAACCTATATTCGAGGGCTCTCGCGATATCGCAGTTCGTCGTTTTCATGCCATCGAACGTCGTCTCTTACGCGATCCTGATCTACACCGTCAGTATCGAGAATTCATGGATGATTATCTTCAATCTGGTCACATGTCACCAGTTGACGCGAAGGAAATCAGTCAAGGAAGGTATTATATACCACATCATTGCGTTCTAAAACCTGATAGCGCCACAACCAAACTACGGGTTGTCTTTGACGCGTCGGCCAAAGACGCTCTAGGCAAATCTTTAAATGATACGTTGCTAACGGGACCTAAACTTCAATCTAATATCGTAGCCGTGCTTCTTCGTTTTCGTTTACACGCTATTGTCTTTATTGCTGACATTCGTCAGATGTATAGACAAGTTCTCGTCGCTAATGATCAACGCGACTATCAACGAATTCTTTGGAGAACCGGACCAAATCAAAGTCTGCAAGAATTCAAACTAAATACCGTTACTTATGGTATTTCATCAGCACCGTACTTAGCTTGCAGAACCATTCAACAGCTGGCTGAGGATGAGGGTGCCGCCTTTCCTTTGGCTAAGCAAATCCTGACGTCAGCTATCTACGTTGATGACGTCACTTCCGGCTGTGCTACTCTAGACCTAGCGCTAGAGGCTAAGTCACAGATCATAAACCTACTCAAATTCGGCCATTTTGAATTACGAAAATGGGCCAGTAATGAACCCCGTCTGTTGTCAGATCTTTCGAAGGAAGAATGTCTTCTTGATCCTAAATCATTCTCAGATGATCAACCATCTACTATCAAAGTGCTTGGGCTCAAATGGGACCCAGCATCTGATGCGTTTCTGTTTGATGTCAAACCATCTGATCGCTCTTGTACCAAACGCAACATACTAAGTGAGATCGCAAGGGTTTTCGACCCTTTGGGCTTTCTATCGCCGTTAACTATTAAAGCTAAAACCTTACTACAACAGCTTTGGCTCCTTGGTGTCGCGTGGGATGAAGACCCGCCTGAGGAAATCGCTAAAGTCTGGAGGACCCTTTGTGATCAACTACCAGTGCTGCAAGAGGTGAGAATTCCACGTTGTCTCACAGCTCAATCTGTACAAACGTACGAACTGCACGGATTTTGTGACAGTTCCGAACTGGCCTACGGGGCAGTCCTTTATATGCGCATCCTACTGAACGACGGGTCTGTCAAGATCGTGCCGCTATGCGCTAAAGCTCGGGTTGCACCCATTAAGAAACTTTCTTTACCACGCTTGGAATTGAGCGCTGCTGTGGTTCTCGTGAAACTCGTAAAATTCGTTCTTGACATCTACAACCTAAATCTATCTATTAATACGATTCATTTGTGGTCCGACTCAACGGTCGTTCTGTCATGGCTTCGCTCGCATTCGTCTCGTTGGAACACGTTTGTAGCCAATCGGGTTAGTCTAATTCAAGATACCGTTCCGGCGGAATCGTGGCACCACGTCGCATCCGCGGAAAATCCCGCTGACGTTTGCTCACGAGGTCAACTGCCCCATGATCTACTCCACAATTCATTGTGGTGGTCAGGACCAACCTGGCTATCTAAATCGCCTGATTATTGGCCTAATCATTCAATAGCATCCATTCCTAACGACGACGTGGACGAGTTAGTGCGAACAGCTGAGGAACGTCGACCGGTTGCGTTGATCACTGATAATAACGCATCGAACCTATCATTAAACACAATCGATTATCTATTGAAGCGGTATTCTTCAATTGATAAAATAATTCGTATCATTTCGTATATGCGACGATTGCTTCCCAATGTGAGGAATCGTAATCTCAGTGAGGTCCCCACTGAAATCGAAAACTATAATTCGTTACTTATAATCGTTAAACACGTTCAATCGACAGAGTTCGCTGAAGTTATTCAACGACTTAAATCTAAACAACTATTACCGAAACTTTTTCGAAAACTAAATCCATTTCTTGACGACGAGGGTGTTCTCAGGGTGGGCGGTCGGATATCTCACGCTGGGATTGAATACGAACAAAAACATCCAGCTCTCTTACCCTGCGCTCATCCCTTTACGTCAAAATTAATCGAATCCGTTCATCGTCGGCATTGCCATACGGGTCAAAATACGACTCACTATCTAATTCTACAACGTTTTTGGGTACTGTCAGCAAAACGAGCCATTCGCCAGTGTTTATCAAAATGCATCCGTTGTTACTGGACTCATCCAAAACCGTTACAACCGTACATGGGTGATCTGCCATCCTACCGCGTTAATCAAGTCAAGCCCTTCTCCGTGGTTGGTGTGGATCTCGGGGGACCGTTTCGAATCAAGGTTAGTCATCATCGAGGTGCGAAGATCGACAAGGCTTACCTTTGTCTGTTCGTGTGCCTAGCAACTAAAGCGGTCCACCTTGAGGTCGTTTCCTCTCTGTCCACCGAGGGTTTTATTGCAGCGTTGCGTAGATTCGTTGGTAGGCGCGGTCGTTGTAACATTATCCATGCTGATTGTGGGACAAACTTCATCGGTGCCAGTAACTATCTATCATCCATTGCCGAGGCTTGCCAGACTCAAACCATCCAATTCGATTTCAATCCACCCTCTGCACCTCACTTTGGAGGCGTATGGGAGATACAAATCAAAGCTGCTAAATCTCATCTTTATCGCATTGTCGGCAATCAAGTGCTAACTTTCGAGGAACTTAGTACCTTATTCATTCAAATCGAGGCGGTTCTAAATTCGCGGCCGTTGTATCCACTGAGTGCAGATCCAAACGATTTAAACGTGCTGACTCCAGGTCACTTCTTGACCTTGGAACCCCTAACAGCTGTGCCTGACGCGGATTATTCAAATATCAAACTATATCGACTAAACCGTTGGCAGCTTATCCAATCGTTTGTTCAAAACTTTTGGCTTCGCTGGAAAAACGAATACCTACATTTCTTAACGCAACGTGCAAAATGGACGAAAACCTCTAAACCATTACCTATCAATTCTATCGTCATCATCAAAGATGACAATCGAACCCCGTTACACTGGTCTATGGGACGAGTTACCGACTTGCATCCGGGCCTCGACGGCATCGTCCGCGTGGTAACTATCAAAACTAGAGACAGCTTAATTAAGCGTCCTTTAGTCAAGCTGTGTCCTCTTCCCATAGAACCCAACACAAACTAACTTATTCTACATCATTTAGATTTTAGTTTCTTTTATCTTGTTTAAGCAAATCTAATAGTCGTTATTCGTTTATATAACTTTATTATTTAGTTTATCAATATCAATTCTACTTAAGTAACCGGAAAATACCAGCTGTATTTTGGTGGGCGGTATGTTCACTATTCGTTCAAAGTGTAGCTTTCTACCTTTCAATTAAATCGAATATTCTAAATTCAAATATTCCCGCCGCCTATGTGAGTGGTTGTTTGTCGCTGCAGTAAAGCAAGGCTCTCATAGGAGCATATCCACCGATCCCGATCGCTGATTGGCTGGAAAAAAGACTAGAAAATTCGCCGGCCTCCGCGACACATCGCGGCGTTGAAAATTATAAAAAACCCAAGTAAATTCGGAGTGTGTGATTCCAAAATAGTAAATACTGTTTATTGTGTGTACTAGCATCTATACAATCGTTTTCAAAACAATCGAGTGCGTGAAAGTGCCAGCTGGACTTCCTCTGTTCCGTGAACCACGCGGTGGGCCCACCATCACCATCCACCCTCGCAGAAATACAACTGCTGCTGAGCTGAAGGACACGCGCATAGACTCCAAGGTAGGTGGATATCTACTTACTTTGGTGTTAGCTACGAACCTATCACTTTTCTGAACGGCGGGAATATTCTATCAAAGTACGTGTCTTCCCGAACCAGATGACATCCAGGACCCATTTGCTATACTATTATCGTTCGGCTGGGTCGCGTTGTCACAATCTAGTTGCCACTTTAAACAATTTTTTTCTGACATACTCATTACATTTGTTTTTCTAACGAAACA
Source organism: Agriphila straminella (assembly GCA_950108535.1). NCBI lineage: Eukaryota > Metazoa > Arthropoda > Insecta > Lepidoptera > Crambidae > Agriphila > Agriphila straminella. The sequence goes on along the minus strand of OX467322.1, from coordinate 14,253,694 downwards.
GGGGCCTAATCGCTAATTTTCAACGCTAAATCTTTGGATTGCATGGAAAAATTACCATTTCTTTACTCGAGAAAAAAATCGTGGAATAGATGTATTCTTGGTATAGTTATTCCCGTTTATATTGAAGTTTGGACGAATCCGCCCTAAGGAGTCTAATTACAATCTGGGTCAATTTAAGTGAAAATTATGAAGCTAAACCAAAGATTTTTAGGTAAATATAACCTAAATGACGACGTAACGTTTTTGATTTTATCGTTCAGAATTACCGCGATTGGGCTTCAGTTCAAGTTAAGAGGATGAATGAACGTATTTTTCCCGACCGACCCATCAATAAAATACCTACTCATCAAAATCAAAATCGAATCAAAATCAAAAATTATTTATTTCTTTATAGAGACATACACATCAATTTTTATTTAACGGAGCCTCCTTTTAGGCTTGTAATTGCCTGTGCCAGGAGATAACGCTCTGCATAACTTATGTAATTAATATATAAATGTCTTTTCAACACACTTGCTCGTAAAGTGAGCCCTAATACATCGCTTTTAGGGCCATAAACCGAGCTATAACAAACGCGTGCAATAATATATAAAACACTAGTTCGTAATAGAATTAACCCTACAAAGTTAAATTAGTACCTTACTGCAAGTTCTATGCGAGTAAACAGAGCATTCCCAATTTAGCCGGGTAATACAGTTATTTTTTTTTGACAACAAAGAGGTTTTATGCTGCTAAAAATTCATATTCATTTTTGGAATAAATAAATGTGTAAGACCCTAATTAAGTCAAATAAATATAAAATTATTATTAAATTATTCATAATTCACAATATTTTGTTAAAAAATATTAAAATATTTTGTCACTTAAAATTATAATTTTGAAGTATTAGTAGTAGGCTGTATGCTCCTCACCCCGTTTGTTCGCAAAATATTCTTGCGTTGGGCGTGCGAAAAAAAAAACAAAACAAAACATGCGCGCCTTTTCCCATAATTATCATATTTTGTTTTTGCAATATTTGTTGCTGTGTGATAAATTACTTTGTTTTTTCCTCGCAAATGTGTTGAAAAACGTCGTATGAAACTCGTGAGCTCTTGCTTATTGCACACTCGGCTGAGTTACGCCCTCGCCTGCGGCTCGGGCTGCAACCCACAGCCTTGTGTGCAATGAGCAACCTAAGCTAACTTGTCTCATAATGTACTATTATGCTAATAAAGAGCACATACATAAGGTCTTATTTCTGCAAGATTATTTGGTAATTTTGATTTAAAATTAAACCTACTTATTAATCTAATATAATATAATGATCAAAAATGACGTGTGTATTAGTATGTGTAAGAATGTGTTGTATAGTGTGGTAATTGGGATGTATTGTGTGTGAAGGGTGAATGTGTGTATGGATGTGAGATGTTGTGTAGTAGTGTGCATTTACATATGTACTCATAGTTTAATAGAACTGTTACAGGTAATATTATAGGAGTCAGGAAGTTTGGTTCCACATGACTGGTAAACACAGTGACGCACACGTGATTCTAGTCTCTCGGAATGCTATATCTGGCGCAGTATTTATTAATACTACAGCCTAGTATAGTATTATATTATCTGTGCTACAGCCCACGTCATCATAATGCTACGAGATATTGCTACACGGTAACCGTAGCGATTGACTACAATCATAAATCGTAGCAAGTGTAAAAGAAAACTACGAACGTACGAGTATTATTCAACGTACGCGTCCATTGCCATTGACAGTTGTAAAAGACAGGCCTGATTGTCAGCTGTTCAGGCACTGGATCCAACTACATGTAAATGGATCCCAAAAATATTTGAATTAATATCTATCATATAAGTATTTATGATAGGTATTAATTCAAAAATCCATAGAATATAGTTATTTTATTTAAAAAAACGAATGTGCCCATACTACTAACATAGTTATTTAAGTGAATGTATACTAACAAATGGATGTATGGTCCGAAATAAAACTATAATTATTATTATTATTATTGCTGTGATATAGTAAGTTAAACTATTTCCTAAACCTAAAGAGGTTGAGTAAAGACTCAATAACTAATCACTTTGTGTAATATTTCTTTCGTTTTTTCTTCTTTCACAAATCAGTAACAAAGTATTTGACAAAAAGCAGGTAATAGTATTTGGAAGCAATTGTTCGTATATTTTTTAACTTTTTTGTCAATTTATGAATTTAAATTTTCGATAACATTCTTGATAAGTGCACCATTTATTAATACTTTAATTTTAACCCAACAGCTTTTATTAAAAAAAATATAATCATAATTTAATTGTTAAGTTTGCTTACAATTAACAAAATGTTCGTACCAAATATGACCCATCTTGAATTTTATCTCACGGAAACTGTGATAGTGCGAAACCTTATTATAGGTATTGTTTTGATTGAAATACACTTATAATTTCAGAATTCTATTATGTTCGGTTTGATAACAGCACTTTGTAATGACTGCATAGAGACATTACTCAAGTGCCAAGTCATAATAACTAAGTATAGAAAAGGTTTATTGCTACCCTTTACACGTTTCTGCAAAGTTTCACAGATCTAAAGTTCCGTGATACAAAATGGCGTTAAACTGAAATTGTCGCGATATTACGAGGGATTGAATCATTTGTGTTGTGCAGAACTATGTGCAACTTTGCAACTTGTGTAACTTCGACTTTAGGGTTGAAGTTAGTATTACTACTGTAGTAACATTCTGACATTTCCATCTTCAGGGTAGAGACGTTCTGGCATTTTCATGTCTTAGATTTGGTTAGAACTAATTATTGGCGTACTAAAGTGTTCTTTTATATTCTTTTGAAATGTTAAATTTATGTCACTGTTTTATTGTAAACATAATAATTAAGTCTTCCGTTCGTTAAATAACTGAACGATATTTCTTTAATTGCTTAATTAAGCTGAAAAAGAATCGACTTCAGCCTTTTTTAATGTCCCCACTGCTGGGGCACAGGTCTTCCTTATGGGTGAATAAGCAGGATGGGCGATAACCCACCACGCAGGCCCAATGTGGATTAGTGGGTGTTAACGATTGCAAATGCAGCCGGGACCAACAGCTTAACGTGTCTTCCGAAGCACGAAAGAACTCGAGATAACAAATTTGTGGTCACCCATCCCATGGCCGACCCTTACGAAAGTTGCGTAACCTCTGCAATCGCTGGGCCAGGTGCTAAACCAACGACCAACGAGCCAACGAGCTCCTCATTCCCTCTCAAGTAGCTAGGGTTACCATTGCAAAATCTGGAAAGTCCTGACAAACAGCCGGACATTTCAATAAAAGTCCGGACATTTTCATAGACAGATCCAGACTCCATACATTTTGGGACTTCTCTTTCGAACTATGTAGGTTTTTTCTAGTATTACACCGCCGAATCTTAAAAAGCCGGACAAATTACTAAGCCGGACAAAGTCCGGACAATAGTCCAAAAGTCCGGACATGTCCGGACTAATCCGGACAGATAGTAACTCTGCATGTAGCCATGATTATTTTTTTATTCCAAATTATCTAGGTAATCGCATTATTACTCCAACTTTAGGCTATTTTTACTTCAAAGAGCTTGAATAAATGTCTAAGTTTCATAAGGTCATGTTATATGATCCAACGTCTTACTCGTTCTCGTTTCCAATTGAAATTTGTTACTTTCATATCAACGTATTTGAGATTGCCCTTTGCGCGATCACTTCAAAATGAAATGGATAAAACGACTATATGAAGCTGGGAAACGTGTAATATAAAAATGATATAATCGCATGAATAATATAAAAAAAAATATTAACGATAATAAAATATAATAATAATAAACTACAGAGTAAGTCATTTTTAAATATGGAAAATTGAAAAAAAGTACACTCAAAAGCAGATTTTTCGATATATGCAACTATTTTCATTCGACTACAATAATAGTACATTATGAGACAAGTTAGCTTAGGTTGCTCATTGCACACAAGGCTGTGGGTTGCAGCCCGAGCCGCAGGCGAGGGCGTAACTCAGCCGAGTGTGCAATAAGCAAGAGCTCACGAGTTTCATACGACGTTTTTCAACACATTTGCGAGGAAAAAACAAAGTAATTTATCACACAGCAACAAATACGACAAAAACAAAATATGATAATTATGGGAAAAGGCGCGCATGTTTTTTTTTGTTTTTTTTTCACAAGCCCAACGCAAGAATACTTTGCGAACAAAGGGGTGAGGAGCATACAGCCTACTTCAAAATTATAATTTTAAGTGACAAAATGCAAATATTTTAATATTTTATAACAAAATATTGGGAATTATGAATAATTTGATAATAATATATATTTATTTAACTTATTTAAGGACTTACACATTTATTTATTCCAAAAATGTATATGAATTTTCAGCAGCATAAAACCTCTTTGTTGTAAAAAATAATAACTGTATTACCCGGCTAAATTGGGAATGCTCTGTTTACTCGCATAGAACTTGCAGTAAGGTACTAATTTAACTTTATATGGTTAATTCTATTACGAACTAGTGTTTTCTATATTATTGCACGCACGCGTTTGTTATAGCTCGGTTTGTGGCCCTAAAAGCGATGTATTAAGGCTCACTTTACGAGCAAGTGTGTTGAAAAATGATTATCTTAATTTTTTTTAACGACAACAAGGAATTCGGTAAGCTGCCTTTAAAATTACAATTAAAAACAATTTCTAGAAAAAAATAAATATATTTATATTATAAATGTGTAAGCTTGTCTTTGGCATGTGTTAATTTGTTTTTCAACACACTTGCTCGTAAAGTGAGCCCTAATACATCGCTTTGAGGGCCATAAACCGAGCGATAACAAACGCGTGCAATAATATATAAAACACTAGTACGTAATAGAATTAACCCTACAAAGTTAAATTAGTACCTTACTGCAAGTTCTAGGCGAGTAAACAGAGCATTCCCAATTTAGCCGGGTAATACAGTTATTTTTTTTAGTAACAACAAAGAGGTTTTATGCTGTTGAAAATTCATATAGATTTTTGGAATAAATAAATGTGTAAGTCCTTAATTAAGTCAAACAAATGTTTATTATTATTAAATTATTCATAATTCACAATATTTTGTTATAAAATATTACAATATTTGCATTTTATTACTTAAAATTATAATTTTGAAGTAGGCTACAGCCTACTTCAAAATTATGTGTTATTATTAGGGTGAGGAGCATACATGCTCCTCACCCCTTTGTTCGAAAAATATTCTTGCGTTGGGCGTGTGAAAAAAACAAAAAAAACCTGCGCGCCTTTTCCCATAATTGTTATATTTTGTTTTTGTCGTATTTGTTGCTGTGTGGTAAATTTTTCCTCGCAAATGTGTTGAAAAACGTCGTATGAAACTCGTTAGCTTTTGCTTATTGCACACTCGGCTGAGTTACGCCCTCGCCTACGGCTCGGGCTGCAACCCACAGCCTTGTGCGCAATGAGCAACCTAAGCTAACTTGTCTCATAATGTACTATTAAGAGCCTGTTTCACAAGTTGGATTCAAATTCATATACTTGACGAGTAATTTAATATAAATTCTGTTCCATTTTTATTTAATTGAACTCAAAGGTGCCTAATGATGAATTGTGAAGCGGGCACTTAAGCACATAAATCAATTTTAAATTTTAAATAAAACTGAGTTTGAAATGTAGTAAATGATATAGTTATACCTAACAAGTTATTTTTAATATGTTAATTTGTAGCTTAAATTTCATAAAATAATTTAATGTAAAGAGTGTTGGCTTTGCGACTGCCTTCTTCTTATCATTGCATTGTATCAATTTAAACTTGTTTAGGAGGAGCTCGGTGGCGCAGTGGTTTAGCGCCTGGCCCAGCGATTGCGGAAGTTAAGCAACGTTCGCATGGGTCGGTCATGGGATGGGTGACCAAAAATTTATTATCTCGAGCTCCTCCGTGCTTCGGAAGGCACGTTAAGCCGTTGGTCCCGGCTGCATTTGCAGTCGTTAACACCCACCAATCAGCATTGGGCCCGCGTGGTGGGGTTACGGCCCATCCTCCTTACCACCCATAAGGAAGGCCTGTGCCCCAGCAGTGGGGATATCAAAAATGGCTGTGGACAGGATTTACTAAGAAAGGTAATTTTATGGAAAACCTGTAATTGGTCTTGCTAGTGGTTAGAATTAGTAAAAAAAACAAAACTGTAAAACGCTGTTGGTTTTCAAATAAAAAAATTAAAATAAAATGTGTTTTTGTAACAGTGTTAATCTATATTACCTATCTATCAAAAGCCACATTTGCTCAAATTAAAAGTTTCTTTTCATAGGAGAGATCAAGTTGCAAATAGAAAAAGTTAAGCACACACCGCCCAACTTAAATCGAATCTGCCCCACTCACGGTGACTTTTACGAAGTGTCAGTTAAACTTTATATGTATTTTGTTAAGATACGATTTTTATCAGATAAATTACAAAAGCCGAAAATATAAATCTGGACTGCTTGACCTATATTTCAGCAATATAAAAATAAAAGCAAACATTTTAAGATGTTATACTGGGATATACAGAGGAAGTCTGAAAGTAGCACCAGTAACAGAGAAGTTGAAAGGGAATCGTCTGGCTTGGTTTGGGCATGTTATGAGAAGAGATGAAAGGAATGTTACTAGAAGAGTAATGGATATGGATGTTGAGGGCTGGAAAGTAAGAGGAAGACCGCAGAAAAGATGGATGGATGGATTGTGTGCGGAATGATATGAATGTGAAGGGAGTGGATGAGGAGATGACGAGTGACAGGAAGGAATGGAAGAGAAGGACGCACTGCACCGACCCCAAATAAATTGGGATAAGACTACCCCTACGGGGATGATGAATCTGGGATATACACTTTTTTGCGTGATGAGGTCTCAGACAGACCGGAAATATACAAATTGTTCTAACATGTTCAGTTACTGATTTTAAGTCGCCCCAGGGTTGTTTTTTTCCGGATATAAATATTCAATGTACAGACTTTTTTGGGTTTACGATTTTATTAAAGGTATAGATATTTTTTTTTCTTGAGATGTTATGTGCAAAGTGTTTATTGGCCGAGCAAGCGCAAAGCGTCTAAAAATAATTAACTGTTTATTTTAATTAAGTTTTTAATATAATATGCATTTGCAGGAAAATCTTAAAATAAAAGATTGTGAGGCCCTAGTTACCCTTTTATTGGTTAGTTCGGTTGGAATTTGGATGTGGATCCGACCTTATGTATAGGAATTGATCTTTTAAATAATAATTCTCTACTAAATGATATACTAGAAAAAATACGACTCGCACCAGATCAATTCTCGGACGGGAATCGAACCCGCGACCTTTGGATATTTGGACCGGTCTCTTAAAATTATGTGAGCAGGTTTTATAATTATAAATAGATTTTTTTCGACGATTCAGTTTTTCGAAATTTTTCAAAATGGCGGATATGGAGAAAATCATATTCAGCCTTCAAAAAATGTCACACACGCGGGGCCTACGGCTCTACAGAGCCACTTAATCTGTTAGGAAGGAAATAATTCCACGTGTTGAAAGTCACGGGAAGAAGCTAGTGAGTATGTATCATATTTTTATGGCAGCCATTACACGGTAGGTTTTGCTGTCAGTTTAACCACAGTCACAGCCGTGACTAACGATTAACCTACCGTGTAATGTAGTGACTGATGGTTGCATGAAGTTGATTTGTTCTTCCATCAGTCAAACGTAATTCATGACTGATGGAATTGAATGACGCTTGCATGAGCATGTAATGGCTGCCTAAGCACTTATTTTATCAAGTTGCATAATGAATTGCACAACCCACCCTAACATATTTGTAAGTAACAGAATCATCCGGACTCGGCTCCGTGGGTAGGACCCCGACAAGGTGGACCGACGATCTGGTGAAGGTCGCGGTGCGCCGCTGGATGGGGGCCAAGCAGGACCGATCGTCCTAAAGATACGCGGGGGAGGCCTATACCCAGCAGTGGGTGTCGTGCGGCTGATATGAAAGATGATGATTGATGAATCATCCTAATTTTTAAGCAAGTCGTTATTTCTGGGAACTCATTATTTTACTCCTGATTCGTCTTTAAAAATCCCGTTAATAATTTCATAGCCAAATATTTACATTCTCGAATCGAGTCGTAAAAAGCGTTCATAATTTGTTTATTGACAGAAAACTGACTGACTAATAAGGCGAATGATGTTAGAAATTATAGACAAAACGTTTTTTTGTTTTTGTATTTTTTTTTATCGTTAACTAATGAATAAACTATAATAATTCTATTTTTCTAGGTATTGGAATTCTTTTATATTCCGACTCTATGAGACTTGTCGCACTTGACCATGAAGGTCGGAGTTGGCGAAAAAGGATGTTAGCGAATATGGACACCCCCGCCAAAACACTGTTGACTAATAAATATTTTGATTGCGTTTTGAGCTTTTTTAGCATCGTGTTGTTGTTTGAAAAACGTAATTTTTCAAGTGCATTTTATCATCTCTTTTAAGTTTTATAACGATTCGTATTAAATTTTTTATCCTACTTCCAACTAATATTATAAATGTGAAAGTTTAGATGTTTGTAACTCTATCAGGCAAAAACGGCTAAACGAATTTGGATGAAATTTGACACATATATAGTTTATAATCTGGGAAAAACACTTTTATCCTGGTCAAAGTTTCCCTAGGGATTTTCCATATGTCCACGCAGACGAAGTTGCGGGCGAAAGCTAGTTATTACATACATGTTATAAAATAATAATAATTATTATTATTATTAAGTACATTCAACAATTTTTGATTCATAATGTTTTTAGATTTAAGTTTTAGTGGGATACTAACTACTTTTAACGACGATTAAGAAGTTATAGGAAACTTTGAATAAATCTAGACTATTAATCGTAAGTTTAGCCATCAAAATGCAAAACAGTATTCTTAAAACTTACAGTATTTTAAAAATGAAATCATAATTAATTTATTCCAAATACCATTTTATATTCAACTTAATATTAAATAATGAAAAACAATTTAAGTTTTATTCCTTAATGGTACTCCATAATAGCTAGGTAGACAATGATAGTGAAAAGTAAGCTTAAGTATTTACTTAGTATTTACATTTGTAAGCTTTACTAATGTAAATACTTGAAAAATATATAAGAAAGCTTACTTCGCCATTGTTCTATTAGTATTTCATTGTCAGTCAGTAAACTATAATTTCATTTTCACTAATAAGGAATTACCTAAATAGGATTTTTTTACATGTCTCAAAATAGAAATAGGTATATAATTAATTCTTTAATAAAGACATTCAAATAGAAATACCGCACAATATTCAGACTCGTAATAAAACTAATAAAAGGTTACTAACAACTAGTGCAATTAATGCTTACGGAAGGAGAACCACCCCGTATGTTGTTCCTCGTCTAATTAATAAGTTGGATTCATCTTTTATACAAAGCATTACGGAAAGTAACATTAAAACTAAATTAAAAAACCATTTCTTAAACAACCTGTAGATGTGGGGAATTAAACCTGTTTTTGTGCACCAGCGGCGAGTAGTTGTGGACGATTGCCGCAGGTAAAGTGTTTACTAGACAACGTAATGACTAATTTTATAATATTATTATTTTTTTTTTGCTGATACCGTATAATGTAAGTAATATATTTTAGTTAAGTATAAGTTAAAATCTAGCATTCCGGACAAACCCCCGTGGTTTTTGGTTTGTTAAGATGAAATGTTATTGTTTGTGTAGTTAAATAAATAAAAAAAAAAAAAAAAAAAAAAATATTTTGTGTTTTCATAAATACTTATTCCTTGTTTCAACGTCAATGAAATCCATCACCTAAATCCTCGTCCATTTTTACACGTCTCCGAATAGAAATAGGTATATAATTATTTTGTGTGTTTCATAAATACTTATTCCTTGTTTCAACGTCAATGAAATCCATCACCTAAATCCTCGTCCATTTTTACACGTCTCCGAATAGAAATAGGTATATAATTATTTTGTGTGTTTCATAAATACTTATTCCTTGTTTCAACGTCAATGAAATCCATCACCTAAATCCTCGTCCATTTTTACACGTCTCCGAATAGAAATAGGTATATAATTATTTTGTGTTTTCATAAATACTTATTCCTTGTTTCAACGTCAATGAAATCCATCACCTAAATCCTCGTCCATTTTTACACGTCTCCGAATAGAAATAGGTATATAATTATTTTGTGTGTTTCATAAATACTTATTCCTTATTTTAATGTCATAGAAATAATGTAATAATGTCAAAAAAATGTCAAAAAAATAATAAAATATTTAGAGTTCCTGAATCCTGTTATATTAAATAATCGTTGTTTATAAGTCTCCAAATAACATTCAAGTATTTTTGCACCATGATAAGTATCCCTTTACGTCAATAAGATCGAAATCGTATTGACGTATGCTCGATAGTATCTTGGGGAACCCATTTACTTAAGGTTGCTACAAACCTTTAGATAATGTTACAAATGGACTTGGTTTTTTTATGTTACTTAAATTGTCTCGCTTAAGCTGAGAATATTTCAATAATTTACTGCTCAAAAGAAAATAAGGATCACCATATGATTTTCGACACAAAAAATTGTTTAAAAAAAACAAAAAACGACGTCAACAAACCTATCTCTAAAAAGCAAGAAATAATATTCGTCATAATAAAAACACGTCTATTGAAGTCTGGTGGGGCTGGAGTACAAATTCCTTTTTTTTTAATCTAAAAGCCCCACCCGACTTCAATAGACGTGTTTTTATTATAACGAATATTATTTCTTGCTTTTTAGAGGTAGGTTTTTTTGATGTCGGTTTTTTTTTAACAATTTTTTAATTTTTAGTGCAGATTTTTAGTACCTTCTGTATTAGATAGTGTAGGTATATTATTTAGGTAGAAAAATCAACTCAGCCAAACGTGAGTTAATCGCGGAGAAACATACATACATACAGGTCAAACTGAGAACCTCCTTTTTTAAGTCGGTTAAAGAACAGCACTATATCCCTTTTCCAACAAAAAAATAACTGTCTTATTCAGTTCATAAACAAAGAAGTTATACGACTGATCATCTAGGTAGTTTACACAAAATCATACTATTTTCGTGCTTTTTTTTAAGATTACTTGAAAAGTACTGAAGCAATTTCCAAATTTCAAAAAATGGGACCAACTTGGGAGTTTACCTAATGTAATAACGTTTGAATCATTTCAATCGGTTTAGCCGTCTTCGAGTAATCGGTGGACATACACCAAAAAAAAACAAATATACAGACGAACAGAGAACCTTCTCCTTTTTTGGAAGTCGCTTAATAAAATAAAACATAAGTATTAGGTAATAAACTTGTTAGCAGATATTGTGTTAGAATGAGTGCAGTTCATTTTAGATTTATTAAAGAAAAGTGTAAAAAAAGAAACAAGAGGCGAAAAGTTCATTCGGAGTTCAGATCATTCAACTATACAATTAATTGGTATTATGCAAATAAATATTCTTATGTTTAATCCGAAAATGTTTAATAATTGACTGATATAAGTACAATATTTATGAAAACATAGCTTCAGGCTATAATATTGGATAAAGGAATCATAAAACTAATATGAAACAGGATAATCTACGTATCATAAAATATCATAAAATATGATAATGTTTGTTCGATAACAATGTTATTTGATGTAAATAATCACTATGAAAACTATTATAGGTAAAGATAAACAACCTATTTTTATCAATTTACTGTAGCTGAAGTTTATTTGCGTAAGAAAATATTGCTTATCCTACTTCCTACTAATATTATAAATGTGAAAGTTTGTGGGTTTGGATGTTTTTCCTCAATCACGCAAAAACGGCTGAACAGATTTAGATGAAATTTGACACACAGATAGTTTATAGCCTAGATTAAAATATAGGATACTTTTTATCCCGGTCAAAGGTTCCCTAGGGATTTTCAGAATGTCCACGCGGACGAAGTCGCGGGCTGAAGCTAGTAACTTTATATTCGATATAATATTCATTCATTAAACTTCATGTGCTAAGAAAATACTAACAATATGTAGCATAATACTTAAATAGTTTGTAAGATGTTACTGACAATTATATGGACAAACTTAGTCTGAATTTATTTATATACATTTATGTTTTAATTTTATATCTAAGTATAGTGGAGAACAAGTTCGAAGTATCGAAATCATTATATATATTAAAATGAACTTAAAATAATTAAGCGCTTTTGAATCGTCAATATCTTTCTACTAGATCCAGACTTTTTTGTCGTTTGCTTCGTGTATTTTTGTACTTTAAATGAGAGTACTGTTATTAACTACTAAAATATTAAAGTCATATAAAACTATAATACTTTCTTTTCGTTACAAAGAAATTACCAATCCCAATAATATTTATTTAATTAAAACTTTGATCCGCTACTGACCCTTTTTTCTCATAATTAAAAAAAAAAACGAAAATTTACTCTTTGCTTTGTATTTTTAAGGCGATTCCCTGACCGAAAGTGGCGCCCTTAGTGGTTTTTATTTGATACACCTGCAAATACATACATGTGAATACACCTGCAAAGGTAAAACTTGGTGGAAGTGGAAGTACCTATACAAATAGTAGTCTTAAGATCTGCTATGTATTGACCCTTATTTATTTCACAATAAAGAATTGAATTGAATTGAATAAGTTGTTAATAAAAAAGGTTTTTTATAAAACTTTTCGTGGAATTTTTAGAGAGCTCAAGTCTAGTATTTTTAGAAGTTTCACTACGTTCTCTCGCAGTCATTCGTAGAAGTAGATAGGAAATTTGTCAAAAACGGCCACTTTTAGCACTTTTGTTATGTACTTCTAGCAGTGACTACGAGGGAATGTAATGATACCGTCTAAAATACTAGACTATGCGCCCTAAAAATTCCACAGGAAGTTTTATGAAAATTGTGTATTTAATAAAATTCACCGCGGCGCCACTTTCGGTCAGTAAAGCTCCTTAATACTAAAAACACTTCACAATTCTCCATAAACATGAACAAAGTCCTTAAAATAACCGTATTCTTCATTCAAATATTTTTAACTTTCTTTACATTTTTATTCTTACTTTTCTATATCCAGCTCACCATAACTTTTAAAACTTTAGACGAAAATTCCTTTAAAAAGTTTCCCTAACAGTAAAGTTTTGTTCTAAAAAAATCCAACATCGGATTTCAAATCGTAATTTTTTAACTGTGCTGTGAAAACTTTCATTTGTTTCCAATTCGAAGTTTGAAATGTTTCGTACTTACGTGTATGATGTTAAGGACTCCTTCACACACAGGATATGCCACCACAAGAAGCGAGCGCGATTCACACTGTGTCGCTCGCCTCAATACTGCCCCTTATATAGAACCGCCCAAAAGGCGTTAGGCGGGCGGGGTGCAACCTATCGCGCTTTACTTTTTTTTAATTACGTCCTACGTTGACTTAAAACCTCCTTTCTATTTAAATGAAACATTTTTAACGGATACTAACTCGTTGTCATAAAATGATTTTTGATGTTTAGTTTGGTTTTCTATTTAATTTAAAATCAACAAAAAACCAAATTTAACACAAAAAACACAATGTGATTTTACTTAATAACAATGTTATTTGATCTAAATAATCACTACGAATATTTTTGATTTTCAGTAAGACAAACATCCAAACTAAACGTCAAGAATAATGTTCGCTGTTATTGTTTTCCCCGAATTATAATTATAATAGAAAAAATCACAAACATTGCTCCGATTCCAAAGTAAGTAGCTAAAGCACTAATTGTATTATAGAAATCTGGGACAACGGTGGAACTACAAACACCCAGACCTGAGCCAATATAAAGTTCGTTTTCCAAATAGACCCAGCCATGGATCAAACCCGAGACCTCAAAGATGGCGACACCTTGAAAACCGGCGTACAAACTACTCAACCACAGGTCATCGATAATTTATCGCCTTACGCCATTTGTTCACCAACGACGTCATCGGGACGTCCAGTGGGACGAAAGAGATGACGGGACGCCGAAGTTTTATTATGACATCAAGATGACGGTATACGGTTATTCGGTGTACAGCCGGTCGAAGTAAATGTATGTACACCAGTATATTGGCGCCGTCATCCCGTCCCGTTGACGTCCGGAAGACGGCGTTAATGGACACACGGCGTCATTATTAGTGACATTATTATTTCACTACACACACACACGCATACATACTATTATTAGTCGCATTTTAGTATTTTAGCAGATATTTTAACATAAGTTTATGCCTAGACTAACCAAAAATATAGATTAGCAATATAATATAATATAGATTAGTAAAATAATTTGTAAAACTTTAGTGGGTAGTTACTTGGTTATGCTTTAACTACTGTACTGGATGTAATAACCTAAAATTCTTAACATAATGTAGGCTAACATTTTTGTAATTAATAATATTTGGCTATATGTGGAAGCTTGTAATTGGTCTTCGATATATATATATTTAAGTTAACCACTTTCTTCTCAACCTAGCTGTTAGCTTCCCGAAGATTGTAAAAATAAAATTAAAATAAAATATTATTCCTTACGTTGAAAGTCTTAAAGCAATTCTTAAGCTTAATTGTTGGTTATTTATGACAGGTTTAAACTTTATAGATTTATTTATTCATTTATTAGTAAGGCAGGTAATTTTACTAGATAACGAAGGTCCTTCGTTATTTGATAATTTTAGACTCTAAATTAAATAAAACAACCAAATTAAACAAAGAAAAACACTAAATAATTAGACGCTAAATTAAATAAAATAACCAAATTAAACAAAGAAAAACTCTAAATAAAACCACACTATTATTCGTCAAAAGTGTTTTAAGTAAGTATTTCTATAAATAGTGCGCTCAATAAACCTCCCTTTCTATTATAGTTTAGTCCAACTTCTTGTTTTTAAAAAGTTAGAAAGGTTGGCGTTTCGCAATTGTTATTGTTAGGATTCGTTACGTAATGGAATTACTGTTCTTACTTATTGAGCTTTTTTAACACGTCAGAATTACAACGTGTTATAAGCTTTTTTCTAGTTGTTAAATGAAACTTATTATTTTCTATTGTTGATACAAAGAATAATACAGTTGTTTCATCTCACGAATCCGCGTCTGCACGCTTTCGTATTGTCCATCAGCCATTTTTAATGTCCCCACTGTTGGGGCACATGCCTTCCTTATGGGTGGATAAGGAGGACTGGCCATAACCCACCACGCGCACAATGCGGATTGGTGGGTGTTAACGACTGCAAATGCAGCCGGGACCAACGGCTTAACGTGCCTTCCGAAGCACGCAGGAGCTCGAGATAATACATTTTTGGTTACCCATCCCATGACCAACCCTTGCGAACGTTGCTTAACCTCCGCAATCGCTGGGCCAGGCGCTAAACCACTGCGCCACCGAGCTCCTCGCTTTCGTATTACGCACACTAAAACAATGTGCATGTACTACGCCTTAAGCCGTAACAACATTAACTAACTTATTAACGACTTAACAACATTAAGCCGACGCGCATTTGTGAGATGAAACAACTGTACTATAATTCGATTCACGATGCACTTTTAGGCTGAGTTGCACCATCTAACTTTAACGATAACAAGCTTGTTAGAGTACCGGATAAGCACAAGTTAGCCAAAAAAAGAGGTTGCCAGCCAGCATGATGTCCTTTGACAAGTTTGGTGTGACAACTAGGTAGCATTATCATTTGACGATAACTTTAACTTTGACAGCGTTTTGGTGCAACTCACACTTAATAATTTCAAAGGGTGAAATAGTGATCTGTCAGCAAAAAAATATTAAAGAAACGATTTTTTAAATATCAAATCAAATCAATTTATTCTGAACAATAATTCACATTGTGTTGAATATTACATTATAAGTATGATAAAGGAACATTACACTTTATACTATTACATTATTACACATTACACATTATATTACCTACATTGCGTTACACTATTATTGTTATTATTTTATTATATACCGGGTGTAACAAAACCTTCAACGAAGCCGAGGTCTACGTATTCTGCCCATCATCAGGACCATTTCTGAATTCAAAATTAAATAACAAGTGTCATTGCAGTCGGGGGACCCCCTTTGATAAAAAAATGTTCCACAAAATGACACATGTTATTTAATTTCTTAGTTCGTTTTTGGCAGGGCAGTCGTATTTTTTTAATTTATTTATTTATATTTCACAAAGGACATAGGGCATTTTGTTCGGACATTTGACCTGCGGCGTACACAAACGAAATAGCTTCCGCCCGCGACTTCGTCCGCGTGGACATTCGAGTAAATCCTTAAGGATCTTTAAACTAAGATAAAAAGTATTATTATGATTTAATTTAATCAAAATTCGATCAGCTGTTTTTACATGATTAGGTGGGTCCCCACCAAGCGGGCAGGACGTTTGCTGCGTGCACTACACGTGCTATACACTTATGTATTCTGTAGTACTACGAGATTCCAAAATTGTATTCAAGCACCATTTGCGGAAATATGGACAAGCCTAAGAATTTATTTCTAAGAAAGTGATAAAGAATATATATTTAGTGCCTTTAACGGGAACCGAACTGACCCTAGTTACGTGTTATTGACACACTTACACAAAGGTAAAGGGTAGGTATAAAACCTATAGGACATGTCAAAATAGGAAATTAAAAGGTTTGACAATTTTGCTACTGATACACCCTATTACTGATATTTTTATACAATAGAAAGAACTCTTTCACGCATATGGAAATACAGACAAGGATACATAATAATAAACGTATGCAGATATGTATTTAAAAGAGGATATGGCTAGAAAGGAAGTCAACTTTGAGATGACGAGGAAAGAAACAGAGATGCTGCGCCTACTCCAAATAAATTGGGATAGCGGTCCCCTCCTGGCGAGTCCCACATGCCCCCCTCTTGCTCACCTGCGGGAGGGGAGACGCGTAAATGCTTTTTTCTTCGGCATAAAAAAAAAACTCACAGATTTTACAGTCCCCTCAAGAATCGGAGCATTGAAAATGAACCCAGAAATTTACGAAAAACCAAAATCAAAACAAATGCAAAATCCAATTATATTTTTAAAGTTACCTAGGTAGTACCTATTTATTTTTATGATTGTGAAAAGCGCCTGCTGACTGCCTCGACGCGGCCGAAATATTATTACCCGTTTTTCAAAATTCCAATGAATGCACTTCTCGTCTGCTTCTGCATCTTTTGACACTATTATCATGACAATCGGTCAATAATAATAGAAACTACATCACTTTTTATGTATGGAAACACCCGTTTTTCTACAATTCCAAATCTAAAGTGATCACCTACAGGTCACAATTATTAACCGATTTTCAAAAGTTTTTAGCCATTTTGTAGCCAAACTAATACACTAGGACCCATTTTTTCATTTTTTCTTAAGTCGGTTTTTTTTCTGAAATATTTACAATGTAGTAAACAAACACCCCCCCCCCCCCTAAACCCTAATTCACCCCAATTTTTCATAATTAAAAAAAAATTACCAGTAGATTTTCAAAATTCAAACATTCACACGTGTCTCGATAAATTCCTCAACTTTTGGTACTATTTCCATCTCGATCCTCCCAAAATCCTCGTTTTAGGCGATTTGCATCTGATTTCTTCAATGGTAAAACGATGATGATGATGTATGCAGATATATTTTTTTCCTAAAATTGGAATTATAGCTCTACATTTTTAAATCATAAATCTTTATTTGCATAAAACACGTTAACAAGGATGTAAATTAGAGCGTAGCACTATACATGTTTCATCGAACTGTCGAAATGCAAATATTTTGTCGTCATGCTTCTGATAATAATTATTATTATTAATTATTTATAAATCTTTATTGTACAAATACATAGAGTAAGGTACAAATGGCGGACTTAATGCTAATAGCATTCTCTACCAGTCAACCAACAGTAAACAGATAAACGCGAATGCGGCACAACTAAAGAATAATGATATTTACATGCATACAAAATACATCGATACTCACCAATTAATACATATCTACAGAATTATATAATATTAATATACTTAATTAGGTACATAATAAAATTATAAATTTAATCAAATTATAAATTACAATATTTACTTACATTAGATGTTACAATGTCATTAACAATAAAATTTATAAAATTATATAACATATTTTTTCAGGAACCTGAGAAAAAGTGCCTTGATAGACAGACTGATAGACAGACTGACAACGAAGTAATTAACAAAGGTCGAATAATGAAGGTCAACGAACGGAACCTAGTAGAGGAATTGTTTTTACATTTTGCTTGATACTAAATTCGATAGTGTTCCCGTCTATTACATTGTTTCAAATCAAATCAAAACAATAATTCACATTGTGTTGAATATTACATTATAAAGTATGATAAAGGAACATTACATTTAATACCATTACATTATTATACACACATGTACACATTGCGTTTACACGTATGTTTTAGGGAGACCGCTTCGACAATCGACAGTTCTTCTGTGATCATGGCGCATGCAACTGCGCCCAAATATCAAATAAAATAAACAGGATGGTGTAAATCCCGACATAGTTTACTCTGTTCCCATCTAGGGTACAGGGTATATTCGAATCCTATCTGAAGTAAACGTTTATTTTTCTTGATGAAACAAATCTTTATATTTTATTCAAAATGCAGGTAGTTGGGCAGGTTACACACTTCTTTCATTTGCTCAAAAATTGTGTCTCATTTGTATTCATTATTCTAGCGGCAGGTTGCGTTAAATATATTAGAACCTATTTGTTTGGCGGTGTGACTGCGTCATAATAAAGATTATACGTAGGAGAAACTGTGACAATTTTACATAACCCAAGTTAATGTACGTACCTAGTTAAATTATATTGTAGCTGTTTTATAATTGTGTGACCTCTGACCTCACTTTTTTTTGTAAACATAAATATTGTTCGATTCCAAATTAAGTAACTAAAGCACTTGTGTTATGGAAGAGACAACGGTGGTGGTACTACAAACCGACCTGAGTCAATGTAAAAAAGTTCGTGGGATCGAACCCGGGACCTTGAAAACCAGTATAGAAACCACTCGACCACAGAGATCGTCATTTTCACTTTAGGTATTATGCTCTTCGACGACTCTGTACGAATTGATGTTTTTTTTAACACAATTTTATGAATTATCGTGTACCTAAGATAAGACGACGGTTGATACCTCAGTCGTCATATATCGATCTTTACCAGGGTTGGGGTTTTAATAACTAGTAAAGTTAATGGTTTATAAAATGTCTAACTTAACTAAACTCTAACTTTGCATTTCTTCTTTATCGGTTCGCTTGCAAGAGATCATTGGATTTACGTTTTCGTTTTCAATCGATGTATAAAACGTCAAATCTATACAATGATTTGCAAATGTTACTATGTCTGCAAGCATGCATGCAAGCTTCGATCATCTATACCTGCGGATATTGCATGATAATGGCATTTGTGGGATACATCAAACTCCCCCAAAACGCAGCCCACTATAAAAGTCCCCCACGACTTTTCATACAACTTTACATTTAGTGTCGCGTGATTTGTCAAACGGCATGTGCCACATTTCAGCTTTGTTATTGTATGAAGTGCTACATCCTCAGGTATAGATGATCGAAGCATGCAAGGTACAAATTGCATGCAACTTGCAAAGTCGAAACATAAACATGCATGCAGGCTGCAAGTTGGTTTTGAATCATAATATGGCGTCATGCCTGCGTCCAAGTATTTGCAAAATGTAGACGCGCGGCCACGGAATACCGCGGCTTTTAGGAACAGGTACGAATGATTTCATAACAAAGGTTACATCATAGTAACCTATGATGCTTGTTTGTTCTCATGCATTTGAGTCAGACCTCTTAATACAAGTACTTATATCTGTTCAAGCCTCATTTGCAAAAGCCTTTAGGACCCATGTCAAGTGGCTAAAGAATCTTCGCGACTACATTTCTTAGAAAGCGAACGGGAAGTGAGTGACGTCATTTGTCACAGTATAACTGCAAGCTGGAAAAGAGATAGCATCAGCCAATAAGAGGCTTTTCATCGTGGGTGTACTGCCTACGCAAGTAAAATGCGACGCAGGGTGTCGCCATAGTGTAAATGATAATCTGGGGATCAAAAGGCAAGATTGTTAATGTAGAATCGAAATTTTGTGAACTTTTTTAAATAATTATTATTACTGAATATAAAATTATTTTAGGAAGAAAATAAAACGACAGCTCGTGCGGTGACAAGACAAGTGAAATATGTAATTATTCTTTTTTATAAAGACATCAAAAAGAGTACAAAACTTAAGATAAATTTGGATGCAATCCTCCTTTGTCGGTAACAATTATTCTAAAAAGTTCTCGATTCCATTATGATATGCAGATGTTTCTTAATTTGATATCATTTTAATGAGGGCTTTTCAAAACGACAAAAAACTGTAGACACGATAGATGGCGTTGATAAAAATGTATGTGTCAATGTGTTTTTTTACTAAGCTTCGAAGAATACACAGATGTAACCCTAAAATGATTCTCTTTGGGCAGATGTCAGCCAGCGAGCGCTTACTGGCCTCTTTGGTACAGGCCGTTTATTTTTAAATGCCAATTTTGACACTTCTCTTTCCATCAACGCCATCGAGTAAGACAAATAGCTACTATTTTTATTTATTATTTGTCACTTTGAGAAGCCCTCATTTTTTAAAAGATTTTACTGGATTTTAAGGGTTGTTTTACATTAGGTATCTTATTGGCTCTTAGTATCTCTACTAACTACTCTCTACTCTCGTAGATGCACGTATTATCTGCTGTGTTTGACGTTGTTTTAAAATCAACGAACATGCCAGTCAATGTACATCTACACTGTACTACAGCTAAGATAATTTAAACCAGCTATAAGACCCCCAGCCAGGGGGAGGTACTTAAATGAAACATTTAATTAGTACCAAAAAAAAAACATTATTTTCTTACTGTATTCTTTAGCCCATTTATAATCGTTATAAAGATCAAAAATAAGTATAAGGAATATCCTTAATTTAAAAATATAAATGAGCCGAAAACTTTTTCTTATTGTTTACCAATCGCCGCAGTGATCGTTTCACATTGTTTTGGCTTTCCTGAAAATTTAGTTTTTTTTTTGTATTTTTCCATGTTTAGTTTATGCATCAAGGTAACAATACTAAAAAACTGCTGTGATACGAGATAAAAAAAGTTTCAGTAACAACTGGGTTAGAAACAGCATTCAAAAGACAAATTAATCAATTAATAATCGATTTGTCAGAAGAAACAAGTCATTATGGCAGTTATGTTTTCCTTATTACGCTATGAAGCCGCATGGCACCCATTTTCCGTATCAAAGTATTAATTTTCATGGATATTGCTTAGTTAGCAGTTATAGTTATGATTAACAAACCGCGAAGCAATTATGAAAAGAACTTAGTCCAGTATAATATAGAAATGAAACTGTTAGTACGATACGATCAGCTTCAGAAGTTACTAAACCATTTAGTACCATGTCATAATAAATATTGCGTTCATGTAATATGGGGGGAAGCGATATAGTTGGTGTGATAAGGTTCTAAAGTAGTCAGCTACTTTTAAGGCGGACTTTTGTTATTTTATACAATTTGCTAATGTTATTGCGTATAGCTCGAATATACGTTGTAACATTTATGTATTTTAAGGGCCATATAGCTCAAAGAGCCGCTTTCATCTTAAATAAATTTATTGCTCGCTAAGTACATAATGTATCAAAAATTCACATGTACAGAATGAAGCTAAGGTTCTATATTTTAATTACAAACAATAACCTCAGTAAAATATACTGAGGTTATTGTAAATATACCGTTGGTCCCGGCTGCACCCACCAATCCGCATTGGGCTCGCGTGGTGGGTTATGGCCCATCCTCCTTACCCATAAGGAAGGCCTGTGCCCCAGCAGTGGGGGACATCAAAAATGGCCGATGGACACACCTGAGGCCTAGGCCGAATTGCCACCTACAGGGTCGATTTTAGCTGTACGGCGAAAGTTGTGCGGCTTTAGTCACCAATGTAAATACCACCTTCCGCGTTGTATTACATCAAGTACATTTATTATCTATATGAAGTGTCAAGATATCTAATTTATTTATAGTTTAACATAAGCATATTGACATAAATATGTCGGTTTATCAACGCTATTTCCAAATTAATATAAGGTTATGAGCCTAAGGCAATATCATGCTGGCAGGGTGCCATATATATTCAGTCCGTGACAATATCCGCAAAATTAAAATGTAATATGATAATTTTTTACAACATGTTACTTCATTTTACTATAGTGCCTATGTCACTATAGGGTTCATAAATAATAAATACACGACAACTACTAACTATTTAGAAAAAACGCAGAAGATACTAGGTCAAACTTAGCTTAACTTAGCTTATGTCGAATTTATTATATCGATGTCATTTGTGCTTGAGAGGCACGTTAAGGCGAGGCTAGTTCATGATACCAAAAGACTGAAGTATGAGCTTCCAGTGTGAAGAAATAATGTAGAATTCTACTAAAACGACTGTGCAAAGAAATAATGTAGAATTCTACTACGATAAAAAGTTCAATTATATAACTCCAAGTAATTCGCTGCTCGGTGGTGCAGTGGTTTAGCGCCTGGCCCAGCGATTGCGGAAGTTAAGCAACGTTCGCAAGGGTCGGTCATGGGATGGGTGACCAAAAATTTATTATCTCGAGCTCCTCCGTGCTTCGGAAGGCACGTTAAGTCGTTGGTCCCGGCTGCATTTGCATACGTTAACACCCACCAATCCGCATTGGGCCCGCGTGGTGGATTATGGCCCATCCTCCTTACCACCCATAAGGAAGGCCTGTGCCCCAGCAGACATCAAAAAATGGCTGTTGGACAAGTAATTCGAATCGTTATCTTTCTTTTCTAAGTATAAATTGTAAGAAGTGTCTTACCTATATAGGCTTAAAAACGTACTACTGGCTTCTTACTCGACAACTTAATATGGGTAGCTTTAGTATGTCATGCTCACTTTATTTATTATATTGGCCTGATATTGTCTGTTGCCTGAAATAAATGACTTATTATTATTATTATTATATTATTATTAAACATTTTTGCGGTGGTGTCGTGTGAGGCGGATCGTTACGTTCCCTCAAATATAGTTGAGCGAAGCGATGGCTGGTTCATGCGTCATGCTCGTGAACGGGTACTGCCAGTGGGAATGCGTCTGATTCTATCTTCACGCATATTGAATTGAATGTTCTTTTTATTATTTTATTGTAACAGCCTAGACTGAATAATAACTTTAAACTTTGAATTTAGCTTGAACCCTGTAAATTGATTAAGAAATTTGAAATTTATTAAGAAATGAGCTATAATTAAATAATGTTATTTATTTGTTAATCTTTTTAAATATAAAATCTGGAAACGATATACATATTTGTAAATCCACTGACAAGTTTTTGCGCCCATTTTTCTTGTCAGCTAAAGCTGGATCCACACTTGTATCATTTTGGCGTGTCAGATCATCGTATCTTTATCATACATTGCTAGTTTGATTAGGCGTGCGTTGGAGTTACCCTGTATCAAGAGACGACGTATGATAAAGATACGGTGATCTGACACGCCAAAATGTTACAAGTGTGGATCCAGCTTTAGCAGTCTGGACAAAGCTTAATAGACGTCATATCATAATGGGTGGTAGGGTAAAAGAATTGACGATTTAAAAATGCTGATTATATGAGCTTATTAAAATAAAGATTTATTTCATTTCATTTCATTACTCACAAGAATTACTTTTGACTGAAAAAGAAACAAAGAAACACAATAACCAAACAGAATATATTGAAATTTTACCGGTGGACAAAATTCTATTTATTAATATTATTAATATTTTTATTTTTAAAATACTTACAGCGAGAAATTTTAATCATTTGGTTCCCGCAGTAGGGTGGTCATGATTACAAGCAACTTTTATATATATCGCGATATCAGAGTTGGCCCGGTCAGCTCAGCGGTCAGAGCATTGGACCGGACATCCAAAGGTCGAGGGTTCGATTCCCGTCCGAGAATTGATCTTGTTCGAGTCGTATTTTTTCTAGTACCTATATTATTTAGTATTGTACAAACAATCTCTTTGGTAACATTTAGTGAGATTCTCATAAACATACAAGCGTTATTAAGGGTGTTAATTTCACTAACTACTAACTAAATACACCGTTATCTACCTATTTTAAGTCAACAACATTATCATCAAATTCCAGATAATAATTCAATTTTCCGTTAGCGACACAAAGCTCGGCTTATTTGGCACCCGGAGGGGCCTTAACTGCTTAGCTACTTTAATCATTAATCAAACCTTTAACTTAGTTTCAAAAATGAGCTTAAACTTTAGTGTACTTTTACTTAAATAGTGTTTAGTTAGAGTTATTCGATCGAGTAATTATTAATTCAATTTTATTTTATTTACACCTAAAGTAAATACATAGGTGGTAGGTAAATACATTAAATATGGATCCAGTACAGTACGGTAAAACAATCATCCAGGTTTATTTAAAAACCTAAATAAAAATGAAGTATAAAAAAGTTGTATTATTTTGATCCCAAGCTAAAGCCCAAGTACGGAATTCAATTCAAAGCATAGCCTCTTTTGCAATATTTCATAATTTTTATCAGAAAATCTAGAATCCCGTGCACTCGAGACAGTGTATTAAAAAACCTCGTCAAAATCGGTCCATTAGTTTGGGAGCTTCGTTGCCTCAGACAGATACTTCGTCGAACTTATAACACTCCTCTTTTACGTAAGGGGTTAAAAATATTCTAGTATATACAGAAAACCACAGATAAGAGAAAGAAAAAACATTGTTCTATGCGGAAAACATAATGGCGCCAATATATTATCTTCTGTTGTTTTGTCAAATAACAATTATTACCTATAGGTAAGCTTTCAACCCCTATAACCTTTTGCCTATTGGCCTATTGGCCACTATTGTGAGTAACTCATTCAGGTTTGGCAAATACGAATGTCAACAAATTTCCCCAGATTTTGATGAGTTTGTAAAAGGAAAAGATTTAAAATTTTCCCCAATCATGATTTATTTGTTCCCCAAAGTGATACGTTTCGTATGAAAATAAGATTTTATTTTTACCCCAATAATTAAAATTTTCCCTAAAATTGCGAAAAACCTCCAATCTACCAACCCTGAACTCATTTGTCTCAACGATTAACGCAGACAATAATGACGATTACAGCATAATAATATCACTTTCAGCAGTGCAAAGTTATGAAAGTCAGTCAACTCGGCCGGGTTAACCCAACGTAGTAATCATTACGACGCTATGCTATTACTTGGACTTAAATTGTGTGACGTCATAAAATTGTGTACAAAACATGTTTACGCGCGAAATCCCAGTTTGAGCATGTCGGGAACCGTCATTATGTCAGATTTGGCGGATCGGGCGGCGTAATAATGAGCTACCAGATGCGGCTGGGTGGGTTACACACACGGTAACGGAGGTCCGACAACCAGCCGTTGGAATTAGAAATGGGCAATGGACACGATTTTTACCCGACTGCTGGGTTTAAACCCAGATACCGCCCATAAACCATTCTATTGACCTATTTTTTTTTATAAGAGATTGTAAAGGAAAGGGACTGTAATCTAAGGCTAAAACTATGCGACTTTTCAGCAAAGATATATTCGAGACACACACATAATTTTCTCTTGACAGACAGTGAAATAAAGTAAGACATAAAATAGACAAGAAGAATAAAGATATAACGACTATACAAACTACTTTACAACTACGATCCACTACAGAGATGTTTCGTCCTTTGAATATTTTGTTTCCAAAGCAACGTCACATTTTGACATATCATTGAAATAAAAATGTGTAAAAAGTTTATGTAACATACAATGTGGGTGTTTATTGGGTTTAAACCCAGTGGTCGGGATTAAACCGGGTCTTTTGCCCATCTCTAGTTGGAATTCTACTATTCCTACTAATACTAGAGTCTTTGTTAGAGCTGTAGACCTCGCGTGTTTGATATTTCGGAATTTTCAGAAATGGCTGAAGAATGATTTTCCCCATATCTTCGGCATTTTGAAAAATTTCGAAATACTGAATCGATAAAAAAATATAAAATTATAAAACCTGCTGAAACGGAAACGCTTCTGGCGCTTCGTGCTCGCTCGGTCAATAGTAAATGAGAAAGTTTGATTTTAGAATGATTGGATATTTTGGAGTTATCCCGTATAAGTAATATAGCTCATAAAATTGCATTTTTATTTTTAGATTTAAATTGCTAACAAAAATATAAATCAGTAGTATAGAAACAGAGAAAATTATAAATAA
Source organism: Agriphila straminella (assembly GCA_950108535.1). Taxonomy (NCBI): domain Eukaryota; kingdom Metazoa; phylum Arthropoda; class Insecta; order Lepidoptera; family Crambidae; genus Agriphila; species Agriphila straminella. The sequence continues at coordinate 14,227,318 of OX467322.1, read as the reverse complement.
AGATTAGCAATAATTACAATAATTAATTTAAACTAGGACATATTGATTTTACCATAACATATTTTTCTGATTGCCAAATAAAAATTTAATAAATATTAGTGTTCTATGGTCATTGCAACTACCTACTCATATAGAATTTTGTTATCATTTTACATGAACTATAAAAAAGTTATTTGATAGGTCAACGTTTGTATGGGAAGTGGTCATTGTTCACCAAACCAAAGTGTACAGTTTCTCTTGCTGCGATTGAAAAAAAAAATTTTTGTTGTAATTTTCTTTTGTATTGAAAATAAACTCAAAAAAAACCGCTACGCATACCCAAAATACGCGTTCTGTGCAATCCTCACCCGATTTCAAGATGTTTGCCGGCTACTATGCTGCGGCGGTTTTTTTTAATACAAATGTATGTACATACATTCAGTGTTAACCGTTCTTCAAAGCCGTGTGTCCACGTAAGAGAAACAATAAACCAAACGCTGCACTGTTGCACACTGCCCACAGACTTGCACCGACTGCACAAACAGCAATATACCTCGAAAATAATAATTTAGAAACATCTTTTAATAAGAACAAGAAATTTAACAGACCAAATTCTCTCGAAAGCAATTTACGAATAAGTATAATGACTCTAGAGGTAAACCAGAATCTCGTGAAACGGAAGTAAAATATTTTTTAACTAAAAGCACGTGGTTGTTTCATTTTTTATAACTTTCTTGACCACGTGTTTTTAGTAAAAATGATTTTACTTCCGTTTCATGAGAGTGGTAATTTTCTGCTAGCGAAAAAAGGAGTCACTTTTAAGATCCTTTTTTTAACGTTCGGAATAGAAAATTAGAAATATTTTTATTGCTGATAGTAGGCCGTCATGATCATAATCCTACTAAATATTATAAATGGAAAAGTTTAGGTTTGGATGTTTGTTCCTCAATCACGCAAAAACTACTGAATGGATTTGCTTGAAATTTGGCACACAGATAGTAGATAGTCTAGATTAAAACATAGATTACTTTTTATCTCGATATTCCCACGGGAACGGGAACCACGCGGGTGAAACCGCGAACAGCCGCTAGTTCGAAATAATAACAAGTAACTGAAGCATCTTTATCATCATAAGAAGATATGAGAGCCTTTGTGTGCTAGAAAAAAATCGTCAATTTCATACTTTAGTCTCTATAAAAAAGCTATGATAAATCATTGATAAAAGTAAAGTTTTATATTTTTAATTAAGTAACTCATTCCAACGTACATTGCTAACCGTACGAGCTTATTGACGACTTCGTGGGAACGCAATACAAGATACGTTTGTTTTGCGAACCGTACATGTTGCTTTAGTGTTTGCTTTTATTGCTTGTTCCAGTATTTTTTATTAAAACTTCACTATTTATAGTTTGAGTATGAGAATGAAATAATGCCAATTGTTGTGAAATAAAAATAAAAGCCGTTCCCTTATTGTTCTCCAAATATAAGTAATTTTATTCAATTCTTTTCTAAGAATATCTTATACAGGGTGTTTGGTAATACGGTTATAAAGCCAAAGATTTCATGAATACAACCCTGCTTTTATCTTTTACAATCGTAAAAATAAATAGGTACCTACTACCTAGGAAACTTAAAACACATAATAGGATTTTGCATTTCGTTTGATTTTGGTTTTTCGTAAATTGTTGGGTTCATTTTCAATGCTCCGATTCTTGCGGGGACTGTAAAATCTGTGATTTTTTTTTCTCTTGGCAAACGAAACAGTCCAAGTCAATGATATTAAACGTAAAGATAGGTTATGCGCCAACATCATTGCTATTAAAACAGCGTAAAGGTACTATAGATACACACATTGGCCGCTGCATGCTGCATCTCTGACCGTTGCTGTATAATTTGTACATTGTCTAAAGACGCAAGTGGACATTTTTTTTATGGTATTTCACAATTTTATTGCGTCTGATTGACGAGAGCCGCGTGGGTTACCGTGTCGCGAGACTGTGCCTGACTAATTGAAAGTTGGGCAATTACCTGACTTTCGTCTTGCCATTGTCTTCACAATTCGCGAGTAACCTATCTTTACATTTAATATCATTGGTCCAAGTATAGATGAATTAACGTTATTTTCAATACCGATAGCGGAAATGACGTAAGACAGAGCAACCCACGTGACTTCCTAAGTCTCGGAATACTATATCTGGCGCAGTATATTATTGTACCATGTCCTACCTACCCCATGTCCTGGCCTCATGGCAACGTGTATGTCAAAATTCATCTCATGATGATCGGTTGGGTAGTTATGACGTAGGTAAAAGCGTAACATAAAATCTTTTGTTTTTTTTAAACTATTACAATATTAGTTTTTTTTTATCAAACTTATTTGTTTCGAATTTGGTTTTGTATATTACACTGTTTGTTTGGTATTGTACAATATTAGTTAGGCTTATTATTCCTAGAAATGGGGTACATACTGTTCTAGTTAAAGTTAATTTATTTACTTTATTTAAATCTCCTAGTTTTGTTTAAAGCAACAGTTCAAAACCTTCATACTTGTAGGATAAATTATGGAAATTCCGGAGTATTCAAATGCTAATTTAATCGCTTAAAATCTTTGTACGAGTGAACATTTATATCTGCAAAATAATAATAACTAGGTACGTTTTTGAATGTTAGTTAAAAATTGGCCACGAAAAAAATTATATAACGAAGTAAGTACCTACCCGAATTCTTACACTTCATGTGTTACAATAAGAGCATTTGTAACAAAGCCTAGTAGCTATATCAAACATAATTATAATTACCTACCTACTTACTACCCACCTCTACCAACTTATCAGGCAATCATAAAGTTATCCAAAACACCTATATATCCCTTCCCACATTTTTTCTACGTATGATTCCTTTATATTCCTTATCTTTTTTCAAATCTTCTATGGTATACATTAAGTTAAATGGATGCAAACAGAACCTCAAAATTATTTTATTTAAACCAAAATATATAGTTAATAACTGAAGCCTGTCTTAGTTAATTTGTTTAAGGCACTGAAATAACGCTGTTTTGAAACTGCGGGTAGTCAATTTAAATTAATAATTCAAAACGTGGGTGTAATTAAGCGTTTTGAGTTTAAGGTGATCGCCCATTAAGACAGACTGCGACAAAATACGGCGAGATTTATTTCAAGATAAAAGTCAAATTGCTCTTATATTACTGTCCTAGTAACAATTTAAAAAATAAGGCATGAGCGTTCTGCTTCTGTCATGAATATCGTCTAACAATTTTAAGTGTAAATAATTAATGACAGAAATTGTACACTTTTAGGTTTTCGCCGTGTCCGTCTGTTCGTCTGTACGTCCGCGCGTTAGATCAGAGGCCCTTAGTACTAGAAAGCTGTAATTTGACATGAATAAGTATTAAGATTATTAATATAATTAAAAAATATTAGAAAAAATCGACTCACCCGTAGCAGCTCAGACGGGACTCGAACCCGCACCCTTAGGATTCCGGCCCAATGCACTAACCAATTATGCTACCGAGTCGCTAGCGAGCTTGGCGAAATTTTCTAATACTTTTCACGTTTTTACGCTGTAGGCCAGCGCCATCAATAAAAATAGCATTGTGAATGCATAAAATTTAAAAGTTTAAAAATGAATAAGTATATTAACAACGCCGAAAAAGTGGTAGAATGAAATCTTGAAAAATATTTTTGTATGTAAAGCAGGGAGTAAATCATATGGCAATATTACTACGGAACGGAACCCTATACTGCGCGGGGCCCGACACGCACTTGGCCGGTTTTCCAAGATTACATTTACACCCTATCATATCACTTACATCAGACATTCTGAAATACAATAAAGTATTGAACGGTCGCATGTCGCAGTGTGTGTGTCGCACCCTTTATCGAACATTCCACAAGTGGCCTGGAAGAATCTATAATAGCTTATGTAAGAGTCTCTTAAGACTTCGCCTGTAATTTAAAGATAGGGATTATTGGATTTCAATTTTCGATTTATGTCTAAGACAAATGGTAAATGTGAATTTCATTTATATTATTAAAATTAATCTTCGTAAATTTGACCACGTGTCACACTTTCGTAATAAGCTCAACTGGCTCCCTATTCGCCGGCGCAGGGACTTGCATACTCTTACCCTTCTTTACTCCATACTTTTCCTACCAACTTCCCCTCCTTACCTTAAAGAACTTTTCACCTTTCGTTCTTCAATTTCACTTTCTTCTTTGCGTTCTTCCTCTAATCTTACCCTTAATATTCCTCGCCACGCTACCGACTTTGCTTCCTATTCCTTTTCCGTCCATGCTGTTCGTTTGTGGAACTCTCTGCCGGAGGGCATCAGAAAGGCTCAAACTCCAAGGTCATTTAGAGAACAAGTTAGGAGTCATTTTCTCTCTTCTTCCCGCGACTAATATTTCTTGTTTATATTTATCTCCTATACCATGGAATTATGTTTTTATCCTTTAGTATTTTTGTATATTCATATTCTGTCCTCTAAAGTGCACCTATTCCCCTTTTATCCTATTTATCTTATTTTATTTCGCCCAAGGTTGCCTGGAAGAAATTGCTATGTAGCAATAAGGCCGCCTATTGTATGTTTTCTTGTTTTTTCTGATTGTATCGTTTTTCTATCATGTGCAATAAAGTCTTTATTATTATTATTATTAATTTTATTGTGGCTGGAAACCTACTCTGCACTCAATTTAAGTAATTATTTTTCAATGCAATAATAAATGTTAATTTTATATTAAGTATATTTAATTTTGGATCTCGTACCGGCACCTACCTTTCGCTGCCACATATAGTCACGCACACAAACTCACACATCCATCCACACACACACATATCTTAGCTTTTGGGTTATCTACTGTAGTTTAGTTTACATTGTTACAAGTTTCATACCTTTTTTATGATTAAGTTTACCGTCTAGACAAGGCTAGGTGTATCAAGTGTTTAAGTAAACTATGTGGGTGGGCCTGGCGAGCTGTGGCACAGGTTTTTATTTCTGAAACCTATTTCAGGCACCAGTCCCTTACAAATTTAGAAACCCTTCATGTGTAGCATAAAGTTGCCACTATAGACTTAAGTTCTGTATTTGTGATGGAAAAGTAAACAAACCATTTCTTAACGTAACAGAAACAGAAAAAATGTTATGAATGAGAAACATTCTTATTCAAAATGATTTTGTTCAGAAAACAGGTATTTTTATTTTTTATTACAATAGTGTTTCCATGGTCGAGTGGTTTGTACGCCGGTTTTCAAGATGTCGCACTCTCTGAGGTCCCGGGTTCGATCACCGGCTGAGTCAATTTAGAAAACAAACTTTTCTATGTATATTGGCTCAGGTCTGGGTGTTTGTAGTTTCACCGTTGTCTCTGATTTCCATAACACAAGATCTTTAGCTACTTACTTTGGAATCAGAACAATGTTTGTGATGTTGTCTTATATTTATTATTTATTTATTTATTTAATTACTTTAAAGTTTAGAATACCATTTCATGCTTAATGAATGGATCAAAATATATTTAGGTTTATATACCTAATTGGGTGAATCAACTTTTTAATGTAAGGAAAAAATCGACCGATGTGTAAATTTTCATAAATTAAAACAAAACTAGATAACTCTTTTAAAATAATCTCTATTTACGATATTTAGATTCGTAGCCAATAAAAAATACTTTGTTTTGTACAAAAATAATTAATAGTTTATAGAAAAATATCGGTGACCCAAGGGACAATAATTGTCCTTAGCTTTTATATGAAAAATAGGAGTTGTCTCCTGGGTCACCTATGTTTTTCGTTAAAATCACGTTAAAATTTTCATGTCTTTTAAGTTTTCTTATAAGATGATTAGCTGAGAGTATTTGCAACTACAGATTAACTTCATATAAAAATGGTTCGCGTAGATATTTTAAGAAATGCAACAAAACAACAAAAAGTTGATTCACCCAATTATCTTTAGTTACATTATTAGTTCATAATATTAATATTTTTTCTACTTATAGAATTATTGGCATAAGACACAGTCAGGGCAAAGTTTTTATAATCTAGTAATAGTTATCTACCAACCGAATTTAATGGTATGAAACTATAACGCAGTTTAAGTAAAACTTATTTTATTCTCATGGCCTGCTTCAAATGAGCGTCCCATTTAAAACTCGCAGACGAGACAAAATTGGATTAATATTTAAAAAAAAACCCGGCCAAGTGCGAGTCGGACTCGCGCACGAAGGGTTCCGTACCAAAAAACGGCAAAAAAAAAAAAAAAAAAAAAACCACGTTTGTTGTATGTGAGCCCCACAGAACAAATATTTAAATACATATTTATTTATTCTGTTTTTAGTATTTGTTGTTATAGCGGTGTAAGGTTGGGAGCTCGGGAGCATTAAATAAACAACCTCGTTGTATCACGTCGGATTTAATACTGACCCCAATGAATACAAAAATAGAACACACTAATATCTATCTGATAATACATACTTACTTATTACCTATACACCACAGCGGCAAGAGAAAAACATCATCTTCTGTGAAAGTTTCAACTGTCTAGCTATCACGGTGGTCTGTCTAGCTATCACCTAGTGACAGACAGATAAACAGACGGACAGTTGAGTCTTAGTAATAGGGTTCCGTTTTCACCCTTTGGGTACGGAACCCTAAAAAAATCAACAAGATTGTGCAACTTGACAACTCTTGGCTCCGCTTCGCAACCGTCGCGTGCAAAATCAATTTTCAAACTGTAACAAAGGACAAGTTCAGAATGGTTGCATTCATTTGGTCGTTGAGAACAAAACTTTGACACAACCCGCGATTAAATGGATCGTTATGTTGAAAACAATCGTGCTGTGTTATGCACGGAAAATATTAGAATCGGAATAAAAATTTCACACTTATTGGTGGCCAATTTTTTCCTCCTAGGTAATTGAATAATACAATAATTGACTGAGCGAGCACGAATCGCGAGCGAAGCGTCTCTGCTTCAGCTTTGGCAAAAATGCTTTAGTATTTTGTCCAGCTGTCCGTCTGTCCGCCTGTTTTCCATAGGTCGCATTTCTCAACCGATTCTGGTGAAATTTTGAGGGTGTTACTTTCGAACACGAACCAGTTCTGTACCCTTAGCACGAATAGCTATCGAGAAAATAACGCGCGTAAAATTACTCGATAAAGAATTATCTATGGAAATTTTAATTTCTCTATTTGGCGGTAGATGGCGTTGTACAAATTTCCAATACAAAATTTATCTATCGAATGGTTTTACGCGCGTTATTTTTTTCGATAGCTGTTCGTGCTAAGGGTACAGAGATCGAATTGGTAAACAGTACAATGGAAACCATACCAACCGTTTTCAATGTACTAAAATAACAGATTTTTGACGTTTATTCAATACCAATTGGATCTCAGAACCTCGTTCGTGTTTCGAATGTAACCCCCAGCCCACACTCTCGACGGGAATGAGAGGTTTTCAAAGTGATATTTAAAAAATAAAAATAGTAACTATTTGCTTCACTAGATGGTGTTGATACTCTTCGAAGCCTAAAAATTGTAACTATTTGCCTCACTAGATCATAGATATAGTATATAGATAGTGTTGATACTCTTCGAAGCATAGTAAAAAAAACATATTGTCACCTATTTTTATCAACGCCATCTATCGAGCCTACAGTTTTTTGTCATTGTGAAAAGCCCTCAATAACGAGATCGAGTTCACATCAGGATCGAATAAACGTCAAACATCAGTACGTGGATTACGTAAGTCTGTTGCTAACAATTCTCGATTGAAAGCGAAGTTACATTGTGCTTTAAGTAAGATAGTTCTCATATTGGTTCTCAATAAAGCAGCAATGTAACTGCGCTTTCTGTCAGAGTTGATTGCAACAAAGTTACATAATCAGCCCCCTGTTATTTTAGTACATTGAAATCGGTTGGCACGTTTACTCGATGCCAATTCGATTTCAAAACCTCGTTCGTGTTTCGGGAGTAACCCGCTTTCGATTAATATACTGATTTTTTGTCAATTCATTTATTACACTTTTTTAATGTAGGTGTATATAACTAGCTTTCGCCAGTGACTTCGTCCGCGTGGATATTCAGTAATCCATAGGAAACCTTTGACCGGGATAAAAAGTTATGTCGTCCAGCAGGTTTTTGCGTGATGAGTAATAAACATCCAAACTTCAAAACCATTTACTTATTTTAATTATTTAAATAAATAAATAAGCTAGCCTTTATTTATTTCACAGTAATTATATAGTTATATTACAAGAAAACTTTTTTTAATTTATTTAATTACTATGAATCCCTTCTCGGGTGAAGGCCTCCTCCATTTCCTTCCATGTTTCTCGGTCTCTCCCTCTCTGCATCCATTCAACTCCTGCCTTCTGAATAATGTCGTCATTCCACCGTTTGATAGGCCGACCAACATTCCTTTTTCCATCTAGTCCTTTCCACTTTGTCGATGCTACAGTCCATCTTTCATCTTTCAATCGTGCGATGTGTCCTGCCCATTGCCATTTCATTTTAAAAGCGTGTTTCAGTGCATCGGTCACCTTTGTTCTACTTCTAATTATTCCACTTCTGACCTTATGAACTTTCTTTATTTTTAACATGGTCCTTTCCATTCCTCTCTGGCAAGTCCTTATTCGATTTCTAATTTTATTTGTGTAAACCCACGTTTGGCAGCCGTATGCTAGGCATGGTAGCAGACAGGTGTCCATTACTATTTTTTTCATCTTTATATTATAGTCTCCCTTGAGTACTTCTTTATTCGCCCAGAATTTCTTCCATGTTGCATTTTCACGTCTTTCTACCTCTTCTTCATTATGGAGCTTATGAACGAGACTTTTTTTCCTAGGTAAATATAGCTGTTTACATATTCTATCTGTCTGCCACTTACTTTGACCGATATTTCACGACTATTAGTTATTAATTTTGTCTTGTCAGTATTCAGTTCCAATCCAACTTTAGAGCTTTGCTGGGAGAGTGTATTTATCATTTGTTCTAGCTGTATTGCGCTTTTAGAGAATATGACGATGTCGTCAGCGACTTCTATTACCAATTCTAATACCTTTTCCTGTCCAGTTAACTTCTTTGAATACTGACTCTAGCACTGCGATAAATAATTTTGGTGATAATGGGTCTCCTTGTCGGACGCCTCTTTTTATTTGTATTTTTTCGTTATTTATATATACATAATTATACGGGATAGACCCAATTAAATAATTATTTGGTGGTACTACAAACATAACTCAATTTGGTTAACAAGAGATTTCGGGACAATCCATCAAAGTCAGGGTAAGTAACCAAAAGCGCGTTAAGTGCTTCATGGCATGCGATACAGCGGTGACTGCGCACGCGCCATATCTTACTTACAATATTAGTATGAAGTAGGATTAACCGGAATCGCAAGTCTCTAGTTTTTATCAGTCTGTTTTTCAAAGTACGAAGATTTCTTTCACAATCGGAAATAACAAACAATTAAAATAATTAATCTTAGTTGATAGCAAGGCCGTCTCTTACAAGGCGCGTGCTTATCAATCGATTATTGTAGCTTAATATTGATTTTAAATTAAAATACAGTTCATGTATTTGAATTTAAAACTTTAAATAATAGAAACAGACGATTACCATGACCTTTAGGTACAGTTAGAGCTCGAATACAATGACGGCATTTCAACACGTAATTCCTAAAAACGGATTTGTTTTTGTTTTTACCTCGTATAAGATTTCATTTCGGAGAAATGCTTAAAGTTTTGCCAGAAAGCGGAGCGTTATTGTATAAAAATTAACACTAAGTTAACTTTTTTTTATAGAAAACTTATTGTAAGCTGAATGGCCAGAAATAGAATGGAAAGAGTCTTGTTACAGTTTCTATACGATTTTTATCGGTTTCTTAAGGTGATTAGTATCCTCAAGTGGCGCCATCATCTTAATTAAATTGATTGCTCGCTAAGTACATAATGTATCGAATATTCAAACGTTGCGATTGAAGCTAAAGTTCTATAGTTTATTTACAAATAATAAACTCTCTAAAATATAGTTCGTTGTAGTAGTAGTAGGCAAAAGTGCCAAAAGTGGCCACTTTTTGCTCTTTTACCCTACTACTACAACAAACTATCTTTTAATGATGTTATTGTTTGAAAATAAACTATAGAAACTTACCTTCTATCTCAACGTTAGAATTTTCGATACAGTATGTTCTTAGCGAGCAATCAATTTAATTAAGGTGAGGGCGCCACTGTGAGGATACTAATCGCCTTAACAAGGGAGCCGTTAGCGCTTTACCATCGGCCATTTTAAATGTCCCCAATGCTTTGCACAGGCCTTCCTTAAGGGTGGATGACGAGTATGGGCCATAGCCCACCACGCGGACCCAATGCGGATTGGTGGGTATTAACAATTGCAATATTTTGTAACACTTTATAGATTGAACCTTGGGGGAGGACATAGGCTACTTTGTAACCCACTGCAGGGCCATAACCTGTAATCCACGCGAGTGAAGCTGCGGGCGGAAAGCTAGTCATATACACGCTGAATTTTTAATCATTTCGTGTGGTTTCACTCATGATTACAAGCAACTTTTACTTGGGGCCAACTCTGATATCGCGAAACTAAATCAGCTGTTCCATACAAAAGCACAATGAGGATCAGTAACGATTTTTGTATAGTGGCTTATCAGAAAGCTTATGCCACCACATGATTAACTGTGAAGAAATTTTTACGATATCTCTTAAACCTGAGAAGCTGTACGAGCTAAAACGAGCTATAATACTGTTATTTTGAGGAGTCATTATGACTTGTCATCGAGACGAACGCGAACCTTATGTCGTACGTGATAAAGCACATATCGCATTGAGCTTGGCATTTCCTCCAAAACCCTTATAAACTCAACCATTTCTAAACGGATTTCAAAAAATCTTTCACTAAGTTTCATAGCTATGAATATGTTTTATATTATATCAATAAAACTATAGGATTCAAACCTGTTACTGATCCTCATTCCTACTCGACCTAATGTATTGAACAGCTGATTTTTTTCGCGATATCAGAGTTGGCCCCATAGTAAAAGTTGCTTGTAATAATGATTGGAACCACCCCACTGCAGGAACGAATAAATAAAATTTCACTATGTATAGCTAAGGAAAACCTGGATAAAAATGCCAACAAAAATATAATATTAAATTATCTTAAATCCCAAGATTACACAAACATCTCGTCAAATAGAATACGCATTAATCTTTGTCATCTTTCAAAGTGGAAAAATTTTGCTAACAAAAAGTTTATAACAAATCCATTTGTTTAGTGATTTATCTATAAGCTGACGGGTACTTAGAGAAAGGAAAGGTAGTCTTAGCTGCTGATCCTATCTTTTAATAGATTTGAAATTTTAAAGTGAATTTAAGTACACACGACGGCATATAGACTATACATGTTGACCTTGAAGCCCTACGTAAGCTGTTGGCAGAGTTTATTTTGACGTGCTGTCGTGTGTACCCACGCTGAAATTCCAGAAGTTAATAGATACCTACTCTTTTTAACCGACTTCATCAAAAGGAGGAGGTTCTCAATTCGATTGTATGTTTTTTTTTTTTTATTTTTTTTTTATCGTTGTTCGCGCGTATCTTCGACATTTATGGACCGATTTAGATAATTCTTTTTTTGTTCGATTGAGTTTTCTTGCGAGATGGTCCCATTTATTTATTTTTCAAATCGGTTCAGTAGTTTACAAGTAATCCTGAAAATACTATGATATTAAATCAACTAACTTGACAATTTTGTTATTTATGAACCTAATTAGATGATTTTTTTTGTTGGGGAAGGGATACCTTTGTGTAGTCTTTTTAACCGACTTCAAAATAAGGAGGTAGGTATTCAGTTTGTATGTATGTATGTTTCTCCGCGATTATCGCACGTTTGGCTGAGCCGATTTTTCTACCTAAATAATATAGGTACCTACACTACCTAATACAGAAGGTACTTACACTAAAAATAAAAAAATTGTTTAAAAAACAAAAAAACCGACTTCAAAAAACCTGCCTCTAAAAAAGCAAGAAATAATATACAAATCATTATCATTGTTATAATTAAACACGTCAATTGAAGTCGGGTGGGGCTTTTAGAATAAAAAAAGGAAGATGTACTCCAGCCCCACCCGACTTTAATAGACGTGTTTAATTATAACAATGATAATGATTTGTATATTATTTCTTGCTTTTTTAGAGGCAGGTTTTTTGAAGTCGGTTTTTTTGTTTTTTCCAAATATATCTGGTTATTTGTATGCCAAAAGTCACAGTGGTCAGCAAACTAACCACCTTGTTCCTCGAAAGCTTTAAGTTGTAATTTTTTTATTAATTAGGGTTCCGTACCAAAATGGTAAAAAGGAACCCTTATGGTTTTAGGATCTGGTGCGAGTCGTATTTTTACTAGTATATTATTTAGTATTGTATAACCCTTATGGTGTGACTCAGTCTGTCTGTCACAGCTGGATATCTCGAGAACTACTAATGGTATCAACTTGAAATTTGGAATAATTTAAGATGACGTTTGCCCAACTATTTTGCAAATAAGAAAGAATTTTACAACAGGGACTAAAAAGAGGTCTTCAAAATTTTAAGTGGGGCGACTAGGGCATGTGGGGTATCATATGAAAGAGCGTTGTTTGCACATTTAAAAAAAACTTTTTTTTAAGCTGCATAGTTTTCGACATATGATGAAAAATGTAAAAAAAAATACCGTTCCCCGCCACCTTATCTCCGAAGCAAGAGATAAGTCTGAAATAATTCTATGTGATAGTAATTTATGTAAAGATTACAGGAAAAATAAAATGATGTCACAATATAACAAACTTTTTTAGAAATTCAAAAAACAAACAAAAAATCCAATAGTTCCTCTACCAGTAAACAGATGGCCCTGACCTAAGAAAAATTAAACTAGTTCCACTATCGGTCAAGAGATGGCGCTGGCCTAAGAAAAAAAAGTTCTACTATCGGCCTAGAGATGGTGCTGACCTAATACTGCAATAATAATTTTATTATTCTACAGCTCTGCAGTGTACTTATAATTATGGTACGGAAACCCTCGGTGTGCGAGTCCGACTCGCCCTTGACCGGTTTTTTTTCTTGTATTATAAACCGAAATCCAACTGAATATCATAATGTTTCATTTGTAAGAATTAAATCGTCTATGTGACACTGAGACTGAAAGAGTGAAAAAAATCGTGTGTTGCTATTAGAAACGGTTTTTGAACACATAGGTAGTACTCTTGTTTTTCATAAACTACTATTTTGTACGTATCAGATATGTAACAATGTGAACATAAAAGCTGTGAAGTATGTACTTCGATAAGGACGATATATCGTAATTCGATGCTCGACTGAACTTTGTATATTCCTCAAATATTTCCTTAAAGAAAGACATGAGAAAACACTTTCATTTCTTTTTGTAAGTTTCTGTAAGTGACTGAATTTATTGGTAAATATCACATATATTTTTTTAGTGCTCTTCGCAGAATGTCAACACACAGGTATTAAAAATAACTTTTCTTACTAGGTAATTATATTCATCTAGATTTTAAGGCCAGTATATTCTCGAAATTGGCCTATTTTTGAATCAACGGTAAAAAAATAAAATATTCATTATTTTGAGCAGATAAAAATTATGTTGAAGTTTCATACACGATCTTGATTATTTTACGGTTAAAAATACGATTTTCGTATCTTTACTCGACTATAAAAATATGCAAAAGACAAAGAAAATTTTCATTAATTTTGTATTTTTTGGATAATACTTAAAGTTTATTAATCCCTTATTCATGAATAATACATAGAAAAATAGGTAATGACATATAATAGAATATTCAACGGTAACTTTTTCAAAAAGTGACTTTATACTCAAAATAACAACAAAAACGTTGAAAAAACCGACTTCAAAAAACCTGCCTCTAAAAAGCAAGAAATAATATACAAATTATTAGATACGCATTATCATTGTAATAATAAAACACGTCTATTAAAGTCGGGTGGGACTGGAGTACATCTTCCTTTTTTCATTCTAAAAGGTAGTGTAGGTATTTAGGTAGAAAAATCGGCTCAGCCAAACGTGAGATAATCGCGGAGAAACATACATACATACATACAAACTGAATACCTCCTTTTTTGAAGTCGGTTAAAAAGACAACACAAAGGTTTTCCAACAAAAAAAACATCTAATTCGGTTCATAAATAACAAAATCGTCAAGGTAGTTGATTTAATATCATAGTATTTTCAGGATTACTTGTAAACTACTGAACCGATTTGAAAAAAAAAATGGCACCATCTCGCAAAAAAACTCAATCGAACAAAAAAATAATCATCAAAATCGGTTCATAAATGTCGAAGATACGCGCGAACAACGATCAAAAAACATACAATCGAATTTTGAGAACCTCCTCCTTTTGTTGAAGTCGGTTAAAAAGACAAAGACAGAGTTTTGGAATATACTGGCCCTAACATAATAAAATCAACATAATATAGTCTAAAAATAAATTGTTCCCCTTTTCTTAGTTTAAAATAAATAGTTGTGAAGGTCCCTTTTGCTTTTTTAACATTTATTTTTCTTTTTTTGACATTTTTTCCTGCAGTTCAGACAATTATCAGAAATCCAAGACGTCCGTCAATCACATTTTTGGTATTTTTTTTACATTTCCTCCGAGTTTTCAAGATCTCCATCCTATAGTACTACCTGACCTCACGCACAAGAAACCAAATTTCGTTGAGTTATTTCCAGGCATTACTGGACTATTTGTTTTTGTTTGAAACAATATGTAACATCTCTTTTTTATTAATCTATATTATTTAATGAAACGTATCACAACAAAGTGTTAATCTTAAAACAGACCACTCGTGAAATGAATTCTAGCACTTAGTAATATTAATTTTGAAACGTCCGATGAGTAAACTGCACCAGTTTAACGACAATATAATCTGTGGTGCCGTGACGACAGGAGTTCACTCGTGTCATGGCCAATCGATTTCAAATCGATTCGTCTGACGCTAGCATTACTAATCGATATAGTTTCAAACAGTTTGATGATGCATGATTTTGAAAAGGGCACTTACGCTCTTTTAGAATGAATAAGTTTTCAAATTAATATTATGATGACATAAAATAAAAATTTTGGAAAATAAAAAAATACGTGTCTCTTATTTTCATTAGTAATTTCTAAATAACAAATAAAAACACAGGTTTTTTTTTAATGTTGTCAATTCGACTGATATTAAGCGAATGCTTTTCGCCAAAGTTCCAGCGATCTGACAAATATACCTTCGCTGCGAATGGATCCCAAAAATGTCTTTACACCGAATCGGTGTTGGTTTACGCACGATCGCTCCTGAGGATGCTCCGGGTTGGGGCGAAACACGTGTATAGAGTAGTTTAATTGGTGAAGGCGCAAGGTGTGTTGCTGTCTTGCTAAATG
Organism: Agriphila straminella; assembly: GCA_950108535.1. Classification (NCBI taxonomy): domain Eukaryota; kingdom Metazoa; phylum Arthropoda; class Insecta; order Lepidoptera; family Crambidae; genus Agriphila; species Agriphila straminella. The sequence goes on along the minus strand of OX467322.1, from coordinate 14,211,878 downwards.
CAGGTATTGTGCACTGATATGTTGTGGTGTGCATGTGCAATTTTTGCGGCCGTGCGGGCGGTGCATCTTGCATAATTATATTTTTTGCGGAAGTAAGCTATATTTCTTTTTTCAAAATGGTTCGGGACTTCCGCCAAGTGACGTCTGCTTCAATTAAATTCCAAAAATGTTTGTTTATGGAAGGCTGCGTTGCGATCGAACTGCACGCGTGTAGACTAATAAAGGGAAGGAAACAAAATCAGTTTATACAAAGATTTTTCTGTGTAATCACTTAATTTACTTATAACGATAACTGAATACCTGCAAACCGTTAATTGTAAAGTACACTTTACCATTCAAGCTATGCAAAACTCCTTAGTGAACCAATTTATTTTCTTATTAAAATGACGAAACTTTTTACTGAAAAAAATAACAGTGCACTGTGTTGCACATGCCAACTTACACAGCCTCACCATACTAGTAAATACTAGTTTCCGAGCAGTATGATGTAAAAACTATTTTCTATTTTCTTATTGATGATTGAATAGTATCAAAGATTCGGAATCTTACTAAGTAATAATGACACTATTAAGTGAACAATATAACTTTACATATACCTAGCTGCAAGTTAATCTTATTCTAATACAATATCGGGACAAACTAATTTCACCGCAAAGTACAAAGAGGTTATCTAACTGTTGATTTCATCAATCAATCAACTTTTAACTCTACCCTAAAAAGATTAAGACTCATTTTGAAAATTTATGTTTTTAAATATTTTCTAATTAATTCATGTTGCAAAGATTGAAATAAAAGTTACAATATCCAAACTACAGTATTTCAACTCGTCTCGATCTAAACTAAGTTGGGAGTTGAACCCATGGACTTACGCTATTTAGGTGACTCGGTTCTGTGTTCCCACTAGTTACATCGATAGTGACATTAATGTAACTAGTGGAAATTTTTGTCCTATTAGTTACATTTTAGATAATTACGTATAATGTAATTGAAAAGTCCCATTAGTTGCATTGTAACTCAAGGGTCACCTGCTCCTCTGACTTTTAGTAGTTAGAGTCGAATATAAATTTTAATGTAAAAATTGCATTGTGAATGCAAAAATCTAAAACTTAACACAGTCTGTAAAATTTTAGATTTATTTATTTGTTGCAGGTAATTTGGAAACAGTGCATATCTCGCGAGCAAAAATAAATAGTCACAATCCTATTTTCATACAAACGAGGTAAACTTTAAAGCTTAGGTTCTCCCCCAGTGTTAAACAGGGTGTAATCTAATGATGCAATTTAAAGAATAAAATGACGGAGGTCCATAATGCTAAAGAAACCTAACGGATTAGATGAGTCGTTAAGCTTAAGGTTGAACTTAAAAAAACAAGCTAAAATTACATCCAAAGTATGGAAAATGTAACAGTATAAAGTCGTACGGTCTCTGGAGTGAACGACGCTTCTAATCCATTGGGTTTCCTATGGGATCTGTCTGAGCCGCCTCCATTTACTATTTTAATGGCCATCACCACTGATCATACCCTGTTTAATCCTGTGCGGAAAACCAAAGCTTCAAAGTTACCTCGTCTGTATGAAAATAGACCTGTGATTACTTATTTTTTCTCGCGCGGGTATATGCACTGTTTCAGAATTACCTGCAACTATTAAATAAATCTGGAACTTAACTGACTGTGTATAAATTTAGATTCTTGCATTCACAATGCAATTTTTATATTAAAATTTATATTCGACTCTAACTACTAAAAGTCAGAGCAGGTGACCTCTGAATTACTTACATTGCAACTTATTTACTTTGATAGAATTACATTAAATTTGTCACAATTCTATTAAAATATACTTAAATAAGTTAAATAGAAATGTGTCCGACAAAAAACTAGACGGTGGCTAATCACTAATTAACATTTTAAGATGACTAACAACTCAGTTTTCCTCTTACCACGAGGCTAAACTTCGCAATTGTAAGAAACAGGAAAAAAAAATTCTTCCATACAAGACAGTTGTTTTATTAAAGGGATACGTCAAAAAATTTACACTTTGATGTATGGTCGTGGAAAGATCCTAGGGATCTGAAATTAAGATATGTATATATTTCTTTATATCTTTCTCCAGACACGTATTGAACCAGAAACAAGATTCAGTGATTTTGGCTTGATACATTTTAATTTCGAATATACCTCTTTTAAACATCCTTAAGTTCGAAATCATTTAGAAACAACATTAGGTTTTAAGTCGAAATTGCTTAAAATAATTTTTATCATCAATATTTACAATCGTGTAGAAGCATTTCTCTTTAAGGCGGTTGTATGACCGAAAGTGGCGCCCTCAGAGGTTTTTATTTAATAAGTTATTAATAGAAAAAGATTTTAATAATGTTTATCGTGGAGATTTTAGGGCCCATGGTCTAGTATTTTTAGAAGATATCACTACAAGCCCTCGTAGTCATTCGTAGAAGTAAATAGCAAATGTGTCAAAAACGGCCACTTTTAGCAGTTTTGCTATCTACTTCTAGCAGAGACTACGAGGGAAACGATACCGTCTAAAAATACTAGACTGTGGGCCCTAAAATCTCCACGATAAACATTTTTAAAATTGTGTATTAGAATTATAATATTAAATATAATTCACCGAGACGCCACTTTCGCTCAGGGTACCACCTATAGTTATTTACTACGAATTGATTTAGTGATTTTTGCAATTCAAAATATTGAAAGACTACGCACGTGAAGCTATCATAGAAAAAATATGTAATGCACTTGAAATAATACACAATAGATTTAATTGAAAACATTTATAAAAATGTTACTACCTTTGATGTAAAAAAATATCCCGTGGACCACGTTTTTGGGTTTATTTGCAAAACTTCTCGGAAACAGAACATTCGTTTTATGTTAAAACCAACGCATAAAAATTTGCGATGTTAATAGGGATGTTGACTATTTTTTTTATTTTATGTTACATAAATTACCTCTCAAAAAAAGAAACATTGGTAAAAGAATTAATTCGCTAGCATGAAAACTGCCCGAGATATCACAGTGTGAAATGCACACAAATGGACTCGATCAAAAACGCTCCATACTAATGGCGTGCACGTTATGACGTCACGCCGTGCTAGTTTGTATGCAACGCGTAGGAAATTTGTTCGGCAGCTATATTAAATATTGTGTTTATCAAAATAGTTTCTTAGACAAATTTGCTATACATTTTACGGACTAATTAAAGGTATTATTTATTTTAATAAATTTTATACTTTTTAAATGGACTTGTCCACCCAACTTTGAAGGGTCATAAAACAAATAATATGCAATATATAAAACCAAGAGGTATACAAGCTACTCTAAAAGTTTAATATGTTTACGATTTTTATTAGTATTTCGTTATTTTATTCATTAGTCAACATCCCTATTCCTTCAATCTTAATTGAACAGTTTTTTTAACTAATTTGAAAGCAAAGAAAAGTAATAAAAACATGTAAAAATCGAGGATACGGCGCTCGACCTCTACGCAACCGCCGCGTTGGAACGCGCACCGATTTGAACCCAAAGCGTATAGAGTTACGTTCGATTTGACTCTATCACAGATCGACCCGCTCGAATTGATGCATGTTAAGAGGATTGTCAACCACGTGGTCTCCATACAAACGGCGATAACGTTTCCCACCCTCTAAACCTTAACCTACAGCAATGAATTTTTGGTATGTTTTTGAAATGCCTAAAAACTAGGGCTGTACGTTTTGGTTTTTAAAATATTCATTGTAGATTTGAAAATATTGGCACTTCTGTGTTTTGTATGAAATCACTAAAATGCAAATATTTCGAAATCTATTATAGATATTTAAAAAATCAAAACGTACAGCCCTAGTATTTAGGCATTTCAAAAAACAACCAAAAATTAATTACTGTAGGTTAAGGTTTAGAGGGTGGGAAACGTTATCGCCGTTTGTATGGAGACCACGTGGTTGACAATCCTCTTAAGGCCTTAATTGATAGGAAGGACGGTATATGATAGGAAGAAGTATCAACACTTGCTCCGATTAGTTCACTCGTTGCGTGATTTGATCAATTGAACAACGCGATCGAACCTCGCGCCGGCTGGAGGGAATTTCCCCCAACAACAAAGAGGGATAACATGTCCAACACGTATCCCATTGGAAGGAAGGCTTCCATACCTCTATTGGTTCCGTACCATTCGATTGAAAGCAAACATTGAGAAAGTGTCACAAGATAAATGGATAGTCATGAGCCATACATAATCGCTTGATTAAATTCGACATCGCTCCAAAAAAACATTGCATTACATTTGCGAAACATTATTAATAGCTTTCAAGTTTCATTTGGTTTATAAATAACGTAAAGATGGATAGAAGTGACCGAAATTATTTATTTTTTTCTCATAAATAACTGAAATTCCACCTCCATCCACCACCATCAATTACTGCAAAGCAATCGAATTCAGGAATATTTTGTCTTCAAGAAAATTTTAATGTACCTTCTGTTAGAAAATGAAATACTTATACATTTTCTTATCCTATCCTTAAATTGATGTATCATCAAAATATGCTCTAAACCTTTCAACTAAGTAGGTATCTACCGCAAAAGTAAAAGTAAAAATGATTAATTAAGTGAGTGACATGGGTCGAAAAACGATTTTTTCACATATACTTACGTAATGCAATGTTTTAGCTGTCTAATTAGTTTGTGAAAATCAAAATAAGTTTGGGAATGCAATTTTTTGTCGTTTTTCGACTCATTTGGAAAAAAATCTATTTAATGGTAGAACAATTAAAGATCTACAATTAAATTGAACAAGGAGATTTAAGCAATTACAAAATAATTAACTATAATCATATTTTTAAAACATCATATGAAGCCACATCTATTGTACCTACTTAGATAAATATTATTGTTTAATAAAATACTCTCAATATCTAACAATTTCTTAGATCTGTGGCTCGTCGGCAAGCCGGGGTGGAAACTCGCAGCTAATTATTTTCCTAATTCGATTATTGTCAAGCGTCATAAATTATTGACAGATGATTTCAATCACGCAGCCTAAAGATAAATCAATACACTTGGAGGGCAATGAAACTATGGTGAATTTGTTTGAAATTAATGGGGATTTGCCAATCGGCAGTAATTTGGAGTAAATTTGATACACCTGATCGAGTAGTTAATTGTTTTTTTTCGGTTCCATTTCAAGGTTAAGGGCTGTTTCAAAATCTCCTAATATTACAGGTAGGTACAAAGTAATCCACATAAATATTGTTCTACCAATGAATTGTGTTCCGGCAGCACACCCCGGCAAGAAATAAAATAGGAACAAGAAAAGTAGAAGTATAAATATAAATATTGAAAATAGTAAAATGGATACCTATCCGTAAAAGTAGCTTTAAAATAAGAAACAAGGTTGTAATAAATAGAAAAAAGAAAAAACATTGTATAAGACAAAAAAAGTCCTTCTTAAAATGTGGAAGGGAGCAGATGTAAGTATAAAAATAAAAAAAAGCACACCCCGGGCCTCCATACAAGCGCCGCGTTTCAACTACCTACCTACTACACAGACGCTACACAGTGACGTTATTGCACACGCGCATCTGTGTGCGTAAAGTCTAGGGCTATTGAATGAGCACACGATTCGGCACACGAACTCGCGCGGTGGGATGAGGTAATTGATTTTGGCGCGGGGCGGAGAGTTTCCTTTCTGTACAGTAGTACTTATAGCTATTCTGTGCCAGCGGTAGAGGTAAGATAGCCAGTTCCTCAGTGATGGGGTTATTGGGTGTAGTGCGCTGCCACCCGGCCTTATCGTCACTTATCCCGATGTATACAGCGCGAGCGTCTGGTCCGGATCCCGTTCGTCCAGGGTAGTCTCAGAGGGCATAGTAGGGAGTTTAGCGGGTAGGGCTCCAGTCGGGCGAGCCCCACATAACCCGGTTGCTTGCCAGCCACGGGGTATGCGTAAAAAGTATTCTCTCTACTCAACCTGGTATGCTGGTCATCTGGTATTTTGGGAATCTGGTATAGAGGGGCAAAGGAAAAAATTGGTTGGTTGGATATCGCACTGTTGGATCGTTTTCAGGACAGTTCAAGGACAGATGCAGTCAGCTTCAATTAAGTAGTAGTCACAATTCGCATAACAGATTTGGCATAACATAATTGTACGTAAGTAATCGAGCTTTTCGTTTTGCTATATCAATAGCGATCTGGATATCCCTTAGATTATATAGAAAGTTGTTAAATTTACATAGAACATTTTGGTATTGTACCGATATTTTTGGCCACTGTACTCAATCGTTCTCACTCAATACTCAATGTACTCAGTGTACTCAATGTATCAAACGTTTTTAGGAATCTTTGTTATTTTATACCAGAAAATTCAATAGACTGTGATGTTTCACAGTCGGATGTATATTTTTGAGTTTATTTAAAGGGATAGGGCCAGTATTAAGTAAGCCAGTAACCTATTGTAATAATAATAAAACAAAAATCAACGTAACTATTAGAAGATAAGGGTATGATGAGGCTGACATACCTAAAATAGGTAAAAGCCTCTAATTAAAAATAGATTAAAAAAAACTATTAGAGCATTGTGTTTTTTAAATATTTATCTGCTTAATATCATAAATGCGAAAGTAACTCTGTCTATAACGCTTTCACGCCTAAACTACTGAACCGACTTTGATGAAATTTGGTACGGAGATAGATGGTACTTTGGGGAAGGACATAGGCCACTTTTTATCCCACTGCACCACGGGTCTCTACCCGCACGATAATTATAACCAGTCTGTAGTCTACGCGGGCGAGGCTGCGGGCGGAAAGCTAGTCCAGTATAAAATGGCAACAAAGGTCTTCTTCTTCTTCTTATTTTTGTTATGGCAATCTACCCCTCTTCAGGGAGTAATTTTTGCCAGTGTGAAGTGTTAAATAATTCAGTGGTATTGTTTCAGTTTACATTAGAATGCGGGTGCATTGCATTCCAATGCTGCTTGGAGCATTTGGTATCAAATATATCGATACAGTTTACTCGGTAAGTTCTGCCGAGGTAGCCACCACTACAATAAAAGTCTCAGCTTCACACAACCAAGATCGCACCTATTTCAATTATCCCACATATTGTTCAGATGCGTAGACACTTTTACCACAAAACTTCACCAATTTTAAGACACAATATATCCAACATAAAAAATAATTGCAAATAATTAAAATAGCTACCGAACTGAACCCGACAAAATGGCGCCCAAAAACTCCGCAACAAAGGTCGTTGGCGTCATTTGTCCTTTTTACCCGACTGCAAAGAAAGGGTTATGTGTTTCGCGCGTATCTTGTAAGTATGTTTGTATGTATGTATGTATGTATGTTTGTATGTAATATTCTTTATTACCTCATATCTTTCAAACGGCTGAACGGATTTCTATGATTAAGATATCGTTAGATTTGTCTTGTCAGCCCAAGTGTTCTTAAGAAGGTGTCGTTATAAAAAAACCAACATGGCGGCTGTACGGTGCTATTATACGTAGTGAAAAAAATTTTTTTTTTGAATACTGCAATATGGGTGTCATATTAAAGGGCATATTATAAGGATTTTAAAAAGGTATATCATGACCGTAATATATAATAACTAAAAAGAGATAAATAAAAAAATAAATAAAAAAAATTAAAAAAACCCGCCTGCTAAAAAAGACAAGTCAACTGAGAAGATGGAAATAAGATTAAATAAATGTTAAAGGCAACATGTCACAATAACATGCAGTCGGAGGCATGCATAAAGAAAGTGACATCATGAATGATTTAAATTATATGCCTCCGACTGCATGTTATTATGACATGTTGCCTTTAACATTTATTTAATCTTGTAAAAAAAACGAGTTTTATCAATCTACCAAAGCGGTTGAATAATCAAATTAGTGCAAAAAGTCATTGCTCGCACAGGCGTAAGTTCCATTTTTTTTCTTTTTGCAGGAAAAACTAGCCTTTGTTTGATTTGTTCTGCCGAATGTGATGTAATTGTTACAAAAATTAGTAATTGCCAATATAAGGAAATGTTTGTGAATGTAACTTTCTTTGTAATGTGATAATGACGTAAGTTTTGTATAATGGAATTGCGGTTAAACAAATTCAGAGTGAGAAAATAGGAATGAGCAAACGAACAAAATGTTATTTGTTGAAATGAAAAATGTTTGTCAATGTCAATGAAGCACGTTTTTATTTCAAAATAATATAAAAATATCTTACTGATAACATTCAAACCTTTTTCTTAGAATGCGTTATTTGTAGCAACCGTTAAAGTGTGTGAAACAGCTATTTCGCAATAGCGGCTGCTCCGTGTCTGCATGCATGCTTGAAAAACAGGCCAAGTGCGAGTCGGACTCGTGCACGAAGGGTTCCGTACCAAAAACTGAAAAAAACACGTTTTTTGTATGGAAGCCCTCCTTAAATATTGATTTTATTCTGTTTTTAGTATTTGTTGTTATAGCGGCAATATAAATACTATAATTTGTGAAAATTTCAACTGTCTAGCTATCACGGTTTATGAGATACAGCCTGGTTACAAACAGACAGACGGACAGCAAAGTCTTAGTTATTACGACCTTATTGGGTCCCTTAAAGTATGTATATGAATGTAACGAAAGACAACCGGACAGCTCGTGCAGAAAAAAATATTGCAAATTGGCAACCAATCTGATAAAAAAAAATTGACGTTGCATGCCTGTGTTATGGGTCAAATATGTGAGACTTTTTATAAACTATTACAACAGTAGGTACCTTATGTTAGTGGCAAATAAAATATTTATCTTCTAAAAAAACATCACAAACATTGCTCCGATTCCAAAGTAAGTAGCTAAAGCACTTGTGTTATGGAAATCAGAGACAACGGTGGAACTACAAACACCCAGACCTGAGCCAATATTGTAAAGTTCGTTTTCTAGATTGACCCATGCAGAAGGAGATGGAACCCGGAACCTCAGAGATGGCACATTGAAAACCGGTGTACAAACCACTCGACAAAGGAAATCCAATTGATACAAAATGACGTCCTATGCTTGGCAAGACTTTTTGCCCCAATACATTTATTTATATTTGAGCTACATCTGGCATTTTTTGCCTTGACCCTGAAAATACTAAAAAGAAAGAATAGAAATCATCTCGAACAAAAACTATTAACTGTCGATGTAACGGATGGACTTGACTGAATTCGTGGTCTATCAATGATTTGACGACAGGAATAAAAAGTAGTTAAACTACGTTAAATCTTTTTCTTAGAAACACATTTTCTCCAAAATATTATTTAACCTCTAAACATAGTCCAATGATGACGCATGCAGGACCCATTGATCTGAAGAATAGCTGTGAAATAGACTGTGAAATTTAAAATAAACTATACTAAGTGTGGAAATAGAAAAACTTTTTTTAACAGAGAGAACGCGAAGCGTAAGAGAAGCGTCTCTGCCAAAGAGAATGTAAAAAACTACGTTTTAGTCTCTGCTTCAGCTCGGGCAAAAATTCTTTCGTATGTCTGTCCGTTTGTGTGTCTACAAGTCGCATTTCTCAACCGATTCTCTTAAATTTTGTAAGCAGGTTCGATAATTACATTAAAAATGGCGGAGATATGTAAAGACAAGATATTTCAGCCGTTTCTATAAATTATCAAATGTGTAAAAACTGTTTTGTTACCGGTGCCCGGTGCAAAGCATATTATGTTTTTTTTATTTTTAGAAGACTCAAAAATTCGTCAATCAAAATCAATCAAAACACAGTGGTCACAGAATTGAGCTATTTTAGACAGTGTTGGTAGATACATAAATTTATAACAATTTAAACCGGTGTGGCCAGGTTAGGAAAATAGAGGCAGGTACACATCACACAATAATTTCAATGTGAGGAAATTAATCATAATAAAAGAACATCTACCGAACAGAATATATTTGTATTCCTTGAAGTACACCTACCTATCAATGCTAGAAGCAGAAATGGCGTCGTAATGTCGAACCTCTGCTGATAATAGACCACATTAACTCACTTGGTCTTTATGTCAGGTGGACTTAACAATGTTTTATCTCCTGTAATCAAAAATGTTAAGCAACCTTAGCTTAAAAGATGGTTGCAAAAAAATTAAGTCTCTTTCACTTGCTTAACGAAATAATTAAGGCATTAAATTTGTCACATGTAACTAAATGATCTTAGGTTCAAAAGATTCACCCTGCCAAAGCAAATCCCTTGATCACCAAACGCAGTATATTGCACTTTTATCTCATGATAGGCGCCATCAATATGCCATAACCAGCAGTCGCGACTTCATCTGCGTAGACCCTAGGGAACCTATGACCAGGTTAAGTTAATCCAGGACCTAATCTGTCTACCAACCAAATTTCACCCAAATCCGTCCAGTCGTATAGGCGTAAAGAGGTAACACACACGCACATAAACTTATGAATTTATAATATCTAGGTTCATCAACGATCAATGTTTGTAAGATCTATACTAGATAGACGCAATAATTTTCATTTTTTATTTATTTGTAAGTATACGAAATGAACATTACTAGGTATTTTGTGTCAAGGCTATTCAAATTACTAAGGTTATTAAGTAAATTTTAAATCTATCGCTCTTAAACTAACGTAATATCTGTAATGCAATAGTATCATTGCAATTTCTACGTTAAATACTTACTAAAAATTTAAAATTGCGGATCTAATTTACTACGAAAGTTTTGTGTAATAATAAAGATTAGTTTTATTATAATATCATCTTAGATTATTTGTATTATTTTGATTGTATAATGTTAATCGCAAATTATTTCAACCGTACACAAAACAAATTCATTTTATTTGTTTCTCACAACTAATAGATGGAAAAATCTCTGTTTTGTGGATGGAAACTTCAATAAAAAAAGTGTGACATAAAGCTTTTACTAATATTTTAAGTGATTCGACAATGGGGTTTTCTTTTTAAACACATTAAATTAAAAGCATTATTGAGTGTCTGTAGATAGAACATCATATTATTGTTGTTGGCAATAATAATTTAAGCACATAAAAAGCTGTATTTTGTCCTAAGAGATTAAAGATATTCCAAGATACAAGATATGTAACACTATACAAAGCTCATGAGCTGAAATAGATAGATAGAAAGCTCGTGGCTGCTCAAAATTAGGTCCATGTTTAGGGCAATACCTTACAGAGAACCGCAGTTTATTAACATTACTTCCAAATATAGTGTCCTGCTTATAGTTATTCTGTGCCTGTATTGCGAAAGTTTCAGTGTCAACAACCTCGTCAGCAGCATGAAAGACCCAGAATTATCATCCCTTCACTACAAATCAACCTGGCTACTTCGAAAGTTCCAGAAATATATTATGATCAATCCAATTCTATTATTTCTAACATAAACGGTAACTAACCAAGCATTCAAGATCTCTGAACCTAGCATTATTAAACCAGTGGACCGTCACGCCCATCAAAGACAACAGAAAGGTCATTGCCTTTGGTTTTTCTCGAGCGTTTTTGCAATCGGGCGCAACTCTTGCCCTCATCGGAAGACGCGCGAGTTTCAACAATGGCCTTGAGTTACAGAGATGCGGTTGGAACGCGGCGTTTAAAGCTTAGAGTACTATTATGACTGATTATATTAAACTCTTGGGCTGGGCATGTCATGAACTTTATAACCGATGATTAATTATTTATAACAAACCAAATTAATATAATAAATTAAATTTTTTCAACATCTTAACTAAACATTTGAAGGCATATTAATTTGACAATTTGACGACTAGGGCCCTATTCAATAACATTCTATTAATTTACAACGATCATTTTTTGTTAATTGCGTCGCCATTTTGAAACTAGAAAATAAACTGCTCACAGACCCCGCAATGTACGCAAATCACCGTAAAAATTACAAAACTGTAATGTTCTGAAGCTCATCGCATCGCCCATCGTAGACCCTGTCTTTGATTTTGGGCTAGCCTGGGGTCAAGACTTCAAGAGCAAACCCACTAATTATATAAAAAAATGTTTATGAAGTAAGCCCCCGAAATAAAAAAAGAACTAGAATTTCCAGTGTTCAATATTCTGTTGTGGAACTGGGCATCGCAAACGCCGCGTTTCAAACGCCCGTTTACATTATCTCTTGCACTGAAAATGAAGATTTCACGCGAATGTCTCCTCGCTGTGGCTTTGTGTATGATTTGTATGGATGTGTCAATTTTTTGTAATAAAGGTATCGAAGTGTTTGTCAATAGGTGATTTCACAATTTAATGATTAACTAAGATTTAATCTAAGTATGTTTCAAAGAAATAACGAAAAGTACCTATCTAATATTACTTTTACTGCAAAATTATAATTTTTTAATATTATTTTTTTTAAACTCTATAAAATACTCAATAATTAATATTTTCAAATCATTTTATATTTTACAAGCTAACAATACATTTTTAGATGATGAAATAAATAACGCTATAAAATGACATGCACATTTAGGCAATTAAATTAAAATTAAAAAACATAACATTATTTAGCATTACGATAACAACAAAAGCATTCATATAGTACTAATTATATTCATATAGTAACTTGGAATAATAACACCTAGAACGATAGTTCTCTACAAAGCGAACTGTCAAAAGTGAGGCAACTAAAACAGCCAAAATGGCCCCGTTTTCAGAGTTTTATTCTCCATTATTATCAAACCGAATAAGTACAAAACAGTTTTAATTTTCCTACATTTATCAGATTAGTTACTATATTATTGGATTTTAGTTACGATTAGGTAACCTATGAAGGATATAAAAACTGAAACTAAGCCATTCTGACTTTGTATTAATTGCCTCACTTTGCATACTAGGACACGTCTTATAGGTGTTATTATTCTAAGATTAGAAATAAATTCACATTATGTTGCATTTTGATACAAGCTAACAATTTAAATTCGAAAACATTCAGGTAGTGAATAACACAACACCTATTTACATGTCATTTTATATTAAAAACATTAACGTACATATCCGGTCATCATATCCACTTGAATTCAACAGTAAAGATGTGCCCGTCCAGTTTTCACTGTTAGATAAATCGTTTAACTAAAAGGCTATAAAAACTTACAACTAGACTCGATTCAGACGAAGTATGTCCATTCAATTCTTTCACCGCGACGAACGTCCACAGTTTATAGAATCATTTTACAAACAATATAAATAATAGTGGTTCTGCGAGCGCGATCAGTCTGTCGTGCGCCGGCGCACACTTTAAACCTCCCGCAAAAAAAGTTATGAAACCATGACTTGCTTCGTATATTTCGTCATTTTTCTGTGCATCGTTTCAGTAAACGCGCTTAGTATAGAAAAAGTGAGTGAAAAAAATAATGTGACAAAACGACAAGCCGACTTCTTTCCCGATTGGGTGCCGTTCAAAAATAAACAAGGAGAGGAATTGGGAGAATTTATAAGTGTACCCAAAACAAAAGTAAAGAAGCGGTTGGCTCCCCCTGTGAATTTCATCCTCAGAGCTGTGGCTGAACCTGAAGGTGATGATTACTATGATAAGGGCCAAGGAGAAAGTGATGGAGAAGATTATTACGAAAAGAAAGAGTGGTCTGACGTAAACCGACCAGCTGATAACGCTGAAGACAGTCCAGCGTTGAATCATACTGAAATATCCGATATCGATGGAGTGGTGGGTATAATAACTACAAAACCGGATATTGATGTAAGCAAAATTCACATTCCATATACTAACGATACTAATAATTTATCACAAAGAGTGTCAAAAGAAACGTCAAAAGAGGATTTGAAAGAGAACAAAGAAAAATCTGCTAAAGCGGAAAATAAGGATTCCTCTGAAGAAAAATCTTCGGAAGGGAAGTCAGAAAAGAAATATGAAGAAGAAGCTGATTACGAAGAATCTGATGTCGATAAACGAAAACCTGAATTGACTGAGGAAGAACAAAGTGAAAGTGATGCCAAGAAGGCACGTATACTTGATAGTGTCGATGAACTGAAAGAAAGACATGCTGAAGAACAGCGAGTGATAAATGAAAAAGTAAAAGAAGAAGAATTGTACAAAGAAGAGCAAGAGAGAAATAATTTAGCACACAATCCGAATGTGGATAAATATGACAATAATGGTAAATCCAAAAAAACATCCGATTATGATGAATATGATGATAGACAGTTATCTGTTAACGATAAATACAGAATAAATCCTTTTAAAAACTCAGTACCAGTCACCACTCGTAGACCTAAAAAAACAAGGAAACCAAAAAATAAAAAAGTAGAGGTCGGAAAATTGTCTGTATTTAAAAATCCTCAAATGTACATGGTTTACGATGATGATTCAAATGATGAACCTTCTACCACTACTCAAAAGACTTCCAGGAGACCAACAACCTCCGCAGGTTCCAGCAAAAATACAAGATTTTCTTCCCGCTATACCACTCCTCCTGCGACATCTGAGGCAGAAGAGAGCGTTCGTATATCTTTAGTACCTCTCGGTGACCAAGCTAAAGAAGGAGAACCGAGACTGTTCTTCCCTAAAACACGTAAAAACAAGCGTCGACGCAAGAACAAGAAAACGACGCCTGAACCCGACTCACACGTAGCCGAGACAATCAAAGCAACGGCTAAGGGTTTGACGACCGCTCCAGAGTTCCCTACAGGGACAGGAGTGACGGCTGCTGATTCAACTGGGACAGCTGCTGGTTCGACTGGGACGGGTCTGGATTCGACTGGGACGGGGCTGGACGCGACAGTAGCCGGGTCTGACACGACTGCTTTGGAGACTGCAGCAACCGGTGCAGCTGTGATTGATGCGGTTCCAGCCTCCAGTGATCATAAAGGACATGGGAATAAAGATTCAAGTTATGAAAAAGGTTAGTGGCTACTTAAATTGGTGTCTTTAAACCAATTCATACATCGTGTTGTCTTAGTTATTAAGCTCCAGTCTATAAAATAACGTTTTATTGGTATAGCATAAAAAATTACTAAGCAGTTTTGTTACTTCTGGAAACAAATTATCAGCAACAACGACTATAGTTACGACAAAATATAATACGAGTTAATCCCAGTTCATATTACCTTATATAATGGATTATTTCTCTGGATTTGTACACAGAATAGCAACTTGGGTTGCCGCCTTATTTAAGTAAAATTGTAATACATATTTCTGAATCAATAGCTAAGCCCAAAAATTAATTCACAGCCTTCCTAGTATTTATTGGCAATTTAGCACGGAAAAGTCATTATTCAGTGTAATTGTATACCTCGCTGCCATCCAATAGATTTTTTTGGAAGTGGAAAATTTGCTGGTTGCGGACAGCGTAGGATTATGGTTTTGGAGATACTTGAGGTCTATACCCAGATATACGTGTCGTTCAACATACCAAAAGTCAAAAAAGGATTGTCACAATATACACTTCTAAGTTACTTTTGCATTTAACATTAGTACTTATTAGTTACCTATTTATTATAAGACCTAGAGGTGGCATGGTAAATTTTTACTCTTCGTAGCTGTACAATTCGAAAAATGTACACCTTTTACAAAATGTCCAATTCGCAAATTGTACAAAACGCAAAATTTTCTATACTCAAAATGTGAACATACGTGAATTGTACAAATAAGTTAAATGTACAATTCGTAAATTATAAAGTTTCCGAGAATTAACAGCAAATTACACATTACTTTTTTATGTTTGAGATTTGTTGTTATTAACAGTATTATTTATATTTTCATTGCAAGGGATGTTATTGTTATCCTTCTTTCAACTCAACATAAAATAAACAAGTAAACTCGATTTCCTTTGGTAAATATGCGTTAAACTCGGAGAATTTGAGATATTTTTTATTATATTTTATCTACAACGGGATAGTGCTTAGCCTTCACCTCACCTGATGTTAAGTGACAACAAGGCTGAAAGTTTAAGCTTACTACACCCAGAATCCTCACAACTGAGGAACTAGCTATCTTACCTCTAACTGCCGGAACACACAATTTTTCAATTGTTGTTATGGCGTGAGCGTGAGACTTAGGTAAGATGTCTCGGACTTGAAATAAACCAGAATAAACCCTACCAACAACCAAACCTAGTACCTACAAATTGTACCCCCCTCCTGAAAATCGAACCCGGGACTCCTGCGTCACACGTGTGGGCGAACGACTACACCACAGAAGCGGTTATATACGAAAACGTTACATCATAAATCATAATTAAATAATTCGAAATTTTCGGGAGTATAATTTGGTCAAAATGAAAAAGAAAGTTTGTCGCAATTTTTGCAAGGCCAGTTACTTGTTAATAAAAGTATTTGATCAAGTTTGTGTCAGGTCAAAGCACCGACAAAGTAATTATTTGTCAACTGGAAAAGATCTCAACGTCGTTTTACAAAATAAAAAAATACTAATTTTACAGCCAAGTTGGTTGACCTTTCCGCGAGTTTAAATATTTTTATTTTCCCTTTTCAATTTCCTGTTACTAGCTTCCGCTTGCGGCTTCGTCCACGTGGAATTCCATTTCCCGTGAGAATTTCAATGACTTCCCTTTTAGCGGATATACGTCATAATGACAATCACTACTGATTGTTTGCCGACGTATGCCAAGCCAAGTTTCAGCTCAGTCCGTCCAGTAGTTTGAGCTATGTGTTATACTGATAAAACAGTCGTTTTTCTCGTTATAGGGTCTCCCGCTTAGGATTTGCGAACCAATGGCGTAACTTCTTTGACATTCACAAGTGCTTGTAACAGCTAGACTGAAAGTTGAGATATTCCACATTCAACCGGCGATTTTTCTACTGGTTAATAATATGTTTTCCACTTTCTACCGGTTTTTATACTCTTTATTGCACTCATAAAAACAGTTACACAAAAATAAATTGAGATACCTATGTACACAAAGGAGGACTTATCTCTAAAAGAGATCTCTTCCAGCCAACCTGAGAACGTGTTCGAGATTTTGATATTGAGCAGGTGACATAAAGTGCAAAAATTAAATAAGAAAAACTGTCAATTTAAAGTCTAAAATATAGTACCTACAATAAATAAATAAATAAATATACCTAATTTACCTATAATACATTCATACACATATTATTCCATATTCTACCGGCAAAGTTTTGACCGACAGTATTATTTTAAGTTTCAGTTTGACCGTGTCAATTCGGATATAAACCAATAGTCAATTGTTTATTTTCGGAGACTTTTGGTATTCTATAATTTTAACGAATTATTAGTCACATACCGTGTTATTACAAAAGATTTTTAAACACTGTTTAACTAAGCACATGTTTAAATGTGATGCTGTCTCTGTCAAACAATATTGTCAAAAAAGTGACAGCATCACATTTAAACATGTGTTTAGTTAAACAGTGTTTGAAAATATTTTGTAATGTGTTTTTTCCTTTAAATGCCAAACTAAAATATAAAAAGTATCCTATGGACTTTTAGAATTTCCATGCGGATGAAATCGCGGGCAGAAGTTATTTGAAAAAAACTTTAGTTTTGCACTTTCCTTAGGACATCCATAATCCATTTTCATATTTTCGTTCCATAACTGGGGATGATATCTTGCTGGGAAAGGACAATTTCATATGTGGGCAGTGAAGGGTTGAGCGTAATGTTAGTCAAGGCACTCACTCAAGTGTATAAGCAATTTTATTGGACTTTCTTTTTGAATGGAAAAGATGAGTGAATAATAATTCTACTTCTTTTGTAAGATAATATTTAGTTTTTCTAAATCCGACATATTTTTTTTTAAGTTATTGTTTTATTTGCAAATACATTAATATTAATTTGTCAATGTTCAATTTTTTTGTAATTCGTAGCATTGATCACATTTCCAATTTAATTTGTTACAATTCTTTTGGATTTATTTAGCATCAGTAATCTTACTTACTCGTAGTACTTCTTGTGATTTTTTAATGTTTATTTCGCCTTGAATTTTGATCACTTAAATTAGATTTAAGAAATTTTTGTCCTAAAGTTATCAATATCGCGGATAGATCCTTAGTTTAAAAGATTGCCAACGACTTCGATTTCAACCAGTAAAATTGTTTAAAAAAAAACAAAAAACCGACTTCAAAAACCTACCTCTAAAAAGCAAGAAATAATATTCATAATAATAAAAATACGTCTATTGAAGTCGGGTGGGGCTGGAATACAAATTCCTTTTTTTTTATTCTAAAAGCCCCACCCGACTTCAATAGACGTATTTTTATTATTACGAATATTATTTCTTGTTTTTTAGAGGTAGGTTTTTGAAGTCGGTTTTTTGTTTTTTTTTTAAACAATTTTTTATTTTTTTATTTTTAGTGTAAGTACCTTGTAGGTAAGGTATATATTATATATGTAGAAAAATCGGCTCAGCCAAACGTAAGATAATCGCGGAGAAACATACTTAAATACGGCTCAAACTGAGAACCTCCTTTTTTAAGTCGGTTAAAAAACTACACTTAAGATATCCCTCTTCCAACAAAAAAATTATTATCTTATTCAGTTCATAAACAAAGAAGTAATACGACCAATCATCGAGGTAATTCACACAAAATCATACTATTTTCGTGCTTTTTTCAAAATTACTTGAAAAGTACTGAACCGATTTCCAAATTTTAAAAAATGGGACCAACTTGGAAGTATACCTAATGTAATAACGTTTGAATCATTTCAATCGGTCCAGCCGTCTTCGAGTAATCGGTGAACATACACAAAAAAAAACAAATATAGAACCTCCTCCTTTTTTGGAAGTCGGTTAAAAATGACAAAGTACTGTTCTATTTTTGAGGCCGACGACGGTACAAAAAAAAAGCAAAAAATGCAGACCAAGCCAAGGGCAAGAAACGGAAGTTTTTTTACCTTATAATCGATTTCTTTTTACACCCTATTCTAAACTAATCTTAAAATTTATCGGCTACCCATAAAATATCCGTGAATAATCATGTCTTATAGCTTTTTCATCAAAACGGTCCTTTTTTAATTCTGTATTTTAATGCGACTGCAAGGTTGTTAAGTGGGTTAATCAATTTGTTTATACAAAAATGTATAGAAAAAGTGAACCCGATAAAGTTTAATAAAAACACTTGGAAAAGAAATTAATTATTATCGATTTTAATCAGGTATTTTCTTCCGACTCTGCAATGCAAACACAGATTATTATCGGAAATAAACAATTCAAAACTAGAATGGTTCTGTGGCTAAGGATTCCGTACCTTTAGATACAATTTAAAAACGTTTTGTAGCCGTTTACGTTTACTACTATACTACACCGTTAATTTTTAAGTATATCTCAAAATTAAATGGGGATATCAGACCACAGTACCCTTAGCACGAACAGCTATCGAAAAAAAATAACGAGCGTAAAATGATTCGATAGTATGGAAAATTTGTACAACACCATCTACCGCCGAATAGCGAAACTAAAATTTCCATAGATAAATTCTCTGTCGAGTAATTTTACGCACGTTTTTTTTCTCGATAGCTGTTCGTGCTAAGGGTATTGAATATGAACGTGCAGTTAAAAGTTGAAAATTAATAGTTTGAAAATATTGGAAAAAATCTTGATTAATAAGCAAACTCACAAAAATAGCAAGACGCGTGCGTAGATTCATTCTTTTCATTATTTACGTAGGTAAACAAAAAGTCTCTTTTGATTACGCGCGTGTAATCCTAAATCAGTAAATTTTTTGCACATAAAAAAGCCTCAATATCTTGACCAATTATTAAATATTGAAACTTCTCGATTAGAATAGGGAAGTGATACACTCATTTTATTTTTAGATACTTAAAATTAACCGTGTATACTTGATAGCGATTGTAGTTAAAATTTGTATGAATACTTTTAGTTTAGTGTATATAGTTACCACCAGAGGCGCTGTACCAAATTGCACACAAAATTGCTTACTACAGTCGTCGTCGCTATCGATCGTTACTGTGCAAACTCATAACATATAATACAAACACAGATGAAACTTCTCATAGACACCGAAACGTAAACCAAATCGCCATTGTCATTTACAATTGTCATGTTTATTAAATAGGTCTAGGTTCGATTCCCAGGAAGGCAGTTCATTTGTACTCGGTTTGGTGGTAAAGCTGCCTAGATTAGCTACTACCGACTAACCAAAGTCTGACACTATAGCAACAATTTTAACATTGTTGTGTTCCGGTAGTTAGAAGTAGGTAAGATAGCCAGATTCTAAATAGTTGAGGACTCTGGGTGTACTTCCACGTTCAGCCTCATAGTCACAAAAAACTAGATGAGATAAAGGCGAAATACTCTCTGTAGATATTTTTTTTTCAAGGAACCCCAACAAGAAATTTCGAGAAATCTAATAATTATATTACCCTTGTCAGGATGTCAGCCGCCTGTCTGGAGTGCAAGGCGGAATCTGGAAGTTATCATCATTTAAAAATCACCACAAATTCCCTATTAATGAGTTTTACCTCGTTTTTGAATGTTTTTCCTGTTTTCGATTCCAAATTTATTCTCAGGATGATTTTTACACTTTGTCCCGTATTTATAAACCGCTATTTATAATCAACGTTGAGAGCGGTTTATAAATACGGGCCTTATTGATTTACTTCACTTATTATCACTTCATTGCTCAAATCTTTCTGTTTTCAATCCCGAAAAAAATATTTCATCTTTACAAAACGGTTTTGTAAAGTAATTAATTTAAGATAAGTTTCCTCTAAATAAAGTACATTGTGTTCTTACATTTGGGAACGAATTGAAACGAAGTAAACAAAGACAGTACGAAGGATAAAAAATATAGTTTTACCTAATGGTTTCGATTCTCAGTCCTGTTAACCCAGGACCTTGGATCTCCAAGTTTGCTATCTAGCGGCACCAGACGATAAAACATAGCAGGAGTATGTTTTACTTTGTTTTATATCTTGCCCAACCAAAGAAGATCACACACAGCAACGCAACACGCTGCGTTGTGTAGTTTACAGGTTACGAAAATGATGCCGTGACGTGACGTACCTACGCGTGTGGGACCACGTATATTTTGTATACAAACTTGGCAGCTTACACCAAACTTTAAGATCGGTTTACACACAAGCTCTGGCATGAAAATTGATACTACTTAAATAAAACCACACACGCGTTACACTTACTTTTTTTAAATTTATTTTGGCACATACAGTCATTACAAACTTACATGCAGCAAACGTTAGAGTCCCAGGTGTACTTTTCAGAACGGCTTTAAATTACTGCAGATATTTTGTACCCTCTGTGTACCTTTACGTACATCTCAAAAAACTGTGTACATCCGAGTTTACATAGGTTTTAAAATAAATAATTAAAATAGGTACACCCGCCATCCTGACGTCAGAATGGCGGGTGTATTGGAAACCAACAAGGTGTATTCAAATATTTTATGTGTATCTACAGAAAAATATATTAGAGTACCAAAATTGAAAATTATACAAAGTGTTAATAAAATACCCATAATGTAATGCCGAATATGGTAGATAGGGATCATCAAACTGAACAACTTTTACTACGGTACCAACTCTGAAAGTTTCATACAAACATTAATAACGAACATATCAAAATGTATGAAGCGGTTGTTTTTTTTTTTTCGTGATTTCAGAGTTGTTGAGTTCGGCTGCCCTATGCAGACGTCAAGTAACTCAGTTTCCAAAAAAAAAAAATATTTCATTTTCTGTTTTAGCAAAGCAAATCGCATCTACCATTTTTTATTTTATTAGAATTCGGTTTAATTCGGAAAATATTGCCAATAATTTGTTTGAAGTATCTTTTTCCGTTTGAAAAATCTACGCTAAAACAAAGTATATTTCCCGTTTATAACTTAAAAACAAGCAAATCTTATCAAGATACTTGTATTTTAAATAGTTGAGCAGATACTTGATTTCTATGTACTTATTTTATTGTCGTTATTACTATATTCTATGGCTCTATGCAAAGCTGAAAACAAGTATCTACTAAAAGTACAAATAGAGAATCTCAAGTTACCCCTTTACACCCGAGAGAATTAATACACACACGCTTTAAAATTACTGTTAACACGTTCACGGACACTCCGTCTGAGGACGTTGAAAGAATTAATTTTGATATGACACACCGTCTGTAGACGGCAAGTTTTGTTGCTTTGAAACTGACGTCCCGTCAGCAGACTACCGATTTACTAAGCAGCATAAGGGAGCACGTGACCCTGTGTCACAACACGAAATATTTTATCTTCCTAGTGTCACTGCAAAAGATTTTATGTCAAGTTTTAGGAAGGTTTGTATGTGTGTGTTGGCGCACACATCGAAATGCGTGTTGTGACATGTCGTCGGCAGCCGGCCGATTTCCGAACACGTTCGTTCGCGCAGTCGCCCGGTGTCACAGTACGAGAAGGTCATGCGCATCGCAATCGGAGCGGCTACAACCAGTTTCTAGATGATTTTGTATTGAAGTAATAAGCATACGGTGAGTAGGTACAATATATCAAAGTAAAAGTTGATAATTGTATGTATTTGTGGTTACTGACTGATATATGATCGGGGTGTTTTGTTTGGGTTATTTATCGACTTTGGGAGACGAATAGGTATACTTACTTAGCGTAAATTCTGCCCCTTTTGCAGATGGCTTATGATATAGCAGATGACTGATATATGGTCGGGGTGTTTTGTTTGGGTTATTTATCGACTTTGGGCGATGAATAGTTATACTTACTTAGCGTAAATTCTGCCTATTTTGCAGATGGCTTATGATATAGCAGATGACTGATATATGGTCGGGGTGTTTTCTTTGGGTTATTTATCGACTTTGGGAGACTAATAGGTATACTTACTTAGCGTAAATTCTGCCCCTTTTCACAATACACATGTTTTGTAGTATGAAGCGTGACGGCCCGTCCGCAAACGTTGTCGTTTGTAGCCGGTATCGTCATAGCACATATGTACTTCAAGTGAAAGCGTGACGTTTCGTCTGCAGACGTTGACGTCCATGAACGAGTTTGTCACAGCACATGTGTAGAAGTATGGCATAGGTGACATTGCGTCTTCAGCCGTCATGAAAAAATGTATGGGATTTCGAAGTGTCATATTTCAAATTATTCTTTCAACGTCCTCAGACGGAGTGTCCGTGAACGTGTTAAAGTGTTCTTAAGTGGCTTCCTTAGTGTTAAAAAGGTTTGTATGTCCTCATGGTTACATACAAACCTTTTAACTCTTAATGCCCAAAAGTCAAAATACATAGCGTTCAGTATAAAGAAGGAATACTTGCCAACTTCCGATTTTACTTTAAAACTTCACACCTCTAATTCCTGTACGGATTTGTACTCTTGTAACTGCCTGTGCTTGGATAAAGTGAGTCACATAAAATACCTAGGTGTTCAAATTGACGAAACCCTTTCGTGGAATGAGCAAATTGCCTCATTGTCATCTCGCACACGAAAGTTAATATGGATCTTCAAAATGCTTCGTAATGTCCTTGAACCAAAATTAATTAAGTCTATTTATCTAGCACTGGTACAATCAATACTCAGCTACTGCATTTCTGCATGGGGCGGTGCATGCAAAACAAACATGATTAAAATCGAACGTGCGCAAAGATCTGTTCTGAAAGTTATGTCGAAGAAACCGTTCCTATACCCAACTGAAAAATTGTACCAGGACTGTGAAGTTCTTACTATTAGGCAATTATTCATACTCAATGTCACACTTCACAAACATTCTACTCTTAGTTATGATCCGTCATTCATCCTTTCTAAACGTAGATCAGACAAAGTATGCGAAACAGCAACACACCATACAGCTTTCTTCCGTAGGCACTACGAATTCCTAGCACCTTATTTGTACAATAAACTTAATATACATTTAAACTTATACAGCAAAACAAGATACGAGTGTAAATCTCTGATTCGAAATTGGCTGCTAAAAATTAACTACATTGAAACAGAGTCTTTACTAGAAATCCTGCAATAATCTACTTCTGCATCATGCAAAAAAATAACAAAAATACAAACATAAAATTACTTTCATACAACAATTTACTTATTTAATATTAATCCCTCACTCACACACACACACACACACACGCACACACACACACACACACACACACATATAATGAGCTATTATTATTAAGACTACCTATGCTTTTATTAATTCAATATACTTAGGTGATCCGCGGGTGAGGACCTGGAGACCTGAAATACAGGGTCGCCCTAGTTTGGGCTCCAGATCACACACTCGAAGCACTCTGTGATGTAATATGCTGCTTTGTTGTTATTTGTGTGTGATGAAATAAATGTCTTTTATTTATTTATTTATTTTAAAAAAGACATGAGAAAAATAATGAAAAAAATCCTGCTGGTGCTGGTTTCCAACAATCAGACCCTCACGTTTGTGAGTTTCAGAAATTAATTGTACTAACTATTAACATAATTTACAAAAAACACACGTTAACTTCTTAAACAACTAATAAATATGCAATATAAAGCGAAAGTATTTAAAAGTCTCTTTAAATAATGAAAATATGAGGTACTTACGTGAGCGGGTTTTGCCATCAAAAAACACAGCCAAAAAATAAACATACCTGCCGCGGCCTCCCAATGACTGACGGGTTGTATCTTGAATCTATACCAATAAAGTGTGTTTTGTCGTGTTCTCAGATAGCCTCATTATCAATCGACGTCGGTTGCGGTCCAAAAAATAGATTTGGGTACGGTGTAGATTTTTTCAAAGTTAAAACTCACGGTCTTTTAATCTCGGGTGTAAAGGGTATTGTTTATAGCGTAGAATATTATTGACAAATCAATACATATGTATTGATTACATATGTATGTATATATGTATATACAATATAATATGTATGTACAATACATATGTATGTATAGAAATATTTCTACGCAGAACACTATTTTCGTTCGTCAAAATGTAGGTAGGTATGAGAACTTAATTTTTTTACAGACATATGTTTTTACTTTAATTATCAATGATATTTTAACATTTTTGTGTTCAGAATATCTAATTTTTTGAATAAAAACACTAAATAACGTTTTTAAGCTCTCCTGTAAAATTTGTCTGGAATGAGATACTTGAATTTGGTGTAGAGCAGCCGAGTTGTAGGTGTATTTTTGTAACACGTTGTATAACAACCAATCTTCACCATAATATCTTATACATGACCAATTTACATTATTCCACTTTGGCTAGAGAAACAAACTAAAGATTGAATTTCTGCGGTTAGTTTTCTAACCACCTGATCTGATACCGATTTCAATCGATAAAGTTGTGACAAATCGATTTAATACGGAACCACGGTTCAATGATTTTCACCTAACGCCAGTAAGTAGTGAAAATACCAGATTTACCATTTTTAACAGTGTTTAAATAGTAAGAAATATACAGGGTGTTCCAAAAATTTTTCACTCGAAGGACAAAGTAATATTATTAATTTACCTTTACCTGGAAATTTTACTGAAAGAAGAATTCATTTTGATTTAATAAAATATCGGAACTGCATTCAAAGATTTTTGAGAACCGAATCTTCCAAATATGAAAAAAATCTATCTGACACCATTGCTCTCTTTTGGTCTGTCTTCACCAAGTCGCTTTAACTTTCAATTTAATTTGCTTTCCCTTTGAACTTTCTGTCATACACATTTTCTGCCATATAAAGGATGTTTTTTAGAAGATAGGGCATGCAAGGCAAGGCAATGCCGCTATTGAAAGCGCAAGAGGAACGGGAAAGCGACCGTGTCAAGTCGGTGTGTCTTAGGCTGCGTTCCGACGATAACGCACGATCCGACCTCAACCCGAACTCAACTCAAACTGACCTCAACCGCAGCCCACCTTGAAATACATCGCTTACAATTTTGAGTTTTATGACATATTAATAAGCTCCGTTATATTTTGTCGATGCAACTGCACACGCCCTGCGCTCAACCCGAACTCAACTCAAACTCAACCCGAACACAACCCGAACTCAACTCAAACTTAACCCGAACTCAACACGAACTCACCTCAAACTCACCTGAACTTTACACAGGAGCTTATTCATAAGACTCAAAATTGTAAGCGATGTATTTCAAGGTGGGCTGCGGTCGAGGTGAGTTTGAGTTGAGTTCTGGTTGAGGTCGGGTCGTGTGTTATCGTTTGAACGCAGCCTAACTTTTGTCTCGTGACTTAAAATGTCCGAATCTACTTAAAGAGAGAAATAATTAAAAACAGAAGGTAGCTTCCTAAAACTAACGTTATTAAGAAAGAAAGAAAGTACATTTATTTATTTAAGAAGACTCCTGCAAAATTTACACTTGATTTTCTACCTCCTCAAAAAGAAAGCATACTTAAAAAGTATTATTTAAAATTAATTTTTCATGTTTACATCACACATTTCTTTAGTAAATCAATCATACTTTGAACACTAAACGAACCGGCGAAATTCGTCCAAAGCCGGCAATAATTAGAATCTGCCACGCATACCGAGATGCCACAGATCAGCCAAGGGTCAGAGTGTCATTGGAAAATTAACGCAATTTCACAGGGCTAAGGTCCAATTTGCATATTTTATCGAACGTTTCAGATTACGTAAACTGTGGCATCCAATTTAGAGATTTTAAACTGATTCGAATGAAA
Organism: Agriphila straminella; assembly: GCA_950108535.1. Classification (NCBI taxonomy): domain Eukaryota; kingdom Metazoa; phylum Arthropoda; class Insecta; order Lepidoptera; family Crambidae; genus Agriphila; species Agriphila straminella. The sequence continues at coordinate 14,185,306 of OX467322.1, read as the reverse complement.
GTGTGAAGGAAAGTTACACAACAGTTTGTCGAAGTAAAATGTACGCACAAAATGAGTTCAAAATGGGTGGATAGTATAGTACCTACTACGCTATACACCTACACGGTGCAAAATTAATGACAACTTTTTTAATTATACACGGTAAAGAGTGTAGTGTAGTAAATGTTATCAAGGAAATAAATGGCTTTATTATTATTATTAAGAGTGTAAATCAAAATTCTGACAAGCCAAAATCTGTCAAAATTCTACCCGATCTCGAGATCGCGTTTATTATCAATATTAATGCTTTCATTCTTTAGATTTCGTCTTTGAAAAAACACTAAATTCTGAAAATTCTTTTAAAAGGAGATGTTCCATTTTTAACCGACTTCCAAATAAGGAGGAGGTTCTCTGTTCGTCTGTATATTTTTTTTTTTAGTTTTTATGCAGGCGGCTTTTTAATTTTTTAACTTTTAACTGCACGATCATATTCAGAAACGTGGTCTGATATCCCCATTTCATTTTTAGATATTACTTAAAAATTAACGGTGTATTATAAATAAAAATTCCAATTCTATTATTTTTGTAGAACAAGGGGTCTACTAGGTATATTTATGGCTAAAACTGCAGGCCTATTACATAAAAAGAATTGCGATTATCGGACGATCGTCGATCAATTTGCTTAATATTTAACCTTATTCGTGAGTTGATAGACACATCCAAATCTCTTCAGGCATAGTTAAATCAATTTACAAGAACATAAAAATTAGGTCGATATACGTACAAATACTTCAAGAGCTTATTTCAATACAGACTGTGACGTCATAAGGCTCTCCCGCTTATTTGCCAAGTTGCCGGTTCTAATCTAATCGCAAAATGTCCGCGACGGATTGAAATGGAATATAAGACGCAATCTCATTAGCATAGAGTTTTATATCGCGTTTTCATTAATTGGAAAGTTAGTGTCAGGAGTGGCGTTGATGTTGAAGAAGGATTTCGTATTTGATTTTAAGATATTGCTATGTTGTTCAAATGACTTAGTAGGCAATTAGTAGGTACTTTAAATATCTATCTTTACTGTCCGTTTGTTTGTTTATTTGTTTGTTTGTTACGGAGACACGTCTAAACTTCTGAACCGATCATCATGTTTTGCATACACGTTATCAGGGGTTCAGAGAAGGACATAGAGTACCTTTCATACACAAAAAAGTACTGTTCCCGAGAGATGGCAAAGAACTTTCCACACAAACGAAGTCATGGACTGCCGCTAGTTTCATTTAAAAATAAATATCAAAAATGTCAAAATTATAATAACAATTTATAACGAAAATCAGAGACAACGGTGGTATCACAAACACCCAGACCGGAGTCAATATGGAAAATAATAATAAATGTTATAAGAGTTATTTATGTTTGAAACTTTTTTTTGGTAACCCCGATACTAAATAGCAACAATAGTACCACGACCAACACGTTTCGTTAGCTGCGTTAGTATACAGATTAGTACTACAATGTACGAGCCGGAACCAGATAAAACGGAAAATCTGAAAACAAAACGCTATTGACAGTTGACTGACAGTGTCAAATGGCTTTCTTTTTTTTAATGTGCAATCCACAGAACACATACTCCTAGCGGGAGGTGCAATCACTTGTGCAATCGCTGACAAAGATGTCCGTTTCATTGATATACTTTCGTTTTTTTAAATAATTAATTAAAGCTAAATGAAGGAGTTAAAAAATAAAATTGCTACTGTTTTATGATTCTAGTAACATAAAGTGTTTATAGATAACAGAATTATTTTTATACACTTTTGGGTCTCATGTGCCTGATGTCCTTTAACGACGAATTGCGCCCGACGACTATCGGGATTCTTTTTTGCATAAGACCCTCAGATATGGTGACACCTTGAAAATTTGTTTCATCGTCATCATATCAGCCGAACGACACCCACTGATGGGTATAGGCCTCCCCCAAGGATCTCTACGACCGACGATCGGTCATGCTCTGCCCGCATCCAGCGGCTTCCCGCGACCTTCACTAGATCGTCGGTCCACCTTGCCGGGGGCTTACCCACGGAGCCACGGAGCATCGTCCGGTGCGCGGTCGCCATTCCAGAACCTTTCCGCCCCAACGGCCATCGGTTCTTCTCGCTGTATCCCGCCCAGTGCCACTTCAGCTGAGCAATCGTTTGAGCGATGACGGTTACTTTAGTTCTCCTACGGATATCCTCATTTCTGATTCGATCACGCAGGGAAACACCTAGCATGGCTCTCTCAATTGCACGCTGGGTGACCTTGAGCCTCACTGCCGTAAGACATCACTGGCAACACACACTGGTCATTAGTTTATTTAACAAAAATAACTGTTCTCAACAGGTGGCGGACGGGATTACAAGTCACAGCATCACGAACAACATGAAGAGCACGGGAAGAAGGCTTACGAGGTAAGAACCAACATTATACTTAAAGATACATGAAGAAATTAGAATGTGGCAAAAAGACGCTTGTATACCAATCTGAACCACATAGACCGAGCTCCCCCTGCATGAAACCTTACCTCACAAGGTGTAACAGCAAAAATGTATTACAGTAATAGATATTACTTAGGAACACTGGATTTTAGTGGGTTGCGGGTTTTAACCTCCAAATGTTTCTCTTTCGATGGGTAAACATTTCGATCTTCCACCTCATGATGTAATTTTCGGTCAAAATAGCGGTTTAAAAAAAATTATGTTCTTCCAGGATATGCGATGGCAACCCACTAAAATCCAGTGTTCCTAAGTAATATCTATTACTGTAACACATGTCTGCTGTTCCACCTTGTCAGGTAAGGTTTCATGCAGTGGGAGCTCCGTCTAACAGTTTAAGCTGCCCCTGAGACTCACTATGGATAGAAGTATCAAATTGCTTCTTTCCTTCTCTACCTAAATAATTAACAATATCATATATTATAACACAGCCAAAAGAGAAACATCAAATATTTAAAAAAATCAGTTTAAGCTGTGTCTGAACGTAGCAGGACGGACGTTTATACACAGGCGACATTATCTAGCGCCAATCCGGCTTAATGCTAAAAAGGCATTCTCTCCCAGTCAACCAATGAGGGTGTGAGAAAGATTGCAAAGTTTCTATAATTTCTAAAGTTGCAACAAAATAATTTTAAAATATTTTAGTTATTAAAAACTTTAATAAATAAACAAATAATTTGCAGCGTGTAACAGAGACGGTACTTATCGTGTCGAAAAATTGATTTTGGTTACTCTGTTACCAAGCGTCATAGAACGACTAATTACTTAAGACAAAAATTTACTGTAAATATCACAGAAACATTTTCATCCTTCCAAAGATGTTTGAAATGAAATAAAACACTTTTAACGGATACTATAAGCGCGGTTTTTTAAAGTACATTGGTAATTAGTTTGTATTTGGTTTGATTTATCATTTTCGATGATTTAATTTTTTTTATGATGATTTACAAAATTAATCGCTTGAGGGTAGGCTCACGAGTAGCTTCAGTCCCCCGTGACCACGGCAGCTGCAATGGTGCCGAAACGTCGGGAAAATCATAAATCAAAACAAATACCAACTAATTACCAAAGTACTTTCAATAAAACCGCGCTAGTATCCGTTAAAAGTGTTTTATTTCAGAGCGCGTAAGCTTGAGTAGTTCGTTAGTTAGTTCTAAGCTTTGGTTGTTTATCAATCTTGTACTTTAGCTACATAAAAAGTTGGCTTTACAACTATTTTGATAATTTTTATCCTCCCACTCTCAGGTTTAGGATCAAAAAGAGCTTATCTTTCAAAATGTCCGAAGTAATGTATCGAATAACATAAATTAATAATTAAGAACTTTCTAAGTAATAAAACCTCTCGATAAAAAAATAAACAGCTCCTTTATAAATATTAAATAAGGAGACAACTTTGATATCGAAAATTTTCAATAACTCGTCGTTTTATCGATAATTAAGTGGCTTAGCGAGCGATGACCCAATCGTTAAAAGGCTATTTTATGAAGGAAAATATTTACAGATGAGGAAAATCAATATTGAATTATTCAACACAGTCTTGTTTAAAAAAAAGAACTACCTATAAAGTATTTATTATTTAAGTACTTTATAGTATGAGAGATGCAATAAACTTTTGTAAAAAAAACTTTGTAGATTTTTGAAATTGTGAATTCCATTTGAAATGTCGATCTAGCAGACGTTTTTCATTAAATAAAACACATAAATACCGGGTGTTAGTAGCTCCTTTTTTTAATACTGAGGAAAACCGCATTTGCGCGCTTCCCCCCCCCCCCCCCCGTAGGTGTTCGGGGAGGGATGTGGGACTCGCCAAGTGTTAGTAGGACCCTAGCAAAATAGCAAACATTTCAGGGCATATATTCGACTCCTGATTCGAGTCTAACGACGTCACACGTTCGCAGCCAGTGTGTATCCGGCGTTAAAAGGGGTTCGGCACCTATGTCCTTATGACCAATAGACTTGAATCGTACATCGATGGATAGGTCTTTTCAAGAGGAAAAAAAATTAATAATGGGGAAAACATTTGGATTTGTTGTCCGATTCGAGATATCATAAAATAAAATAAATACCTTTCTAACGATATACTATTTATATCTATTGGGTCCAGGACCAGAGTCAATACATTTGTGCCCATACCCCTTTGTTTGTTATACCGCGCGGGCGCACAAACTTGTTAAAAGAAGCACCTCTTATTCGAGCATTGCGAACATTAAATATTGTTGCTAATACTGTTGACGTATTTTGTTGCTCATTGGACGAGACAGAGTACTGTTTGTGCTGTGTTACAGTCAAAGTTAAGAAAATGTAGCATTTATTTTTATAATCATATAATATTTTGTCCATATAACAATAATATTAGTTAAGTATACTTAAATTATATTTTGTCTACTCTATCGCATTGGGCGTACCTGTAAAGATAGGTGTGTGTTATAAATAAATAAAAATAATAAAAACATTCAGTAACTGGGTAGGTACTTCATTCACGAAAGTCTTCCGATGGATTTCTTACTTAGAAAATTTAAAACTAAAATGATTATCCTTTTGCTTTCTCTAATAGAAACTAGACAAGAACTCCATATGGAACAACAAGTCTCGTCAATTAATGTTGAAGTCCAAGCTCGCTTTGGCCAAACCTTGGTACTGTCATTTTCAATATGGCGACGTAAGTCAAGTGTTCGTGTTTAAAATTAATAACACAAAAATAACAGTTATAAATAATTAACGTAACTGCAAAATTAAAGGACTAAGAGCTAGTCACGGAAATAGGTTTACAATTTGTAGAGCAACGAAATCCCTCTAGTTGGTGTGCCATACTTTCATTATTAATAGATCCGGGTGCCTTGAGCTGTTCAGCAGCGATGTGAGAATGGTTAGGCAAGAAAGGGGTAGTAAAAGCAATTATTGAGGGTGTGTAATTTATAGAGCTTTGTCCATCAAAACACGATATTATATCGCGTGATATATCATTTTATCACGTTCAACTGTCAAAAGACAATGAATATTGACAGTTGAGTGTCGATAAAATTAGAACGTGTTTCGTCGGTCATGCTAGCTAGGCTGGATTAAGTGTGATATTATAGCTAATTATGTATTTAATTCAAGTATAACATTGCCAGGCGTTTTGGTTGGGCAAAAAGTGGCGCAAGGTGATGTCCAAGGTGCGTGCAAAGTCAACTGACACTACTATACTATTCCTCCAACCAAAACGCCTGGCAATGTTATACTTGAATTGAATACCAATTAAGCTTTAATACACACCAAATCCGGAGCTCATAAATTGCACACCTTTCAATTTCCCACCAGCTGTCACCCCCTTCCCTCCACTCGGATCCTATTAAAAAATATAGTATGGCACACTAACTATAGTCTAGAAGGATTTCGTTGCTCTATAAATTGCAAGCCGTTTTTCGTGGCTAGCTCTAAGTATAATAACAATGTTCAGTAGTCTGTACTAAACTATAATATTACTTTCATAGGTACTTATGCATATCGTTAGTCTAATGAGCTAATTAATAATAATTAGTGATGTTACATCAAATTAATAATCTCATTAAGTTATCGCATGGTGTTCGTTACTAAATATATCTAATATCTCTCTAATATTAGCAAATCTTTAACAACAATCTAATGTAATCAAACTCGTTACAATTCATTCATTTATTTACAAAATTTAAATCTTTGAACAAAAAGCTAGTAATAACATGTCTGAAAACTTACTTCAAGTTACAAAAAAAATACCGAGTGAAATTGCCCTGTTAGTTTTATTAACCTTTTGTGTTGAAATATTATTAAAACAATAGTTTTTCTATTGAAAGCGAAACTTTGTTATTGACAAAAAAACAATAGAAAACATAATATTCTCTTCCAAAAATAATCTCTTTTTCGGAACATTAAACACGAAATGATGTCACCCATCACCTTTTCAAATTACTTTAACAATCTAAAGATTATCTGTCGACCATCTAAATAAATGTTAGTAGAATATGTTTTGCAAACATTGAATTTCAGACATTAGAACAATACGATCTCCCAAAACAATAGTGAATTGTTTAAAAACAAGAATTGGAGAATGCCCGAACGATGATCGAAATGTCTATTCATACTCGTAGATTAAAAATAATGAACAGATCGAAGATGCGTTAGTTTTATTTTTCTTAATAGGTCAGTAAAATCAAAAGCGAAAAATATTGTTGCTTTGATTTCAGGAGTTTCGTATTTATTGCGCAGTTTTAACAAATATTCTGTCAAAACATCGTAGTGGGAGCAATTCTCATTTCTGCTCATTTTCCATCAGCGTAGAAAACCCTAAGAAAGCGCTTTTTTTATTTCCATGTTTATAGTTTTAGACGTTTGGGAAAGCATGGTTATTGTGGAAAAATCGGCCGTGCATAAATTGGGCTGATTCTTTTCAATATTAACTAATAAATTTTGTGTCAGACAAATGAATGACAAATATTTTCGATTTGGCGGTATAATAAGCTATCAAACCATAGATATAGTATATCAAACGGATAGCTTTATCTAGGCATTAAAAATTCAGCCCTGACATTTAAGATTACAATAATGTGTATGGGATTTTTAAACTATTACTAGGTAGGTAGGTACTAAGAAAAAAAACTGTTGCGAATGAAATAAAGATGTTTAAAGTCCTTTTTAACTTTAAAGCGATAACATTATAATTATCATTCTAGGAGAGTCTGATTTTGCAAACAAACAACTAGCTAGTTATGAAGTTATTTCATTTATTATCTGAGTATTCACTCTCTTAATTTACAATAATTATTGTTTACAGCATAGTATTGTCTATGAATTTCATGACGCCGCCGTACTACCATAATAAATTATTATAAGATTAACAAAATTGGACTTTACGTATCAAGCTTTTAGGCTTTTACAAAATTCCTTAACTTTGCCTGAATCTTAAAGGAGACAATCCCATTACAACTCTTTTTTGCCTCCAATGAGTTTAACTTCAATCTATATAAATTAATTTTGTAAGTTAGATTCTTAATGCCGCTACTACGATCTCAAGTCATTTTATATTCACTCCAATACTCACTAAATTAGATTGTAATAATTTAAACATAATTATTCCCTTCTTTCTACGCTTGATACGTTTTTGCAGAAGTCATAGATACATACATATAATTCAGATCAAATTGAAGGTTTGAAACTAAATTAATGGTTTCATTAGCGATCCATTTCAAACTCTTAATAATGATGGTAAGTAGTTCTACGCACTAATTTGATTATCCAAGTTATTTATTAACCAATTTCAAAACAAGAGGAGGTTCTCAGTTCGTCTGATTTTTTTTTCTTTTTTCATGTAGTTACTGCATTTTCTCGATCACACACCGCGTTTGCATCAGATACTCGCATTGGTCTCAAAGAACCACATTGCGGATCTTGACAGGCTGATCATACTCGATTACGTTTGTTAAGCAACGCTCGGTCCGGCCAGGTTTCGGATGGGTGATCGTTATATGGCATTAAAGTTGTAAAGCACTTCCGTGTTTTGGAGGGCACGTTACGTCGGTTCCAGCTGTTGTCATCTGATGACAGTCGTTAAGCCAAGTTAGAGGCCTTACAGGCTTGATAAACTCTAACACTAAAGGTGGCCACTAATCCTCATATATACCGATAAGAAAGAAAGACTTGTTTCAAAATGAGAACCTTTAGTAGCACCCGCAAAATTCCGAACTCACAAGTCAATTACATCTCCCACGATTTTAGTTCAGACGATGCTGATTTCAATTAACCCGCGACCTGCCGTGGCTCGGTGACAGATCCGTTGTACTGTACACTCGGGACTTTTGTGCAGCTGTCTCGAACTGGAGAGGTTCTTAATAAGTTTATTAAAGGCTGTGTACTCTGGAATTTCGTCAACTCTTAGAGCTGGTTTATACGGGGTCAGTGACTGGACCCAGTGACTTGGAATTTCGGACCCAGTAACTGGGTACATGTAGACAGGATCGGCAGTAAGTCGTACTGTGCCCGAAAATAGAACGGGTGGCTAGTCAGCTGGACTGACTTGCGAGCTATAAGTCAGCACTGGACTGGGTTGAAACTAGTGTCTACACGAACCCAGTAGCAATTCAGTGCTGGACTGTATTACTGTACTGCCATGTAACTGACCCCGTATAAACAGGCATTAAGTCCGTTTAAGGTAGTCTTCGTCTATAACATACCTACATAACAAAAATAAAAGACTATTAGTACTATTTACGCCTCAACTGGACACTGTAAACTAAACAGACACCTATTTCATATAAAATTGAGGTGAGCTGGGCATTTGCGGCTATTGCAATAAGGAGCAGGAAACGCCCAAGCACCTCTTACATGATTGTGGACCCCTAATCCACAAGCGTAGCATCAATCCGGGGCGACACGTAATCGACCCGGAGGAAATGAAATCTCTTAAAGCCAGGAAGATACTAGCTTGCCTGGACGCCGCAGGGCTTAAAGAGTTAGGTAGTGAGTCACAATAGATCTTGTAGGTCGCAGTGACTACAGCACAGTTCTATCAGAGCTGCAGAGCCCCTAACACTGAAATATTAATAATACTCTTTAAAACGCCCTAAAAGAGTCACACTACATAAGACCTCAGTGGTTGATAATTCCGGGTGCAATGGATGCGCTTCAAACTTCGGCCTTATCAACACTTAACATATTTTGATAGCTCTAATAAACGTGACAATTTGACAATTGTCATGTCATTTTTATATCCATTGCGTCAACCAATTTGAAAATAGAATAAACCACTCATAGCTACACCGCAATGTAAACCAAATTGTCATGACAATCGACAAATTGTGACGTTATTAAATAGGGCCCATGTGAGATAAAGGCCAAGCACTGACCGCTTGTGGACTAAAAAGAGGATCCGGAAGGTTTGAAAGAAAAATATAAATACTGACATCAGGAGCCCAATCGCGGTAATTCTGAACGATAAAACCAAAAACGTTACGTTGTCATTTAGGTTATATTTACCTAAAAATCTTTGGTTTAGCTTAATAATTTTCACTTAAGGCGGTTGTATGACCAAAAGTGGCGCCCTCAGAGGTTTTAATTTAATAAGTTATTAATAGAAAAAGATTTTAATAATGTTTATCGTGGAGATTTTAGGGCCCATGGTCTAGTATTTTTAGAAGGAATCACTACATGCCCTTGTAGTCATTCGTAGAAGTAGCTAGCAAATGTGTCAAAAAACGGCCACTTTTAGCAGTTTTGCTATCTACTTCTAGCAGTGACTACGAGGGAATGTAACGATACCGTCTAAAAATACTAGACTGTGGGCCCTAAAATCTCCACGACAAACATTTTTAAAATTGTGTATTAGAATTATAATATTAAATATAATTCACCGCGGCGCCACTTTCGCTCAGGGTACCACCTTAAATTGTCCCAGATTGTAATCCTAGACTCCTTAGGCAGAGTAGGCCCAACAAAAAACGCCACTAGTTGGAAATAAAACAAATGCAATCTTAGAAAAATTTATTCATCTTATGAATATATTGTAATTAACCTAATTTCCTTTCATCATTTTTATGAAAAACTTCGCGTACATTTACAAACATCCGTGTATTACTAAAAAATTAGTAAATAATGAAACAAGACTATAATGTCGTGTCGCAAAGTTTCGTTTAACTTTCTGATAAACTAGACGGTGGTTTCTCATTGTCTAGTAAATAAAATCAGTTCCATGACTGATCTGATTAACTGGATGACAAAAAAGCAACTTTAACTTTTCTTTAAAAAAAAGTCGTCAATAATTTACTGTGTGTATTTATTTGTAGCATTTTCCAGCTAACAATAAGTTGGATTTGCAAATTTTTGTTTTAAAATTAACTTTGCAATTTCCATTTAGGTAAATAAGTATGTTCAAGTTTAATCACACCGTAACAGTATTTAGATAAGTTTACATTATTTTAATGAGAGCCTGATGAGTATCACAGATATCGGTCTAAAAAAATTATTGGTGGAAATTCTTTTCAATTTTTATTAATCCGGATCCCGAAGCTCCTATCTTTCGATTTAATTAAAAAATAAAATTATTAGTAAAATATGACATCTGGCCATCGGTGTAATAAAAAAACTGGTCAGGAGCGAGTCAGACTCGCGCACCGAGGGTTTCCGTACCATCATAATAAATACACTGCAGAGCTTGCTGTAGAATAAGAAATTTTTTCTTGGGTCAGGGCCATCTGCTGACTGGTAGAGGAACGAATTATTTTTTTGTTTGTTTTTGAATTTCTTAAAAAGTGTGTTATATTGAGACATCGTTTTATTTTTCCTGTAATCTTTACATAAACTACTATCACATAGAATTATTTCAGATTTTTTTCTTTGCAAACTTCGGAGATAAGGGGGGGGGGGGGAACGGTTTTTTTTATGATTTCAAATGTGCAAACAGCGCTCTTTCATATGATACCCCACATGCCCTAGTCGCCCCACTTAACATTTTTAAGACCCCTTTTCAGTCCCTGTTGTAAAAAAAATATTTATTTTTTTATTTCTTTCTTATTTGCAAAATAGTTCGACAAACGTCATCTTAAACTATTCCAAATTTCAAGTTGATACCATTAGTAGTTCTCCATAAGGGTTCCTTTTTACCATTTTGGTACGGAACCCTAAAAACGGGCTGTTCCACAAACCCCCTGAAATAGGCTCCAGACTCCAGTATCCTTAGCACGAACAGCTATCGAAAAAAATAACTTGCGTAAAATCATTCGATAGAAAAATTTTGTATTGGAAATTTGTACAACGCCATCTATCGCCGATAAGCGAAATGAAATTTTCCATAGAGAATTGTCTATCGAGTAATTTTACTTGCGTTTTTTTTCTCGATAGCTGTTCGTGCTAAGGGTACTGAGCTATATTGTGCCTTGTAAAAACTTTTAACTATAGAGACGTCTCATTCCGTTTCTCGTCTGAAATTAAAATATAATTTCACAGCACGACTATAAAAAAAGTTTCATGACTCCAAACAATTTGGTTCAATATGACAAAATTCAAATATACCTAGCTACAGGAAAAATTAAATGCAGCGTGAAAATGGACGATTGCATTAGCTCGTTGGATTTTTTATTATTAATCAGCAAAATATTAGCTAATATTGTTACAGTTAACAAACTGCTTGGAATGAAACGAGCAGGACCTATTCGTATACAGGGTGTTGTAATTTATTCTGACGTGAATTGGGTTTCAGGCGAAACTAATACGTCATAAACCGATATCTTATCATTAGCTAAAATATCAGCTAACTTATCATCTTGAGATAACTTACACATCTAAAATGCCATAGTAATAAAAACTTTACTTTTAATAACACCGTAAAATAAGTGTCGTGTTTTTACATTACATTAATACCTATTCTGACACTTAACATACAATATTTTATATTTATTTATATTTTATATTTATTTAAACAAACATCTTAAAAGATTACATATGAGTCATCCAAAACGCTTAAAAGATTAATTATGTAAGCAATTTACATTTTTACATGTCATTTAATGAAATGACATGTAAAAACAATTATTAATCAAATTAAAACAATTTAAAATAAAAAACATACAGACTGCCGAAAAGATGGGGATTGTGTGATGAAGGGAGTGGATGAGGAGATGACGAGTGACAGGAAGGAATGGAGGAGAAGGACGCACTGCACCGACCCCAAATAAATTGGGATAAGGGTAGGGGGATGATGATATACCTAATTCAGTAAAAAAACTAAAACTAAAATAACTGAAACAAAATCTTACTATAGTAGTGTAGGAAAGGAAGGTAGTGGACCCCCACAGTATATCCTCAGTGGACGAAACTTTACAGTATTATAGATAAAGTATCTTAAATGAAATGATTACATTTGGGTGTGTATAGCGATCTGAATCTCCTCCATTCACTCCCCAGATGGCCATCATCAGATCACATCTAGGTCAATCCTTGGAGGCGAACCAAGGCTTCAAAGTTACCTCGTTTGTATGAAAATCGACGTATGAGTAGAATAATTCGATTTAATTGTTTTTGGAACAATGTATCTTTCTTCTGTAACCTTCATTTGTTCTTATTAGTTAAACTTACATGATCAAAGCAAAAGTCTTTCAAAAGAGTTAAAAAGAAATATCTTATTATTGCCTACTACTATTAAAACGTCTTTAAATGTTACTTGACGTCTTTCAATGTATTTATTTTGTATTCATTATAATGATACTCTTTCTTGATTTCATGAGTGAATGCCCTGAGCTTTCTATTATCAGACGTAGTTTAGAAAAGCTTAGAAGCATGCAATCCTTGAATTTCTTTTGATTCAGTTATTTTAGTCTGAAATAAACTCAAAATATTATCAAATGAAATATTTTTATTTTAAATTCACAAATTCTGTATATTTTCCTTACTCTTGGCATGAAAAATCTATAGATTTTATATAAAGTATTTAAAAACTTAACACCTTATAAATTGTAAAAAATATGTTTGTATGGCAAACATATTTTTTACAATTTGCGAATTAACACTTAAAATAAATTAACGACTAGAAAAAAGTTTCAGATTTCAAATAATATCAAAAAGAAACGAGGAATTCCTCTGGGGAAAAAATGATTAAGTATAAAATAATCTTAAAACGTAGGTCACACCGGTGACCTACGCGACACGGCCAAACACTCAAAGGCTTCTTAGCTAAAATCGTAAGTTAAGGTCTCCTTAACTTTGAGGAAGCTGTCAGTTTCATAGAGTGTCTGTCAAATCTGACAACTTTTTTAATTTAAGGTGGCCTTAACTTTAAGATTCGTTTAAGTATTTGGCTGTTTTATTGCACTATAATGTTTAAGAAACAACTAACAGGTTTCTTGTTTGTAGGGCGTACACAAGGATACAAAAACCGCCAAGGGCCACCACGACAAAGAAGACCACCTCGGCAAATATTCGGACCACGGTGGCCACGACCAACACCACGAAGTCGAGTCAGGCCACTACGGTGACCACCACCACGAAGAACACGGGAAGAAACACGCTAAGGTACCCACTTGACCTCGGGAATTACAGGACAAACATTTAGGCTTTTGAAAAATTAAAAAAAAACGCCTTGAAGAAGATTCTTTGTACATAGTTAGGAACGGAGATAGTAGGTTACAGAAGATAGGTATGACCATTGTGCTGAGTTATGTATGATTAACGCCAACCGGCTCCGGAGCGCATTTTACAATCTGCTGAAAGAAATTTAAACTTCCATACAGGTATAGTTAAGTTCTATATTTGGTTGCAACCAAGTTCAACCAGTTTCTATTTTGGTCGGCACCGCACGCACTCGTCTCGGCAGCCGGCTATCAGCTCTCGGTTGCTGCCGCACCCGGTGACACTAGCTGACTGACTGCGACGCGCTGCTAGAGCGTGCCGACATCGACAGGTGCGCGTGCGTGCTGACGGATGCAGACATGCTGACGGATATTCCGATGGATGCGGACGGGTGCCGATGGATGCGTGCGCGTGCTGACGCAAACGTGTGCATCCACTGTGACGTGGCCCGACTCGCGCCGGTTGGTGTGAATCGTACATTAAGCTTTTTTTACCTGACTGCAAGAGGGCTATGTTTTGTACTGATAATATTATATTTTCATACCGGTGACAAAAGCTTTTAACTAGATCTTATTCCTCTGGGTGTTCTCAAGTAGGTTAAGGGGACTATAAGTGGAAGGTTAAGGTTCTACCGTCAAATCTATTCTCAATTAAAAGCTTTTTTTTCTGGTATTAACAGTACCACTTCAAAGAAGACAGACTTAAATACTAATCAAGACTGTGTGTGTCAAAAATTTCACTTCCAGTACGAAGAATCGGGGAAACACTCGAAAGGGCACAGCACGAAAGGCAGCCACGACATCCACAAAAAAGATGAATACGAAAAGAAAGTCGAATTCTTCGAAGAAGAGGGCGACTCCGCAGAAGAAGAAAAACACGGCGGCTACAAAGACGAAAAATCACACAAAGCGGTAAGTTATAATATTTTTTTATAATGGCAGGATAATTTAAAGTTTGATAGGGATCCATCTACAGCAGCGCCCCCAGCTACCTACCTACCAACTAACAAGCTAGTTTGAGCAGTTCCAAAAGCATCTGATTGGGCAGCGCTTCTGTGTTTGAAGACCTGTCAAACATAGGCACACGAGCCTCGACCAGTTCCAAAAAAGCGTCCGATTGGGCAGCGCTTCCGTGTCTGAAGACCTGTCAAACATAGGCACACAGGCCTCCAGCAGTTCCAAAAGCATCCGATTGGAGTGAGCTACCGTGTCTGGAGACCTGTCAAACATAGGCACACAGGCTTCGAGCATTTCCAAAAATATCCGATTGGGCAGCGCCTCTGTATTTGTGGACCTGTCAAAATTACCCTGCCAATGCTATCTCGCCTGATGGTATTGTCTAGATACGAGGATAGTTTTTAGTAAACCAGCAAGACAGTACAGCTTTAAGTGACATTCGTCGCAAGTCTCTTCTCTTCTCGTCTCGTTCTCGCTTGGCGCCCCGCCGCCCAGCGAGGCACAGACCTGGCATTCGACATCTCTTCTCTTTTCCGCTCAACCGTCTCCACTGAAGCTGAGCGGATACAAGATGTGTAAATAATAAAAACCAGCTCCCGACAACCAGAAAACTGTTTTAAGAGATTGTAATACAACCTCTTAAAACCTGACAGTTTTCTGAATGGCTATCAATGGGTCTCTTTTATTTGCTATACAGCGAGAAAGATATGTAACTATAGCAATTTATAAACCTTGCAAGTTTTAAGAGGATGTAATATCCCACCTGTTGGTTGTTAAAAGTCTCCGCTTTGGTAGAGTCCGGACCTTAGTATCCCACACTGAAACTTGTTCTGCATTACGAGTAACTTGTTCATTTTCATTTTAAATCAACAATCGAAACCATACAAAACAAGTTTTTCACATTTATTTCATACGGCGGGTTGCGAAACATTTTATACAACATGTTTCTCCAGTGAAAACCGTAGAGTTGGAAATGTAATGCGTCAATCAAATTAAGTTACTCAATAATAATTCTCAATACTAGCAATAAGATCTGAGTTCACATTTTATGCGTGTAATGAAAACCACTCAATAATTCGTTCAAGTAACTTAAACACAGTGATAGCATTAAAAAGGGAAATTTTTAATTTATTCTTCTACAAATTACTTGTTTAAAATTAATTTATATTAGAGTCCCATTAAATTATCGATGCCAAAAAACGTATTTAGAATCTATTCGATATTGATTTAGCGTGAAGATCGTTTGCGACATTCGCTCTGTATGACAAAAACACCTTTTGAAAACTTTCCGAGTATTATTCGATTCTTGTCGACAGACCTTCACCCCGAAATTGCGTTCTATTCCTAATCGATTTGAACCAAAATCGATTCCGATGAGACCGTTAACCGTTACAAAACATTAGTATTTGACAACGGTTACCACAAATCTAATTCTGATTATTATTTACATTGGTTGGTATTTCGTAGGGTTGTCGACTTAAAAGTTAAAATAACGTGCATAACATAGGAATGTTTTCAAAAGCTATTATGAGATGTAACATGGTGTTTTCTGTTATTTTATGAAGTCGTAAGAATTATCCATGAAAGTTTAAAGTTACATTATGCTCTTTTGTGATAGTATTAAAGACAATATCATATTTAAATGCTTCAATTATTAAGGTTCCTGTTTTTGAAGAAAGTATCTCGAAACCTGTTTCTAAGGCTCACCCTTAAAGTACCTATTGGGAATCCTTTTTATGTGTACAACTAAAGAGAATAAAAGAAATCTACAATCGTAACCATAAATATTAAAATATAAAAAATCCATGTTAGTTACATTTCGTTTATGTAAAATGTAGAGCCTCGTATACAAAGTCACTTTTCAAAGATTTATGTATCTTATAGCTTCATTTTTATTTATAACTTTCGACATATTTCATGCTCAAAAGAGGCAACCCTGACCACACCGATTTTCAGCTAAGCGGCCAGCCACGCGCGTCAGTGTTTCAAAATTTCCTGACAGCAAAAATTTTCAATCATAGTCTGCGTGACCAATTGGTGAAAATCACCAATATTTTCCTTTATTTTAATTATAATAAAAATAATAAATCACTTGATTCCATACTTAACAAACACATTACAAATAAGCAAACAATAAACAGAAAGTACTAGAACCTACACATAAGGCGGTACTAGTACCTACACAAAACTCTCGCCGGTTGAATATGGAATAACTCCATCTTAAGGGTCCACAATAGGAAAACATGGTTTGCGCGAGCCATATTTTTATATAGAAAACGTAAAGTTGTAGCCACAAAAAAAAAATACGACAAGCTAAAGAGATTAGTTATCTAGTAGCTACAAGTATTAAATTGCGTATACCTCACAGATAATTGTAAAAAAAACAGAATATCATCAAAAGCGCTTGTTGAGGGTCATATTTTTGGCGTAAATAATAGCGGACACGTATTGAATTCTACATCAAAATACACTTTAACGTACTGTGCAGTTGCTCCAATAACTTTTTTTCAAAAAGATAATTATTGTGCTAAAGATAATGATGAAAAAAACAACGAAAAACATCGAAAAAGTGCAGAAGTGAGGTTATTTTCCATACTCTTTACACGTGACGAAAAAGACCGAGACAAATGATTTCGCATAAGCGAGCCTTAAGCAGAAAAATAATAAGAGAAAGAGGACATAAAAGTTAACATTTTAATACCCTATAATAATAATAAGGTTTAACCTTTTTTTCCGTAAAATATGTAATTAAGTTATCGGTGTTATATTAGAATAAAAAACTCATTTAAATGTAAGTATTATATAGATGTCTCAAATTTCTTCGGTTTTAATTTTACTAACAAAAACATGCTATTCATATGGCCTTGATAAATCATAAAATATTAAGTTAAGTAACTAGGTGTTCAGATAATACCGCTTTTTGTGTTTTTTTGTGCTTTTTGTGTTTCTTAGTTCACTAATTTAGAATATTTTCTTGTTGATAAGCCCCAAAAAAGGAAATCAATTTCGTGTGTTAATTATTTGGCTCAATACCTTCTTAACACCTTAGACGCCGCGTAGGTCACCGGTGACCTCAATTTTAAAATTAACTTTTAATTTTCTTTTTTCCCCAAAGGAAATTTTCGTTTATTTTTGATATTGTGTATGAAATCTGAAATGTTCTACAAACGTTTTTATTTTTGTTAAGTTATTTTTAGTGTTTCATTCATGAATTGTAAAAAATATGTTTGTATGGTGGCGTTTAAGGTGTTAAGAATTAAAAAAATATTAGAGATTTTTTTAAGATTTATAAAACAAAATATTCTTAAAACTAGATTTTATAATATTGTGTTTTCATTTACCCACGTACATCAGGGTAGCTAGGTAGGAATTTCAAAATTCCCCCAGACCTAATTTTATTATTCCCAAAATGTTATAATTTGTTTTTGTATGCAGAGAAGAATTGAAATTTCCCCTATCACGATTTCTTTGTTCCTCTAAACTAAATGATACCTTTTGCATGAAAATAAGATTTTCGTTTTTCCCCAATCATTAAAATTTTCCCCAAAATTACGAAAACAAACAATTTACAAACCCTGACGTACATACCTTCGTCAGTTACTTACATTTATAAGGTTACAGTTCAGCCGGGGTCACAGGGGTCAATTTATAAACATTGCATCAACTATTTTGTTTGAATCAACATTCTCCATTGAAAGCAAAAACATCGTTGTAAAGAAACAATGTTTTGTTTACACGATTTGTTGAATGTTGAAATGTTTTTATCGAATAAAACTATTTATAGTGAGTTCTCTTCATAAGCACAAAATAAAAGACCACTGATTTTGGCGGTCACATAATAAAAGACACTAGTTGATTTTCATTTAAACGAGGTAATTTTGAAGCCTTGGTTCTCCGCCAAGGAATGACCGAGCTGTGATCTGATGATGGCTGTCCACTGTCCAGGGAGTGAATGGAGGAGATTCAGATTGCTATACACACTGAGGAGCTCGGTGGCGCAAGTGGTTTAGCGCCTGGCCCAGCGATTGCGGAAGTTAAGCAACGTTCGCATGGGTCGGTCATGGGATGGGTGACCAAAAATTTATTATCTCGAGCTCCTCCGTGCTTCGGAGGGCACGTGAAGCCGTTGGTCCCGGCTGCATTTGCAGTCGTTAACACCCACCAATCCGCATTGGGCCCGCGTGGTGGGTTATGGCCCATCCTCCTTACCACTCATAAGGAAGGCCTGTGCCCCAGCAGTGGGGACATCAAAAATTGCTGATGGACATACACACTCAACTGATCTGATCAGCATTCTAAGAGATATAAGGATATGTTTAAAAACCCGCGTAATTAGCATAAAAATGTATGGAAATCCTGAAACTGAAAACTCTGATCTTCATATCTCTTAGAATGGTGATCAGATCAGTTTGGCGTGTAAAGCGATCTGAATCTCCTCCATTCCCTCCCTGGATGGCCATCATCAAATCACAGCAGGGTCAAGGCTTTAAAGTTTTCTCGTTTGTATGAAAAACGACTGGTGTCTTTAATCAAGTGACCGCCCCTTATTATGTGTGTGCATGGAAAAACGAGATTTATATATTTAAATGACACTTCTGTCTTCTTCATATTTTGTGTCAAAGTATGCCCCGAGACCCGACCGTTTTTTCATACAGTTACATAGAGAAAAATTTGATTAATATCGGCCATTATGACGTAAGATTTCCATTGTCAGCGAAAGCGCCGTGAAAAATGTCACCTAAATTTTTTTTCTTATTCAAATGAAGGCTATTTTTTGGGACAATTCATTTTTTTGGAGTAATTGATTACGCATGAAGCCTTGTACTCTTTGTGCCGAAGTTTTTTTTAAGTTTTATTAAAGTAGCATTGTTAACTAATTTATATCTATTTCTTAACTTTGATGTTAGGCACATTTAAATACAGAGCAATGTATTTAACATACACCTTTATAGTAATTATACGTATTGTAATGAGCGGTATTCTGACAGCTGTTTAGTTTATTTTTATGTTGATAGATGGCGCTATTCAACGAGGTAGGTTTTTTTATTTTTCCTAGCAGCTGAGTATACCACTGAATTATTTAACACTTGACACTGGCAAAAATTACTCCCTGAAGAGGAGTAGATTGCCATAACAAAAATAATCCTTTGCTTTTTTTCTTAAAAAGTTACGTACTTAGTTGATCAACGACATCTAGCCGTCTTTTAGGTACTACTTTTTTTTAAACTGTCTTTTGAAAACCGTTCATTATCGATAAAAAATCATAGTTAAGTTAGTAGACACATTTGAATTAACTAGGTACTTAATTCAAATGTGGCTTGCAAACAAATAAATAAATAGATCAAATATTGTACACAATACTAAATAATATACTAGAAAAAATACGACTCGCACCAGATTTTTTCTAGTATATTATTTAGTATTGTGTAAAAATAGCATTGTGAATGCCAAAATCTCAAATTTAAAAAAAATATTGTACAGTTTTAAAATCAAACACGGTTGGTAGGTATTTTGTCTAAAGTCATAGACACAACTAATAAATTAATAACACTAAATAATATACGACTTAAAAAATACGAAGTAGAAAAAATACAACTCGCACCAGATCAATACTCAAACGGGAATCGAACCCGCGACCTTTGGATATCCGGTCCAATGCTTTGACCGCTGAGCTACCGAGTCACTAAAAAAATAAATTAATGTCAACAATTTTATTTTATTTGTTAGATAAAATACTTATTTTTGTAAAATTTGTCCACTCCTAGTAAATTGAGTATGTAATCTTTAAAAAAACGTAAATTAAATGTAAGAACCACAAAACCCAAACTCACTTGAATACCGATACAGCAAAAAGCTAGTTAAATTCTACTTAATTTATGTTATAAATAAGTTGTGCTTAGAAATCTAATAACTACACGCCCACGCCTATATTTTTTAATAACTTAGGTACATTAAAAAACTAACTAAGCAAATAACAGTTTGTTTTTTAACAAATAATTTCCACTTTTAATACAAAAGTCTCGGTTTAAATATTAACTTCGTAACAAGCAGTTACCGCAGAGAATTAACTTAGATAGTTATCTTTTAATAACTAAAGGAGTTATTTAAGTTTTTAACCACCTTTGTGGTCTAGTGGTTCGCCTACTTAAGCAAACGCAGAGATCCCTGATCGATTCCCAGGATGGGGAGTGGGTATATAATTACGTTATTTCAACATTTTCTCAAATATTAAAAAATAAGAATGTAGGGTTATAATTATGAATTAATCTTTTATAAAAACGAGCATCTTTTTATAAGGATTTCGTCATTGGTTATTTCATAAAAAATTTAAAGGAAGATTCTTTTTCTTCTTTTTTCAGTTATTTATTCCGTATTTTTTTTTATGAAAAATTAAACAAGACGGTTTTCTTTTTAGGGTTCCGTAGCCAAAATGGCAAAAAACGGAACCCTTACAGATTCGTCATGTCTGTCTGTCTGTCTGTCTGTCCGTCCGTATGTCACAGCCATTTTATTCCGAAAGCATTAGGATTACACAGTTGAAACTTATTAGGTAGATGTATTCTGTTTACCGCTTAACGATTTTAACATAAAAATTAAAAAAAAGAATAAGGGGGGCTCCCCATACATGGAATTGAAACTGAAAAAAAAAATTCTTCATACCAATACATGCGTGGTGTCTATAGATTAGCTATAGGTCTATAAAAATTACATTGAGATTCCTTAGACATTTTTTTCTCAAAGTTAACCGTTTGAAAGATAAACACTGCCAAAGTGGTAAAATGTGTGTAACCTCCTCTCTAACTTTTGAAATAAGAGAGGGAAAAATCTAAAAAAAAATATTCCAAAACTTTCAACGAAAATTGGTTTGAACGATATAGTAATTAGTTTTCGCGATATATCATATTTTCCAAAACCGCAAATATAACTTTGTCATTCATACCAACACTGTGAAAAACAAAGTTATTTTTACAGACGAAAAATGAAAGTGGTATTAAATATGGTATGGTATAAGGTAACTACGTAACCTTACGGCGCGTGGCCAGACACGCACTTGGCTGGTTTTCTTGTTTCTTCCTTTTTTAATTTTTGTTTTTTTTCAGGGTGGGCACTTCGGCAATGGCAACTACCAAGCTGGCCACCACCAACACCAGAAAGGCGACGCTGGCCACTTCCAGAAAGGAGGCCAAGCTCATGGCCACAAGGTAAATTCAACTTTAATACTTTCTTAATATTACTTATGTGGTTTATTGTAAACTTTCAATAGATTTTTTTAAATATTAACTAGAAAGTTATATAGTTATGAGCTTAGAATATAACACACCTAGAATAACACCTAGAAGCCGTGTCCTCGTAAGCAAAGTGAGGCAAATAATACTAAGCCAAAATGGCTTAGTATTCAGATTTATATCCTTCATACGTTCTAATCGTAACTAAAATCCAATAATATAGTAACTAATCTCCTTAGTGTATGATTAGGTAATAATGGAGAATAAAAATCTGAAAACTGAGCCATTTTGGCTGTTTTTAGTTGCCTCACTTTTGACAGTGCCCTTTGTAGAGAACTATCGTTCTAGGTGTTATTATTCTAAGGTTATGAGCATGTTAATATAGAGCTAGGTATCTTATTTCATTTATTAGTGTTAGGAAAACAACAAATACGGATAGGTTGCACGACAACATATAACATTAGAAAATTCAAAGGTTTATTTTTAATACGTCATCACAAGTTCCACCCTAAGTATAGTACAAGTTATCCAATAATGTCCCCGACAAGGTAAACTTCACATCTTAAAGTTTGCAGCAATATTGTATTCAGCTCAGCCCACGTTTACTTCTAAACTTGGCATTGCAAGACTTAAACCTAAGTTATGAACTTGACAACGAATTAAGTAATTTATGAAAAAACAAAGGAAAATGTAACTTTTGTGTGGTTTATCCAAATAAATACATATAAATTGAAGATCTTTTCTCTATTAATTCATTAACGCAGGAGTGGTCGCTGGCGACCGAGACACAATAGATTTTCTATTGTGTCTCATTTTCCGGGCGTTGAAGGGATAAGATATAACTGCTAATCTGCTAACCTTTCAAACACTCAATCACTCAAAAGAATAAATCTCATATTAAATTTTGGGGCCAAATAACAAAAAAATCGATCGTTTCGCTTTATTATTATTTTTCAGTTGAAAAATTTATTATTTTTTGTGTAAGAGATATTTTTTCAGTTATTTTTACAACTAATTTATTTTAGTCGTAAAAGTATTTTTTTACACGTTTGTTTTAGGTTTCTTTCTCGTTTATTCGTTTATTTTTTGTAACTTTGTTTATTTGTTATTCACTAATTCAGCAAGTGACTTTTTTCAGTTTATAATTTATTATTTAAATACGTTCTCAAACTATAAAATAATTCGTCTGCGTGGAAACTTTTTTTGCTGTCCCTCGGGAACTAAATCTAAACTTTTTTTCGGGATGAAAGGTACCCTATGTCCTTCTCTGTACCCCTGACAACGTGTATGTAAAATTTCATAATGATCGTTTCAGTAGTTAAGACGTGACGGCGTACCAAAGAAACCTTTCTTTTCTTAATTTTTTTTAAAAATTAAATTATAATTTTTCTTTATAATATTAGTAAGGATCATCATCTAAAATTAAATCTTAACGGTCATGAAAAAAAACACTTCTAACGGATACTAACGCGGTTTTATTGAAAGTACTTTGGTAACTAGTTGGTATTTGGTTTGATTTTTGATTTTCCCGACGTTTCGGCACCTTTGCAGCTGCCGTGGTCACGGGGGACTAAAGCTACTCGTGAGCCTACCGTAATTAGTTTGTTTTCATCTTTTCAGGGACACCGCTCCTCAGGCGGACACGATGGCCACGACAAACGAGGCCATGGCCACTTCCATGAGGAAGACAAGAAGTCTGGCAAGAAGTGGATCTACCACCACGGGCACCCCGCCAAGACTGCTAATCTGGTGGTGATAGACCGGAGAGCTGACCAGTACTACCATGGACCACAGTACTACGGATAAAAAATAAAAAAAACAAATAAAAAAGTACTACGGATAAATCATAAAGCACAAAATATAAGATGGAAGCACCCGCTCGGAACAAATCACGGATTCCGTGCCTTCAACATTTAGCACATGACAATCAACATAGTCATAACTTAAAAAATAGTTATTATAAATTCGAAATCAGTTTTTTTCTCTACAAATTGGTACAATAGTCATAACTCTTAACACCACCATTGAGTTGCACGATCTTAACTTAACCTTAACTTTAACAGATACAAACTTATCTGAGCCAGTCGTCAAAAGTGGAACTAAGGTGTTTTACATATTGTTACCTAGGTTACGCCTTAGACGACAGCGAAGTTGTCATCAAGTCAGATAAGATTGTATCTGTTGAAGTTATGGTTAAGTCAAGATAGTGCAACTCAGCCTTAGTCGTTTGCATTTTTCTGGCCTGTAAGCGAGGCTACCAAGACGTCAGTTTGAGTCTAATTTCGAACTAACACAATTTAATAAAATATTTACAAATGTGAGCTTATAAACTTTGACTTGATACTGTATTGCATGTCAACATATAAAAATTACATTTACTTTATTTAAATAAAGTTATGCTATTTTGAGATAATATGTATTACTGTTCTGATTGTTATTCTTTTACTCATATTCAATAATTAATAGGAAGCAACATAGTATTAACTCTATAAAGTAGCTTGTAAGTGGTTGTATATTACTCCAAAAGACTTTATTATTGAACTATACTAAGTAGAAGAATGTATGCTTTTTAACGATTTAACAATCAGGCTATAATACTTTACAGTCAGGAACTTATGATTTTTTTAAATATTTAAAACGCTGTATCTCAAACCAACGTTTTTTGAAGTTATGACTATGACTATATTGATTTTATGTGCGATTTCATACAGGCAATCATGGAGTTCTTAACGCTACAAAACAATGGCAATAGGTATATTTTTCAAATAAGGCCAGAGCGGCACTTCTAGACTTTATATTTTGTGACTATAGATAAACTTAGCTTTAGGGGTTTTAGGACGCGTCTACAATGGTTGTTGTTCGCGCGAATTTGCACTGATTGGTAATTGAATTATAAACTAAAACTCAGATCATCAAAAAATTTTTAAAGACGAAAGAAGAGATTATAAAAGTGACAAATACAGTAAGAAATAGTACGAGTATAAGTAATAAAAAAAGCAATTACATGCTTGTAACTTAACATTTTAGTTGCTAAATAGCATACGGAAATCTTTTTATTATCAAAAACAAACAGCAAAACTCCATTTTAAATACCTATTGAATTACTAGGTACGTACTCGAAACCATTAAAAACAAACTTATTTATTAAGAAGTAAAAACATCATTTTGTTTTTTTTAATTAGCATATTCGTGCGTGCAACTTCAGAGCGGACGAATGAACGCAGTGCTATTCTGTAGAGTGATATTCATAATAACAAAATTCGTTTAAGTCTACACCCCTCAATAAATGGAGTGGTGAAATTAATTATTAAGTGTGAATTATTTAAACTAACATGAAGATCGTGAGAATATTTTTTTGTTCGTTCGGATAGAATTTCGTCTTACAAAATAGTCGTGGTGGACGCGGTTTGAGACTAGAAGAAAAAGACTTTAGACTTAAAAATAGTCGAAGATAAAATCCGTGTTACTTTAAATATTTTTAAACTATGTTTAATTAGACACTGTTTAAATGTGATGCCGTCTCCTTCAAACAATTATTACAAAAAGTGTCATTTCAATCAAATCAAAATGTTTTATTGCATTCATGTGGTAACAAAGAATGGGTAACCTTACCAAAACATGAACCCTAAAAAGTCATTTATTGTGGAAATAAAGATAAAAAAACATTAACTATTACATGTGAGAACATTGAACAAAATATAATTTAATATCTATTTAAATTAATTTTATGTAAGAACATGAACATTAAACAAAAATAAAATTTATATATTATCTATTTAAATTAATAGTTACAGTGTCTAAATAAAACATGGTTTAGAAATCTTTGGTAGTAACACCGTATATGTTTTAAAATGTTAAGAATTTGTTACATTTCTTTCTTTTTGCCTAAGTTGATCAGTCATTTTTTTTGCTTTCCCAAATACTTGTTTTTCTCCTTCATTACTACCAATATACTTAGTATAATGGTATTAAATTGACAGCAGACAGTGATTCGCTGTAGCTTCATTCGAGAATGTATGGCAAACAGAAAATTAATGGTTACGTCGTTTTGTACCACAAGCGCCCTGTGGTCGTCTACTGTCAATTGAATCTCATTGTAAGTGATTAGTTAACTGTGACTTTTCTTTTATTTTATTTTTATTAACTTCAGTAGTTTTTCACTCTATTTTTGGGTGATAATTTATGTAATATTTAAGTTAAATTTATTAAAGCCATCGTCTTTTTGGTACCTTCCTATTTTTAAGATTATTATTTTCATCGTTAAATCTTTTTAAATTACTTTTACTTATTATATGTATTGTAAATATAATGTTCTGTAAATATTATGTGTGAGTTGTAAATAATCATGTTTTGGAAAAGTTTTTATTTTTTATTATTCATTTACATGTGTAATTTTGCAATAAACTTTGATAATATAAACATTTATTTGTTTTGTTTTCTTTTGTTGAAGGAATGGAAAAACTTTTAAAAGTATACAATACAGTCATGTCAGAACGTGCAATTTTTTTTTTACTTACATAACGACTCGGAGAACGAAACGAACTTACTGAGAAGCTCGGTGGCGCAATGGTTTAGCGCCTGGCCCAGCGATTGCAGAAGTTAAGCAACGTTTGCAAGGGTCGGTCAAGGGATGTGTGACCAAAAATTTATTATCTCGAGCTCCTCCGTGCTTCGGAAGGCACGTTAAGCCTTTGGTCCCGGCTGCATTTGCAGTCGTTAACTCCCACCAATCCGCATTGGGCCCGCGTGGTGGGTTAAGGCCCATCCTCCTTACCACCCACAAGGAAGGCCTGTGCCCCAGCAGTGGGGACATCAAAAATGGCTGATGGACATAACGACAGTACAATTTTTTTTCTATTTTTAAATTTGAGGTTTTAGCATTCGCAATGCTATATTTCGGACTCGGTAGGTCAGTTGGAAGAGCATTGGAGCGGACTTCCAAGGGTCGCGGGTTCGAGTCCCTCCCGAGAAAATGATCTGTTGGCAAGTAAATTTTTTTCTCGTATATTCTTTAGGATTATACATAATTATATAAAAAATGCGTTTTGAATGCTAAAATCTGAAATTAATAAATATTACGTAGGTACCTACCTACATACTTTTTCTATAAATAAATACTGCATAGCTGCACAGCACGGTAAACTAAAGTTGGCAATTTTAATGATGATGTCATCATGCACAATCCCAAAGACATTCAATGAGAAACAAATGTAACAACTGTACAAACATGCAAGTTTGTCAACATGCAGACGCATGAGGCTCTACCAGAGCCGTATAAGAAGGAATATCCTACTATGTAGTGATTATTAAAAATAAGGCTACGGAACCCTAAAAAACCTGAGCTAGTTTTCTAGTTTTGTGATTGTCAGCTTTCCAAAATAAGAAATAGTTTACTACTTATCAACTAAAAACGTTAATATTTTGAATAATTTCGATATAATTTTACCATGAAACTGTCTTCCATTCCAATATTAATAAATATTTCAATAAATCAAATCAAATCAATATTGTACGCATCCTTAGGTATATAAGGTGGTACCAAATGATCTAATGATACTTAAACAGGTGATAGTGTTGCTTAAACTGATCAACTTTCTCCAAGGAACATAGGTCGAAAAACGAATTTTTTTTTTCGCCTTTCCATAGTAAGTCAGTCAGCTGACCAATAAAAATAGCCATCGATGCCTGACTATAAATAAATAAATTAAATTAAATTAAATTAAATTAAATTAAATTTTGTATGGGAGTATGAATTTTTTTTTTCGTTTTTCGACCTATGTTCCTTGGAGAAAGTTATTCAGTTTAAGCAACACTATCACCTGTTTAAGTATCATCAGATCATTTGGTACCACCTTATATACACCTGTGTATTTTTTGGAATATTTTTTTGGTTCAAATTATTCTCTAAGTCATTGAAATCCTACTTAATACAAAAATGTTACTACTCTGTAAAAGAGTTTATAAATACATAAAATATATTAAAAATATTAGGATCTGTTCGAATTATATAATATTTTTATTTTTAATCTTATTGGTTTAAGTGCCTATTCGTTTTAATGTTAATTAATAGTACTGTCAAAAATTTGCTATACCGAAATGGTCACTAAGTCATGCACTTCATTAATGTATTGTAACACCTCTGTACACTTAGTTGCAAATAAACTTGATTTGATTTGATTTGATTTTTGGTTATACTTGTCCATCAGCCAATTTTGATGTCCCCACTGCTGGGGCACAGGCCTTCCTTATGGGTGGTAAGGAGGATGTGCTATAACCCACCACCCGGGCCCAATGCGGATTGGTGGGTGTTAACGACTGCAAATGCAGCCGGGAGCAACGGCTTAACGTGACTTCGGAAGCACGGAGGCGCTCGAGATAATAAATTTTTGGTCACCCATCCCATGACCGACCCTTGCGAACGTTGCTTAACTTCTGCAATCGCTGGGCCAGGCGCTAAACCACTGCGCCACCGAGCTCCACGGTTGGTTATACTTACAGAATAAAAATACAGTAAGTACTAGTTAGTGTTGTACTTCACATTGCTTATAATAATTAATACCCCACGTTCCCTTGATGCGGTACTGTTCTGGATCTTTATTGAATTGAAATTAAGTAAATAAAACTGCATATAGGTAGGTACAATAACAGTGGTCACCTCAAAGCATTGACACACTGACTTTCTTTATAGTATTTAAAACAATACACCATAATTATACTCGTATTATGTGAAGTATAGTTAATACAGAATAATATAGTTCTTTGAAATTTTTACGACTAGTTGCGTCTCTGAAGTAGGTAACACAATACAATTGTAAGTACGTAGGTACAAGTTAGATTATTTATCACATTTTTTTTCATTACTATTTTATCATTCCCTTCATTAAAGCATATTCACTATTCATTTAGTGAAGCGCTCATGGCGGAACTTGACAGAGTGATCGTACTCGATCGCGTTTGTTAAGCAACGCTCAGTCAGGCCAGGTGTCGGATGGGTGACCGTTAAGTAGCATTACAACTGAGCGCTTCCGTACTTCGGAGGGCACGTTAAACCCTCGGTCCCGGCTGTTGTCATCTGATAATAGTCGTTAAGCCAAGTTAGAGGCCTTACAGGCGGCTTGATAAACTCTCACACCAGAGGTGGCCACTATTCCTCATCGATAAGAAGAAGGACTGTAACATGCATTAAAAGCATTTTTAGTTTAGAATTAAAATAACTTAAGGCTACAGTTTATGTTCGCCTGTCTCCTCTCCGATGGCTCAAACTGTAGCTTAATTATTGAATTGCCCTAGATTAGGGATAGCCCTAGATTCCATATTTTTTGTTTCTTGAATAGTGAGCTCAAAAAAAAGTTATTGAAAAATTCTCTATCCAAGTCGGCGAAAAAATTATAAAATTTTGACTTTTGGAAAATCTCAAAAAGTTACTGACGACCTATTTCGGAAATTCAAATTGCACTTTGAAGCCCTCCGCCAGACGCACATTTTGACATTATAGTATAGCCCATTCGCGTACCTCTCATATCTGCGAAACTACAGGCAAATATCACAATTTCATAAATCGGGGCACATCAATCACGATAACATAAACATTTTCAATGTTAAAATAACAGCTGGCAATTGAACCTGGGACCTAGGACATAAGAAATGACTACACATTGTCAATTTACCAACCACTGAACCACGGAGGTCGTCAAAATATTTCGAACAGACTATCAAAGTCAAAGCTATCGAATTATCTGATGGATGGCGCTACAAAAAAACACAATCCATATAAATTCCAACTTCAGTGCTGTGGACATGATGATGAAGGTCGTGGTTCTGTGTGTACTCCTGGCGGTGGTGGCTGCCCAGGAAGACGAGGTCACCAAAGGCACGGAACTGGTCTTCGGTTTTCTGGTGAGTAAAGGCTATCTACGCGCGATTAAATTACCTACTTCAAATTTTGTTTTCCCATGTGTCTGTAGTCTGTCTTTTTTCAATCTATCTCTATACCAAATGCATCTGTGTATAAATGGTTTAGTAAAAATTCAAACCTATAGTATTATAATTATCTGTAAACAAACAAACAAATAGTCATGTAGTTACTTTCGCATTTATAATAATAAGTAAAGATCCGTAGGAGAACTAAAGTAACCAACATCGCTCGAAGGATTGCTCAGCTAAAGTGGCAGTGGGGGCACATAGCGAGAAGAACGGGCGGAAAGGTGCTTAAATGGCGACCGCGCACCGGACGGCGCTCCGTGGGTAGGCCCCCGACAAGGTGGACCGACGATCCGGTGAAGGTCGCGGGAAGCCGCTGGATGCTGGCAGCGCATGACCAATCGTTGGTGAGATCGTTGGGGGAGGCCTACCCAGCAGTGGGTGTCATGCGGCTGATATGATGATGTCAGTCGCGACACAAATTCAGTCCCCCCCCTAGCATGACCACCGATACACGATGTGTTCAATAGTCACTGTCTCCATTTGTCTTATGACATGAAGTGTCGATAAACTGCCATATCCTGTTTCGATCACATTCGGTGGTCATGCAAATGGGGCTGGGTTTGGTTTAATTTAAAAAAAGACCATGTAATTTATATTTGATAATCAGTCAAACAAGTTATCGGAACACCGGAACAATGAATCTAAGACATAAGAACCGTTTAGCCTTACCTCAATCTAATCTAAAACTCCATAGTTCGGGAGCACACGTTAACGCCATAAAAATATATAATAAACTCCCCAAAATAATTAAAGATGAAAATAATATAAATACATTCATAAGAAAAATAAAAGAGTATTTGTTGGAAAACTGTTTTTACACTATGATGATGAATGATTATTCTCATA
Organism: Agriphila straminella; assembly: GCA_950108535.1. Taxonomy (NCBI): domain Eukaryota; kingdom Metazoa; phylum Arthropoda; class Insecta; order Lepidoptera; family Crambidae; genus Agriphila; species Agriphila straminella. The sequence goes on along the minus strand of OX467322.1, from coordinate 14,154,718 downwards.
ATTTGTATTGTACTATGACTGTGTTAAGTGCATTGATTCAAATACATTTGAAAAATTTCTTAAAAAAAGCAAGCAAAAAAAAATTAAGCAAGTTCTTAATTTAATTGAAAATATTGTAGTGCCCTAACGGGGTTCATGATGATACTTTTAATATTTACCACCATGTAAAACTCATGAGACAATAAAGATATTTTGTATTTGTATTTTGTCGGAACCTACCCAGAGCTTGTGAAAGGCCCTTTGTAATTGCATTTAGTTGTAGTTAGTTGTAGTGATCTGCTGATGAATGTTTTTTTAATTTTAATTTAACTATTTATTTCAGGCATCAATGGCCCATACAATAAATACCTTAAACCTAACCTGTTTGGTTGGCGAAGTTTGTTACCGCTTTAAAAAACCTTATCTGTAGATGCTGTTGTTGTAAGAAATATCTTGATTGATAAATATAGTTATTCGCCTAATAATTTTTAGGTTTTCCGTCATGGAGACAAGACGCCCACGACACCAACACAAGCACCGCAGAGTAAATTTTCAGTGGCGTACAGTAACGACGTCGCAAAACTGACTGAACTCTCCGCACCATATGGGTTTGGAAAACTCACCAATGTAGGTACCTCTACAAACGTAAACGCCTAACTTACATTGCTATCGAAATAGCTGTGATATGGCAGATGGATGTGATAGATAGCAACTTTTCTATGGTAAGTTTTTATTTGTGCCTAATAGAAGTGGTAATGTATCACATCCATCAAAGCTTACGTTGATCCTACCATATGACTATAAAACCCGAAATAGTTCTCTATGGGTTTCACTGTATAGGGCCTTAAGGCTCCGCATTCCTATCTGTTACTGCCGCTCGACAGCTAAGCATAATATTCTAGGTACCATAGAGTAAAGTATAGACTTTATAGTTTTGCATCTAAACTAAAATGCTACTAAACTACTCTAGCATAAAGATAAAATTACATTGGCCTTTTCGGTACCGCATTTTTCCATAGCTCCAATTCCGCTTGATGCTGACAGCCCTACAGGTTTATGGCTCTAGTCACTATAAATATCTACATCATTCACTATACTCTGGTCTAGTGAATGATGTTTTTATATCTATCACCTATAGATGACCTAAAAATTATTGAATTTAGAGATTTGCTTTAACATGTTGAAACTTCTATAATTAAAAAAGATTGGACCCAATTGGATTGTAAATTTCTATTCTTATCTTCAACAGCTTGGTCTACAAAGATCATACGACGTCGGGCAGTACATCCGCAGTCGGTATGGAGAGCTCCTCTCTCCACAATACAACCGAAGCGAGGTATACTTACGGTCTACTGACTCCGTCCGAACCACGATGTCACTTCTAGCAGCGCTGGCTGCGGTCTACCCACCGGGAGAAAACGCTTGGAGCCAAGATCTGTACTGGACACCCGTGCCATATACCACTGTACCTATTAAATATGACTTTGTAAGTATGGAATGTAATATAACATAAGAAATTTTTAGTACTGAAGTAGATAAGATGGACTTATTCTTCTGGAACTAAGTTCTTAGTTACTAATTTAGAAAAGCTTTGCGCCGAAAAGTTTTCATGCCTTGCCAATATCCATAATTCCATATAACGGGACAATAAAAAAGTACTTTCTAAGTATAATGCTGTAGCTAAGTCTTATGTTTTATCTGAATTCCTACGTTCAAGTCTTGCAAGTCCTCCTCCACAAGTCGACACACGCTACGTATAGGTGTGTATGTGGCAGATACACAAAATAAGTTATAATTATTACATTTTGTCATCTACGTGCCCATATAATCGACCAACGAAACAGGTTCACTAGATGGAGTCGCAAGTTCACATTAAGATCAAGAGTTTTTGTTTCAATTGAAATATAATTCTCCAAGGTAGCGATGACTGTACATTCCGGGTTATGTAATCCATGGATAAATTGGAAAGTAGTGGACTAAAGCTAGGGTTTCCTAAGATGACGGTGCCGTCATATTAGGGTCGTAATTTAACGGCGTTGAATGATGTCTATGTAAAGAATATGGCGCGCCGTATTGATTACATAAAACGTTCTACGCCGCTAAATTACGGCCGTAATATGACGGCACCGTCATCCTAGGAAACCCTAGCTTAAGCGCTGAGCCCTGGTGTACTCCCACTTTCACTTGGAATGTGTCGCTCATCCCTGCCGCCTTGACCCTCGTAAGGAAGTCGTTATACATGTCTTGATGATATCAAATATTGATTGATTATCATATCCAATGTTGATTGATGGATGGATGACGTTCTTTTGCTATTTTAAAGATAGCCTTTTCACTCTCCGCATTCTCAAAAGCCTATCATAGAAATTCTGTCGCTACGCTGCCCTTGTCTGTGCCACTGCCACTTTGGCTAATCCTTTTGCCTTTTTATACTCTATGCGGCTAATTCGAGTAACAGACCTTATTGGCGTAGGTATCTAGATATTTTTCCAGTTCCGTGGCAAAGTTAGTGCGTTACAGTTTAGCCACTCAACCGTCCATTGGGACTACAGTCCCCAAAAAAAAACACGCTTAACCGTCCACGGGGACTGTAGTCCCCAAGCGACATCGTACTAGCAACATTCAGATTTATGCTTTTATCGCAACAAAGGTAGTGCGTAGTTACATGGACTAAAAAGTAGATGGCTCTGCTTTAGACAATCGAGCTTTGTAAATAACACTTTTCTACACCATGGCAACACAAATATTTTTAAAAAAATTAAAAAAGTTGACAGTTCGCCGTTCTGTTTGGTTCTGTGGTTTTTGGTGCTGAAGCTTTTGCAGAAATATCGTGGATTACATCGTATTTCCTAATTATATGCACATCAAATTAATCGTAAGGGTTTTGCTATCCGAAATCGCCGAAATAGTATGATCTAAACAGTGTAATCCAAATAATATGTATTTTTGAAATTAAATTGAAACTTTCTAAAATTATACCGTTTTTTTCAAGTTTCACATTTGTTTTCTACAGAATACAATAATAGAGACAGTTAAAAATATATATTTATAAGCGGTAGACTCTTCTCTATCCGTAGGTGTTTTTGTTTAGATATAGCTAGTGTAGTTTTCGAGCCTTAACTGTTTTTGTCAAGAGCGAAAACTGCACGTTACGGTTCGTGCGCGATCGACGGCGGCTGGACGTTTGGGGCTACTTTGACCGCGCGCCTTGGACGTTTGAGTGGATAAAAGGACAATATATCAGGATAATCAGGTATTTTCTGGGGTGGGCGCCACACTGTTCTAGGGTGGGCACGGCCATACAAATCGTACAGGCCGTATGACGTTTTCTTGAAGTAATGAACCACTTGAGACCTGCCGCCCCCCTACTTAAGGTGGTACCCTGAGCGAAAGTGGCGCCGCGGTGAATTATATTTAATATTATAATTCTAATATACAATTTTAAAAATGTTTATCGTGGAGATTTTAGGGCCCACAGTCTAGTATTTTTAGGCGGTATCGTTACATTCCCTCGTAGTCACTGCTAGAAGTAGATAGCAAAACTGCTAAAAGTGGCCGTTTTTGACACATTTGCTATCTACTTCTACGAATGACTACGAGGGCATGTAGTGATACCTTCTAAAAATACTAGACCATGGGTCAAAAACCCTAACGGTAAACATTATTAAAATATTTTTCGATTAATAACTTATTAAATATAAACCTCTGAGGGCGCCACTTTCGGTCATACAACCGCCTTAAATGGCCATTCTACTAAAATTAACGCTAGAAGAATAGAATTACGATATATGGGATTGACATTAGCTAACGCTTAGCTACCTACTGTCAATCCCATACAATGCCATTCGATTCGAATGCGTTAAATGAAGGTAAATAAAGATTATTTATAATGCATTATATTATTATTATTATTTATAGACCACAGGCTTCGTGAACTGTCCTGTCTTAATGAGTGTAGTTAACAGTACGTACAGTACACAGCCATCTTCGATGAAAAAGTACAAAGGTGTATTATCTTCGATATCCGAGTACGTTGGTGTTGACCTCAAGCAGTCTCCTCTTATGGTGTATCCCGTCTTCGACCTTTTGATTACTCAGGTTGGTAATATTTCTTTCTTTGAAAATAACGTTGTTAGTTGTTCTATCTCACGAAGACTCTTTGCACATACTGTGTTAATGTGTGTCTGCACATTCGTATTACGCACACAACAATGCGTAACTACGTGCACGCCGCACGCCTAACAATATTCATAGTACCTAAAAGGGTATTTTTTGTGAGATACAACAACATTCGGATATTCTGATGGATTTGACGCCAACCGACTTCAAAACCAACGATAGAATATGTTGGTAATTATTAATTTAAGAACACAATGTATCATATTCACGCAAATAAACTAAGTATTACTTACTTACTTAAAAAAAGGAGAGAGGTTATTTATTCACCATAATTATACAAATAAAAAATACTGCAAAATACAAAATATTTATTTGGGGTTTAGGGTGTTATTACATTAAAATCTGGGGTGGAATTACGTAAGGTATCGTATTCATTTGACAGTTCATATCGTTTTCCATCGGCTGCAATTTGTATGGGATGACATATATTATTATGATACAATATGAACTGTCAAATGAATACGATTGACTTTACGCAATCACCGAACTACTTAAACTTATTTTTAAATACATATTTTGGTCAACTACCTTTAGACACTCGAATAGAGTATGATCAGAGTTATAATAACTCTGTAATAAGCTGCTGCTGTAATAGCTGTTCTATTCAATGGCGACTCTGATTGTGAAATTTTTCGACGTTTTCTAATAATTTGTTAGACCAAGTAGTGAAAATGTAATAGTGTGTTATATATTCGCAATCTCACAAATACCTTTCATTTGATATACCACATGGTATTTTTACATGAGATTTTTTTTTCTTGGTACTCAAAACTTTATGACGTCACAGTTTCTACCCCCACCATTTTCGCGCTTGTCAACTTATATTGAGATCAGGGGGGAAATTACAACCTCTAAAAACTTGCCAGGTTTAAGAATTGCTATAGTTACATCTCTTTCTCGCTGTATAGCAAATAAAAGAGACGCATTGATATCCATTCAGAAAACTGTCAGGTTTTAAGAGGTTTTAAGAGGTTATACGGGGGCTGGACATCGTGCTGAGTGCATGCATTGATACCACATTTTCATATTTCCATGAGGACTTGTGCGAAAACACCTTAAACCTTGGGGCCTATTACGAAAATAACGTACGCAATTGCGTAATGACTGCGATAATCGTCCGCAGTTCGTCGGTTGTGGCTATATAAACACATTTTCAATTAATTTGGCTATCGTAGCCCAAAGACTGAACGAATGATGTCGGATACGCTAGACAAAAACTGTCAAACTTACGCAATCACTTTGCAATATCGCATACGCAAGTGCTTTGTAATAGGAAACAATCATAACGAAGCACGGGCGCAGCTGCGTGTATCGCGTAAAACTTTTCGTAATAGACCCCCTAGTTTTACAGCTCGGCTCCTCTAAATTGCAATACTTAACCATATTTTTTTGAAAATGTCCATTATTGTGACTCCTAACCAAATATAAAATCACCAAGATACGATCTTATTTTCAGCTAAATTTGGGCCTTCCCTTGGCTCCAGAAGTACAGAAACTGTTACCCAAAATCACAGAAGCAGCTGGAAAAGCTATTGACGTCTTGTATGGGAATGAATCTTACTTAAACTTGGAAGCTGGTAGGTCCATACAAATAATGAAATTAATTTTAATTCTTCCGTGTTGGAATGAAGCTATCATGGTGAGGTGAGCGCTATATCGTTACAAAGGTGTGCAAAGGTTCCCAGCCCAGTGAATCGATGCATTACTAAAACTACGTTTATAGAAACTAAAAACTCTTAAGCAAAGACCGTCTTTTGTTTATTTTCTTAGATAAAACCACAAAATTGCCACTACGTACATTGTGATAAAACGTAACGTAACACAGGGGATAATTTTTGTACTAAACTGGATTACGGTTTGGACTTCCCACATGACTGCGGTCTAAACAGCTTGAATACATTCTTCAGTTTGATTCTAAACAACGTGTAATACTAGATAATAACCTGCATGTTTACCCGATAATGTGTTATAATTTATAATCAACCATTATAACTATAACATTAGCCATTAATATTAGCCATTATAACAGAATGGCAAAAATTATAATCAAGGACCGGAACCGCTTACCGTTAAAAGGGTTTTTGATTGGGTATTTCATAGACTTGTTTTCAAAAACCCTATCAATACGGTAACCCTATCGAAAGGATAACCCAAGTAAGCACTTACCGAATACGAAAACCCTATCGAGGAAACCCTATGAAGGCATTATGAAGGGGTTTTAAAAAGTGTTCAAGCAATTTATACCTAGTTCCACCTGAAGGACCAGAACCGCTTACCGTTAATGGGGTTTTGATTGGGTATTTCATGAACAGCTTACCGTTAAAAGAGTTTTTGTTTGGGTATTTCATAGACTTATTTTCAAAAACCCTATCAATACGGTAAGCATAACGTCGACTAACCCTATCGAAAGGGAAACCCTATCTTCTGGTAAGTTTTTTTAATAAAGAAAGAAAGAAAGAAAAAATGTTTATTCGGAGCATATACATACACATTTATAAAAAATACATTTTAATCTTATTGCTATGCAGCCGAAAAGGCCTCCACTCAGCAAAATGCCACAGCATGTTAATGCAATGACGCTGGTGTTATGTGGAACCAGTTTGAGAGGGGCGTATAATAAACAATATGCAGGCTGTTAAATTATTGCTGAATTGAAGCAGTGAGAAGTTCAAAGTATTACATTATGTGGGTATAAACCAGATATACAAAATTAAAGTAATCTTTAAGGTAAAATAAAAGTTAATCTCATCACAACATTTACCTTATATTACTTATGTTTGGTAATTTTCAAAAAAAAATCAACACAGAAACCTAATAGGGTTTCCCTATCAATTGGGTTAACCAAAAAAAGCGGATTTCCGGTCTCTGATTATAACTAAGAGTATTTATGCTTTTAGGTGTTCTTCTAAACGAGTTCTTCACCAAAGCGGCCAATGTCATCGCCGGCACCGACACCCACAGGCTCAGGGTCTACTGTGGCCACATCTTCAACGTCTTCGCGTTCGAAGCCGTCACCAAGATCAGCAACAAACAAGGAGTACCAAAGTACGGGTCAGCATACTCAATGGAAGTGAGAAGAGTTGTGGAAACTGGCAAATATGTTGTTCTTGTAAGTAGTCATGGAAATTAATGCTAATTTCCGTTGATTTTATTAGCATGCCAATTTCCATAATTAGCATGCTAATTGCTATTGCTATGCTAATTGCTAATATGATTTTTAACATGATTTTTCATATGATTGTTCATATGATTTTTCAAATGATTTTTAATATGGTTTTTAATATTATTTTTACTATTTTATTTTATTTTTATTTATTTGGCACAGAAACAATATACAAATTATAATTTTAACAAAAAAGAAATGAGCTTAACGTGTTAAATTTGTATATCTATTACATCAATGCACAGCATTTGACTACACGGTTACAATATTATTACAATATATATTTTTAAGGGTTAGTTAGCAATAAATCCTTATGAAGATCATTGTACAGAGTGCACATTCGAGGTATCGGACTGAACCGTGTAAACAACATTATTTGAGAAGAAATTGATTTTTAATGTGTTATGACTTCAATACGATTTTTAAATTTTGATTTCTTTTAATATGATCGTGAATAGCTCTGATTTGTGAAATGCTTGTTTGCCTTCACCAAAATGAATTGATGATAACGAAAGTGATGATGATGGTGATGATGATGATGAAGGTGATGATAATAATGAATATGATAGTGAAGGTGATGTAGTGATGAAAATGATGATGATGCATTTCTAATCAAAATTAATCATAGAAACACAAGCATTTCACTTTAACCCTTCAACGCCCGGAAAATGAGACACAATATAAAATATTAAAGGCAACATGTCATAATAACATGCAGTCGGAGGCATATAATTAGAACAGAAACAATATACAAATTATAATTTTAACAAAAAAGAAATGAGCTTAACGTGTTAAATTTGTATATCTATTACATCAATGCACAGCATTTGACTACACGGTTACAATATTATTACAATATATATTTTTAAGGGTTAGTTAGCAATAAATCCTTATGAAGATCATTGTACAGAGTGCACATTCGAGGTATCGGACTGAACCGTGTAAACAACATTATTTGAGAAGAAATTGATTTTTAATGTGTTATGACTTCAATACGATTTTTAAATTTTGATTTCTTTTAATATGATCGTGAATAGCTCTGATTTGTGAAATGCTTGTTTGCCTTCACCAAAATGAATTGATGATAACGAAAGTGATGATGATGGTGATGATGATGATGAAGGTGATGATAATAATGAATATGATAGTGAAGGTGATGTAGTGATGAAAATGATGATGATGCATTTCTAATCAAAATTAATCATAGAAACACAAGCATTTCACTTTAACCCTTCAACGCCCGGAAAATGAGACACAATATAAAATCTATTGTGTCTCGGTCGCCAGCGACCGCTCCGGCGTTAATGAATTAAGCTCACAAACATGTTCTCTTCTCTCTCACTCACTCACTCGTATTCATTCGATAAATCATCGTCGTCTGTCGTCAGTATTTAGGCTGACAAATGATAAAAGTGTCAATCCTGTCAATCCTGTAGTCCGTCCACGCGGATAAAGATGCGGGCGGAAAGCTAGTATAACATAATTGTACATAAGTACTTATTATTTTTTATTTCACAGCCGGTATACCTATCAGAACCAGGTTCTCCAGTCAAATATCTGAAGATCAAGGGGTGCTCTCAGCTGTGCGACTTGGAGAAGTTCCGTAAGATCACCACCCCCTATATCCTGGACGCAGACACCTGGAGGACCAAGTGCGGCTTCAGTAAAGACATGGTGGTTGATGATTCTGGTATCAATTAAGTTATAATAAGTATACCTAATGTTGTATAGGGTACCAACGTAATAAAACTCAAGTTTAGTTGCAATAAGTATTACCTACAAACATTTTTTTCTTCATAATAAAACAAACAAACTTGATCAATTTTAATAATCATTCAGTTGACATAGATTATGACGGACAAATCCTGCGAAGTGCTTCAAATGCAAAATTTTTAGGCTTAATAGTTGACCCCAAATTGAGTTGGAAAGATCAGATAGATAAAGTATGTAACAAATTAAACAGTTTTTCTTTTGCTTTATACAAACTAGCCAGAGTCGCTAATCCGCAGACAGCGGTTACAGCCTACTTTGCATAATGTTGAGTCAGTCCTAAGATATTATGGTTTATTGATTTGGGGTAATGGTGTCGACATCAACAGGTTGTTTATAGCGCAAAAAATAAATTAAAAAACCCGCCTGCATAAAAAGACAAGTCGACTGAAAAGATGGAAACAAGATTAAATAAATATTAAAGGCAACATGTCATAATAACATGCAGTCGGAGGCATGCATAAAGAAAGTGACATTATGAATGATTGAATTATATGCCTCCGACTGCATGTTATTATGACATGTTGCCTTTAATATTTATTTAATCTTGTTTCCATCTTTTCAGTCGACTTGTCTTTTTATGCAGGCGGGTTTTTTAATTTTTTTAATTTATTTTTTTATTTATCTCTTTTTAGTTATTATATTTTACGGTCATGATATACCTTTTTGAAATCCTTATAATAAGCCCATTCATTTGACACCCTTTCATTTTTTGCAGTATTCTAAAAAAAAATTTTTTTTTTCACTACGTATAATAGCACCGTACAGCCGCCATGTTGGTTTTTTTATAACGCCACCTTCTTAAGAACACTTGGGCTGAAAAGACCAATCTAACGATATCTTAATCATAGAAATCCGTTCAGCCGTTTGAGAGATATGAGGTAATAAAGAATATTACATACAAACATACTTACAAGATACGCGCGAAATACATAACCCGCAGTCGGGTAAAAAGATGTATCAGATCGATTTGCAATCTGAGGTCTGACATATCTTGCAAGACTTATTTTACATCGCTCAATATATTAACTCTACCTTGCCTTTAGATACTTGAGGTTGGAATCTTTGTCAAGCAAAATATTAGGTTGTTTACACAGGCTTGCCAACTGTATTCAAGAAATACGCGTAAACCCAATAGGCTGGTATTGGAAACTGTTCTGAAGACAGCACGATTTAAAAAGAATAGTTATGCTATGTGTATTGAAATATTCAATAAAATTCCTGACCATTTCAATGATATTCCGATCAGTCGTTTTAAATTACTTCTTCGAAAGTGGTTATTGGAAAAGGCTTTTTACTCTATAAAGGAATTTTTGGAACATTAACACCATGTGTAATACATGTCAATATTATGTCAAATTTTATAATTTAAATATATATTTTTTATTTTTTTTCATTGCATTTGAAATTTTTTTACATTGTTATTAATCTTTTAAAATTGACATGATTTATTATTGACATTTTCAGTTTTTTTTGACATACTTATTCTTTGTTTTGAACTGTTGACATTTTTGTACTTATATTTTCATGACATTACGCATAATGTCATGAAAATATAAGTACAAAAATGTCAATGTAATCGAAGGTGGTAATACTGTATTCTATGTAATCATTATTTCATTATTATTTGTTTCAATAACTTGTTATGGTAATTAATTAATATGCGTCATGTTTTGTGATTATTCTAAAGTGAATTCTATTCTAATTTCTCAATAAGTTGTAACCCTCTTTTTAAAATTCTAATATCTTTGGTTGTAACATATTTGCATGCTATGTAAAATGGCTAAATAGGTAAAGGCACCATTTTTTATTCAGAAGATCATAATTGTAATCACCCTATTTATAGCAAATAAAGTCATTTGTATTTGTATTTGTAATAATAGATTGTTGACTTTACCGAATGATGTGATTCTGTACGTGAGCTGTCTAAGGAAAAGTAATTTCTTAGAATAGGGAATATGCAACAATTTTTTTGAAATCAAAATCATAAGTATAATGCGTAAGAAAATCAAGTGTAATATTAAAACTTTTCTATTGTGTTTTTTTCTCGTGATATAGTTACTTGAAGTTAGCACGCATGAGCACCCGCCGAAAACGCTCTATACAAAACGGTGACGTCACATGTCACGTTTCAGGCGCGTTCAATATGGAGTTAGCCAATAATCTTCAATTATCTCCCTAAATTTTACGTTTAAGTACCTACATAAGGTGTCATACAATATATTATTTCTTATTCGATATTCTATCTGACTGTAAAGTGCATTATATCCGATGAAAAAAAAAATCGTTATTTTTCCCCAATGCATCGTAAAATGTGTTAAATCACTAAAAAATAAGAAAAGTGTTGGATATGATGGTATTTCAATTAGGGTAGTAAAGTTTGTTGTCGAAATTATAGCGTCTCATTTGTGTCATATAGTAAACTCATGTATCAGTGAAGGAATTTTTCCTGATGGTTTGAAACCGCTAATAGTAAAACCACTTTTTAAGAAAGGAAATAAACTAGACATGACTAACTTTAGACCAATAGCATTGACATCTATATTTTCTAAATTGTTCGAAAAAATTATAAATATTGCTATCTATTCTTTCTTGACTAAATTTAATATCTTATGTGACGAACAAAAGGGATTTAGAAAAAATTTGACTATAAACATGGCAATTTATGACTTACTTAATGCTATAATGTTAAATATGGATAAGACATTACCGGTATGTGCTATATTTACTGACATGACGAAAGCTTTTGATCGAGTTAATCATAAAATATTATTAGAAAAGCTTTTTGCATATGGCATACGTGGCAACATTCTTAAACTATTGGAGTCATATCTTACTGGTCGTAAACAATTTGTAGAAATCAGTAGAATAAACAAAAACACAAAGAAGGAAGAAATATATTTGTCATCTGCTAGGGAAATACAATGTGGTGTTCCACAAGGCAGTGTGCTGGGTCCATTGTTGTTTCTGATTTACATTAATGATTTGCCAAGGAACGTCCAACAACAAATGATCTTATTTGCTGATGATAGTACAGCTATAATAAAATGTATTGACGATAATCTATATGAAAATAATATTAATGACGCTTTGAAAGACATGATTGACTGGCTTAACAATAATGACCTAATTATAAACTTGCAAAAGACAAAACTAGTGCATTTCTATCAAAGACTACGCCAATCAAACTTTAATGTTAACTATCAAGGTAATGCATTAGAGGAGGCTAACACCACAAAATTTTTGGGCATATTAATTGACAGTCAGCTTACATGGAAACCTCATGCAGATGAAGTATGTAAGAAACTAAGTAAGGCCGCTTATATATTATATTACTTATCAAAGAAAGTTAACTCTAAGACAATAATAATGGCATATCATGGTCTCGTTGCTTCAATTTTAAGGTATGGCTTAATTTTTTGGGGTAATTGCAGCGACAGGGAGACGATTTTCAAAGCCCAGAAACGTTGCATTAGGTCCATGACGGGGCTAAAAATGACTGACAGTTGCGTGCCTGTGTTTAAGTCCTTAAAACTCTTGACATTGCCATCAATATATATTTTGGAAATTGCTCTTTTTGTAAAGTCTAACCAGCACTTATTTACAAAAGTTTCCCAGACACGGAAAAGGTCGATCAAAGTGCGTTCACAGTACCGAAACATGCTAAATTTGGGAAGATATCATACAGCATTGCTTAGGAAAAGTGTGATGGGAATGGGACCGGCAATATATAACAAAATACCTGACGAAATTAAGGAATTGAATAGTTATAAATTTAAAAAGAAATTGACATCTATATTAATAGAAAAATGTTATTATTCTATTACAGATTTTCTAAATGATAAATTTTGACATCATACAATTTATTCCTTATTATTTCTAATTGACATTTCTTAGTTTATAAATATTTGTTTTAAATTATTGAAAAGGTACCTACTATTTTTATTGTAAAATGATCAAGATAATATGCAATTGTATACTTAGTTTACCTGAACTCTAATTTAAATATTTGCATGCTAATTTTTGGCAGAATGTACTGGACCGAAAATTCTTTAACAACAATTATGCATGTACCTACATTCTCAGCAAATAAATGATTCTTATTCTTATTCTTATTCTTATTCCCTGATTTCATCGTGTGATAAAACTAAAATAATACATTTATTTTTAGTTTTTTTCTGTTCGACCATGTTTTTGTAAGTGTCCGCAGCGATCAAGCTCAAATTCATCAAAATCGGTGACTTATGCATATTCCCTATTGTGACAAAGGCGAGATGCTGATTGTTTTTTTCTGAAGAAGGAGCTATTTCAACATAAACTTATTATACTTATTATAACCGCCTGTTTGGTCTTACACGGGTAGGCGAATCACTATTCACTAGTGATGATGTCATCAGCCACAGCCCAAAGACATTAAAAGAGAAACAAATGTAACAACTGTACATACATGCTTCTGCGTATTGTTTTACCAGAGACACATTAGAAGAAAACAATTGAAATTATTTTATAAATTTTGTTCATAATACGTACTTAGTTGTTTTATTCTTATTCACTTCTCAAGCTTACGCGCTCACTAGACATGAAATAAAACACTTTTTAACGGATACTAGCGCGGTTTTATTGAAAGTACTTTGGTAATTAGTTGGTATTAATTGGTTTTATTTTTTTTATTTTCCCGACGTTTTAAAAATTAAACCAAATACCAACTAATTACCAAAGTACTTACTTTCAATAAAACCGCGCTAGTATCCGTTAAAAAGTGTTTTATTTCATGTTTTATTTTTATTGAGAAAAAGCAAGTACCTACAGGTTAAACCTCTACACTTTACAATAAGTACCTACTTATGCATTTTTTTTATTGTGGTTATAGCCACAGAAATAGTAGAAAAGAATTAGAATTAGTTAGTAACAGTTTAGACCAGTTCGTTCATTTCGAAAAGTAAGGACTTTAAAGTTTGTATGAAATGCCCTAACAAGGTAGGTATACGAGTAAAGTGGTGTAAGGTACCTATTAACATTGCATATAATTACATGCCCCACGTCCCCTTGATCCGGTACTGGATCTCTATTGAATTGAAATTGAATAAAATAACAACATACAATACAATTAACGTTTTGAATTTACGAAATAATTATATTTCATTGAAATTTTAACAATTAGTAGCGTCTCTGGAGTCTGGAGTAACGCCTAGTACCTATTCTACAAGTTTTTTATCAGTAAAACTTTTTATAAACTGTTTTAAACTACTTTATCAATTCAATTCATCTTTTCATTTAGTGTTTTTTGAACAATTGTTTAGCTGTCTTATTTCTTGTAATCAAACAGTAATATTTTAGTTTTACATTGTATTTTTGACCAACATTAACATTATAAACATTAGTTTAAAATAAAAGGTAAGCTTTACAGATACTTAGTTAATTTTTCATATAAATTCAATCTTATTTTTTCTGAATTTGATATTGTTTGAAAGCTGTAATAGTCAACTTGCGGACTTTACTGTCGAATTTAAGTATTTACCTATAATTTCTCCTTTTCGTTGTGTGTGAGTTAGAATGGAAAAATGATAAATTTTTCGTGTTTATGTATGACACTCCAATTTCTTTCTGTTCTAACTGACACACGGCGAATAGAAGAAATTATACAGTAAACATACAAGTATTACAACTTCGAACAATATCGAATTAAAATAAAATGCTCGTTTGTATGGAAAACCAAATAGTGGCCACTTTTTTTCTTTCGAGTACCTATAGTAAGTTTTTTTTTATTTATTTAGGACAACCGACACAATAAACGCTATTTACATTCAATACAACAAAAAGTACCTATGCTAGAGGTTACATTAATATGTATGTATGCTTTTCTTCGCCAACAAACTGCCATGCAGTTTGGCGAATACTTATATATATGCAACCTTCAATTTTGTAAATGTTATTAAATAAATAAAAAAAAAAACATTGTATGTATGTACCTATGCGCTTTAATAAGCGCTATCGTACTTACAGGTTGGTACGGCATGCACTAAAAATTAAGCTATTAGTAAGCAAAACTAACTAATTACTAATTAATTACTTAATATTACTTTACAACTTTTCTCCACCCGGTATGTAGTATAAGTAGATAAGGATTAAAGACCAAAAATATTACTTAAATCAATAGTATGTAGTTTACATATTACTCCCTCAGATCTTATCAGAGAATACGATATAGGTACTAAAATATGATATTTTTTACAACACCATAAAATTGCGATAGAAGTTGAGCAAGTTATATAAGCTGATGTAGGTATAAATCAGTATCTCTTAGATGAGTTTCCCGCATAGAAATTTCGTTTTCGGTAAGGATTCTTACTACTTATGTTTACTACTTTTAATTATTTACAATTACTTAACTTACTTTTAATTAATTACACTTAATTATATGTACATACATATATAGTTCCAGGAATTCCAGGAATTATAGTAAACATTTTTTTTTGCAAAGTCTAATCTTTCTCTATGCCAAATGGTTTTTTTGTTTAGGGATAGAAAACGTAACAGAGTTACTATCGCATTATACACAATCATCTTGCATACGAATTAATTAAGTTAGAGCTAGGTATATCTTCGATCAAGAATATCCTTAGATGTCCGGTCAGAGTCTCAAAAATGGCACCTCAAATAGCGTCCCACTTACAAACAGGGCGCTTATTTTGCACAAAGTAAGTGATTTTAGTTCGTAAAGCGTTATCTAGGATATTCTTGATCGAAGAGCTAAGTATATGAATAAAACATATCATAATCATTTTTTTTTTAAAAACTTAGGTCGAAAACCTTATTTTTAACTTTAAATAGGTACCTACTTTAATATGGATGGACTTGATAGGTTCCTTTTTGTAATTAACAATAACATCTGTTTTATTGTTACCTACCTTGTTTCTGTGCACAATAAATATTCTATTCTATTCTAAAATAATCAGCAGTTTCATACATTTTGATATTTTCGTTAGGTAATTCGTATTAATTTTTGTATGAAACAGCAGAATTTTTTCGCGATTTCAGAGTTCGTCCCATACCATAGCACAGAATAGATAGGTATAAGTACCTAGTTGTTCAGTTCGATGATCTTCCATATTCGTTTATTTTGTAATACGTTGTATAATAGTATCTACTAAATGTCTAAAATGGATGAATAGGGGGTTATTTGTTGTTTTCCGAACATTTTTGCCAAAGAAACGTGGGTTAAAATTTTCGAGTTTAGTTAAAAACGACGACCTACAAAATGACTGTGAATAATCACAATGCATACAGAACAAGGCGAGGCCAGTTCACTAAATTTACTCTTTCACTATGTCTTTAGAATAAGGCTGAATATTGCATAACTTAAATTGACGCTTCGCCAGAAATTTGACGAATTTTAGTACATTTTTATTGATTTCTGAAATACTGGATCATTTATTAAAAATGTACTCGGTTATTGTGTTAGATCGATAAAAAATCTATCCTTTTTGCATAAAAAAATCATATCACTGTCGTTGAAAATTACGAAATCTGACGATTTGAAATTTATTTTTATAATTTTTGATGGTGTTATTCAGGATTTTTTTACAGAGTTACCATGCCAATTTTCAATATTCTGTTCGGTTAATTTGCTTCTTTGTTTCTTTTTCAGTCTACAGTAATTTTTGTGAAGTAGAATTTTACATCAGTTCTTCACATTGGATGTTTAAAAATCAGACTTTTCATCAGATCGTGAACTGGCCTCGCCTTTTACCTACTAAATTGTCAAGACATTTTTTAAGCCTCTGAACAGAGTAGATAAATACTTTTAACTGCATTTTCAGTAAAATAAGTTACTGAAAGAAAAGAAAAGAAAAGAAAATATTTATTAGACATACAGACGTGAGATGATATTTACATGCTGCGTTTGTACATTAATGAAAGAAAAACAGTTTTTTTCTTATATAAAACAAAAACAAAAGAAAAATAGAAAAAAAATAATGTACCTATCTCACGGCTGCGCCAATTCAGCATGCGTCGTGTTTGTAAAACCCGACACCCGACTGTACTGTTATCTTATTTGCTGTGTACCTACCCCCATCATACTATCACTATATTGCCTACTTGATAATTTCCCATCAAATGAATATGAGGGTAAATAAAACCATGTTTTATTGAAACTACCTACTGCATTGAAGCATATTATGACATGAGAAAATATAAAAAAAAAATCAACTCTGTTTGGAAAATTCATAGAAAATACTTGGTGTCGTTATCACATTGATGAAATAACGCTGGCCTCGCAAGAGTAGGGAGCTCGGTGGCGCAGTGGTTTAGTGTCTGGCCCAGCGATTGCAGAAGTTAAGCAACGTTCGCAAGGGTCGGTCATGAGATGGGTGACCAAAAATTTATTATCTCGAGCTCCTCCGTGCTTCGGAAAGCACGTTTAGCCGTTGGTCCCGGCTGCATTTGCAGTCGTTAACACCCACCAATCCGCATTGGTGCTTATATACAAGCTTTAATTTCATCCACTTTTTATAGTAATGTATCAAAACATTCCAGATTAAATTACACAAAGAACATGAAAAGATAATAAAGAGATGTGATATGTATGCTTATCTTTTGATATTTTATTGTTATTAAAGCAATAACTGTTTAAAATAATAAAGAAAATCTTTATTGTCGCTTTGAAGATAACAAAGTTATCAATAGTCGCATCTAAAAATATGAATCGACAAAAATAATATTTCGATTGTCAAGGTCACCCTCACAGGGTGTAATGAACTTTCTTAAATAAAAACAATGAAATAAAATAAAAAAACAACATAATTTTACATATTCTGTCTTAACACAGAATATGTAAAATTATGAAGTATGGCCGCCAAAAATTGTACAATAACAGTCGTGAATTCATAACACACGGTAACACGTGTGAAATTTATTAAGCCTAGTGTAGTGAGACATTCCTAATAATTAATATAAAATTCCGAGTCCTGACTGACTGACTGAGATCAACGCACAGCCAAAACCACTGAACCAAGAGACTTGAAATTTTGCACATAGATACCTACCTTATATAGTGTAAGCATCCACTATGAATTGGAATTTTGAATTTGAAAGGATTTTTGGAAATTCCGCCTCTGAGGGGGTAAAATAGGGGATGAAGTTTGTATGAAAGTCCGTCAGTTTTGAAGTTAGGATCTTCAAATTTTGGACTTAGGCTGACAATTAAAAATAAATATTTACGTGTGTCAGCGTTTTTGGTAATTCTACCCTCGAAGGGGCAAAAAGGGGGATGAAATATTGTATCTGGAAAGTCCTTCATTTTCAAAGTAAAACTCACAAAATTTATTATTAGGACTTATGGTTGGAAAGTAAAACAAATAAGCAAACAAATATTTCGTTTTTTTATTCCTCTCAGTATTTTTCAGTTGCGCTTCTTTAAATTATTCTGGGTTGTTAGCTCGCTTTTGCTTCTCTGCCGCGCGTTAATGGCATCTAAAAACATAATTAAATTAAAATTTGCTTTAACACGCCAGGGACGATTCTTTGCGTTTGTTATCGATAATTTATTCAATAAAAAAATTACGACAGGAGCGCATACCTACAGTATAAATAAATGCAAACCATTGAAAACACATAATTCTTACAAAAAAGAAAAATTATAAAGCCTTTTGATTTAAGATTCTGTAGTGTATACTACTCTTAACAACCGATTACGAATGTTACATAACACATTAGTAACACACGGTATCATTCGTGAATGAAAAAACTCGTGAATATAAACTAAAATTAATATTTAATATGTGACTTTTATGTTTTAGGATGCCGCATTGTTTGATTTGACAAAAGAATAGTCTTATCTATACACGCAATCTAAAATAATATAGAAAAATTGCATACTTACCGTGTTATTATAACTTAAAAATATAAAAAAATCCCGAGACAAAACGGTCGACTACATTTAAAATCACTTTGACAGTAAACAAAATGGCGTTTCTTCCTAAACGTTGGCCAACCTGTAGCTGGGTGTTGCCATAGCTAAAAAATATTATTACAGGCGAAGAATCTAGCTAGTATCGTTGTCATTCGTGGTAGCAAACGTGAAGTAACATTCGGGAAAGAAAAGTAAGACACAGTTTCAAATTAGTTTTTATTATTCTTTTATTGGGTTTTATTATTAAAATAATAAATTTGCACTTAGCAAATTAACATAACAATTCAGAAGTGCTAAAGTTTTAACTGGTCACAAAATAGTTGTGCATTTATGTGACGTCAAAGTATGAGATGTCTCAGTGGGACACATAATATTTGTATGGGAATCAAAATTAGCTCTTTACGAAAAAACAAATTGCACTCGTACTAGGCAAACAAAATTAATTTAAATCATTCGCATGGATAAAAATGATACTGCGAACCAGAAAAAAATCACAAGTTTTACTTAATAATATAAAATATGGAATTTATAATATTCAATATGAGATGGACACATATTTTTTCCCAAATGTACAATTTTTGGCGGTCATACTCTTAACACTTTTAAAATGCGTAATAACATTACCAACGGTGATGCCACACCACACGGAATGGAGGGAAATTAGATAAGATTTAAACATGGTTTCCGAAATTGTTTATGTTTATAAGTAAATAAAAAACAAAAAAACCGACTTCAAAAAACTGACTGTCTCTAAAAAGCAAGAAATAATTATACAAATCATTAGATACGCATTTGCTTTTCTGAGGCAGGTTTTTAAAAAAAAAATATTTTTAGTGTAAGTACCTACCTTCTGTATTAGGTAGTGTAGGTATATTATTTAGGTAGAAAAATCGGCTCAGCCAAACGTGAGATAATCGCGGAGAAACATACATACATACAAACTGAATACCTCCTTTTTTGATGTCGGTTAAAAAGACTACACAAAGGAATCCCTTTCCCAACAAAAAAAAATCATCTAATTCGGTTCATAACTAACAAAGTCGTCAAGGTAGTTGATTTAAAATCATAGTATTTTCAGGATTACTTGAAAACTACTGAACCGATTTGAAAAAAAATTAAATGGGACCATCTCGCAGGAAAACTCAATCGAACAAAAAAAGAATCATCAAAATCGGTTCATAAATGTCCGAATAAAATAAAATAAAAATATACAATCGAATTGAGAACCTCCTCCTTTTGTTGAAGTCGGTTAAGAAGGAGGACCATGGAAATTACTTATACTTACAATCACTTTTATCACGCTGTTCAAATTATTTCTAAAATCAAAATGAAGTCTTCTTTTTACTAAAATTTCCTATCTACAACATTTATTTAAGGTTCTTTCCCTATATGGCATAGCCGTTGAACCAATATCGAAAAAAAAGTGTTCTTTTTGAAAAAAAAAAACAGCTGGCGATCAAATCTGGGGTCCAGGACATTAGAAATGGCCACTCCTTGCTACATACAAACCGCACGACCACGGAGTTCGTCGAAAATATTTCAAACGACGCTACAATAAAACACAATCAATAATCTATATCGGCTAATCAATATTCGATTAGAAAGCTATAAAAACTGCGTGCATGCTGGAGACAGAGCTGTGGACATGATGTTGAAGGTCGTGGTTCTATGTGTGCTGCTGGCGGTGGTGGCTGCCAAGAAAGACAAGGTCACCGATGGCACGGAACTGGTCTTCGGATTTCTGGTGAGTAAAGACTATCTTCTACGCGCGATTAAATTAACTTCGAATCGGTAACGAATAAATTCTTCGGGAGGCACGTTAAGTCGTTGGTCTCGGCTGCATTATGCAGTCGTTGAAGACTAGTTTACATTATCTTAGTCTTTTTTTTTTTTATTCGTTTATTCAGTACATTTTACATACACATTTTTTACATATATTGCCGCACCACGAAAACCTCACAGGGTTTATCTGGGTGACGGCGAGTCGCTGATTCTACATATTTTGTTTTTAAGTGGTAAATAATACTGTTTAAGCTTAAACCGAAATGCTTTGATATTTTCTTTGTATATAATCTGTAGTTCACAGGGCAACTTATTTTTGAAGTGCAACAGGGCAACTTATTTTAAGAGTGCTTTTGGAGAGTGCTTTAGTTGAAACATGTGAACGATCGTCTTATGAATAAAGCGAGTAACGTTCTAGCAGCCTTTCAACTGGAATCATCGCTTTCCAGTAGAACCCCCTGCGCGCCCGCGCCGCCCGCTCACCCCCTGCGCGACACTTTCGTCGCACTGGAAGCATGTAAATCGACATTTTAGTAGCGTATTTAGTAGAGTGCTTTAGTCTAATGACACTGTACTGGAAGCATGTAAACGCTCACTGGAAAAGCACTAAAACTACTAAAGCAATCGCATTCGAATCTACTCGCACGCTACTAAAGCACTCTACTAAAGACTAAGATAATGTAAAACAGTCTTGGTGGGTACCAATCCGCATTTGGCCTGCGTGGTTGCCCATGCTCCTTATCCACCCACCCATATATAAGGAAGGCTCTCAGAATTTCAGTGATCTGACAAAAAAGGCTGATGTCAAAAGTTGGTTGTTGTTTGTAGTCTGCTGATAAGTTTAAAAAATACCTACCTTATCTCTAGATGTTGTTGTTGTAAGAAAAACTGAATTGATAAATACAGTTACTGTTATTGGCCCAATAATTATCAGGTTCACCGTCACGGAGACAGGACGCCGGTGGCATCCACACTAGCGTACAGCAACAATGCCACAAAACTGAGTGAACTCTCCGCGCCATATGGGTATGGACAACTCACCAATGTAAGTACCAAATACAACGAATGGACTTAACATAGGAATATTTAGTCGAAATAGTTCCTAAGCTGTATTTGACCATAGCTCCGCATTCTACGATAGCTCTATCTACTGTATTGTCCGTGCGAACTGCGATCGCCGCTAGGAGTAAATTTTGTTCTGTGATTAAGAATAATACAAATACATGTACAATTTACACTTTTAATATTAGAACCAATGATATCATTGATTAGAACAGAGTATTAACCATTGGCTAGGGTACCTAACTACATTTGACGACAGGTTTTTCCATAGACTTAGAAAAATTTTCGCTGCGCTCAAGAAGACCATTCTATTTCTATGGGTTTTTCACTCTGGTGAATGTTTTTTATCTACCTATATTATCATTAAATGGCCTAAAGGTTCTTTAACTCAGAGATTAGAAAGAAATTACCGTCGTTTTAATTACTTCACGGAATTTGCATTTAGGTACTTTGGCCCTGCCCCCCACCATGACTGTCAAAAAGTAATATTGTAGCAATGTTGTTAATGAGATGGCGCTATACGCGATGATAGCTCTGTCCCGATCGCACGTTGATTTTTATTCTTATCTTCAACAGGTAGGCAAACAAAGGGCATACGAGCTTGGGGAGTACATCAGCAGTCGTTATGAAGAGCTCCTATCTCCACAATACAACCGAAGCGAAGTATACTTGCGGGCTACCGACTCCATTCGTGCCAAGATGACGGTCCTAGCTGCGTTGGCTGCGGTCTACCCACCGGAAGAAAACTCTTGGAGCCAAGATCTGAACTGGACACCCGTGCCATATACTACTGTACCTGCTAAATATGACTTTGTAAGTATTGAGGACTTACAATACCTTAGCAAAATGCTTTGCACTGAAGGAGATGATGGATTTATTCTCCTGGAACTAAATCCCTGTGAAGGATACTCAATTTTTTTTAATGTAGGTAGATAGATAGTCAAGCGCTTGACCGTTATCACGCCTGGTGGTAACTATATAAGCGATGATGCGACCTACGAAGAAACGCGCTTGAAGGCCTCTAGACTATAGCTATCAGGAAACACAGGCAAGAAGTTCCCACTCTCTAGCAATTCGGATGATGAAATTCGAAGCAAAACACGAGTCTTTGGAATTTTCACCAAAAAAACAGTGGCGCTGATTCGCATGTCTGGAGCCTCAACTTCGGATGATTGTATTAGAATATATAATTTTCTAATAAAAGTATTTGAAGGAAGAAGGGAGGTGGTGGAATTAGGTTGCGCAATTCCGCGGCATACTCTCCGAAATGTATTCGATAAAAAATCGTTAATACCCGTAGAAGTTTGGTATACAGTTAAGTAGTAGTAGTGTTGAGCAGACAAAATTAAATATTAATTTAAATGACGATGAAGTTGAGTTTACTGAGAGTACAAAATGTCTAGGTATCACACTAGATTCTCGATTGCAATGGGATCCACATATTGAAGCCTTGTCAAGTAGACTTAGTTCAGCCGCATTCGCTGTTAAGAAAATAAGGCTTTTAACTGATATTGAAACGGCAAGGTTAAGGTTAGTTAGTTAGTAATATACTTTAGTTATTTTCATAGTGTAATGTCTTATGGACTGCTATTGTGGGGCTCGGCTGCCAGTATTGAAAATATTTTTGTACTACAAAAAGAGCTGTTCGCGCCATATACAATCTACGGCGGAGAGATACCTTGAGAGAAATGTTCAAAGAAATTAATATTTTAACTTTGGCAGGCCAATACATTTATGAAAATTTAGTTTATGTAAGGAAACACTATGATTCATTTGCTAAGAACAGCAATATTCACCAGTTTAATACAAGAAATAAAGATAAACTTGCCGTTCCAAGATTTAGGCTTGCAAAAACGAGAGGTTCATTTATGGGGAAAGGCATAGCCTTCATTAATAAAGTTCCACAACAAGTGATTGATCTTCCTTTGCATGAATTTAAAAACCATGTTAAAAAAACGCTATGGGTAAAGGTTATTATAAAGTAGACGATTATCTTAAAGATCAAAATGTGTGGAAATGATGTAACACATCACTTGCTAATATAAGTACTTTGTTGAAGTAATTTAATAAGTCTATGTTGTTGCCAATAATCCTGTCACCCTGTTGTAATTATCTGGTAACGATATAAGTATTCAAGTTTGTAAATATCGTTACTTATGGCTGTTACAGCTGATAAGTTTCTTGCGCCCGTTCTTCTGGTCAGCTAAAAAAGTCTGGAACGGGTGGTAGGAAAATATAGACGATTCAAAAGTACTTAATAATTAAGTTTATTTGAATAAAGCTTTTTTTGACTTTGACTTTGACTTTGAGTACCTATCAATTAATCGTTGCTAGATTGTAATTTTAGCACCAACAATAATATTATTCTTCTAGAACACAGCCTTCGTGAACTGCCCTGTCTTCATGAATGGATACAACAACTTGTTCAGAACTCAGCCATCGTCAATGAAGAAGTACAAAAATGTGTTGTCATTGCTATCGAAGTACGTTGGTGTTGACCTCAACACATACCCTGCTATGCTGTATGTTGTCTTTGATGTTTTTACTAGTCAGGTTGGTCTATTTATTATTTATTTTAATAATAAGACAACATTAAAAACATTGCCCTGATTCCAAAGTAGCTAAAGCACTCGTGTTATGGAAATCAGCGAGACAACGGTGGAACTACAACACCCAGACCAGGAGCCCAATCGCGGTAATTCTGAACGATAAAATCAAAAACGTTACGTTGTCATTTAGGTTATATTTACCTAAAAATCTTTGGTTTAGCTTCATATTGTCCCAGATTGTAATCCTAGACACCTTAGTCAGAGTATTCAATAATTTTAACAAAACGAAAGCGAGTGTTTTTCTGTAAACGAAACTGAAACGGTACCTAACGATTACTGTTTCAGTTACGTTACTGTTTCAGTTTCGTTTACAGAAAAATACTCGCTTTAGTATTGTTAAAATTGTTGAATTCTCTGCCTAAGGATTACAATCTGGGACAATATGAAGCTAAACCAAAGATTTTTAGGTAAATATAACCTAAATGACAACGTAACGTTCTTGGTTTTATCGTTCAGAATTACCGCGATTGGGCTCCTGAGCCAGTTTAGAAAAGTTCGTTTTCTCCATTGACCCAGCCCGATATCTTAGAGATACCCATACAATTACTTTATCTTATCTTGGGGAGGTCCCCAATCATTTGCTAAATTATTTTTGAAGTAAAGAAAAAAAGTTGTCGACGCCTTTTCAAGGTATTTTTTACCAAATCTTAACATTTACCTATTTTGTTACATAGAGCGAGTGACAGATAATCATATTTTTTCCTAGTAAATGAAGATTATTATTATTCGAGTATTCTTCTAGAAAAAAATATAAATTCACCAATACAATCTTTTTTCAGTTAAGTTTGGGCCTTCCTTTGGCTCCAGAAGTACAAAAACAGTTACCCAAGATCGAAGAAGCAGCTGGAAAAGCTATTGACATCGTGTTTGGGGATGAATCTTACATAGCCTTACAAGCTGGTAGGTCCATCCTTAGCAATAATGAAATAAATGAAAGTCTGCCGTGTTGGAATGTAGCTGTGTATGCACTATGCCTAGGTACCTATATCTACCAGCACATAACTTGGCAAGACAAAGATGAGACAAAAAGATGTGCAGCAGCTACAAACACTAAAGTCGACGCATCTTTTGTCTATTGTCTCATCTTTGTCTTGCCAAGTTAAATATGTGCCGGTATCTACTTTTTTAAATATTTTTGAAATATTTTGGAAAAAATACACATTTCAACCACTTCGAAAAATGTTTAAAAATGTCACAAACGCGAGGATTAATTCTTTATAATGTAACGGCGTGCTCGGGGTAGTTTTTGGCAAAACAGCGTTACGGTTTGAACTTTTATTTACTCATGTGACATCGATCGAAACAGCTTGAGTATTTTTAGTTTGATTATAATATAAGTAAGCGTAGGTGTGTGCGGTGCTATTACTTTAAAACCCGTTTACCCGATAATGTAAAAAATTATAACAAAGTGCTTACGATCATTTATAATTAAGTATGTTTTCAGGTGTTCTTCTAAACGAGTTCTTCAACAAAGCAGCAGCTGTCATCGCCGGCACCGACACCCAAAGACTCAGGGTCTACTCCGCCCATGACTTCAACGTCTTCTCGTTCGAATCCGTCACCAAGATCAGCAACAAACAAGGAGTACCAAAGTACGCGTCAGCATACTCCTTGGAAGTGAGAAGAGTTGTGAAAACTGGGAAATATGTTGTTCTTGTAAGTATGATATATTTCAATAAAATATCCCAAAAATTAATTGTCATAATTATCTGCTATAAGTAGGTAATATAATACTAAGTAGGTATTAGTAATTTTATTATTTTTTCTATTTCACAGCCGGTATACCTACCAGAACCAGGTTCTCCTGTCAAATATCTGAAGATCAAGGGGTGCTCTCAGCTGTGCGACTTGGAGAAGTTCCAGAAGATCACTTCCTCCTATATCCTGGATGAAGACACCTGGAGGACCGAGTGCGGCTTCAGTAACGACTTGGTCGTTGATGATTCTAGTATCAATTAATAAGTTACCTATCTATAAGCTTCGATTATAAGGTACCATAATAAGTAGGTACCTACCCTACAAGATGAAATCGAAAACAGTCAACAAATTTTGTGGAGTGGCTAAAACCGTTAAACTGAACCACTTTGTCTATGGGACCTACTTAGGGTGACCCCAGATCCACCGGTTTCTTTTCTTTGCTTTGCTGTTCCACTTTGCTGTTTAGACCGCCGGCCAACCAGGGTCATTTCAATCTATCGCATATTGGGACCAGACCAAATTGACAAGATAGCCATTAGCTGTCTGGGTTGCGAAGTAAGAAGCTTATGGGAGATATGCCACTAATGCACACCCAACATGTTCTCCGATTGTTAAAAATAAATCGATCGCATATTTATAAAAATTGTGAACAGGGTCGTGGGTGGCATCATTACCTACCTGAACTATTTTTTTGTATTTTCATAACGATCGTTTAAGGAACAAAGCTCACAAGAACATACATATATGTGAAATTTACTTAGATTGAAAATATGCGATAGATTGAAAATGAGCCTCTTGGCCGGCGGTCCATTGCCGAACAGCAAAGCAAAGAAACCGGTAGGTCTGGGGGGACCCTTAATTAGGGCGAAAAAATTATCTGCTGATCCATACATTTCAGTATAGATAGATAATTGACGTTTTCTATTATTATTATTAGATTCTTTATTTCAGGCAGAGCCCTTATAAGTGTTAGTAACAATGATCACTATAAAATTAGGGTTAGTAATTACATCACACAACTCTTAGGCTGAGTTGCACCATCTTGAATTAACCATAACTTTAACAGATACAAACATATCTGACTCGATGACAGCGTCGCTATCGTCTATGGCGTATCATATTATGTAATAATAACACCTTAGTTCCACTTTTGACCACTGGCTCAGATAAGTTTGTATCATTCTGTTAAAGTTAAGGTTAAGTCAGGATGGTGCAACTCAGCCTTAATTACGTCCAATGTCGCCACTGATTCGGCCCCACCAGAATACCAGCGCTGCGACGGTGTGTCGTAGTAGCATTAGCCGAGGCTGGGGCCTAGTTGGCCGCACACTTTGTTTTCGTTTTTCTGTTCTGTTGAACTTAGTGGCCAATAAAATGATTTACTTACTTACTTACTTACATCTATATTTTTGATTAATAATTTAAATTTATTAATTTTTATTACTATGAAGCAGCTGATTATTTTTTGCCCTGACTGATTAAAGTTGGTCCCATAGACAAATTGTTTAGCTTGAGGTCTAATCCACACCACAAATTTTGCCGAGTTTTCTCTCAAAATCATCCTGTAGTTCAATGCGGGTATTTTTGTTGTATAAAAATTTGGTAATTTTACTATTATATTTTGTTTTATTATACTTTCAATAATGCCCCGAAAATGTTTGAAATGATGAGCTAAGGCATTCCAAAAACACTGAACTAACAAAGACTTGGGATCCACGATTTAACTAAACGTAATTTTGCCAAAACGTCGGGAAACCCACAAACAGTAAAAACCACCTTTAATATATTCGTAAAAATATCTTTACAAAAATATAATACTACCTACCTAACTAAATACACACAGAACTTAACCTACATAAACTTTATTATGATCCCTTAACGATTCTTACATGTTACAAATAAATTAAAATTCAATGTTTTCTGAATGAAAACTAGTCAGTTTATCATGTTGAACTTTAATACTAGAAATAATATTCAAGTATGTTACTGCTAATTTCCTAAGGGAAAATACGGCACATACAAGGTATGCTAACGTAGTAAATCAAAATCGGACGTTTTGCAAAATGGCCGTACCATTTTGTGTGTTTATTGGCTTATAAATCATGTTTCGATAACCTTTTTTTTTACACTGAGTTATTTATAAGTGAAGTTTTACCAACTAAAGGAAACTTATAATATTGCTAACCGCAAATTGTGTTGCTATATATCTTACATAATATCTAGGGTAGCGGGTAGAATAAAGGGCCTATTACAAAAAAGAACCACGATAGTCGGACGATTTTCGTATCGATTTACTTAAGGTGGTACCCTGAGCGAAAGTGGCGCCGCGCGCCGCGGTGAATTATATTAAATATTATAAATCTAATACACAATTTTAAAAATGGTTTATCGTGGAGATTTTAGGGCCCAGTCTAGTATTTTTATATAGACGGTATCGTTACAATCCCTCGTAGTCACTGCTAGAAGTAGATAGCAAAACTGCTAAAAGTGTCAGTTTTTGACACATTTGCTATCTACTTCTACGAATGACTACGAGGGCATGTAGTGATACCTTCTAAAAATACTAGACCATGGGCCCTAAAATCTCCACGATAAACATTATTAAAATCTTTATCTATTAATAGCTTATTAAATAAAAACCTCTGAGGGCGCCACTTTCGGTCATACAACCGCCATAAAGGAAAAATTGAAGGATTATACAGTTTCTCATTTATATAGGAAACTGTGGCTTTCCCCATAAAAAACAAACTTACAGAAATTGTAGATACCTACTGTACCTACCTACCTACTTCCATATGATTGCTAAAGAATTTTACAGTTGGCACTTTCTTTAAAAATGTATTTTCAATTACTTTTCAGTCACGTAAAATAACGATATCTATGTCCTGTCCGTGTCTGTCTGTATGACGGACGTTCCCCTGACACGAAGAAACGGTAGTGATTCTGTACGTGAGTTGCATAAGGAAAATAATTTCAAAGGATTGCGAATTTGCGACAAAGTTGGATTTTTCAACATTGGACTAACCGCTCGCTCCGAAGAATACTTATACCTTGTTACCTACCTAGTGTTTTCGTATTTCAACTGTTTAACTTGATGTGTTGTTGTATTGTACCTGCATTGACGTGAGTTGCATAAGGAAAATAATTTCAAAGGATTGCGAATTTGCGACAAAGTTGGATTTTTCAACATTGGACTAACCGCTCGCTCCGAAGAATTCTTATACCTAGTTACCTACCTACCTAGTGTTTTCGTATTTCAACTGTTTAACTTGATGTGTTGTTGTATTGTACCTGCATTGTGTTGTGTACTTACAGTGTCCATTCACAATACTAATTAAATTACAAATTGTGTCGCAAACACTGCGAGTTTATGCGCTACACTACCGCCAATGGAAAAAAATCGTAGTATTAAGTAGTAAAAGTGACGAGTAGAAAAAGACGAAATTGTGAATTGTGTTCTTCTAGTGTACTCCGCAGAAACTTTGTGGTAGGTACTTTTTATCGTTTAAACAATATTTTATAACCTATCGTTTAGTTGTTTAGTTTATTGCTAAAAGTGGCCACTTTTAGCAATAAAACTCCATTAAACTAAACGACAGACTAGAAAATATTGTTTAAGCGATAAAAAGTACCACAAATTTTATTCGGAGTACCCACACTAGAAGAACACAATTCACAATTTCGTTGGCGGCGCTAGTGTAGTGCATAAACTCTCATAATATCGTATTAAAAAGGCACAGTATCTATCTACCTATTATTACCACAAAATTAAACACATAATCACACAATAAAATAAAGCAGAAGCACAAGGTAATAAAAATATGTAAATTTTATTTTTGACAGTTCTCTTATCTCACGTTTCACACCACAGCCTAATAAAATGCACCCAATCGTAACCCTTAATTAAGTAGGTACTTAGGTCACCTTAATTAGGTACTTACTACCTAACGAAAAGGGTAGGTATAAATATCAAGCACTGAATATCAAAAGTGACCACGAGTAAAATGAAAATAGGCACTTACCTACCCAGAATACTGTGTGACATCTAGTTTATTACTTTTTTATATTATATTTGTAAGTAGATTTTTTATATTTTTATTATGTGTTGTGACTATAGATGTGATGAAATATTCATGATCTGTACACAGGCTAAACCAAAATCTTGTGCTCTATATCAAATCAAACAACTTCCGTCCCGTTCCGATTCCGAAGCTCCGTTTAGAGAATACGAATAAGTTCCGTATTTTGTAGTGTTTCCGTAACAGAGGGCTTTTCAAAGTGACTTTTAAAAACAAAAAGTTATTTGTACCTACCTAGGTACAAACAGCAACAGAGCTAACTGCCCATTAAAGACGTAACTGAGAGAAATTATCACTGTTCGAAAGGGATAGATATATGTTAGTCATTTTTAATGAAGTCTATAAGTTTCTCAGGCAATAATTTTTAATTCAGTCGTATTGCAACTCTTCTTGACATTACTCAAAGCTTATTTAAAATAAAAACTGCATTGTTCATGGATGCAATCTAAATTTAAAACAAAAACCTTGATGTCAATTCTGTCAATACTTGACACAAGAAATTTCAAAATAATTTTCAAAATCAACAATAAATTACAGTAACTCTTTGATCTGCTAGGTGATTGCGTAAACTCAATCGTATTCATTTGACAGTTCATATTGTATCATAATATATGTCATCCCATACAAAATGCAGCCGATGGAATACGATATGAACTGTCAAATGAATACGATTACCTTACGCAATTCCACCCCAGATATTCTTGATCGAAGCAATAATTTAAATGCTCCAAGGCTCACCGCTCGCTGTAAAAGTAATCCGAAGTTTTAAAAGAAATTGGGATAAGAGTTGCCGAAATATCACGACAACTAAATGTGCACGTAAGTTTAACCAAATTTTATTTTAGTGGTTTTGGGTGTTTGTCTATGTAAGAAAGACTAGGCTTATCTGAGATTTATTAAGCTGCACTAATTTTGTTTTAGAGATGGTCGATTATGGTCGTCACGATCACGAGTGCTCGAGGACGTGTCACAACGGAAGCTGAAGACGCTGCCTTGGTCGCTAGCCACTCGCAGGATCCCTTCCAACATCCAATTCATCCCACTCGTGATACTGCTACTACCGTGTAAGATGATACAAATACCTACCTATCTAGTTGTCGGTATTATTATTTCACTGCAAGTTATACTAAGTCCGAATGCTTGTTACAGACTTCAATGCAAACAGTGCGTCATCTCGTCTTAATGAAAGAGGTCTGCAGCGACATATACCAGCAGCAGCCCGAAGAATTTGACTCACCTACACAAGCGCAGCACAAAGAGGACAGAATAGCTTTGCCTTCAATACTACAATAATTTTGATTAGGTTTTTTTCAATTTTCAGATTATAATATCTTACGAAAATAAAACTTTATATAAAGCAACATAAAATAATTGCAAAGACTGAATAATTAAATAAAATGATAATAACAAATAATTGTTTTATTTAAATGTGGTTATGGATAGTCGAGAAAATCCTTGGGCCGATTTTTCAGTCGCCGATATTATTCCTATAGTAGAATTTAATTTTATCGGCAAGTCTAGCAGGGAATCCTAGTGCCTATACAAAATCTGTCAAACGTAATTTTTATGATCTAGGTCACTTTCGTCAGATTCCAGATCTAGGACACTCGTCACGACATATCTAATGACGTAATGACTGAAAATCGGCCCTCCCCGCACTGGCGGTTAACCGCGGGGGGCGGCCACGAAATTTCATAAATTAAACCGCGGGGTTGACCAAGGTGACCGCGGAGACGGCTGATCGCTGGCCGAACGGCTAGCCGCTTTTTCCATTTTGATTTGCACCACGTTTCATATTAATATGGAACCGCGCGGTTAAACGCTAGTGCGGAAGTGGACTTAAATAAACCCGTAATGTTCAATTTCTAAATGTTGATTATTCTATACTATATCTATGATTATTCCACACCAAATAAGATGTCATAATGTCGAAAACAAACGACTTTTACCAATTTTGCCCGATTGGATTTTAATCCGACGAAATTAAGTTATGTTACTCACTCACTGGCTATGGTTCATAAATCGTCAAAGTCAAATGTGAATCTCTTTCCTGCGATATGTAAGAAAAAATGTGTATAATTAAGAGTGTTGCTGTTTGTACCTATTTGCCTCACGAGATGGCGTTGATGGATAAGTGAAGTGTCAAAATTGGCTTTGAAAAATAAACGGCCTGTGATTTAAAGGTGGTAACCATGAGCGTAAGTGGCGCCGCGGTGAATTTTATTTAATATTATAATTATAATACACAATTTTAAAAATAGTTATCGTGGAGATTTTAGGGCCCACAGTCTAGTATTTTTAGACGGTATCGTTACATTCCCTCGTAGTCACTGCTAGAAGTAGATAGCAAAACTGCTAAAAGTGGCCGTTTTTGACACATTTGCTATCTACTTCTTCGAATGACTACGAGGGCATGTAGTGATACCTTCTAATAATACTAGACCATGGGCCCTAAAATCTCCACGATAAACATTATTAAAATCTTTTTCTATTAATAACTTATTAAATAAAAACCTCTGAGGGCGCCACTTTCGGTCATACAACCGCCTTAATGAACTCGACTGTACCTACCTAGGTACCTATTTGCCTCACTAGATGGCGTTGATGGACAAGTGAAGTGTCAAAATTGGCTTTGAAAAATAAACGGCCTGTGCTTTAAAAAAAGTCATTTTCATTTCATGGCGTTCGTTGGTTGATAGCGGTATTTTCATGCAAATTGTGTTTTCTTTTACCTACTACTTGCCGATTTATCATGCCATCTATTCGCTGGGTGCGAAGTACTAGAGTAGGGTATAATAATCGATCGCAGCGCTCATGGTGGCAAAAAGTAGAGATAATGTAGGTTCTGTAATCAGTTTGAAAACGATATTTAATTTATTACTAGCGATACAGGAACAATTATATATGTTTATTATCACTTAATAAAATGATTAAAGTAGCTTTATCCTCTTGTTTTACAAAATCTACAACTAAAAAAGAAGTAAACAAACCCTGACATAACCAAAATAAAACACACTTTTTGAATCGATTTTACTAACCATAATTAATTTGAATGACCAAAAATGATTTCACAAGACTTTGTCCACCCAAATCACAGTAATTTTGAAATTTACGTTAATAACACAATATGTATAGTATTTTTAACAATGCCATTACAATATCAAAACGTCAAAACGGCCAGGTCAGAGCCAACAAAGTTGCGATTAATTTGAATGAGCAAAAATGATTACTTACCTAAGTACCAATTATTTAATTTGAAAATGATTTCACAAGATTTTGTCCACCCATATCACAGTAATTTTGAAATTTACATTAATAACACAATATGTATAGTATTTTTTAACATATGTCACAATGCCATTACATATCAAAACGACAAAACGGTCAGGTCAGATCCAACAAAGTTGCGAACGCTAGGTGGCGCTAAAAGCGAGCACAGAGCCAATAGAGCCAACACTTTTTTGTCATTTTTAAAAGCCCTCGCATAGAGATTTTAATGTTCTTGGCCCTCACTAACGATATATATAGTTGAATCCCGATGTGTCAAATATCGATTAGCAAAAATATAAAAAGTTGAAAAAGTTTTGCTATTGACTGTGCTTTCATATTGCTATGCCATGCCATAGGAAAACGATCCTAACAATGATCAACAGAGGTTAAAAAAATCCATAAAACAGTTTAATTTCCCGTCCCGAATGAAATTCCGCGCTAATAATGAGTGAACATAGACTCATTTTACTGGATGTGACTTGTCTTCCGACTTAGTTCATAAAAAGACCAAGGACCCTATTTTTTAATCCTTTGACTGGCGTCGGGCGCTCTTACTACTCATTTTCATTCGACATAACAAAATCCGTATTTTTTTATTCAGCTTGGGCAAAAATGCTTTCGATTGTCTTTCCGTCTGTTCTCCTATACAGGTCGCATTTCTCAACCGATTCTCTGGATTTTTTTTTTATTTATTTATTTTTATTTATTTATTAGTTCTGTACACACACAATTACAAACGGAAAAGAAATGGACAGAAGAATTGTACAAGGGCACAACTTATTTCACATTGAAATTTCTTCCAGCAGGCCCGGGACAGGAAAAACATTGAGAAGGGCAGACAGTGTGTACCTCAAAAATATATGATAAGTATATATATTATAAACATACATATACATAATATTATCTATAAATAAATACACATACACAAATAATTAATATAATAATAAATACCTACATATAAATATACTACACAATAATAATTATGATGAGGACAGATGAAAATATAATTAAATCGAACTATGCTAAGAACAAGTAGTTAGGTAATGCTCCTTTACACGTTTTTTGAAAAGAGAAAGCGTTTCACTGTCTCGTATCTCAGCTGGTAGCGAGTTCCAGAGACGGACGGCATGTACGGAAAAGGAATAGGAAGCAAAGTCGGAATGATGTGAGGGAAACTTAAGAAGGGATTTTAGATGGGATCTGCACGAAGTATTGGGAGGATGAACAAAGGAGAAACGTTCACGGAGATAAGAGGGGTAGGCAGGGTTGAAAAGGACGTTAAAGAGGAGACAGAGGATTCTGACATTCCTGCGCAGACGTATTGGGAGCCACTTGAGATCCTTCCGGAAGTTAGAAACGTGATCATACTTACGCAGACCAAAAATGAAGCGTATAGCAGCATTTTGAAGGCGCTCAAGTTTGTTCAAAAGTAGCTCTGTAGCGTCTAAGTAGCAAGCATCAGCATAGTCGAGAAGAGGTAGAATAAGTGATTGAGCAAGAGTGATTTTGGTGGGCAAGGGTAGAAAACTTTGGAGGCATTTAAGGGAGTGTAGCGAGTAGTAGACCTTGCGACTGACATCAGCGACATGGGTCGTCCAGGAAAGATAGGAGTCAAAGGTGATACCTAAATTTTTGACGTTGTCACTATATGGAATAGTAATCCCATCCAGCACCACAGGTGGCAACTGAGAGGGACAGGCTAAGTTACGCATATGCCGACTACCGACGATAATGGCCTGCGATTTGTTAGGGTTCACTAAAAGTCCATATTGCTTTGCCCAGGTATTGATGCGATTTAGGTCTTCATTTATAAGAGCTATGGCTAGGTCCACCTCTTCGAGTTTAAAATGACGGTAAAGCTGCAAGTCATCTGCGTAGAGATGAAAGTTGGAGGAGATGACTCTAGAGATAGAGTTGATGAAGATGGAGAAAAGGAGTGGTGAAAGAACACCTCCCTGAGGAACACCGGCAGAGAGTTCGCACCCGTCAGATAAATTATCCTCAAGGCGAACACACTGCTTGCGCCCTCGAAGATAAGAATCAAACCAGGAAAGAGTTGAAGAAGAGACATTAATAGAGCGAAGTGTGGCAAGAAGTAAGTCAAAATCGACAGAGTTGAAAGCACTGCTGAAGTCAAGCAGAATCAAAACAGTCAGCTCTCTGTTTTCCATAGCCCAGCGTATATCGTCAGTGACATTTAATAAGGCAGTAACTGTGCTGTGGCCAGGGCGAAAACCAGATTGGTAGCGGTTTAAAACACCATTGGACAAGAGAAAAGAAGAGAGTTGCTTATGGACGATGTGCTCGAGAACTTTAGATAGGAATGGTAAGATAGAGATGGGTCGGAAATGACAAGGTAAGGAAGGGTTGGGAATTTTGGGTAAGGGAATTATATGGGCCGATTTCCAGATCTTGGGAAAACAGTTTGAAGTGAGAGATAAGTTAAGAATAAAAGTGACTATTGGGAGGAGAATGGGTAGAATAGGGATGAACATTCTCGAGCACAAATTATCCTCTCCAACAGATTCTGAAGAGATGGACATTATGGCACTTCTAACATAGGTCTCGGAGACCGAATCCAGTATGAAAGGAGAGCAGTTAGGTCTGGAGAGAGAGGAAAGCTGTGCCAATGAAGCATCCTTCACACTGGGGTCTATGCTAACTGGAGGAAGAGAAAGATGCCTATTTAAAGCGTTCAGATTAGTGCCATTAGGGACAGAAGAAGTAGGTTTACCCACACCGACAGAGCGAAGGAATCTCCAGGCGTCTGCCGGATTGCGATTGGAAAGGGAATCATGGAAGAAGCGTCTCTTAGTGTCCCTACACAAACGACTGCAGCGGTTTCGGAGAGATTTGTATCGAGCCAGATTGCTATCGGATGGGCATTTTTTATATCTCCGTTTGGCTTTATCCCTTTGGCACATGAGCTCTTTGATTTCAGCGGTAATCCAAGGAGCGGGGGATCGTTTAATCTTAACTCGTCTGAGGGGAGCGTGTCTATCGAACAAGTTGAGAAGTAATGTGTTAAATATAGTGACAGTATCGTCCATGGCAGTAGCAGAAAACACAGGTGACCAGTCGATGTCACTGGCGTCTAGTCGCAAGGCCTCTAAGTCAATACCCTTGAAATTACGGCGCAAGATGAAGAGGGGCTTACGTTTAGGAGGGCGAAGTTGATATGAGAGAAAAACGAGATCATGATAAGAGAAGCTTGCTGAAATTTGACCGTGAGAAACCACTTTATCGGGAGAAGACACTATCATAAGATCTAGAAGTGAGGGTGTGCAGTTAGGGAAATGATGTGTAGCTGAAAGAGGAAGCGTCTGTAGATTATAAGAAGAGAGGATAGTTTGGAGTTTAGAAGAACGTGCATTTGATTTCAGAAGGCAAGTATTGAAATCACCCATTATTATGATGTGTTCGTAAGCAGGCCTCAACTCTTCGAGCAAATTATCAAAAGAGTCGAAGTAGTCAATAGATAGATTAGGAGAGTAGAAAACACCAAGAAGAAGTTTGAAGTGACGAATGGTTATTTCTATGAAAAGATGCTCGGCAGATGCAGAATACGTAGAAGGAGAAGATCTAATAATCCGAAACGGGATGTCAGTACGAAGGTAAATGGCTACGCCCCCTCCGCCCTTACCAGTCCTATCGTTTCGGATAAGGTTAAAGCCTGGGAGAGCAAATTGTGAAGAGGGAAGAGAGGGTTTTAGGAAAGATTCAGATACTAAGAAAGCGTCGACCACTGAGCTGCTAATAGACGCTAGAAGATCAGAAAGATGTGCAGGAATGCTTTGCACATTGACGTGTGCAAGATTAAAGTTGTGCGGGAGATTTGAAAACTTGGAAACTAAATTATCATGCAGCGTCCCGGAAACGCTGGAGACACTATCGGAAGCACTGACGTAACTACTCTGTGAGGAGGAGCAGGAGAAAAAACTATCGTGTATATCTAACAAATCCATAGAAGTAAATTAAATAAACATAGAATAATAAAATATAAATATATATATATATCAATAAATAACAAACTATCAGAAGTATGTATATATAAAACAGAATATTAATACTGAGAAAAAAAAATATATATGTAGTACTATAACGGAGCCTACACACATGCTGCTTACAAAAGGAAATAGAGAATACAAAAGTTAACGAAAACGGAAACATACACGGATAAAAACATACAATGTGAGTTGATACGATATTCGGCAAATAGAAAAGAAAAGAAAACATTAAAAAAGAGACAGGAAAACATTAAAGACAAAGTTTAGTTGGTCTGTGGTGGCATCGTCAAGTATGGCTTAAAATACATATTCCAGAGCCGCAAACTTAATTGACACTCTCTAACAGATGACAGTGACAGTAACAGCTGTCAATTTGAAAGAAGAAAATTGTGTTTTTGTCACATCACAGTCACCCACCAAAAAGTAATTTTAAAAAGTAATTTAGAAGTAGAACGGGTATTAAAATAATAAAATTGTCATCTACCGGCGGCGCCGGCAAAATGCTAAGTTTAAGAAGATACCACCATATACCACACAACTACAAGAGCGGTTTACATAGCCTAAAGAATGCAAAGCAAAATCCGTGCACTAAGATAATGACAAACACTTTTCAAATTGCGTTGAAACAATACAACTATTTATATGACCTAACTAAACACGCCGTCTCGTCTTCCTGGCACCCCGCGTGGCAGGTTCAGCCGCCTTAGGTGATGAATGCTCTTTTATTTTTTTTTTTTGGTACATAACAGTCATTACATGAACTTGGGTTAATACAATAATGGTTCCTTATTACTAAAGAACATAAGTATATAAGAGTAATGGATTGTTGCTTCAAATACACCATGCGCCAAATAAATGAAATGGTGTTGTGGATTTTAAATATTGTTCAAGTTTCACGACACATCCAGTAACTTTACATATTTGTCCACTATACTGAAGAACTCGTAGGCTGTCGCAGGAGCCGACCGGAAATGGCCCTTTGATGGCGCCATCTTGTGCCTCACTTCCGGTGCCTGGCGCACCTGTAGGTACCCTGCTTTAATATCTAAATGACGAAAGAAAAAAAGGAAACCTGAAGCAATTTCTAACTTATCCTTACATACCTAACAAGCAAAAACGTCATATAAGTTCTGACTTGTAAGACTTTAACGGCCAAATACTCAAACGAATCTTAAAGTTAAGGCCACCTTAAATTCAAAAAAGTTGTCAGATTTGACAGAAACTCTATGAAACTGACAGCTTCCTTAAAGTTAAGGAGACCTTAACTTAAGATTTTAGCTAAGAAGCCTTTGAGTATTCGGCCGTAAGTCGGATAGCGGTCTTATAATAGTAATGAGATGACTGCTAGGTCCTATTGACGTCTTAAATTTAACTTTTTAGTCGTGCGACAAATATGTCATAATAAACTAGTCATAGCAACGTCGGCAAGACTAAACTATACGACACGTTATATTAAATTTTTAGCTAAAACGTTTGTACGACTTGTAGTCGCATTTGAGTTTTAAACGACGTTTAATAAAATAGCGGCTTTCTTGGTCTTCACATAACCTTACAATGACTTTTTGTCTTTAAAACGTCACATAGTAATTAGTGTGCGACAAAATTAACATGGCGGACATTTTTAGAATTAAACATAATTTTATAAATATTTTTTTTATGTTTCAAACGCAAAACTGCGAAGGGGCATGAAAATATGAATAGTAGGCATTTTCATAGGTATATTATCATAAAACTTTACTTCCCAGTCGAACTAAACGGTGTATGAGAGACAGACACAGTTAGCAAGATATGAATGTAAAATAATACTCACCAATTATTTTCTTGTAATTGCTTCTTTTTGCACTCATATCTCGAAACATTACCACAAACACGAGTCACTGACGAACATTAAAAAAACAGTCGTACAAGTGTTGTTACTTGACTCAAATACAACGTTTTCGTCATTCAAAAACATCTGTATGACCACAATATCACGAAAGAGTCGTTGTAAAGTTTTGATGCGACTATTGTACGATGAAAGTGGGTAATCTTGTGACTTTTCTATGACCATTAAACGACAATGCAGGTCGTATAAATGGGGCCCTTTTCGCGTTGAGCAAACGTTATTATAACGTTAGTGTGACCTATCTAACCAACATGATGCAATATACAATATGACTTGACTATGAACTTAATTTCCCCTATTCCACCTGGGAGGGAAAAGTGGAATTTTGTTTTCAATCTTCCCACCCAGGTGGGATAAGAGGAATATCTCAATGAGGATCAGTAACAGGTTTGAATCTTATAGTTGTATTGATATAATATAAAATCATATTAATATCTATGATACTTAGTAAAAGATTTTTTGAAATCCGTTTAGAAATGTTCGAGTTATTAAGGGTTTGAAGGAAATTGCAATAAGTGCTTTATCACGTACGGCATAAGGTTCGCGTACGTCGCGATGACGTCATAAGGACCCCCAAAATAACAGTGTTTTAGCATGTTTTAGCTCGATTAACTTCTCAGGTTTAAGACATATCGCAAAAATTTCTTCACAGTGTGACGCTCAGCAAATATTCATTTTAAAATAGCACATGTTTGGAACCAAAAAGTATTCTATAGCTAATATTTTTTACAAAGTTTGTCGGGGTTATTGTTTCTAAAATAAAAACGTAAAAATATATTTGAACTGTTAACAATAGTGACCCGCACTAATGGTTATGAGGGGCGGCGTTACTTGTCTGTAAAAGGTTCCTGTCTTAACTAAATTTCTATAGAAGAAAGACAAAGGGATTCTAAAACAAATGTAAAGTTTGTATCCCTTATTGTTGAAGAAATAGGATTTCACATGTGGCAATCATAAAAAGCGGAAACATTGGGTTTTAACTTCTTAGAACGGTTAAAGGAAGTCAGGACAAAAGACGGTTGGGAAAGTCCAACGAAACTAGGTACACAGATGTAACAACAATAGCTTTAGAAAAATATAGGAAAAACAGATAGGCGGGGGAAGAGGCATTCGAGTTTCGGTGAGAGTAGGGAGCGGACGTCCGTCGTAAAAGGAAATCGTGTAGGTTACTAATTGCGCGCGCGCATGACGTGTGTTCGGGGAGATATACGAGAGTCCCGTGACTAATCCCGCCCTAGGTGTGTTGTGTGTTAGTGTCTATGAGCTGAGGCAGGTGCGGGGTAAGAGAGCGGCTAACCGAGTAAGTTGCACGGGTGGACGTAAAACCACACGAGTTTATCCTGGTGAGTGTAATTTGCGTATTATTCATAGTATTAAGTGTGTAGGGCGTAGGGTTGAGTACTGTGACTTATCTTAGTGTATTTAAGGGTGTAAAAGTACTTGAGTTGTCCTTGCGTTACATACCGCAGTGTATTAAGTATGATGTTATTTCGCGTGTTCAATGTACTTTTAATGGTCTGCCTGATACCGGAGATGGCACGGTGAAGAGTGCCGATAGGGAACTTAGGAACCTACCCATCGATATCACAATAACAATCGTGGGTAATTCTTTATTAGATTAGGAAAGGTAGATAAGAATCGATCGCCATCACAGAAAAGCGGGATTCTTACATTTAGGAGTTCGCATAGGGAGCCGATCGCCCTAAGTGAGGACTCCTCACAGAAGGCGGGGTTCAAGGTACTAGCTATTCGATTCGAATTCGGAGAGACCATTATGGTATTCGTTTTTCTTTGGTAAAAGTAACTACAAAACAATTTGTATTAAATCGGTGGAGGAACCATTGTTTGGGCCGGGTTCCACAGAGTGGTTGCGGATAGAGCTGGGAATCTAGGCTAT
Organism: Agriphila straminella; assembly: GCA_950108535.1. Classification (NCBI taxonomy): domain Eukaryota; kingdom Metazoa; phylum Arthropoda; class Insecta; order Lepidoptera; family Crambidae; genus Agriphila; species Agriphila straminella. The sequence continues at coordinate 14,113,425 of OX467322.1, read as the reverse complement.
ACTGATCTAGATTTCCAGTAGGTGGTGCAACACCCCCTCCCCCCTTTGGGGGGGGCCGATATTAGTTATTCTGATTAACGCTAATTTAATTAATTTAATAAAAAAGAACGTTGGGGCAAACTCAAGGTAGGCTGTTGCGTCACAAATGGTGCCGTGGTTACCAGAATGTCCGTCATTAAATGTATCGACTCAGGTCAATACAACGGACATCGTGATTTCTTATACCGTAGGGTTTTTACTAACATGACGTATGGGTCCTGTATAAAACGATCATAGCCATTATAAGTATAAAAAGGTACAATGACAGAAGTGACATTATAATCTAATGTTTAGTTGTAGAATATTTAACTATGTAGAGGTCCGAGGGGGGAAAATAAACAAAAAGTTCATGAATTCACTGAAGGTTCTAAAGGATCTGAAAACAGAAAGCTTATTTGGAATGCGCGAAAACCTTCCAGGTTTCACCACGGAAACGGGCTGGCGACGGGTGTCTGCACAGATAGGTGTGTGAAGCGAGCCAAGTGCGGGTCGCTGGCGAAGGCTGGAGATATATCATAAGTAGGGGTAGTAAGCCGCTAGCAAAGGTAAGCGAATTCTTGTTCTACTTTTTTAAACTTGAAACATGAGTAGGCGTAGGCGGTTGTTAAATCCCATTGGGGATAATATTCCCTCTGAGGAAGCGGATAGGGAACCTCAGACCTCGAAGAGGGCGCGGAATAACTGTATGGAGGCTGTTGCGTCTAAGTTAGATATCGTAGTCAGTCAGATAGAAGCACTGAAAAAACGAATCGAACTTGTTGAAAATGTTTCTGGTATTGTTTCTCGGGAAAACGTAGTAGTCCAAAACGATCAGGGAGACAATGCAACTCCGACTATAACTACAACGCAACGCGTCGAACAAATCCGGCAAAGCGAGTTGGTGAAGACTTGTAATTCACCTGTGGACGATTATTATCATTTTTGTGGTTCCCCATCTGACCGACCGGTGTTTGGTGATAGGAAAAACAAAAATCCGGCTAGGTTTATTAAAACTTTAGGTAGCTATATTCAAAGCAAAAATGACGAGGACAAAGCATTAACAATAGCTCTAAGTAGTTTGGAGGAACCTGCTCGACGAATTATGGAGGTTTATAGCGATAAATGGAATAATTATGAGGATTTTAGTAGGGATTTTTTAAGTGTATTCTGGGGTAATAAGGAGCAAGGAATAGTTATACGTCGGTTAAATAATAGCATTTGGGATCCAATGGGTCTAACCTCTATGGAAGAATATTTTGCGGAGATGGTCGAGAACGCTAGATACCTAACTCAACCTCCGAAAGAGACTGATGTAATCGATCAAATAATGCGTCATTTTCCGGAGAAAATACAAATAGCTTGGTTTGCTAGACGTAACGCTAGTACATTTGTTGACGGGATCGAGTTTTTACGAAGTATCGAGAAAAATATTCGTACTAATACTTGTAATAATACGTTGAGAAATACAGGAGAAGTAGCGAGGGGGCGTTGGAATGAAAATCCTCACAGAAATAGGTTTATAAGGGGCCCCGGGCCTCCGGAGCCGCAACGCGCTTTAGGTCGGAGACAAGTACATGCTTTAGAGTTCGTGACTGAAGGAGAGAGAGATAGTTGGTATACCGAAACCGGGGCACGTGAAAACGACTATTCAGGAAGCGTCTAAGTGTTGGTATCTTGGGCCCAGAACAACCAACAGAAGAAAAAATTAGCTTAGTGTTTGAAAATAGTCCACCGTGTGAATACTACTTCCTACTAAATATATGACAGCATCTTTGTGAAAGGTCAAATAAAGTTATTATTATTATGATTATAAATGTGAAGGGTTGTGGGTTTGGATGTTTGGATGTTTGTTCCTCAATCATGCAAAGGCTATTGAGCGGATTTGGTTGAAATTTGGCACACAGATGGAAGATAGCATAGATTAAAATATGGGATGCCTTTTGTCCCGATATTTCCACGGGAACGGGAACCACTTGGGTGAAACCGCGGGCGGCCGCTAGTTTATAATAAAATTAAGAGGTAGTTGGGTTATGAATTACGATACATCTCGATCAATATTACGTTTAAAGATGGTACATAACATGTGTCAAAGCATGGTAGTAACTTAATAATGTAAATACTATATAAAAAAGGTGTGAAATAAGGGGAAATATGCCGTACCGAAAAGGGAGCTTATTTTATAATGATGTAGTGTGTTATAGTTAGTACTTATAGTTAGTAGCGGTTAAGGATCATACTTATCACAGGTTAGAGTATGACAGTTAAGTTGATAATGCGGATGGGGAAAAAACCGAAAAAAAAACAGAAAAAAACAAAACAAAAAAAGGGTGTCGTGTCGAAAGCATGCTTATTTTTTATATTATAGTGTGTTGTAGTTAGTTCTAGAGTGGGTAGGTCCAATCCCATTCCGTTTTATTTGACTTTGTTACATTGAAGATTAAGCAATAATATATAATTAAATGCATAATTATAATATAAAATGCTCAATTAGTGTCTGTCTCAATTCCATATTGCCGGACGCCACGCAAGGTCGAGATCGAGACCTTGGAGTGGAGGTGCACGGAGTCGCGACGTCAAGGTATCCTGGCGTACTCATCGTAGCAGGCAGGGGAAGCAGCGTAGGTGTACGGAGCTTACGCGGTTATACGTGCGGAATGTACTCAGCTACAGAGTACCGGAGGAAAGGACAGATAAGTTGCATGCTTCCCTTCGCTTCATACTCTCTTCATTTCGTATTGGCGTAAATTGTGTCTTATTGATTGATGGATTCTCCAAAATTAATCAGTAGATTAGGGATCATAATAATTATTCTGAATTCTGCGTGGATTCGGGAAAAGGATATATGTAACTATAGACATTTTTCTTGAATAGGGAGCTGTGGAGGTTATTTTCTAATAAGATTATATTAGAAGCGGAATATTTGATCATTAGAGAAAACAATGATTGACCATCCATTTCCGGAAAGACTTAGCGCATAGTTGGAGTAAGAGGGTGCTCACATGTTGAACGAAAAGATCGGTTAATGATCAGGTATTCATTTAATAATACCAACCAAAATATAGACATACTTATTAAGGTTTAAAATAAGTGTTGGTCTTAAGTTAACGTGTAGTAGAAGACGGATCGTATTGGAAATGTTCATTGCGGATTAATTGTAAGCAACGGATATGGGTGATCATCTTAAACCTGAACCTCCCTGTTACCCACATCATTTAATAACGTCTATAATTAGGTACAAACATTAACCTAATTGGAAAATTTAAGGTTTTCTTATTGGTATAAGTTGAGAGGTTAACGTTTTAAAATATTTTTTTTCTCTTCTTATTGGACTAATGGACCAGTATGTTAAGGTTTAGAACAGACGCTCTGTGAATACAATACGTAAAGATTAAACGCTCTGTGAAAGATACGGAATATGGGTGTCATTCGGTATTCATTATTGTCTCATATGAGGAGCATTAGGCTGGATCGGTGGCATACAAAGTACGAAACTCATTTGGGACCTTAATTATTCAAGAAAAATAAAGCGTAATAAAATTATATAATAGTTTTCTAGTGTGAAAACGCATACGCCTCGAGTTATCTCGCCGTCTGATTTTCAGAGGGGGGAATGTGACGCTCAGCAAATATTCATTTTAAAATAGCACATGTTTGGAACCAAAAAGTATTCTATAGCTAATATTTTTTACAAAGTTTGTCGGGGTTATTGTTTCTAAAATAAAAACGTAAAAATATATTTGAACTGTTAACAATAGTGACCCGCACTAATGGTTATGAGGGGCGGCGTTACTTGTCTGTAAAAGGTTCCTGTCTTAACTAAATTTCTATAGAAGAAAGACAAAGGGATTCTAAAACAAATGTAAAGTTTGTATCCCTTATTGTTGAAGAAATAGGATTTCACATGTGGCAATCATAAAAAGCGGAAACATTGGGTTTTAACTTCTTAGAACGGTTAAAGGAAGTCAGGACAAAAGACGGTTTGGAAAGTCCAACGAAACTAGGTACACAGATGTAACAACAATAGCTTTAGAAAAATATAGGAAAAACAGATAGGCGGGGGAAGAGGCATTCGAGTTTCGGTGAGAGTAGGGAGCGGACGTCCGTCGTAAAAGGAAATCGTGTAGGTTACTAATTGCGCGCGCGCATGACGTGTGTTCGGGGAGATATACGAGAGTCCCGTGACTAATCCCGCCCTAGGTGTGTTGTGTGTTAGTGTCTATGAGCTGAGGCAGGTGCGGGGTAAGAGAGCGGCTAACCGAGTAAGTTGCACGGGTGGACGTAAAACCACACGAGTTTATCCTGGTGAGTGTAATTTGCGTATTATTCATAGTATTAAGTGTGTAGGGCGTAGGGTTGAGTACTGTGACTTATCTTAGTGTATTTAAGGGTGTAAAAGTACTTGAGTTGTCCTTGCGTTACATACCGCAGTGTATTAAGTATGATGTTATTTCGCGTGTTCAATGTACTTTTAATGGTCTGCCTGATACCGGAGATGGCACGGTGAAGAGTGCCGATAGGGAACTTAGGAACCTACCCATCGATATCACAATAACAATCGTGGGTAATTCTTTATTAGATTAGGAAAGGTAGATAAGAATCGATCGCCATCACAGAAAAGCGGGATTCTTACATTTAGGAGTTCGCATAGGGAGCCGATCGCCCTAAGTGAGGACTCCTCACAGAAGGCGGGGTTCAAGGTACTAGCTATTCGATTCGAATTCGGAGAGACCATTATGGTATTCGTTTTTCTTTGGTAAAAGTAACTACAAAACAATTTGTATTAAATCGGTGGAGGAACCATTGTTTGGGCCGGGTTCCACAGAGTGGTTGCGGATAGAGCTGGGAATCTAGGCTATACTGATCTAGATTTCCAGTAGGTGGTGCAACACCCCCTCCCCCCTTTGGGGGGGGCCGATATTAGTTATTCTGATTAACGCTAATTTAATTAATTTAATAAAAAAGAACGTTGGGGCAAACTCAAGGTAGGCTGTTGCGTCACAACAGTTAATCATGTGGTGGCATAAGCTTTATGATAAGCCACTAAACAAAAATCCTCATTGCCCCTTTTCCCCTTAGCTTTCAGTTCTATAAAGTATATCCTATCCTTTGCACAACTTTGTATGCTTTCAGGTCACATTTTTTTATTTTCCAGGTGTAAAAATTGAGATTTTCAACAATAAAATAACAAGTTCAAATTAAATATTTTTTATTTTCTTATCCTTAATATAAATACTTATAACATGCATTTCACGTTAACTAACACGAAAAATAAGCGTACATTTGCTACAAAACACAACGTTAAGTTTAATAAATTAAACATTTTGTTATCAAAATATTATAATTAAGTGGGCTCTGTCCCTTAAAATGTATCAACGAAAGTTTATTTTCATTAAAATATATCAAAAAATAAAATTTTCTACAAATAGGGTGACACGTTCATAATATAAAATGTGCTTATACGTAATAATTCAATAGGGTACTGCAAAAATTGATTTTAGGCGTTGTCAAAACTCACATTAAAATCATCTTTTACTATGATAAAAAACATGTGTTAAAAATCTCGAAAACGTTGGGAACAGAGCTGTGATTATGGCACGAAACCGAGCGAAATACACTAAGTCAAAACAAAAAAATATCGAAAACTCATCAACATTGTACGTACAATATAAAAGCTTACACTATTAATGTAGAACATTTTTCTCATGTGATGGTCCAAGAAAACAACGTCTGGCATTCCGTGAGTAACACAAGCTTACGTCATTACACTATATCTATTTGCGCGACTTTATACACTTGGCGTCAGAAAAATCGCACCTTTTGTTTTAATTTCTTCAAAGTTAATTTAATCCTATCTAATTTAATGGTAAGTGTTGTTGTATTCTTCTTCCCCTTCGGACATACCCAACAGTCTTCAGAAACCGTTGGAATACTCGTCGAACGGAATCAATTACTGAGATTCAGTTTCCGAGCCTCATTTTTTGCAATATTTGAGCAACTTCATGGGCAGTAGTATAAATCTAGGGTATTCATTTTTTTAATTGAACTGTTGAAGTGTGTTTTCTCCATCATCTCGATAGCGAATTTACCGCATTTCCTGAATTGACCCCTTTTATTTCCCCTTTATGGCGGCGCAACCAATAACGCTTTAAGCGTTTAACTATGGTAACTGTTATGTTAATTAAATCAAACAATTATGAATTGAAAGCTCATTAAATGTACTTTCAATAGATATCAACATTTACACAATAAAACGTTAGCTAGCAATAGCAGGAGGCCAAGTCTAAACTTATTTTCGAAGAGGTGCGATTTTTCTGACGTCGAGTGTAGTAACATGCAAAGAATGAAGGATATATTTTCTGTCACACTCATTACAAAATTACGATAGTGCATTTTTATTGCGTTTTTTTTAGCAAACGAAACAGTTAAATTAATGATGAAGGAACGTTATTTTCAATACCGATAGCGGATATGACGTAAGCTTGAGGTGACCACGCACGTCACTTCTTCTCGGAGTGTTATACCTGGCGCAGTATATTATTGTACCATGATGTACTGTGGTATGATGATACGATTCACACCAAACGGACCTTATCGGTGGGTTTTTTTTTAAAGGCGACAGTTTGTTATTCGGCATTTGTGGCATTCGGTCTTTCTGGTCATTCAATTAATTCCGTTTTTTTTGTAATCACCAAATATGAAATGAAACCAACAAACATTTTCGCTGCTTCGATAAGTCGACTTTGACACATAAGTTTGTATACGTCTGGATGTCATTTTTGACAATTCGACGTAGAAAATACCTTTCTAGATGATTCAAGGGTTAATATTTGACCATTCGGACTTTCCGATTACTGATTTAAAACATTTGCTATAGCCGAAATAAAATATAGTATCGGACTGCAGTCGTTTGTAAAGTTATTTTTACTATTTTGAAAAAAGTATGTAGCTTACTTCCGCAAACAAAATATGCAAGATGCACCGCCCGCCCGCCCGCAAAAATACGCACACGCACACCACAGAATATAAGTGCACAATACCTGCATTTAGCAAGACAGCAAGAATGCAGTGTGATCAAATACAAAGATAGTGTGATCAAAATTTAAAGCGGTTATCCGAATTCCGTCGCCAACTCTCCATTTGGTGTAAATCGTACTTTATATTTTGAGAAGTACCAATGTGACTACTGTTTAACTATGATTTTAGTGCGACACAAACAACGAAAGTCCATAAAAATCAATATCTAAGTATTTGTCTTTTTTGTAATGATTTCACAACAACGCAAAAACATTACTTGTCCAGTATGTCATTAAATTTTCCAAACACAATTATTATCTGAATTGGGCTAATTTAGTTCATATTATTGTGTTGTGCTTGTACTACTGCGAGACAAACAAGATACAGCCCCCCTAGCATGACGTATACAGTGATTGCCGAATAATTAGAAACACCTGGGGCCTAATCGCGCTAATATACCAAAGCTAAATCGTTAACATTTCAGTTTCGTTTATAGAAAAATACTCGCTTTAGTTTTGTTTAAAATTGTATATTTGTTGTAGGTAGGTATATTGTATATTTGTTGGCACTCAAGGTCTTCCTTTAGATTACTGTACAATGTAACATGTTTTGTAAATGACCGTCTGTTGTAAATAAAATAAATTGTTGAATACTCTGGAGTCTACGATTACAATCTGGGACAATTTAAGTGAAAATTATGAAACTAAACCAAAGATAATAGGTAAATACAACCTAAATGACAACGTAACGTTTTTGGTTTTATCGTTCAGAATTACCGCGATTGGGCTCCTGATACATTTGAAGCCTTGGTTCTCCGCCAGGGATTGATGTAGCTGTGATCTGATGATGGCCATCCAGGGAGTGGATGGAGGAGATCCAGATCGCTATACACACCCGATTGGGTACTTATTGTCTAATTTCAAAATCTATCGCAATCGATTTCAGGATGTGATACACTGATGCTTCTTTTTGGCACAAATCAAAACTTACGCAAGAAATGCAGCAATGTGTCACATGACATCCATCTGTTAAATGAAAGCGATTGCGATAGATTTTGAAAATTAGACAATAAGTACCCAGATCTGATCAGCATTCTAAGGGATATAAGGATCAGAGTTTTCAGTTTCAGGATTTCCATACATTTTTGTACTTAACTCCCGAGTTTTTTAAACATATCCTTATATCTCTTAGGCTCGTATTTTAGAATCAAACTCAAACTCTGCTTGAGTACAGTTAGACAGGGATGGTGCTATTCAACGCATATAGCGCCATCCCTTTCTAACTATACTCAAGCAGAGATTTGAGTTTGAGTATGATTCTATAATACGAGCCTTAAAATGCTGATCACACCAGTTGGGTGTGTACAGCGATCTGGATCTCCTCCATTCACTCCTTGGATGGCCATCATCAGATCACAGTTAGATCAATCACTGGCGGAGAACCAAGGCTTCAAAGTTAACTCGTTTGTATGAAAATCGACTGGTGTTTCTAATTATCTGCCCACCACTATATATCGCGTGATATAGCGTTTTATCGACACCTAACTGTCAAAATCCATTGTTATGATTTTGACAGTTAAACCAGGGCTCTGTCACTCCGCGCGCGAGTCTGAACAGCTCGGCGTCCTCTGAGAGGACCAATTTCATACATCAGAAAAGATAAGACCTACGCGATAGAAAGTGAGGCAACTACTAAGTGAATATTTTGGAGCGAAGAGAGCGCTGTGCGACCTGAATTGCACTTTATTGTGTGGAAGCAAGAGTCGCAATTTATTTAAACGATTTTTCGGAGTGCAACTTCTGTACGCTAGTACTATTATCTATTATGTGGTTAAACGTGATAAATCGCTATATCATATCGCGTGTCGGTAGTCGTGCTAGGAGTCCTGATTGTACACACCGCATAACACTGTGTTACTATGTAATTTTTTACTTACTTTTAACTCAACATCCAAGTTGTTAATGATATTAATAAAATGTAAACATTTTCGGGGTTATTACAAAAACATTTTAAAAGTTACAGCATCACATTTAAACAATGTCTATGTTAAACAGAGGTTTCACAAAAAATGCGTCTTTGTGCCTTCCCATAAAACATCTTATTGGAAAACTGTTTTCTTACAATATATTGCACAAAATGGCTGCAGCCAAATGTAGGCCCCACCTTATTTAATAACAACTAGCATAAATAAATCGTTGTAAAGCAAAATAATGGCAAGAATACTGTATTACATTAAATTAAAAATATAAATTCAATTTTTTTAAACAATGAGTATTATTAATTTTCGAGAGCAAAATTTTTAAACTATGCAGCAGTAAAAATAAACTCTAAATACAATATAAATTATTAACTTAATGTCTTATGTTTTTCAATTAGAATTTTTTTTAACTTAATAAAATGCGATAAATTATAGTTAAAATAATACCCGCCAATATTAAAATGTCTTTTAAATAATAAAATTACTTCCAACAGCCTACGGCTACTTTATAAAAGCACTAATTATATTTACATTTTTAACTAAATTCCGTCTCATTATATAATTATGGAGATGAATGTAGGTAACTAGCGACGCCAATACAATTTAGTTACTTACATTTCTTTTAAACCGAGTTTTCTTTTAAAACACGAAACAGGGAAATGTTTTAAAATTCGTTTTATTACGAAAGTACCAAAATAAAACAGAACAAGGTAAGGTAATAAAGAGTTATTATTGAAAAAACTCATTATTACCTTACTTTGTTCCGTTTAATATTTACTATTTTCATAATGATTATATTTTTATTTTTATTAATAAGACGTGTATTATACCGGTCCAGTTGCAGACCAAAAGTTTATTTTATTATTTATTTTATTTTATTTGGGGAGCTTACAGCATCATTTACAACTTATGTAAATAAATATAGGTACTTAAGGGACTTGCTGACTTTACTAAGGCCTGATTTTTCAATCCTCAGATAACAGATATCAGTCAGTTAAAATATTAACCAAATCTAATAAAAGTCATTCAAAATGTGACAGGCAAAATATGAATGACAAGCATTTTCAATTTGGCAGTATAATACGCTATCAAACGGATAAAGCTCTATCTAGGCATTGAAAAATCAGCCCTTAGTCAGTTTAGCTTAGTTTACATAAAGTAGTTTACAGATATTGTTTTTGTATTAACTACTAGTGGAAACTGTTAGGCTAATGTGCTAACATTTATTGTATTATTAAGTTTGTATATTATATGCTGTTGTTTCCTACATAAATAAAATAAAATAAAGATGGAGTAATTTTTCATATATATATGCAGACCTGCAAACCTGTACCTGCAAAGATATAAAAAATAACCCCAGCTGTGCGAGTCTGCAACCGGCTTTAAGAAAACTTTCCTGTTTCCTGTTTTTTTTTATACAGTGTTAAATTTTAATCACTTGGTTCCCGCAGTGGGGTGGTTCCACTCATGATTACAAGCAACTTTTACTATGGGGCCAACTATGATATCGCGAAAGAAAATCTGCTGTTCCATACATTGCGGTCGATTAGGTATATTGTATGGAAAAGATGATTTTTTTTTTCGCGATATCAGCGTTGGCCCCATAGTAAAAGTTGCTTGTAATCATGAGTGGAACCACCCCACTGCGGGAACCAAATAATTAAAATTTCAGCGTGTATTATATTGATCTTGTTTAAGTCATAAAATAAAATTCATTGGCGGCGCTAGGTATCTCTTATGTATGATTAATAATTTATAGAAAACATACGTCGATTTACATTCTCATTTAAAAATAATGTAAAAATCTTACGAGAAATTAGGAGCTTGTGTGTGTGTGTGAGAAAAAGTCAATTAACCTTCGATCAAAAATACACTAAACGTCAGCTCAGAGCCTGTGCTAGAAAAACTACACCGAAAATAACGCCTCACATCAAACTGGGGACTTATTTAACAACGAAATAGCGCTTCAAACTTAGCATATAAGGTTTAAATTAGATTGAAATTCTAAAACTTTTGTATTTTTTCAGTAGCATTATCCCCGTCAATTGGTAATGCGCCAGGCGGCCATGATTTTAACGTCAAAAACGAAAAACAATTGTAATTTTTTATATACCTAGACCCTTTCTTATTGAAATAAGAATTCAATAATTAATATATTATATTACCTATTAGAATTTTCCTGTTTTTTTGTCATTTTTAGTTGCGGATGACGTTGATGTGTATGTTAATTTGACAAGGTTCCAGCGCATTACCAATTGACGGGGATAGTATATATTGTTATCCGTGTCATATTTGCGTTCTATTTTGATTCGTGATGCGTTTTCTAGTGGTATAAGCCCCGCAAATTGCTAATGCGTCGGAACCTTGTCACAATTATATACACGTGACGTCATCTGCAACTAAAGATGACATGTAACTGCCAAAAAATGTCGGCCACGCGCATAGGGAATTTGCTAATGCACCGGAACCTTGTCACATTAACATCCACGTTCACTAAAAATCTAAAAAATCCACTAAGAAAAATGGCGGCCAGGCACTTTAGCAATTTGCGGGGCTTTTATTGTTGATCGAAGTATTAACCTGTCGATATTTTTCCACGTACTTAGTTTGATTTTGACAAATGATTGAAATTAAGCATTAGATCGGTGGTGAAACTAGCAAACCAAATGGATTGACAGCGTTATTTTTTTTTATGTTTCAACTCTCTGGAGTAAAGTACTGTAATGAGTAAAGTAAATTAAATAATACACAATTAATAACAATTTCGAAGTAATACGAAATAATAGTTACATACAATTAATTATTACGAACAACGGACATAATCGAACGTTGTATATTAAGGTGGTTCGATGAGCTCAGTAGCGCCACCAATGGAAATAAATCATTTACGTTGTATCAAGGGCTTAGAATAAAAGTTTTGGATATTTTGCGCAAATAGAAGAGCAAAGTGCAATTTTTAAATATTTTTTCATGGCCTCAAATATAAACAATAAGTTATGAATGTCGATATTGCTAAATGTGGACACTTTTGGCACTAGTGACATGCACGACTTATCGCTTAAGTTTGAGTTCTTGAAACTATATTTAGAAAATGCATTTTAGTCTTTTATTTGCGCAAAATCATCAAAACTTTTAATCTAAACCTTTGTTTGTATTACTTCATACCATTTCATTATATCAACCTTGTGAAAATTAGAGGCTATGTTACATATAGTTAAGATGGGGATAACGGTACTGGTGGTGCAATGAGTAATACTAGTTTATTTATATGATAATTGTAAGAAGTATTGTACCGCTGTTTGTTGTCCTAAATAAAATAAAAATAAAATAAAACGTAATTGATTTATTTCCATTGGTGGCGCTACTGAGCTCATCGAACCACCTTAACGAACATCGTCCGCTAATATACAACGTTTACAAAATAACCTCATGCTGAATATGGTAGATAGGGACCATCAAACTGAAACTTTTACTATGGGACCAACTCTGAAATCGCAAAAAAAATACATAGCTGTTTCATACATTTCAATATTTTCGTTATTAATGTTTGTATGACACAGCTGATTGTTTTTTCGTGATTCCAGAATTGGTCCCATAGTAAGAATTGTTCAATTTGATACCATACCATATTCGGCATAAGGAGTTATTTTGTAACACGTATAAGTACCTACTGCTAAATAAAAACAAAATAGGGGCCAATCTATACTGGCTTTAAATTAGCTCGTTTGTATGGAAACCATTATTGGTTTTTCATGCACACGAGATAATTTCTGAAAGTTGTTCTAATATAAGTACATTCATTAAGATTTTATTTGAATTTGATATTGCTCGAAAGCTGTAGATTGAATTTAAATAAAAAAAAACTTTCCAGAAATTAGCTCCTTTGTATGGAAAACCATTATAGTGAGTGAGTGTTACCCGCGTATCTATAGACGAGTGAGTAATGACGACGACTTGAGTAAAACTTGTATTTTCTAATGCTTCTTATATTTATATTCACATGCAATTTATAGAATAATTAATCATAAATGCACTTTAAGTGTAGTTTTGGTGAATTTAAGATAAGTTTATAACATAAATTATGTGTAAATTTAATATAAGAAGGATTTGAAAATTACAAGTTTTACTCAAGTCATTACTTACTCGTCTATAGATACGAGGGTAAGTGGCTCCCATTTTGTTTTGACTTGAGTAGTATATATTACAACTTAACAAAGTAAGTAAGTGATATCCAAAAATAAAAGATACCTAATCATCAATCAATCAATAATAATCAATACCAAATTAAGATTGTTTGTTACGGTAAATCCCCTATTCAGACGTAAGTACTTAAAATATTCTGAAACAGCAAAATCATACCGCGATTTAAAACAGTACAGCGCCACCTAGAGTTATTATACATAATGATCGCGTTTGCTATTTTTAATTATCATGTACAATTACGATTATAATAACTATCATTTATGAATATGATATAGAGATTCCTAGCAACATGATTTAGGGTGATTTCACAGAAATGCCAGATCTTCGTTCTTAATGTGGTCTATACGAGTATTTGATAGTTACCAAGTACGAGTATTTGATAGTTACCAAGAAAAAAATACAAAGTGAAATTTTAATCATTTAGTTCCCGCAGTGGGGTGGTTCCAATCATGATTACAAGCACTTTTTACTGTGGGGTCAACTCTGATATCGCGAAAAAAAATCAGCTGTTCCATTCAAAAGCGATTGCGCTTTTAGGTTGTAGATATTGACTTTCTGGACCTCAATGTATGGAACAGCTGTTTCTTTTCGCAATATCAAAGTTGGCCCCATACTAAAAGGTGCTAAAAGTTGGTTATAATCATGAGTGGAACCACCCCACTGCGGGAACCAAATGATTAAAACTTCAGCGTGTATTGATTTAAGAATTTTATGCAAATTCATCCATTTTAAGACAAACATTATTGTTTGTAAAGGACAGTAGGTATTTAAACATAAAACATAGCTTATGGATCTGATACCTCTGAAGAATCATCCTTTATTACTAATATCCTGTCAAAAATAACATTCGGTGCTTCCTATAGCGATCCCCGTCCCAGCGAGATGGTAGACGAACGAACGTGTACAAAAAAAACTAATAAAAAACACATTCGTTCGTCTAACCATAAAGATTTTTGCGAAGTAGAAAAAATATTATCGGCTATTTGATTTTTTTTATTCTAATTTTAAATACGTTCTATTTCCGACAGTAGCACAAGGTTCCTACAGATTATATTTAATTTTAATAAAAAACAATATAACATTCTTATTATTAGATCACTTGCGTTTGCGCGGAGTCAGAGCATGCAATTTGTCTTTGTGATTTTCAACGGTGCGTGGTATCACGCTTGCGAAGTCAAAGATTATAAGTGACACACATACGCTGCGTATTTTCGTCGTAGATGCGTATTTACGTCGAAGATGCGTATGTTCGTCGAAGATGCGTATTTACGTCGAAGATGCGTATTTACGTCGAAGATGCGTATTTACGTCGAAGATGCGTATTTACGTCGAAGATGCGTATGTTCGTCGAAGATGCGTATTTTGGAAATTTATCTTACCGCTGTGATGAGGCTGAGTATCGGGGGTGCAGACGAACGCCATTCTTGCAACGTAGCTTTACCTGATACACAAAACTATGGTTAGGTCACACGATAAACTTGGTAAATGTAGGGGTTCTTGACGCATATAAACGCAGCATATAAACGCAGCGCGTGCTTGATGTACGTCTAGTCACGTCTATGTGTACTTTTTAGAACTTTGTCACTCTCAACCTATTACTTTTTTGAGAGAAATCAATGACAAATGAAAATGAGGAGCTCGGTGGCGCAGTGGTTTAACGCCTGGCCCAGCGATTGCGGAAGTCAAGCAACGTTCGCAAGGGTCGGTCATGGGATGGGTGACCAAAAATTTATTCTAGCTCCTCCGTTCGGATGGCACGTTAAGCCGTTGGTCCCAGCTGCATTTGCAGTCGTTAACACCCACCAATCCGCATTGGGTCCGCGTGGTGGGTTATGGCCCATCCTCCTTACCACCCATAAGGAAGGCCTGTGCCCCAGCAGTGGGGACATCAAAAATGGCTGATGGACTAGACAATGACAAATGACAACTACAACAAAATGACAGTTCTAAACTGATGCGTACGTCGAACGCAACGTGTTGTAAACGATGCGCAGAGCGTTTATGCGCAACTAACAACCCAGCTTACTATATTTCGATATGAATCAATTTCCGCGTATGTACGGTGCGTTTAAACGCCAAATTTTTACACATCACGCTGTCGGCGATTATCACAGTAATTAACCTATAGATAGTATATTCGTTCTAGATTTCAATGTATGGGAAAAACGGCAAAATTATTTATTTTTAAGTTTTATACCGGTCGGTGTGTTAAGATTTCCTCATTTTTTTAAGAATACGATACAAGCTAGGACAAAATGGTCAAAGAGTAAATTATTTCTTAATAAATTATCTACCAATAAGAACTTAAATTAATTTTGATACGAGTTATATTTTCCAAGCTATTTTATGGGATTAATTTTTGCAGTTTTCCATACCAATTAAAAAAATCTCAGCCATGCAGTGGTTTTCAGGGTACATAATTTTTTTTTTGGGTTGTTTACAAGAAACCCTATATACGACTTTGAAAATAAGAAATACTTTTTTTTCAAAATTTATTTTCGTATCTTAAAAAGAAACTCCTAAAGGGATCTTTACACTACATTTTTTTAAATTCGGCAAAAGAATTACTTTTGGAAGCAAAAAGCTCAAGCGACTTCTAACTTTTCTTAATGACCCTGTCGACCCTCTCGGCGGCACTCATGACATCAAAACTCATCGAATGCAGATGCGAATCCTTCCTATTCTCTAGATTCAACCCCAGTGAGATTTTTTCTCCTACCAAACATGAATAAATGTCTTGGCGGACAAAGATTTTCATTAAGCCAAAAAAGGTGGTGTCTGAAATGGGCCTTCAATTCAGTTACCAGTTTTCAGGCGATGAAAGAAAAAAAATATGGGTTTAAGAGGTTATTAAGTATTATGTAGAGAAATAAAACTAAATATTCCGAAAAGTGTTTCTTCATTACAAAGTCATGGACTTATCAATCAACCCTATATATCATATTCGGCTTTATAAATGGGATTTAACATACACCTATACTGTCCCCACGTACCTATGTGATCAGCCTCGGCGCGTGGAGCCCTAGCAGCCGGCGGGCCAAGGGCGGGCGGTGCCGCGGCTCCCCGTCGGCGTGCGGCGCCCAGTCCTGCAGGCGCGCGCCGCCCGCGAGTCGGTGCGTGAGCCGGTGCGCGATAGAGAACCCACCGCTGCCTTCTAGCTGCGTCAGCACTATTATCACCTGTCTGTTAACCAAGAGACGAGACGAGGTTCAAACCAAGGTGTAGGTATTCAGTCTTAAAATAAACAAAATGTATTAAATTATATGTTATGTTGTATTTATTAATATTTTTGTACCGCCTTCATTGATATCTGTTTCCTAAAAGTTGACTGGGAGAGAATGCTTTTAGCATTAAGTTCGCCTTTTGTAACATTTTGTTTGAAATGTACAATAAAGTTTGTTAAATAAAAATAAATAAACAAAACAATACCAGGGCGATTCGCACCCTAAGAAAAACAACCAGGGCGATTCGCACCCTAAGAAAAACAACCAGGGCGATTCGCACCCTAAGAAAAACGCATCAGAATGAGAGAGACCCAAGGCGCGTAATCAAATCAAATCGTTTATTTGCTAGAATATGGTTACAATGCGGTCTTATCTTTAAACTAATACAACATATTCTATCGAGTAGTTCGTAATTAAGATATCTGTCTGTTAAGGCAAAAAACGCGGGTCAATTTTCCGAAAACACTCGATACTAAATCGATTACTCTAGTCGGTGCGCGATAGAGAACCCACCGCTGCCCTCTAGCTCTGTCAGCATTATTATCACCTGTCTGTTAAGGCAAAAAACGCGGGTCAATTTTCCGAAAACGAAATTAAGAAGCGAATGACCGATTTGATCCATTCCAAATCTCTTTAACAGTTTTCCATAGTTATATCTCTTTCTATCGCTGAGGAATGTCTTATTTAGTGCGCGAGCGATTTCTAATGCGTATCCATAGAATGGGGGTCTGTCCCCACCCTTTTCAGGGCCATCAAAAAAGCCTTTGTCAAGGCTCCGACCCCATGACACAGAATATATAATAGTACTAACGTACAGAAGTCGTTCCCCGCGAGGACCATCAAATAATAAGCTACTCTCGCTGCACGGCAATAAAGTACAATTTCAAATTGCACAACGCTGCGTGGATAAAATTATATGCACCTACGAAGAAGAAAGAGAGGCGTCTCTTTCTGTCGCATAGCTCTGTCTCAACCGACACGTTTCGGGGTTGCTACTCGCTAGTTACTGATATCATAGAAAACATTCGTTATGCCCAATGAATAAACAATGAAATTACTAATAGGTACCTACTTATAAAATAAAATAAATCTACCTAATAGGTGAGCTGAGCATATTTAAAGAGCATAAATAATAAGTATTTCTAAGTAGTTAGAGAAGCTCGATGGCGCAGTGGTATAGCGCCTAGCCCAACGATTGCGGAGGTTAAGCAACTTTTGCAAGGGTCGGTTATGGGATGGGTGAAAAAAAATTAGTATTTTTTAGCTTTTTTCTTTACTGGTGCCATATTTCGAACTTCGATACAACTAAGTATGTAATATGTATACAAAAAATACAATAAACTTTGGTAGGTAGGTAGGTACGTTAGTAATTAAGTATCAAAAATGAAGTGCATGCAGTTTCGCATTCGGCGCTTGACTGACTCGTTTCGTTTGTGACGTGATGCGCTGCGCTCTCGTCGCTTGCACACGCCGCGCGTTTCGGTCGGCGCGGTGATATCCCTCGACAATGGCCCTCTTGGAGTGGGCCGCGAGCAGTAGGCTAATATAAAAGTTTAAGCGCGGAGTGATACCCCCCTGCCCATGAGCCACAAAAACACACCACCCAAGACCCTGTACAACGCTAGTGGTCAAACTATAGGAAGTTTCCACCCACCTATGTAACGGAGGCACGGAGTCTATGGTCTTGAGTTCCCCCCTAGTGGAGACCACATTGTAGCTCTCTTGGCAGTCGCACTTCACGTGGATCCACTTGTCTGTATGCCGGTTTTCCACCATCACTACTAGCCCGGCCCAGCCCTGAGAAATATACGGAAATAACTACGATCAAGAATACTCTAGATAACGCTTCACGAACCAAAACAGTACGCAAAAATGGCACCTCGAAATAGCGTCCCACTTACAAACTTGGCGCTTAGTTTGGACATAAAACACCTCTTATTTTGTACAAACTCACATTTTATATCACTTATTTTGTACAAAATCACATCTTTTAACACTTACTTTGTGCAAAATAAGTGCCCAGTTTGGATGTGGGACGCTATTTGAGGTGCCATTTTTGATACTCTGACCGGATCTAGGGTAATCTTGATCGAAGGGAAATAATCAATTCGGTGGCGCAGTGGTTTAGCGCCTGGCCCTGCGACTGTGGAGATTAAGCAACTTTCGCAAGGGTCGGTTATGGGATGGGTGACCAAAAGTGTATTATCATGTTCATGCGTGCTTCGGAAGGCACGTGAAGCTGTTGGTCTCGGCTGCATTTGCAGTCGTTAACACCCTCCGATCTGCATTGGGCCTGCGTAATGGGTTATGGCCATCCTCATTATCCACACATAAGGAAGGTCTATGGCCCCAGTAATAAGGAAATTCATTCTAAATGTTTGATTCGACACCAGCCATTCGTGTCGATTCTTTACATGCATTACAGTCGATTCTTTACGATCGACTGTAAAGTGGCCTGGTAAGTGTGTCGAGGAGAAAATTCGTGGCGGCAAAAAATAACTTTGCTTTTTGTTAATTTCATAAATAACGAACTTCCTATTTGCGATTATTGTGAAACAATACACAAGAAAACAACGCACTATTCACACTACTCAAATTCAATCGTTTAATTAACAGAAAAAAAACAAAAATAATGCCAAAATGTGCGGTTTTTACGAAGGCCTTTCCACCGCTAGAAGTTTAGACGAGAGGGCCGCTAAAACTTTTTAATACAAATCAAACGGATTCAAAACATACCTTAGTCAAATAATACGCAGTCATCCCTTGCCGGCCTTCATGCCGCTGACCTCTAGCGAGCGTAAGGCCGATAATGGCGTCGGCCAAAATGTTCGGGTGTAACGAAGGCCTTTCTACCGCTAGAGGTTTAGACGAGTAGGTCGCTAAACCTTTTTGATACAAATCAAACGGATTCAAAACATACCTTAGTCAAATAATACGCAGTCATCCCTTGCCGGCCTTCATGCCGCTGGCCTCTAGCGAGCATAAGGCCGATAATGGCGTCGGCCAAAATGTACGGGTCTAACGAAGGCCTTTTTACCGCTAGAGGTTTAGACGATTGGGTCGCTAAAACTTTTTGATACAAATCAAACGGATTTAAAACATACCTTAGTCAAATAATACGCAGTCATCCCATGCCGGCCTTCATGCCGCTGGCCTCTAGCGAGCGTAAGGCCGATTATGTATATTTATATATATATATTTTTTTTCTCTGTTTGATGTTATCAATATGTATGGCACTTCTTACTCAAAACATAAAACTAATAGGCAAGTAAACCTTGTTTTGATTTCTCTTTTTTTTTTTTATTGCAATCATTTTGCTTTCTATAGTCAGTAGTTTTTGTAAGTAAAGGCCTATGAAAAGCTTTTGGTTATTAGTTTTCAATTCAGTGCCTTAGGATGGGTAGCCTAAGTATGTCATGCTCTCTTTAATCATTTCTGCGGTGGTGTCGTGTGGGGCGGGTCGTTACGTTCCCTCAAATATGGTTGAGCGAAGCGATGGCTGGTCCACGCGTCATGCTCGTGAACGGGTGCTGCCAGTGGGAATGGGTCTGCTTCTGAGTACCTATCTTAACGCATATTGAATTGTAAGAATTGCGTTTTTTATTGTTATTTTTTATGTCTTGTCTCAAGTATTTTTTGGTAAATTTTGCCTACTTAGGTGCACTTTCGAGTAGCAGACATAGTGATTACTGATTTCTCAACTAGTTGAAAGTTATTTACTCTCACAATTACCTATCCGATATGTAGTAGGTATTTAATTTCAACCTACCTACCCATTGTGTACAAACTTTTGTTAATTATTGTGATGGAAAATGACCTCACTTTAAATGTGGAGCTCATTTTTCAATGTTGACGACTCTGTATGAAATATATAGGGAGAAAAAAGCAGCCCTTGACGAGTTTCTTGCCGGTTCTTCTCGTTACAAGGTCTCCCGCTCAGGGTTTGCGAACCGATGGCGTAGCTTCTTTGACATTCACAAGTGCTTGTAACAGCCTAGACTGAATAAATGATTTTTTGATTTGATTTGATTTGATATGGCGTCGGCCAAAATGTGCGGGTGTAACGAAGGCCTTTCTACCGCTAGAGGTTTAGACGAGAGGGCCGTTAAAACTTTTTGATACAAATCAAGCGGATTCAAAACATACCTTAGTCAAATAATACGCAGTCATCCCTTGCCGGCCTTCATGCCGCTGGCCTCTAGCGAGCGTAAGGCCGATTATGGCGTCGGCCCAAATGTGCGGGTGTAACGAAGGTCTTTCTTACGCTAGAGCTTTTGACGAAAGGGACACTATTTTTTTAACACAAATCAAGCAGATTAATTACGCATACCTTAGTCAAATAATACGCTGTCATCCCTTGCCGGCCTTCATGCCACTGGTCTCTAGCGAGCATAAGGCCGATAATGGCGTCGGCCAAAATGTGCGGGTGTAACGAAGGCCTTTCTACCGCTAGAGGTTTAGACGAGTAGGTCGCTAAACCTTTTTGATACAAATCAAACGGATTCAAAACATACCTTAGTCAAATAATACGCAGTCATCCCTTGCCGGCCTTCATGCCGCTGGCCTCTAGCGAGCATAAGGCCGATAATAGCGTCGGCCAAAATGTACGGGTCTAACGAAGGCCTTTCTACCGCTAGAGGTTTAGACGAGGGCCGCTAAAACTTTTGATATAAATCAAACGGATTCAAAACATACCTTAGTCAAATAATACGCAGTCATCCCTTGCCGGCCTTCATGCCGCTGGCCTCTAGCGAGCATAAGGCCGATAATGGCGTCGGCCAAAATGTACGGGTCTAACGAAGGCCTTTCTACCGCTAGTTTAGACGAGAGGGCCGCTAAAACTTTTGATATAAATCAAACGGATTCAAAACATACCTTAGTCAAATAATACGCAGTCATCCCTTGCCGGCCTTCATGCCGCTGGCCTCTAGCGAGCGTAAGGCCGATAATGGCGTCGGCCAAAATGTGCGGGTGTAACGAAGGCCTTTCTACCGCTAGAGGTTTAGACGAGTGGGTCGCTAAAACTTTTTGATATAAATCAAAGGGATTCAAAACATACCTTAGTCAAATAATACGCAGTCATCCCTTGCCGGCCTTCATGCCGCAGGCCTCTAGCGAGCATAAGGCCGATAATGGCGTCGGCCAAAATGTGCGGGTGTAACGAAGGCCTTTCTACCGCTAGAGGTTTAGACGAGGGCCGCTAAAACTTTTGATATAAATCAAACGGATTCAAAACATACCTTAGTCAAATAATACGCTGTCATCCCTTGCCGGCCTTCATGCCGCTGGCCTCTAGCGAGCGTAAGGCCGATAATGGCGTCGGCCAAAATGTGCGGGTGTAACGAAGGCCTTTCCACCGCTAAAGGCTTAGAAGAGTGGGCCGCTAAAACATGCCGAGGCCACGCGGAACTATCGGCTAACTCGAGGCCAGTGTGCCAATGGTTGAAGGCCAGACATACTACTAGGTAGAAGCCTTTTTCTAGCATTTTGTGGCAGCCGACGAAGCCGCGGACCTAAAACAATAAAATAACGTAAATATTTTTATACTTTTTTTTTTACTTCATATCTTAACTAATTGTATAAATGCGAAAGTGAGTTCGTTTGTTTGTTTGGTACGCTTTTGTACGCTACTCAACCAATCATGATGAAATTTTGCATACACGTTGTCAGTGGTACTGAATAGGACATAGGGTACTTTCATCCAGAAAACTTCATATCTCAACTAATTTTATAAATGCGAAAAATTGAGCGAGCAAGTTCTGCAAGCTGCAACACTGAGAATTTATACAATACTAAATAATATACTAGAAAAAATACGACTCGCACCAGATCAATACTCAGACGGGAATCGAACCCGCGACCTTTGGATATCCGGTCCGCTGAGCTACCGAGTCCGCTGAGCTCTGACCGCTGAGCTACCGAGTCACTAGTGACATCGTCGAATTTCTTCTAGTATATCCTACTCTTACGCTGCAAGCCAGCGTTATTTCACCAATGTGAGGAATTACCTCGACATTCAATAGGGTTGGTAAACTTTTTCGAAGAGAATTGTTTTATATTTTTTTTTTGATAGCACCAAGTTTGGAGAATAAATAAAATAATATTATGATTTTTTTTATTTTAACTTGTTAACTAAATATATTTTTTTATATTATTATCGCGATAAAATATCAAACATACGGCTGAACACGAAGTTCCTTTGTATTTACTGATTTAAAAAACTGATTGACAGATTTGACAGACAGTGACAAAGAGTAATCATACCTTTGTTTTTTTTGTTTTGAGCAACAACATAGAAAGTCTTTGGAGCAAAGGCATAACCTACGCATACAGCCGTAATAGTGATTATTGTACTATGCTGTAAATTAAAAATTATTTTTTTATTTAAATTAAAATGAAGCATTATATAATTCCGCAATTTGTTATTCCTGACTCCAAAGCCAAAAGCTACCAGAAAATATATAATTCACAACAGTTTTGGAAAAGTTTACCAACCCCATTGAAATATCTTTCCAGATATTTGGCAATCGATGAAGATGAAATAGCTATATAATTTTTAAAAATGAGATTTTTGCATTTACAATGCTATTTTTATACAATACTAAATAGTGAGAATTCAGCTTGCCATACATGGGGTAGCCCCCAATTTTCTAATTTCAAAATCTGTCGCAATCGCTTTCATTTGACAGATGGATGTGACACATTGCTGCATATCTTTGGTAAGTTTTTATTTACGCCTAAAAGAAGCATCAATGTATTACATCTTGAAAGCGATTGCGATAGATTTTGAAATTAGTCAATAGAAAGGCTGTTTACACATAGGTAACAGCTTGCGGACGTCAACTTCTGCAAGTTTTATTGCTAGTCTGAACCTCGCTTAAGTGAAGATGTGGACATTATTCTAACTAAAGGCTCACCTGTCTTTTGCTGTGCGCAACTAATTTGCCGACCTGTGCGTTCGGCCCCGATTTGGTTCTGAACACAACAACGCACAGGTCCAACTGCGAACGTTGGCTTTTCGCTGAATTTCTATAAACAACGGAAATGTTATTATAATCACACATTACACATAGACATTATTAAACTTTAGCGTTATACAAAAAAGCTCTAAATATCTTTAGAAAAAAACTCGTGTTGACTTATCGACAACTCGTTACCAGGGATTGATAACGTTATTTTAAAATGTAACGTTATTTCTTACTTTTTTTACCGTTACTTTTAAAATTAACGTTATGTCAATAAATAACGTTACTTAGATAACGTTACATTGAAATTAACGTTATTTCAGTAAATAACGTTAATTTTAACGTTATTTTTTACTTTTTGTTACCGTTACTTTAAAATTAACGTAATTCCAATAAATAACGTTACTTTTTACCGATAATTTTACCGCAACTATTTTAACGCTATATTTAACGGTAATTTTACCGGTACAATAATTTTAACGTTATTTTTACCGGTAAATTTACCGATAAAATGATTTAACGGTATTTTTAACGTTATTTTTTGTATCGTTTTTTTAACGGTATTACAATCCTTGCTTGTTACATACGATATAGAAAGCCCTATATTTATGGTTTATTTAAAACAGTCAAAAACTAAGTTCCGAGTAGCTTAGGTACTTGACAGATCAGATGAAGTTTGAGGAAGCTGTCAGTTTCATAGAGATTCTGTCAAATCTGACAACTTTTTTGAATTTAAGGTGGCCTTAACTTTAAGATTCGTTGAGTATTTGGCCGTTAGAACCTACTTTTTGTTTTGATTGTAAAACAGACTCTTAGGCCCGTATTTATAAACCGCTCTCAACGTTGAGAGCTATCTTGAGATCGTACTTGAGATGCTCTTCTTATAGGAACAGCATCTCAGGTATGATCTCAAGATAGCTCTCAACATTGAGAGCGGTTTATAAATACGGGCCTAAAAGTAATACAATGTAAATATGACACTTATTACAATGGAACAAAGCTCACCTCTGCCCTTCTTGGAATAACGTAAAATCTACTTCGGTGGGTTGTGTGGCAGTAAGTAGTAGACAGGTTAGGTGCCTGGTCGAGGACATTGGCGGCAGGATGCCCGCGAGTCTCACCTCGTGCCATCCCACTCGCACCTTGCAAATGTCTATGCAGTCAAAGTACCTGGAGAGAGATATACGACTTTGAATAATAGTCGTTTTAAAATTCGAGCGATTACACTGGTTCTATACGTGCACAAATACATATATATGTAAATTCAAAATATTTGCAAATGCACAGGCACGCAGGCCTATTATTATTGTATGCGCCTTCTCTTTCTGTCGCGTTAGTCGCGTAGTTCTGTCTCAACTGACACATGACATCCCTCGAGCGCTGACTCGTCTGAGTCAGCGCTCGAGCAGGGGCCGTAGCGGCTAACTTAGGCCGCATAGCGATAATATCGATATTATTTATTTTTTATTTATTTATTTAGGTAACAAACAGTCATATACAATCATTCTTAAATTAACATTTATAAACAAATAGACCTTAAAGTACCATAACTTGATACAAGCAATATATAATTGTGCAAGATTGTGTCAGATGCTTTCATCTTTAACCAAGTACCTTAACCTACCGATAAAGAAGAGATAATACAAAAATATAAAAAACTGAGACAATATCATCTACGACTAAGTATTACAATCACATTATAACTATTTTCTATGTTTTACTTTACTTGAATAACAGTTCACCCACTTTTTTCTTAAACATGTTTAACGAATTAGCAAAGATATCGACTCCATTCAACAGTTTGTTATAGAGATCGCAAGATCGTCTGAAAAAGGCATTTCTAGCATAATTAGTGTGACAAGAAGGTACATGAAAAGATTGTTTTGAACGTGAGGATATACGAGGTACTCTGAGTTTAAATTTTGTAGTAGATCAGCTGAATCTATATGATTATTAATAATCTTATATAAAAATACACTTTCTAGGTATTGACGTCTAGAGGCTAACGACTCTAGATTGTGTCTTTTAACACTTTCTTCGTAGTCACTAAAACGGAAACCAGTACGATAGTCGAGTGATTTTAAAAATTTCTTTTGTACTCGTTCTAATCTGTCTTTGTGAACTATGTACTGGGGACTCCATACTACACTTCCAAATTCCAAAACACTGCGGACGAATGCATTATATAGTATTATAAGAGTGCGACCCTTAGTAAAAGGTATTCCGAGACGGAGGATCATTCCCAGCTGCTTAAATGCTTTAGACACTATTTTGTCAACATGCTGATTAAAATTTAATTTTATTATTATCGCGAATCCAAATAAATGCAGTAGGTACAAAAACTCTAATATGTGTAATATATTGAGGCTATACTTAATTTGGTCGGATTCGCGCTAAAATCGCATGTGGACCGTAGCCTTACATGGCTATCGTAATCGCTTTCTATTGACAGATGGATGTGATACATTGCTACTTTTATTTTATTTATTTATTTATTTTATTTAATCTTTATTGCTTAAAATAAAAACAGCACTTCACACTTCCACTTTTCTATGGTATGTTTTTATTTATGCCAAACAGAAGCAGCAATGTTATGTTGTTACACATGTAACATCCATCTGTCAAATGAAAGCGATTACGATAGCCATGTAAGTTAGCCGGTACGGCCCCAGTAGGCTAATATAAAAGTTTAAGAACTGAAATGATACTAGCTACAAAATGGCGGCTCCGAAAATCTAGAAGGAAGATAGTTTCTAGATCCAAATTGAAACCTCATGTCAATCTACTTATTCGCGACTTCTTCAACACTTAGGCTGAGTTGCACCATCTTGACTAAACCATAACTTTTATTACAGTACCAAATACCTAAACTAATTAATGACCTTCCGTCAACAATAAAAAAACAAATCAATGAATCAAACATTAAAAACAAATTAAAAGAATATTTTTTATCTTTAAATAACGTTTCAATATAATATCTATATTTATATCTATATACTTATAAACAAATAATACCCATATCATACATTATTTAATAAAAAAGTTATAAAATTACACTTATTCAAAAATTAACACAATCACCCCGTGTGCCCTCAAATACTGCGCGTGTGGCTCGGCAGCGGTGTGCCTGCATTAGGAGCACAATTTTGTGGGTAATAGGCTAGTTGACAAAATTAATAGGCTAGTTGACAAAATTAATAGGCTAGTTGACAAAATTAATAGGCTAGTTGACAAAATTAATAGGCTAGTTGACAAAATTAATAGGCTAGATGACAAAATTAATAGGCTAGTTGACAAAATTAATAGGCTAGTTGACAAAATTAATAGGCTAGTTGACAAAATTAATAGGCTAGTTGACAAAATTAATAGGCTAGTTGACAAAATTAATAGGCTAGTTGACAAAATTAATAGGCTAGTTGACAAAATTTCAATAACTACTTAATATTTTAGCTTATTAGGCATTTTATCGAAAAAAAAGTTTTATTTATTTTTAATCGAGCGTTTACATTATAAATTTCGCGTTTTAAAAAACCAATTTTAATTTGGTTCCAAAATGCACAAGACTGTCATGGCGTCTTGAATGACGTCACGCTGTGCAAAACAAACTAAAGAGCGATCGTGTCTTCGTACGTTATAGCTAGTTTTTATCGTTTAAAAATGAATTTCTCATATTATAAGTACTGTATAGTGCCCCAGTGTGATAGCACGACTATAAAAACGCCAAACCAGTTATTTATATATGTTCCAAACAATGGAGAAATACGGAAAAAGTGGCTAAAACTTGCGTTCGGTTGTGGTTAGGTTGCACTCGGAGTGTAGGTTTGAAACGCGCCTCCGGTAGTGATACTCGAAACGTCAAAGACAAGATTGGAGTTTCGCACGGCGTGACGTAACGCTTTCTGATTGGTGTTCACTGTCACGTGACTAAAGGTTTCATTTTACGAAATTTATTTTTTGAAAATATTATTAATCTTTAACGCTTTTAATAATTAAAATTGTTTGTTATTTTCTCCATAATATAATTAATCATTATAAACCCCTATCCATTATATTTATTCTTAATGGAAACAAGCCTATTTTGTGGGTAATTGTGATACTTGTTTACATTGCTTGACTACATTATTTTTTCTTTCTTGTTTATTTATTCGTTTATTTCTAATCATGCACCTTAAAAACTAAACACATATAAAAATATAAAACAATGGTGTTAGTTAATAACTTAATAGTAATATTAGTAAATAATAATTCTTATAAAATGTATACCTATGTGAGCGTAAAGAGGCGAGTGTCAGTGTGCGGACAAACCAATACTGGTTTTTGTCACATTGTTAGCTTAAACATCTTACTTTAAAGACCTTTGTAATTTCTAAATAAATAAATAAAATAATAAAAACTGATACAGACATATCTGACTCGATGACAGCGTCGCTGTCGTCTACGGCGTAACATAGGTAACAATATATATAACACCTTAGTTCCACTTTTGACCACTGGCTCAGATAAGTTTGTATTTGTTAAGGTTATGGTTAAGTAAAGATGGTGCAACTCAGCCTTAGTGTGAGTTGCACCAAAACGCCGTCAAGGTTGAAGTTATCGTCAAATGATAATGCTACCTAGTTGTCACGTCAAACTTGTCAAAGGACATCTGGCTGCTGACATGCTGGCTTAACCTCTTTTTGGCTAACTTGTGCTTAACCGGTACTTTAACAAGCTTCTTATTGTTAAAGTTAGATGGTGCAACTCAGATTTAGTGTGGTGTACAAAATAAATATATATTTACAAAAAATAGAAACCTATCTTACGAGAGATGAGATATAAAGAGAGAATGGAGAATATGTACTTAACTAAAACTCATTTGTAATACATCTAGAACACGAGTTTAGCTCTTTGTGATTTCTTTTGCGTCTAGACACTTATATAGAGTAATTTACGTAAAATTACTTACTTTAATACGTCGTCGAAGCTAATCCAGAACACTCCTTGATCCCTATCAGCATCGGAGCTCCCAGAATGCGCCTGCACCGCTCTCCTGGCTTCCTCCGTCCATCGTGGACACCCGTGGGCCCACGCCCCCCTCCAAGTATAATGTCCCCACGGATTCCGTAGACGGAGTAGACGCGTTGGGCCCGCGACTTCTACTACGTCTAGGACGGAGTACGCGTGCCGGGGGCGGAGCCCGAGGCGTTGGTATTCTTCTTCGTCTACCTGTAGGATGGGGAACAAAATTTAATATCCAATACACATCCACAATCCAAAGTACACAGTGATCTGCGGGAACTTCAAGCAGTACAAAAAAACGTATTTTAATCTGTAAAATATTCTCTTTGTCATACATTATCGAGTGAAGTTGCATTGGATCACTGTCTTTGTCAGTTTAATCACAGAATAGATTATAGAGTTATCTATTCGAATAAAGAATAAACATTAGAATAAAGTTGCACTCCGCAAAATCGTTTATAGTAGTTTATGATGCAAGGTTGGTAAGGAGGTTTTTAAAACGAGTTGACGTTTTTTAAAAAACCTTTTCAATACAGTTGCTCGAAAATGTAAGTTTACGATGACAGTCGAGCGTGCGGAAAGTTGATTTTACCGCACGCCGTGCGTTTTTGTTTACGGAGTAGTACAGCGTGCGGAAAATTGATTTTACCGCACGCCGGCGCCGTGCGTTTTTGTTTACGAACGTTTTTTTTAATTTCTACTAGCTTCCGCCCGCGACTTCATCCGCGTGGACAGTAGAAAAATATTGCAACCAGTTTAAAATGACCCCTTTAGTGTATGAAAGCTAGTACTACGGAGAGTTCAAGCTGTTTCACTGGTTCCACCCACCTGAATTTGATGAAACATAGCTTAGATTTTAAGTTGGACCTGAATCTACTAAATTGTGAAAAATCCATCAAAATTCGTTTAGCGGTTTTTGCGTAATTCGCGCACAAATATTTAGAATTTACAGTTTCATTATATGAATAAATTACAATTTCAGCAGTACCTATAATGTTTTCTCGCAAATGTATTGAAAAACGTAGTATGGCACACGGTTGTTAAGGTTTTTTAAAACCTCCTTACCAACCTTGTATCATAAACTACTATAACAACCGTGTGCCATACTACGTTTTTCAATACATTTGCGAGAACACATTATAGGTACTATTGAAATTGCAATCTATACATATAATAAAACTTTAAATTCTAAATATTTGTGCGAATTACGCAAAAACCGCTAAACTAATTTTGATGGATTTTTCACAATTTAGTAGATTGAAGTCCAACTTAAAATCTAAGCTATGTTTCATCAAATTCAGGTGGGTGGAACCAGAGAAACAGCTTGAACTCTCCGTAGTACTAGCTTTCATACACTAAAGGGGTCATTTAAACTGGTTGCAATATGTTTCTACTGTCCACGCGGATGAAGTCGCGGGCGGAAGCTAGTAGAAATTTAAAAAAACGTTCGTAAACAAAAACGCACGGCGCCGGCGTGCGGTAAAATCAACTTTCCACACGCTGTACTACTCCGTAAACAAAAACGCACGGCGTGCGGTAAAATCAACTTTCCGCACGCTCGACAGTCATCGTTAACTTACATTTTCGAGCAACTGTATTGAAAAATAAATTGCGACTCTTGCTCCGACACAATAAAGTGCAATTCAGGTCGCACAGCGCTTCCTTCGCTCCAAAACATGCACTTGGTAGTTGCCTCTCTTTCTATCGCGTAGGTCTTATCTTTTCTGATGTATGAAATTTGTCCTCTCAGAGGACGCCGCGCGTTTCGGACTCGCGCGCGGAGTGACAGAGCCCTAGTTTAATCGCATTGTACAGTCCGATTTTTAATAGAATTTGTCTTTACTTCCTTTACGCCATTTGTCATTCTATTCAACAATAACAGAAATGGACAACTTTTATAACGGATTAAAATACCAGATTTTAGCGTGGATTAAACATGACATACGTAGCCAGCGCCAAGATCTTAAAACAGGCGAGCTAGAAATCTTAACAAAGATCGTTGTTCCGAAATATTAGGGTTGGTAAACTTTTTCGAAGAGAATTGTTTTATATTTTTTTTTAAAGGCACAAGTTTGAAGAATAAAGAAAATAATATTATGATTTTTTTATTTTAACTTGTTAACTAAATATATTTTTTATATTATTATCGCGATAAAATATCAAACATACGGCTGAACACGAAGTTCCTTTGCATTTACTGATTTAAAAAACTGATTGACAGATTTGACAGACAGTGACAAAGAGTAATCATACCTTTGTTTTTTTGTTTTGAGCAACAACATAGAAAGTCTTTGGAGCAAAGGCATAACCTACGCATACAGCGGTAATAGTGATTTATTGTACTTTGTGCCATATCATGGCGGACTTTCGTATTTTGTAGTTTTATTTCATCAAAATAATTATTAATCTCGCTCTTAATAGAAAAAAAATGCGTGTTTCGTATTCCATGACTCAAGTTTCATTAAATAAATGTATAATTTCAGTGATTTTTAATCACTGTCATCATGCCTATTGGGATTCGCCATTTTGGCCCAATATGGGCTCGATATATCTGTTTTAATTTGAAACCCGACAGACTTTTCGAAGTTCGATTCGTTAGCCGTTACGGCCCCTGATTGGGGCTCGATGTATCTGTATTAATTTGAAGCCCGGCAGACTTACCGAAGTTCGGAGCGTTAGCCGGTACGGCCCCAGTTCAGGGAATTACCTTCATATTGCCGCCCCCACAGCTAGCCCCCATCAAGAAGCAGGCTTGCCTCGAAGACAGTAGTTGCGCCCACACTAGATCCCGGTCGAGTTGCTCGAGCGGCGCCCCGCCCCCCGCGCCCCCGCCGGCGCCCCCCGCTTGTAACGATACTGATTCGCAGGGGGCGCCCGTTAGTGTACATAGCCCTGGAATACAACTAAATCATTTGAACAAGAAATATAACCGATCTTCGATCAAGAATACGCTATCCCACCAAAAACATTTTCATGTATAATGTTGCCAAGACTTCCATATGGCTCGCACTTTCAAAAAGTTATCAGACCTCATGTAGAGCCAAGCCTCTAACTCTACGCACCCTAACTCTACAAGCCCTAACTTCGTATATGAGGCTTAGCCGTTTCGTTACTACAAGAAATATTGTTTATCAGAAAAGTAACGAACAGTGAATTTTTTTTTTCATGTAGCGAAATGGCCAAGCCACATATTTTGACACGTAGTTGCGCCCACACTTAGACCCGCGGTTGAATTGTTCGTGGGGCGCTCCGCCCCCGCGCTTGTAACGATACTGATTCGCAGGGGGCGCCTGTTAATGTACATAGCCCTGAAAGACAAACAAGTTTTTTAAACTAAAAAATCGATTATATCGTACGGTTGTGTTACGTTACGTCAAAAAAGTGCCCGAACACGCTTCCATCAACACAAATGCACGAACGGAAGTCTTAGAAGTTTATTCACTTTATACCAATCTCTAGAATATTTTTAATTTTAATTATTGTTGATTATCGTTGTCGAGCTAGCGGTCGCACTGACAACGCAATCTTACTGTAACAGGCTTAAGGCGAGGCAGTTCCCGAAATTTACTCTTTCACTATGTCTTTAGAATAAGGTTGAATATTGCATAGCTTTAATTGACGCTTCGCCAGAAATTTGACGAAATTTAGTACATTTTTATTGATTTCTGAAATACTGGATTATTTATCAAAAATGTACTCGGTTATTGTGTTAGATCAATAAAAAAGCTATCCTTTTTGCATGAAAAATCATATCACTGTCGTTGAAAATAACGAAATCTGACGATTTAAAGTTTATTTTTATGTGTTATTCAGGATTTATTTACAGAGTAACCATGCCATTTTTCAATATTCTGTTCGGTTATTGTGTTTCTTTGTTTCTTTTTCAGTCTACAGTAATTTTTGTGAAGTAGAATTCTACATCAGTTCTTCACATTGGAAGTTCAAAAATCAATAATTTCATCAAATCGTGAACTGGCCTCGCCTTAAAAGGCATAATATCTTGTCACTGCCGGAGCGGATATAGCTCCGTATTACATGGAGAGTAGTGCTTTCAATGGAAGGCACACTCGTCGCAATCACTAAGGACGAACAACGCATTCACTGAAAGCGGCTGACTGAATGTGAATTAACCAACAAAACAAAAAAAAACAAAAAATATTCGGAAGACCAACAGCTAAACTTAATACAGTAGGAAGCTAATATAACACTTGAAAGCCAATTACAGGTCCTCACCGATGGAAACAATTTACAATACTAAGCACTTAATAAGTAGGTATAGGTACGCATTCCACACAAGATATACAAGCCAAATAATAAACAAACAAAAAGTAGATTAAGCTAAAAAACCAATACTAAGTACACGGCAAACTTAAAAGACTATTTTCTAAAAAAAACTCGCTGTTCATTAGTCGCTTCAACGATGCAACGCTAGTTTTAAACAAGTCAATGTCAAACTGCTTGGAGATCAAATTAAAGCTATTGCTTGCACGCAAGAGGCACGAATTATGACATACAGGGTGTAACAAGACCCTCAACGAAGCCGACGTCTACCTATTCTGCCCATCATCAGGACCATTTCTGTTCAAAATTATTGCTGGGAAACGATTTTAATTTTTGATGTCAAATAAGCATTGCATACATTACCACGCAATGTAGCGCGTACAACAGACCGCGCGTGCGAGTGTTTGCTACACAGCTGCGTGCGGCCGAGTTGAAAGGCAATGTTTATGTGCGTGCTCATGAAATACATTGAGAGATGACGTTTTGAAGCCATTGTTTGTTACGAAATACAAAAAAAATTAGAATGTTTCATTGGACAAAAATAAGGAAATAACGAATAAAATAAGATTTCATAAAAAATTTGAAAAAAAAATTTGAACTTTGACCTTCAATAACTACGTAGGTATTGGTTTCCCAGGTATAGTCCAAAAGACAAAAATGATCCTGATGATGGGCGGAATACGTGGACTTCGGCTTCGTTGAAGGTCTTGTTACACCCGTTATATTCGTAATTCTTACCCTCAATAGCTCGGCCCGACACCAGCGCTTCATAGCATCCGTGCAGCTTCGCGACCGCTTTCTCTATTAAAGGCACCCAAAGTTGTTTTCTTTTCGCCTGAAACAAAGTTATTGATAACAACTAAAGTCCATTTTAGCTTGAACGCAGCTGCACTTCAACTTTCACTACCCCTTCAGACCTGAATAACGAGATTGTGTTAAAAAATACTGTCTGTTGATAAGCTCCGGAGGCTCCAAGGCCCAATCAAACATGAGTATACTTGACCGAGCCAGAGTAGAGAAAAAACAAACATTTAGTACTTACCTACATCTTAGACAAAAATATTTTTTGCAAAATTTTGTTTTAATAGTAAGAAAAGGATATTTAACATGTTTTTTTTTAATTCAACAAAAAAGTAAAGCAATATTTAATTATAAAATAAAAATAAAAATAAAATAATGTTTATTCACTTTCATGACTTAAATAACAATATGACAGTCAATGAAATTTCCTTATCTAAATACTTAGTTAATTGAGAAAAGATTTTCTTTTTATTTTTTTATTTATGGCACTTTAGGTTTAGAATAGATTATAGCTAGGTAAGTACTTACTAATGTTAATTATTGTATGTTTATGTATATTTCTATGTTAAATGCTTCTATGTAAATTACATTCTTTTAAAATAAAATAAAGTTATAATAATAATAATATAATGTATTTACTGTGTTTATTTTATATATTCTAATAGACTTTCAGTTTCGATGTAGGTTAATTTATGTACTTATCCAATTTGTTAATACTGACTTACATTCGTAAATAGGTTTTTTATATATATGTATCACTTTATTTATTTTATTGTATAAAAATGCTGACCTTGCTTCGTATTGTGCTCTTGCGAACATTGTTTTATTATAAGGAAGTGGAACCACATTTTTCTATCCCCTTCTACCCACATTAGTTGGACAGAAAGTTATGTTTTTATGTTTTTTTAATATAGTGTGCACGATGTATAGTTTGAGTATAGATAGTAAATTGGTTATTTGGTAAAGCTCCTGTGTTGAAAAAGTCCTATTCTTGAAATACATTAGCTTTAAAAAAAATTAAATTACCTGTGAGTAGACCAAATGCCCTTTCTTATTAGCAGGTAGCAAGTCGTCAACGGTGACAGTGAGCCAGCGGCCGTCTTTACACAGGCGCAGTTGATAAGCGCCGACGCTCGGCTCGCCCCTAACTACCACCCCGCGAACGAGCGACGAACGTTCCGCGAGAACTGCTAATGCTGATAGCAGCCAGCAGTTGCCGAGGACACCTGGATATGAAAATATAATTTAAAAAAAAACCGACCAAGTGCGTGTCGGGCCACGCGCCGTAGGGTTCCGTAGTTACCTTATACCATACCATATTTAATACCGCATAATTTTTCGTCTGTAAAAATAACTTTGTTTTTCACAGTGTTGGTATGAATGACAAAGTTATATTTGCGGTTTTGGAAAATAATTCTGATATATCTCAAAAACTAATTACTATATCTAGTTCAAACCAATTTTCGTTGAAAGTTTTTATTAAGATCTATAGAATATATACTTTTTTTAGATCTTTCACTCTCTTATTTCAAAAGTTAGAGGGGGAACACACATTTTACCACTTTGGCAGTGTTTATCTTTCAAACGGTTGACTTTGAGAAAAAATTGACTTAGGAACCTCACGGCCGTACTCAGAGACGTCAATTAAGTTTAATGTTTCATTAAACATGTTGCTATCTCTTTCTTTTCCATAGTGATAGTATAAGACGACACGATACTTAATGAAGCATTAAACTTAATTGACGTGTCTGAGTACGGCAGTTAATGTCATTTTAAAGACCTATCTAATCTATAGACACCCCGCACGTATTGGTATGAAGAAAAAAAAATTTCAGTTTTAGTTTCAAGTATGGGGAGCCCCCCCTTAATCTTTATTTATTTTTGTATCAAAATCGTTAAGCGGTTAACAGAATACATCTACCTACTAAGTTTCAACTGTGTAATCCTAATACTATCGGAATAAAATGGCTGTGACATACGGACGGACAGACAGACAGACATGACCAATCTATAAGGGTTCCGTTTTTTGCCATTTTGGCTATGGAACCCTAAAAACAAACATTCTTATTCCTGGGCCCTATGCCCGGAGAAATTGAATATTTTGTCAGTTGTCGACTAATTAATAAGTCAATAGCGACAGGTGCCGCCGTTTAATAAAAGAGTTATAGCGACCAAATTGTCGCACATAAAACAACAAAAGTCAAAAATTGCCAGTTGCAATAAGGGCTTTTCAAAGTGACATTTAAAAAATAAAAATAGTAACTATTTGCCTCACTAGATGGTGTTGATAGAAAGAGATGTTTCAAAATTGGCTTTTAAAAGTAAACGGCCTGTACCAAAGAGGAAAGTAAGCGCTCGCTGGCTGACATCTGCCCAAAGAGAAACATTTTAGGATTACATCTGCCTGCCTAAAGTACTCTTAAGTAAGATTAGTAAAAAAAAAACACATTGAGACATACATTTTTATCAACGCCATCTATCGAGCCTACAGCTTTTTGTCATTTTGAAAAGCCCTCATTGTCACGCTCTAAAAAAATTGTCCGTACAGTAGGGCCTATTTATTAGATCACATTTGACACTTCATCAAAATTCAACATCGTAACACAATCTTTAGTTTTTGAGTTAATAATACATGTATATTTATTGTAATAATCAAAAGAAAGCAAATTTACGATTTACTCTGACAATTAGAACAAAAGACTGGCAGATGTCAGTTGTGATTAATTAAATTGGCCCTACTGTAACTTATTTGTCAGTGAGGTGAGGTTGCTCTCTGATAATCCAACAATCATGCAACTTATTGTTCAAGCTAGAGTCTGGTCAACGAAAGATGAGATTGAAATGGCGGCGCCACTTTCCTTGTAAAATTAACGTTTAGAGGTAAGTAATTGGAAACTGAACCTTAAAATAAGGCGCAAAATTAGTTCCATTTCCAACTGAGTCTCATCTTTCGTTGACCAAACTCTTAACAAGTTTTTTTTTCAGTTAAACTGTCACCAACTGTCTTCTGTCAACAGAAAATGCCACTGACGAGTTTCTATGCGTATGTAATGTGACCTTGCCGCAGCCACCGGCTCGGCGCCACTTTAGTTAGCCACTCTAGTTATAGTTACCTTTAGTTATAGTTACCTTGCGATATGTCCGAGGGCCGGGGCTCCCGGAACACGACCCAGGGCGTGCGGTGGTCGTCCACGTGGATCTGGCTCGGCCGCAGCCATCTAGTGGCGGCGCCACTTTCGCCGGAACCATTGTAGTATAATGAACGCGAAGATGCCGGGAATGAGTCGTCTACGTAAGGCTCACCGCTCTAAAAATAAGTCAAACATGTCATCTCTAAGCACAAAAGCGAAAGGAGCTCAA
This sequence comes from Agriphila straminella, assembly GCA_950108535.1. Taxonomy (NCBI): domain Eukaryota; kingdom Metazoa; phylum Arthropoda; class Insecta; order Lepidoptera; family Crambidae; genus Agriphila; species Agriphila straminella. The sequence goes on along the minus strand of OX467322.1, from coordinate 14,076,583 downwards.
ATGAAAATTACAGTGCAACATGAAAGAGAATCGGCATCGGAAAACATCGGAAACAATCTTCTATAGTACAAGACAAATATCTTGAAATCGGGTGAGGATTGCGCGGAACGCGTATTTTGGGCATGCGGAGCGGTGAGGGGCGCGGGCGGCGGGAGAGGGGCGCGCGCTATTGGTCGCTCGCAAGAGCACATGCGGGAACTTATCCCCACTCCGTCGAAAAATTTCAAGATGTTTGCCTCATAACATAATACAATTAACAAAAAAGTAGTTTGGCCCGAAAAGTAATTTACAATTTCAACTTTATTGCAATTAAATAAAATGTCAACGTCATTTCTAAGAAAAGCAAAAACACGATGCCTATTCTTTATCTTGAATTACAGTATATACATTTTAAATTACTAGCGACCCACCCCGCTTCGCTTCGGTGTAAACTATATCGGACGGAGATTTAGCCCCGTCTTACACGGCGCTACTCAAAACTGACAAAACTAGTTAGCAACTCTAGTTGTAAACTGGTTAGTGACTGAGATTCGTACACGGCACTATTAAATTTTATTGAAACCTACACGAAACACGGTGTGTGTGTGTTGTTTCGGAATAATATTGAAATGGCTAACTATTCAAGCGATGAGGAGTTATTACTTCTCTACTACATCAGACGACGTTTCCACTTCACTCTAAGCTTTTTCGGTCACATCCCTACGCGAATACTCTCTTAGTGTGTAATTATACAAACACGGATGCTTTTCCACTTTTTGGACGAATTGTATATTTACTAAATTAGTCATTCATTTTCACTGAACCGCAACAAAGTTTCCAGTTTCGGTTACTAATCAGTCGCGCGCGACCAGCATGTCCGGTCGCCAGTGATTAGTTGCCAACGCGTTACTGACGCGTTACAAACCAGTTTGTGATTGGTAGCGTCGTGTACGAACCGCCATTGAAATACTAGTGCTGTGACTATTTCGAAACTCGTTGGTGATTAGATTTGCAACCAGTTTATTTTCAGTCGCGCCGTGTAAGATGGGGCTTACTCTAAAAATAGCAAATTAAAAATCCCGCTTGAACAGATTGCCATCGTTTTAATAAAACCTAATTGTTGGCGATTAAGGAACCTCTATTAAAAATGTCGCTAAAATCTCTATTGCAGCCAGAAAACTTCTTCTCAGCGATTTTCGACATTACAAGTCGAAAGTCTTCCAATCTCTACGACTTCTTGACTTTTTCGAGATAATATATCGAATCTGACACTATGTCACGCGCCCGAGAATCACCTCCTAGGGCTACCGTGCAGTTTGTACTGTATGAGCGGCGTTCAATTCATAATTCGAACTTTTGGTAAATAAAGTTACAACACATTGCTTTGAATATCAAAATAAGTTGACAGTTGACAAACACGACTAAACGAGCACACGATTCGGCACACGAACTCGCGGGGTGAGGTAATTGATTGTAGGGCGGGGCGGAATGTCCTTTCTATACGGTAGTACTTATATCTATTCTGTGACGGGGGTGACATGAGTAAAATGTAATCTGTGGGTTATCATTGGCGTAGACTTGATAATAAATTGTTCTTCTCTCTATAAGACTGTAACTTAAGGATTTTACTTCCTAAAACTAAAGTTCACATTAATACTAATCCAGAGAATTCGTCTTTGGAAAAACGCTTATTTCGTTTGGTTCGAAATGGGAATAATACAGTCTTCAATGAAAAGCAAAATGGCGGACTAAAGCGATACTAATAAGATCTGCAACACTAATAGTAGATTATACACCAAGGGGATAATGCACTGTTTTATGTCACGGGCGCTACATTGAATCCTGAACGTAACGAAGGACTCCAAATTTAACTCCAGAGCGCAGCGAGGGTGTTATAAGTTAATTCCCGAGCAAAGCGAGGGAATTAAGATTGAGTCCTGAGTGCAGTGAGGGATTCAAGCGCCCAAGAAAAAAACAGTTTTATCCCGGTGGTGTATACTCTACTTTTCTCACTTTATGCGAGACAATAAAAAACCAGGCTTAGTAGATAGCAACTTCTTTCAGCTGGCGTGGCCTACTCGATTTGACAAACAAATGAAGTTCGTCTCAGTGCGAATCTAGTGGGCCACGGCCTCGGTTTTTGAAAATCGAGTTGGCCGCGCCCGCTGAGGACACATTCTGTTTAGTGAAATTAGACTTTATGGACATAGCAATAAGAATTATGAAAGTGAAAATCACATTATTGACCAGCGGGTTATAATAGAACATTATAACCCGGCTAAAGTCTTGCTTTCGGTAAAGTTTACATGACATATAATTCGGCATTGTCGAGCATGTGGTGTGAAAAATATGTTACTTACAGCAGCACATTGCGCCAACACTTCCTGCCACTGCGTCCACGCGTGGCTTTCCTCGCGAAGCCGTAAGATCTCCATTGGAGTGCTTTCTTGCTGTTCGCCGTCTGAGCCATCAGCTGTTGACAATAAAAACCATTTAAACATACAAAACTATTATAAGATGTAACAAAATTATGTGACCATACTAAAACAAGTGATAGTGTTGTTAAAACTCAACAACTTTTTCAAGGAACACAGATCGAAAAACAAAAAAAAATCATACTTACTCCTATACAAAATGTATTGGTCCGGTTACCGACTTACTAAGGAAAGGCAAAAAAAAATGTTTTCGCCCTATGTTTCTTGAAGAAAGTTGTTTAGTTTAAGCAACACTATCACGCCTGTTTCAATACCTATCTACAGTCAGGTAATTTTGTTACACCTTATTATTGTAGTGTTGTCGAAGGCGACTAAGGGCGGTCGCATATTGTAATGTAAGATTACTGTCAGAAAAAAATTGGTGGTCTATTACAAAATGTATGCACCGAGTGCCTTCCGGCACAGAATACATAATAGTACAAGTACAGAAGCATCATTCCGCAACATCATTTAATTAAATAGCGACACTTGCTACGACTCAATAAGGCGCAATTCAGATCGCACACCGCTACAGCGCCTACAGTTATATTCACCTAGAAGTTTTCTCTTTTTCTATCGCGTAGCTCTCATCTCTTCTGACGCCGTGAGGGTTGTCATCTTTTAAATGAACTGCGTAGCATTATCATAAAAGGAAAGCGATTTTACGTACTATGGTTAAAGAAAATCTAACAATAATATTCGAACATTACTATGATATATTTAATAATCTAAGTAGGTACCTAGTACGTAAATATGGGAGACATAAAGATAATAAAAGTTTGTTGTCATACAACACCTATAAAAAATTATGCTTTCTTACAAAATCAAATTATCATGATAATTAACTTTATTTCGTAGGTAAGTAATTATTATTTCAATAAATAGTTGGGTGAAGATTGTTTACCAAATATTTAAGACAAGTACCTACCTAAGAATAAACGGACTATAAGTATATAAACTAGGTACCTATCTACCTATAAGTAAAGTAGACAAGCGTTCTTCTGACCACTTTACTAAATTATGAAAAAATAGTCGAGTAAGCGCGGGAAACGTGCGGTGGTCGCGCTCAGGCGGGCGCGCGGCCCTCTGCCAGTTGTATCGTGGACGATACGCCGAGCGGTAGGTGTATAACGCGTGGCCTTGAGTGAGTGACGGATACCTGCTTCCGGCGACCGTCAGATTTTTTTCTGACGGAAATTTCTTACAATTTACGGCCGCCCTAAAGAGTAATGGTACATCCAGTTCAGATACGACGGATTAGTCAACAAATGTCAGATTCTGGAAATGCCCGACGAGTTTAAAACGCAAGATTCTATAAATGCACGATTCTATTAAACGCCAGATTTTAGTATAAACTCTCAATTATTGTTACACAATATGTCTGTTTCTCATGTTTACCAAATAAAACTCTCTTATATATTTTTTTATTTATTATAATAGTAATAGACTAGCTGTATATCTAGGTATACTTACGGTCCAAGTCAGGCGCGGGCGCGGGTGCAGCGGGCAATAATCGCGCGCGCGGCGACTGGCACATATCGCACGCGGCCGCATTCGCACTGTTCACGAACGTACACTCCGTGCAACCCCACTCTACCCCCTCCGCTCTGACAAACAAACGAAGTTTCATAAACATCCTACGTCCTACGTATATCGGGTCATTCTGAACTTACCATCCAAATTTTAAGGATGTGTCCAGTCCATGAAACTAAATAACTTTATCTAAGAAACATGTGTCGAATTTCGCCACAAATTTTTGGTCACGTGATCTCTTTGATTTGTATAGTTGGTCGATATTTTTTTACATGTTTGGTCATGTGTTCCTTAGAGAAAGTTGTTCAGTTTCATGGACTGAACACATCTTCAAAATTTGGATGGTGAATACAAAATGACTCTGTATAACTCATTAACTTTGTCTAGGGATCAAGGTGTTTTTTTTTATATAAACGAGGTAACTTTGAACCTTTGGTTTCCTGCAAGGGATGGACCGTGGTGTTGTGATCTGATGATGGCTATCCAGGGAGTGAATGGAAGAGATTCAGATCGCTATACATACTCACTCAACTGATCTGATAAACATTCTAAAAGATAGAAGGGTCAAAATTCTCAGTTTCAAGATTTCCATACATTTTAATGCTATTTTCGTGGCTTTTTACACATGTCCTTCTATCTTCTAGAATGCTGATCAGATCAGTTGGGTGTGTTTAGCGATCTGAATCTCCTTCATTCACTCCCTGGATATCCATCATCAGATCACAGTACGGCCCATCCCTGGCAGGAAACCAAGGCCTCAAAGTTACCTTGTTTGTATAAAAAAAACCTTGATCCCTAGACAAAGTTGATGTGTGTATTATAAATGTAAAAGTTGGATGTTTGTTACTCAATCACGCAAAAACAGCTTAACAGATTTGGATGAAATTTGGCACACAGATAGTTTATAGCCTGGAAATAAATCAAGTCAGTCAGAAGTCGGCGCCAAAATGAACCGAGCATTTAAAACCTTCCAAAATAACTGAACATTTGACAAAAATCAAGCTTATCTCAAGACATTAAGGTGGACTTTAGTTTGTCTTAGATAAGGTTGATTTTTATCAAATGTTCAGGTGTTATAGTCGGTTTAAGGCTTGGTTACGTCGGAACATTTGTCTCTGTTTTTTTCTTTATTTGTAAAGAGTACGGAAAATAGCCTCACTTCTGCACTCTTTCGATGTTATTCGTTGTTTTTTCATCATTATCTTTATCACAATTATCTTTTTGAATAAAAGTTATTGGAGATACTTCACAGTACGTTAGTGTATTTTGATGTAGAATTCAATACGTTTCCACTATTATTTACGCCAAAAATATGAACCTACGCAAGTGCTTTTGATGATATTCTATTTTTTTTACAATCATCTGTGAGGTTTATACGCAATTTAATACTTGTAGCTACTAGATAATCTCTTTAGCTTGGCGTATGTTTTTGTGGCTACAACTTTACGTTTACTTTACTATATAAAAATATGACCCCCGCAAACCATGTTTTTCTATAATGGACCCTTAAATGCTCAGATCATTTTGACGCTGACTGTACAATGAACGGAACAAAACAAGGTTCTGGAATGGCGACCGCGCACCGGACGGCGCTCCGTGGGTAGGCCCCCGACAAGGTGGACCGACGATCTGGTGAAGGTCGCGGGAAGCCGCTGGATGCGGGCAGCGCAGGCCCGATCGTCGTGGAGATCCTTAGGGGAGGCCTATAGGCAGTGGGTGTCGTGCGGCTGATATGATGATGATGTACAATGAATAAACAAATCTCATAAGTACTTACTTTGGTTCTGGCGGAGGCGTTTTGTGTCTGGCCCCACGTCTCGGTAACGCTGGCGTATGTCTAGTACTTCTTCTAGGGGAAGGACTGCGACCTAAGAATAATAAAAAACATAATTACAAAAGATTTTTAAACACCTGTTTAACTCAGACACTGTTTAAATGTGATGCTGTCACTTTTTTGACAATATTGTTTGTAAGAGACATCACATTTAAAGTTAGACAGGTGTTTAAAAATCTTTTGTAATAACACCGAATATGTTGGATGATAAAGCTGTAGGGTAGGCACAGTCTTAATACTACTAACAGTGGAGGCATGCGTTTATCAGACCAGTTGGGTGTGTACAGCGATCTGGATCTCCTCCATTCACTCCCTGGATGGCCATCATCAGATTACAGCTAGATTAATCCCTGGCGGAGAACCAAGGCTTCAAAGTTACCTCGGTTGTATGAAAATCGACTGGCGTTTCTAATTATCCGGCCACTACTGTATATAATGTTTCGGTAGTAATGCTAAATTAACATTGAAAGTCAGTATCTATTCATCACTTAATAAAATATTAATATCAATATTAAATTAATCCTCTATTGATTGACACTACTTTTATCAGAGGCGGCCAAAACCGACTTTTTTCAAAATGGCGAACAGGTAGGTATGCCAAAAGGGCCTGGGGCCGTATTATGACCTCTTATTCCCTGGCAGTTTTCTGACTGGTTATCAATCTATCTCTTTTATTTGCTATACAGTGAGAAAGAGATGTAACTATAGCAATTCATAAACCTGGCAAGTTTATAATAATACCCCCCCCCCCTGATGCTCTTTATTGTAAAGCACTAAAAGACATAAGTTTATTGTAGTATTAATTAAAAAACAAATATACTTACCGACAGCCCTGTGGTTCTCATTAGAGGAGCTAGGGACCCCGTGTTTGGGCACCGGGGGCGTCTTACACGCGAGGCACAAGTTGGCTGACAACGGGTTCCGTAGCGTGCACGAACTGCAAGACCTGACACACCAAAATGGAGCTTATGGTTATTTAAATGACTTTGCAGAGTGCTGCTTCTGTACGAGGGTGGTTTGATAAGTCCATGACTTTGAAAAGAAGAAATACTTTTTTTTCATAATTAATTTTTGTGTCTTAAAAAGAAACTCCTTAAGGCATCTTTACACTACATTTTTTTCAAATTCAGCAAAAGATTATTACTTTTGAAAACAAAAAACCCAAGCGACTTCTAACTTTTCTTAATGACCCTGTCGACCCTCTCGGCGGCACTCGTAACATCAAAACTCATCGAATGAAGATGAATCCTTCCTATTCTCTAGATTCAACCCCATGCAGTGAGATTTTTTCTCCTACCAAACATGAATAAATGTCTTGGCGGGCAAAGATTTTCATCAAGCCAAAAGGTGGTGTCTGAAATGGGCCCTAATTTCAAAAAATAATGGGTTAAAGCGGTAGGAACTTCGTTGGACTGAATACGCAGAGCAACAATAAGATTATGTAGAGAAATAAAACAAAATATTCCAAAAAAATTCTGTGCCTATACCCAGCAGGTAGGTGTCGTGCGGCTGATATGATGATGATGATGATGATGAAGCTGTTTTATTGATGCGCTCACCAGTAGTTGTGCGCCTGCGGGCGGGAGCCGGCGCAGGCGGCGCACGCGGCCGCGTCCGGGTCGTTGACGAGCGTGCAGCGGGAGCACGACCACGTGGCCGGACATGCGGGCGGCGGCCCGGGGTTCGACTCTACGACCAAAACGACACAGTTTAGGTTAAGGCGCTGTAGGTAGTGAAACTAGCGCCGCCACTACATTTATTTTTATTACTCCAAGTAATCCAAGTCAATATTTAGAAAAAGCTCATGTAATAATCTCTTAAATTGTCTCTAATATTTTTTTAATAACTCTTCAACAGTTTTCATTCTTTCTGTAAGTTTTAAAATTCATATTAGCTCATAGTGGGCCACTTTTGGCAATTATGGATTTTAAAACTTACAGAATGAGGGCCACTTTTGGCAATTATGGATTTTAAAACTTACAGAATGAATGATAACTGATTTTATTTTGATGTATTTTATCTCCCGGATTCAAACGGCCAAGAGGTGACAACCCTACCACCAACCCGCTTTGTGGGTTATAGAAAAACAACTGTAAAAATTAGTTCCTTTTTCAAATACGTGCCAACTTAAAGTCCATTTCACGAAATCAACTCCTGAAGAAAATCATTCCGTTTGGCGTGATATTCACAATAACCTAAAACCTTTTTAGCCTATAGCCTAGCTCTAGCAGCACGCATTGACCAATAAACTGCGAGTATTTTGTTCCCCAGTTCGATTCGTGGAACGGAGTAATTAGACAAACTGTAGTAAATTAAGTCAATAACTTACCGACAGCAAACAACAGTTCGTCGCTATTTAAGTCGTGGTCCAGTGAGGCGATGGGCACTGTCAGCTTTTTGGGCTCGTTTCTGTTCAGCTCCGAGGATTTGCTGCCACTGGCTTCTGATGCGTTTCCTCTAGAACTGTGGAAATGAAAATAAGAAACTGATTAATATTATCGTGTTTGTTTTTACAAACAAATACAAACAAATAAACTGAAATAAGGACCGCGAGATATATGATGAGTCGCTACTTACCTATTGTGCGTTGGGGTGTGTGTCAGCATTGAGTGTGTGACCGCAGGAGTGTCCCTGGTCGCTAGAGTGACGGACGCGTGAGGGGGCCGCCCGCTGCGACACACATCGCAAGCGCGCGCCCACCAAGCGTTGTAAGCGAACCAACATTCGCTGCATTGCCACATTCGATTTTCACGGCTAGAATGAATTAAACATTAATTAAAATAATCGTCAAGTCTTTCTGATAAGACATCGCAAGATACGCAAGCAATGAACGCACTTTTTCAAACGAATCAAAAAAATACTTAAATCCTTTTGATGCGATATAGCGATATAGATAGCGAATAATTAATATTAAGCTTTTGTTAACGAGTTACTCAGACTAAATTGCAGTTCACAGCAGTCAGCACTCAATTGAAGATGCATTTAAAGAAAAACCTCAATAAATGAATCGATGATTTAAAAGTTAATAAATTAATAATTACGGTGCAAACAATGGGTTTTTTCTGTAAAAAAAACTGGAGCGGATAAATCAAACTTATGGACTAAAGCACGGCACATAATAAGTAATGAATACTTACGAGGCCTGTTGCTGCGACGAAGGTACTTTAGACATCTCCCGGGGCTGCGACACCTTCCCGACAGAAGGCAGCATGTTGTACACTTTAGCACTTTCCTTCGGAACCTGCGCCCCGATGTGTGAAGTCCTTATATTGCTCGCACCAACCGTCTCACTCACTGGCGAAATACAGTTCTCGGTTCCTAACAACTCATCTATCCTCGCATAATCACCGTCTCCTACATCATTCGAATACAACGCCTCGTTTTGGGAGTTACTCATGACGTTCTTCGTGTCCTGAACAGACACGTAAGAATACCTCGTACCGTTATTATTAACCTGCAACTGCAGATTCAAATCCTTATATTTCCCTTTATTCGGCAAAGCGTATATCACACCCTCAGCGTTCGTGTCCCAACTGCATTCCTTATCAATCAGCTCAGCGCTATTCTCATCAATCTTTTTGTCCAACAAGTCTAACTTGTCCTCTGGCCTCGTCAAACTACCGCAGTAGCTAGCCAAAGATTTCTGATAATCGTTCAGACTACGCCTGCTCGATATAACTTTGCCAACCGGTCTTTCAGCATTTGTTTGTTCCGAAAACGACCTTCTGTAAGTCGGTCTGATTTCGGGGGAGTTCTGTGCGCTTATCGATCTGCGGAAAGCGCTCCCTAATGTGGTACTTCCAGTCTGAGGCCAATCTGGTACTGTTATCATTACTCCGCCAGTAGACGGTAGGGACGTCGCACCATCTCTGCCGGACAAAGTATCGTGTCTACCCAAAGTAGTGACGCTCAAACCTCTAGCATTAGGTATCCTGGCTAAAGGAGAAATTCTAGGGGATAAACAAGCTTCACAATGGGTCCTGATACCAGAATTCTCAAGAGTACACTTACTACATGCCCATTTCTTCAAGTGCAACCCTCTGCTTTGCTCCCTTTGATACTCTTTGACGTAATTCAACTCCCAATTCGATTTGCTTTCACTGCACTTCTTCGGTCTTCTGGTCACAGTGTGAAGGCTTCTCAGGAAAGACTCTCGCGGATTGTGCTGAGTATTGTACCCATATCTTTCAGAGACCATAAGACTTGTAGGTCTGTTTATCGTGCCTCTAGTTTCGTCAACTTTCCACCACTTATGCTGGGAATTTATGACGGAACCGTGGGATAGGGATCTAGTGACACCGTGAGCGTGGTCTGTCAGCTGTGTCGGTGACAAACGTAGTGACTGAAGATCAATGTTTAAACGACGCCCGTCAGAATAACTCGAACTAGGCTTGTACGACGGAACTGCCAGGGTATTCGACCTTATCATAGTGTGGTCTGAAAAGAGTATGCAATAGAAATAATTGGCAATAGTCTTACTTAAGACACATGGCATAAAAACATACCTTGAGCAGACTTATCTTTATCCGTCATCCCTGAAGCTTGATCCTCATCATCAGACAGCCTGAGAACAAAACAAAATACGGGAAGATTAAAAAACGCTGGATATTTGAATATCTGTCTATGTAATGAGAACATAGAAGAACCCAAAGGAAAACCGTAGTAATTTTGACAACTTGAGTAGCCCATAGTGGCGAAGGGTGAAATTATGGCGAAGGTAAGCCATTCTACAAAAAAAATAAGATCTGCATAGTGGATCGGTGGGGTGAGATTTTTAAAAGGTAAACATACTTACACAAATAATCTTCATTTTTGTTACAAAATTCTCTGACAATATAACTATAGGATATGTTTTATGGAAGAGATATGGTATGTTTTATGGAAGAGATATGGTATGTTTTATGGAAGAGATATGGTTAAGTATCGACGATCAATCAACATTAAACACGTTCAAGCTCACCACCACTCCCTTACTATACTACTACGAGTATACTGTTTATGTTGGTCAGTACAGTATGAGGCAAACATCTTGAAATCGGGTGGAGATTACACCGAACGCGTATTTTGGGTATGCGTAGCGGTGAGGTACGCTAGCGGCGCGGGAGGGGCGCGCTCACCACCACTCGCTCAAAAGTGCACATACGCGAACTTATCCCCACTCCGTCGAAAAAGTGTCAAGATGTTTGCCTCGTACTGTACATACTTGTAGACGGGGGCGTGCGGCGCGAGTGCGTCACAGGCGGCACACCGCCATGCGGCCGACACGTTCCGGAGCCCGCAGCCGCAGCGCCACGCCCGACTCGCGTCTGGCGCCGAGCCCACACAAGACCATCCGCTGAAACAAAAACATACATTGGTTAGGCACAAATAATAATAAGTAATTCATCAGTGTGAAATCATATTATTATGTCAACGAGAGTATTTTGTAATTCTATGTATTTTCAAAAGTTGTTACATTCTAACAGCAGTCTAGAGAAAAAAAAATAAAAACATCAACAGAAAAATAGATAAAAAAAAAATAGTAATAAACTTTTGGTTTTCTGTATAATTTATTGACAGACAGTATTTACAAACTGGTGTTGCTCTTTTATACTCTCACTGATGATATGCTTAAATAGGATATGTTTTAAAAAACCGCGAAATTAGCATAAAATGTATGGAAATCCTGAAACTGAAAACTCTAATCCTTAAATTTCTTAGGAGGCCAATTTTCTAATTTCAAAATCTATCGCAATCGCTTTCATTTGACAGATGGATGTGACGTTGCTGCATTACTTTGGTAAGTTTTTATTTAAATGCAAAAAAAAGCATCAATGTATTACATCTTGAAAGCGATTGCGATAGATTTTGAAATAAGACAATAGAAAGGCTGATCAGTTGGATGTGTATAGCGATCTTAAATCTTCTCCATTCACTCCCTGGATGGCCATCATCAGATTACAGCTAAGTCAATCCTTAGCGGAGAACCATAGCTTTAAAGTTACCTTTTTTGTATGAAAATCAACTGGTGTCTTTAATTATGTGACCGCCACGCCACTGCACATATAAAAAGAAGGAACCGAAGCGAAGCGAGGGCGAGTCGCTAGTCCAATAATAATTCATTGGAATAACACTTTCAAATAGTGAATAAATCTACACATAGATATATCTACAATATGGTTGAGCGAAGCGATGGCTGGTTCACACAACATGCTCGTGAAAGGGTGCTGCCAGTGGGAATGGGTCTGCTTCTGACTACCTATCTTAACGCATATTGAATTGTATGAATAGATTTTTTTGTAAGAGCCTAGACTGTATCTGATAAAGCTGGCAAGATTTTTGCTCCCATTTTTCTTGTCAGTTAAAAGACGTCATAATGGGTAGTAGGGTAAAAGAATTGACGATTTAAAAACGCTTATTATGTGAGCTTATTTAAATAAAGAATATTTCAATTTCAATTTCAATTACACGAATTTGGTGCCTAGCCTACCTATAAAATAAATTAATGTATTCAGGATTCAGAATCTGATTTTTTTAGATTCTTATTTCTGGATGAACATTAGTAATTCTAGATGAACTTTGAATAAAACAAAAACAATGATATAGAAGTCTTTAAAACAGGTTGATACTTAGTACTAATTACAAAATAAATTAGTATAAGTATCATAGATTTATGTTTTAGGATTATATGCGTACAAAACATGTTTCTAAAAACACACCATACAAATATGTTTAAACAAAGGGACTACCTATTTATGATTAATTGCTTATTAAAAAGAAGTTTAATAAATATGACCTCAACATAGCATTGTTACATTACAGCTGAAGGTTGTAACCATTAAAGTGTATTGATTACACTGGAATTCCTAATTAATCGTATAGTTACATTATTTCTTTGTATGGAAGAAATGTCTGAAGTTAGATTGACAAAATCGTAGTAAAAAGTTACATGTTGTCCATTCAAAGTAGTTTTAGTTTAGTCTTAATTTTCACAATGATTTTTTTTATATAAGACATCATCACAAACATTCCTTGGATCCTTAAGTAGCTAGAGCACTTGTGTTATGGAAATCAGAGACAACTGTGGAACTACAAACAGACAGAATATAAAAATAATGTTTACTAAATTGACCCAGTCAGGGATAGAACCTGGGACCTCAGAGATGACAACACTTTGAAAACCGGTGTACAAACCACTGGTCCAAATAATAAAGAATATTACATACAAACATACATATAAACAAACAAACATACTTAAAAGATACACGCGAAAAACATAACCCTTTCTTTGCAGTTGGGTAAAAATATGCAGAGGAAATCAAGGTTGTGAGACTACAGAACAACATAATTGACATTATTTCTTTAAACAGAAATAATATTGTTTTGTTTTTTGTAAAATTTCACGATACAGACAATTTATAAAGAAAAGAGACAAAAAAGAGACAGACAAAGATACAAACATGTAGAGAACATTAGTTAAAAATTGAGGACAAAGTTTTACAGATAGCTGTTAACTGTTATGCTGGCTATACACTTTCGCCCATCCTAGCCCAAATGTCTTACACATGAACTCTGGACATTCTCGTGCTGTGCGATTGCAGTTGTGAACTCCGAGGAAATGGACGACAAAGTAGCACTTGCTGCTGCCGTTGTCTCGTATGCCATGCCATTAGTTATATACTGTCTCCATTTAATACTAAACTAAAAAATTAAGTTCTGTTTCCATGTTCCACATATTTTAAGAAAAAAAAACTATATTTTGGAGCAAAAAAACTATCAAGACAATGTGTTTATAGCCAAGAGCACATGAGAGTGTACAACTGCAATTAAAATATTGTACTTAACCAACTGATAAAGTATAATAATTAGAAAATAACTAATAACAAATTTATAAGACCTTGTTTATAGCGTTACATCACAATTTTTCATACAAAATCTATTCCATTTTTTCAATCAAACCCACCAGAAGATAGTGCTAGATGATAACTGCTACAATTAGATAATGTTTTGAACTTATTGTCTTGTATGGAGATGTTGTATAAACTCGATTTTTTTATCAGAAAATGAGCTATTCTCACAGAAAATCACTACTAAACTAATTACTAAAGCTTTTACAAGAGTAGTCTACCAGGTTTACTGTGAAAACTGTAACTAAATTAAGCTTTAAATACAACTGACAATCATGGGCAATACATACCTGTGTTCATATTTAACAATAGGTTACATTTCATCAAATTACTGACACACACATACAAAAAAAACTATGTCCACCGATAATTTCGTTAATGAACTTCGCTCACGTCCACGCAACAATAAAATACAATGGAAATATAACCTAAATTTAGGTCAGGAAAAATCGATTTTCTTGAATCAAACAGAAGCAACAACGGACTGGATGTACCTGCCAACAACAGACTTACCTATTGAAATTATTTTCCGTGGGTATGACAATTGGCTCCGACCCTGGAGTAGTTCCCTCGCTTTTTCCAGTTCGAGAAGTGTATTCCGGCGAAGAATCTCCTCTGCTATACGCTTTTGATTTCTCACTGTCATGACCAGACACTCTTTTTGTTCCACATTTTAAACACTTTACACTTTCTGTAGGGTTGATTTGGCCGCATGTCTGACAATGCCATTGCAGCACCGATGCGATGGAGCCCATTTTAATTCACACATGGCTATGAAACCATAACAATCCGCCGTTTTAAGAAAACAATTTTCGGTGTGAGAAAAATGAAAACAGCTGATCCACCATGTTGTTTGACTTGTTTGTGTATTTTTTTTTTAAGAAACGCAAAGGTTTGGTCTCATACAGTGCTTACGAAATAAATTATATTGCCTAAATTAGTTATATTGATTTATTACTATTTTAATTGATAATACTATTATATTACTATTACAACTCTGTTGAATTAGTTTACTTTAGCTATAAAATTGTATTATTTATTAATAACAGCAGTAGCGACATCTGTAGTACAATGTTCAATAAAACCTAGTTGCAGGTTGCTTAGTGTAACGATGATGTTTTAATAGATGGCGCTGTAATAGAAAAATACAACAACGAAGTTTATATACGCTCCCAACAGATGGTTCTCGTTTTCTGTTTCTGACAAAAAAGTTGATAAGCCTACCCTGAGCGAAAGTGGCGCCGCGGTGAATTATATTTAATATTATAATTCTAATACACAATTTTAAAAATGTTTATCGTGGAGATTTTAGGGCCCACAGTCTAGTATTTTTAGACGGTATCGTTACATTCCCTCGTAGTCACTGCTAGAAGTAGATAGCAAAACTGCTAAAAGTGGCCGTTTTTGACACATTTGCTATCTACTTCTACGAATGACTACGAGGGCATGTAGTGATACCTTCTAAAAATACTAGACCATGGGCCCTAAAATCTCCACGATTAACATTATTAAAATCTTATTCTATTAACAACTTATTAAATAAAATCCTCTGAGGGCGCCACTTTCGGTCATACAACCGCCTTAAGAATTTTATTCTTTATGCTTGTACAGTCGAGTTCATTAATATGTTTGACATTGCATTGCATTTTTGACAGGCTGTTGACCTTTATTATAAAGCCATAAAGGTTGTTGAGCTGTCAAAAGTGCCAACATATTATTAATGAACTCGACTGTACCTACTAATGGTAGGTAGGTACCTACCTACCGAAAAAGATTATATCGGCAGCGATTGCCATTCATATTCATTTAAATGCAATAACTTTTGTAAACTGTAAATATTACGCTGATAAATTATGAATTATTGTCCAAAATTCAAGATAACGTGCGCTTCCCGGTAAGGTATGAATAAACCCAAAAATATGGTGTTTTTTTGCGCGACTTTGTCTGCCCTTAAAAAATAAAAAATAAACCTGTTTCAATTAAAAAAATGTTTGAACGACGAGGCAGAAAAAAACATTAATAACCTAGTACTTATATCTAATTTATAATATATCTAATATTAACCTAATATACCTATCCGAATCAAATGCAAATAAATGATATTCTATTCTATGTATATCTATATACCTAGTATAGATACCTAGTATATCTAATTAACATTAATAACTCTAGTATATTATTAAGTATTAATAACCTACCAAAATACCTAATCATTTAACAAAAATATAGATACCTTATCTTGTTGGTGCCGCCCGCCGTGCCGCGCCGCTTCCAGCAGTTGGCTCCAAGGTTGGTGAATGCAGCGGCAGCTCTTGGTAGATTAAGCTGCCTAATATAGGAGGGCCAAATAAGAGTTGTCGGCGTCTGTATGCGGGGTCATACGCCGTATGACCCTGTATGGGGCCCCCGTATAAGCAGACGCCCTTAATGCCGAAAACAAGGCTGCTTTGCGGCGCCCCCAAAGAGTGGTGGTCTCCCGCATGATAAGGGGCTACCGCACGGTGTCATGGTCCGCGGCATGTGCACTTGCCGGTACGCATCCATGGGAACTAGACGCCCAGGTTCTATCGGAGGTGTATTGGCAGCGCAGGAAGGAAAGGGTCAGGGGAGACCGCCTTGCACCGGAAGAGAGGCTGAACGTCCGGCGTATAGTATAGCGAAGGAGAGGTTTTGGAGGAACGGGGGCGCCAACTAGAGGGACAGAACAGTGGAGGCCATTCGCCCAGTCCTCAAAGAATGGAGGGAGAGGACCTAAGGGACCTTAACGTTTAGGCTGACACAGGTACTTACCGGGCACGGATGCTTTGGTAAGTGTCCATCAGCCATTTTTGATGTCCCCACTGATGGGGCACAGGCCTTCCTTATGGTTGGTAAGGAGGATGGGCCATAACCCACCACGCGGGCCCAATGCGGATTGGTGCTCGCAGATAATACATTTTTGGTCACCCATCCCATGACCGACCCCTGCCTTTGGTAAGCACCGGTGTGTCACGACTGCGGCGCACCTGAAGACACCGCGGCGCACAGCACACTCACAAAGTGCGCGACATGGTCGTCACAACGCCGAGAGTTGGAAGCGGTCATCGGAAGGGACCTCTCGCTTCCCAGCGTGACAGTCGCCATGCTGGGGAGCGACAGGTCGTGGCAGGCGGTGGTCTCCTTTTGTGAGGACGTGATGTCACAGAAGGAGGCCGCGGAAATGGTCCGAGAAGTGGATGCGCAGGCGGACCTACTCCGGCGAAGAAGGCCGGGTAGTAGGAGAAGGCGACATGCACATCTTCTTCCCCCCTAGCTGTTCGGGGCCAGGGAGTCGCAAAAATGCGCGGTGTGTGTGGAACTGACCATCCAGTTCCCCAGTCTAGGGCCAAGCGGGCGGTGGGAGGTGACCCATCACCTGCCTTGCACGGCCCTGATGGGAGGGAGATGGCCAAACTTGTCCGGCCAGCCAGGAGTGAGGACGCCTAGTTTGCCAGGTGGCCGCCGGGTCATCTTGGGGCGATTCCCACAAGGGCCCCCCATGACCAGTCGGCGGCGAGAGGGCAAGTACCGGAGTTTTTAGTGGGTATTCCCCCCTCCGAGATCCCACCGAGCCACTCGGCTGGGTGAGATCACGGAAGGCGGTCGTGGAGGGAACCGCAACGTTGAATGTTGCGGTCCCCTCCTGGCGAGCCCCACATACAAACCCCCTGCACACCTGCGGGGGGGAAGCGTATGCATTTTCTCCGGTATAAAAAAAATAAAAAAAGGCTTACCTCTGTCTGTACCGGAACAAAACAATACCAAAAATCATAAGGGTTCATGGTTTCACAATCATTTTGTAGTTATCAGTAATACATATTAAATTGCAAAGCCTATCGCACGGTGTCTTTGCCGGGATCCTCCCTCTAGCAAAGAATATATAATAGTACTAACGTACAGAAGTCGGTCCCCGCGAAGACCATCAAATAATAAGCTACTCTCGCTGCACGGCAATAAAGTACAATTTCAAACTGCACAACGCTGCGTGGATAAAATTATATGCACCTACGAAGAAGAAAGAGAGGCGTCTCTTTCTGTCGCATAGCTCTGTCTCAACCGACACATTTCGGGGTTGCTACTCGCTAGTTACTGATATCATAGAAAACATTCGTTATGCCCATGAATATACAATGAAATTACTAATAGGTACCTTCTTATAAAATAAAATAAATCTACCTAATAGGTGAGCTGAGCATATTTAAAGAGCATAAATAATAAGTATTTCTAAGTAGTTAGAGAAGCTCGGTGGCGCAGTGGTATAGCGCCTGGCCCAACGATTGCGGAGGTTAAGCAACTTTTGCAAGGGTCGGTTATGGGATGGGTGAATTATTTTTTGTATTTTTTAGCTTTTTTCTTTACTGGTGCCATATTTCGAACTTCGATACAACTAAGTATGTAAATATGTATACAAAAAATACAATAAACTTTGGTAGGTAGGTAGGTACGTTAGTAATTAAGTATCAAAAACGAAGTGCATGCAGTTTTGCATTCGGCGCTTGACTGACTCGTTTCGTTCGTGACGTTCACGCGCTGCGCTCTCGGCGCTTGCACACGCCGCGGCCGCGCGTTTCGGTCGGCGCGGTGATATCCCTCGACAATGGCCCTCTTGGAGTGGGCCGCGAGCAGTAGGCTAATATAAAAGTTTAAGCGCGGAGTGATATCCCCTCTAGACTTGATTCTACTATGCTCTACTAGACCTCCGAATCCGTGAGGCGGCCTCGCTTATTGTTATCATGGCGTTACGTCATAGTAGAATGTTACGTTAGCCAAAAAAATCGTCATTTTCTCTATTTTTTTGCCGACTTCAAAAGGAGAGTCGTCATCGAACATCTAATGAAGTCGGGTGGGGCTTTTAGAATAAATAACGAGTTGAACTTCAGCCCCACCCGACATCAATAGATGTGTTTTATTACAATGATATGCGTATCTAGTGATTTGAATACTATTTCTTGCTTTAAAGAGGTATTTAATTTTGAATTTGTTCTGTTTTAATTTTCAGGTTTTTTTTGGATGTGATGTTCTTGTTTTTTCTGAAAATTAATATTGTTTAATTTGAGAAAATATGTAATTAGGCATATAACATGCTAGGTCCCAGCCAGCCGCCAAAAAAATACAAACATTTTTATTTTTAAATCAACAAAAAGTTTATACGGTCAGATTCGGCCAATCAATCTTGATCGTTGCCACGCGCGGGTGAGCTTTTTGCACTACTTTTACTGAACTAATCTATCTTGGTCCTTGCATTGGGCATGAATAGCACCTGTGGATTTATCGTTAGCTATTCATTGTGTACGCTTTGGACCTTAACAATAGGGAATAGAGCAGGAAATGCAGTTGAAAAAAACTGCGAATGTTCATATGAAATGAATCAGATGTGAAGAAGAATGATATTCATTTTCATGAATCATGATTTTCGCTTATCATAAATTGCATTTATATCTACCCCAGTGTCCGCTATAGGTAGGCCATGTCTTTGGCGAAATATAGTATTTTTCGAATTCAGCTATAAAAAATATAGTACACTTAAAAATATATAGTACTATTTAATAGGCAAATATTTTTTTTTATTTATTTATTTTTATAAAAAATATATTTTTTCACTTTTTGCATTTTTCAACAAGTTTTGGATATTTTTGGAGTCTTTTTTGTATCTTTAGCTTTTTAATAGACGTTAGCGGCGCATTTGAATTGAACTTGACGCACTTTCGTTATCGCTACCACTTTCCATAATTAATTTATCTAAGACCTATATTTCTCAAAGAAAGAACAATTTTATATTTTGCAGATAATTACCTATAAAATCTCAAAACAAAAAATAAAATAGAGCAGACCAACCAATGACCAAACTATCGTTTGAAGCTTTTGAATTTGATATTGACAAGTTCGGAATGCAATAAGACAGATACGTTCAGAATTCAGATACGATACGATATACACTCCACGCTATCGAATCAGTCAAGCAATGCACGATCATAAATCTAAAAAAAAATAAGATATTATGTTTCTTAGCGTTCGATATTAAAAATATAGTATTTTTGCGTACTATATATTTCTTCAACAGTATATAGTACGCAGACCCGAAATATAGTACGGTTGGCAACCCTAGTTATAAGTAAGTACCATTATTTTCAATTTTTGTACCTACACATTAAATTGCAATATTTGCAATAATTGCAATTTTTCTAAAACAAAAGTTGTAAGTATGCAAACTGAGGTGTTCCGATAGGATACCTACTACCACTTTTCTGTGCTACCATAATTTATACCTACATATCTCAGAGTACCTCTTACAAACCGTTTGGATTTATATTTGAGCTCTTTGTAATCTGTAGGTAATGTATACCTACAGCTGGTAACTTTTTCGCCTTTTCAGTTTTTTTTTCATACAAAAAGTTTGGCCTTCACCTCACCTGATGTTAAGTGACTATAAGGCCGAAAGTGGAAGGACTTCGTATTAAAAAAATACTTAGTAATCGTAGACCTATTTGTCCTTTATATTTGCCTTTAATAGTAGGTAGGTACTTATGGTAATGTAAGCCTCAGAAGGCATAATATTAGCTCTGGGTGAAGATAAGTCTGTTTAGCTTGCTTGACTGAAAGGGAACTGTTAAGGTCCAAAGCTTAGGTTAAATACAGGGTAACAACGTTGATGTTCGGCATAGGATTTTACTTAAACCTGAAGTTTTATGCACTGTTACTATTTAACGACCTGTGTGGTGTAGTGGTCTCAATGCCGGTCTACCACGCAGAGATCCAGGGATCGATTCCCGACTGGGCAGAAATTACAGCGTGAAAAGTTATGTTTTATCCCTCGGGTCGTACTTTTTTCGGGATGAAATGCACCCTATGTCCTTTTCAGTACCCCTGATAACTGTATGCAAAAGTAATGATCAGCTGAGTAGGCTCCTAAGTATAAATAATTTTATTGTGAAATTTTGAGACATTGTTTAATTTGAGATATCGCCGATACCGTCCTTCCATTTTCGGCCGCGGGGGTCGCAAGTATTAAAGGGCTAAAATCCCAGGAAAACCGTTATATCTGGCAACACCATACTCGACCCCAGAAACTAGGAAGCAATACATCATAAAGCACCTCCAAGATATTACTTATGTAGCTACTTTATACGGGTTTGCTCGCTCCGAAAGTAACATAACAATACGCTGTTTTGTAAAGCTCTCCCCAAGCTTTTATACATTTACTTATGAATAGAAAACTTTCAAGCTAAGCTTTCATGTATTTGTGTTGGTCTTGTGGAGAGATTTTTCACCTAGAGCATTTTGGTAAACGAGAAAATTTTTAAAGCTCAGAAATTCTCTCTATTTTGTGGTTTAATGATGGCAATCAGCAAGCACCTCGAGCGATCGAGTAGCTCGGTGGCGCAGTGGTTTAGCGCCTGGCCCAGCGATTGCGGAAGTTAAGCAACGTTCGCAAGGGTTGGTCATGGGATGGGTGACCAATAATTTATTATCTCGAGTTCCTCCGTGCTTCGGAAGGCACGTTAAGCCGTTAGTCCCGGCTGCATTTGCAATCGTTAACACCCACCAATCCGCATAGGGCCCACGTGGTGGGTTATGGGCCCATCCTCCTTACCACCAATAAGGAAGGCCTGTGCCCCAGCAGTGGGGACATCAAAAATGGCTGATGGACAATTATCAATAACCTCGGAAAATGCATAATAATTCCCTAAGTGCACTTTAAAATAATTACCGGCGATCCAATGACACTCCGCCACGAACCCACGAGTGGCAATTGTGAACAGACACGACAATGTATTGTGTATAACGACGTGCATCGCTCAAACGCAGCGTGATGCGTACGACGTTTTGGCGGAAAATGTTGCAATATGGTGGAATTATGACCGCCATATTGTGTTATAATGGCGCGCGTTCAGTTGACGGTTAAATGACGATTTATTATTTTTCGATCGTTTTCATCATACGCGATTCATGGGACCTACATTGAATTTTTATATTTTAGCATTCACAATGCTATTTTTATATATTAAGTTACATACCTAATATAACTGAAAAAATATTTTCAACACACTTGCTCGTAAAGTGAGCCCTAATACCACAGAATATATAATAGTATGCTAATACATCGCTTTAAGGGCCATAAACCGAGCTATAACAAACGCGTGCTAAATATATAAATATATAAAACACTAGTACGTAATAGAATTATCCCTACAAAGTTAAAAAAACCGACTTCAAAAAACCTACCTCTAAAAAGCAAGAAATAATATTCGTAATAATAAAAATACGTCTATTGAAGTCGGGTCGGGCTGGACTGGAGTACAGAATCCTTTTTTTTTATTCTAAAAGCCCCACCCGACTTCAATAGACGTATTTTTATTATTACGAATATTATTTCTTGCTTTTTAGAGGTAGGTTTTTTGATGTCGGTTTTTAAAACAATTTTTATTTTTTTTATTTTTAGTGTGTAGAAAAATCGTCTCAGCCAAACGTAAGATAATCGCGGAGAAACATACTTAAATACGGGTCAAACTGAGAACCTCCTTTTTTAAGTCGGTTAAAAAACTACACTTAAGATATCCCTCTTCCAACAAAAAAATAATTATCTTATTCAGTTCATAAACAAAGAAGTAATACGACCAATCATCGAGGTAATTCACACAAATTCATACTATTTTCGTGCTTTTTTCAAAATAACTTGAAAATTACTGAACCGATTTTCAAATTTAAAAAAATGGGACCAACTTGGGAGTGTACCTAATGTAATAACGTTTGAATCATTTCAATCGGTCCAGCCGTCTTCGAGTAATCGGTGGTGGTGGTGGTAATACACAAAAAAAAAACAAATATACAGACGAACATAGAACCTCCTCCTTTTTTGGAAGTCGGTTAATTAGTACCATTCTGCAAGTTCTATGCGAGTAAACAGAGCATTCCCAATTTAGCCAGGTAATACAGTTATTTTTTTTAGTATCAACAAAGATGTTTTTCAACACACTTGCTCGTAAAGTGAGCCCTAATACACCGCTTTTAGGGCCATAAACCGAGCTATAACAAACGCGTGCAATAATATATAAAATACTAGTTCGTAATAGAATTAACCCTACAAAGTTAAATTAGTACCTTACTGCAAGTTCTATGCGAGTAAACAGAGCATTCCCAATTTAGCCGGGTAATACAGTTATTTTTTTTAGTATCAACAAAGATGTTTTTCAACACACTTGCTCGTAAAGTGAGCCCTAATACACCGCTTTTAGGGCCATAAACCGAGCTATAACAAACGCGTGCAATAATATATAAAATACTAGTTCGTAATAGAATTAACCCTACAAAGTTAAATTAGTACCTTACTGCAAGTTCTATGCGAGTAAACAGAGCATTCCCAATTTAGCCGGGTAATACAGTTTTTTTTTTGACAACGAAGAGGTTTTATGCTGCTGAAAATTCATAAACATTTTTGGAATAAATAAATGTGTAAGTCCTTAATTAAGTCAAATAAATAAATAAATATATAATTATTATCAAATTATTCATAATTCACAATATTTTTTTATGAAATATTAAAATATTTGCATTTTGTCACTTAAAATTATAATTTTGAAGTATTAGTAGTAGGCTGTATGCTCCTCACCCCTTTGTTCGCAAAAAATTCTAGCCTGTGAAAAAAAAACAAAAAAAAACATGCGCGCCTTTTCCCATAATTATCATATTTTGTTTTTGCCATATTTGTTGCTGTGTGATATATTACTTTGTTTTTTCCTCGCAAATGTGTTGAAAAACGTCGTATGAAACCTAAGCTAACTTGTCTCATAATGTACTATTATGCTGCTGAAAATTCATATACATTTTTGGAATAAATAAATGTGTAAGTCCTTAATTAAGTTAAAAAAATATTTATTATTATCAAATTATTCATAATTCACAATATTGTGTTATAAAAAATTAAAATATTTGCATTTTATCACTTAAAATTATAATTTTGAAGTAGGTAGGCTGTAATGGCTGTATGCTCACTCACCCCTTTGTTCGCAAAATATTCTTGCGTTGGGCGTGTGAAAAAAACAAAAAAAAACCTGCGCGCCTTTTCCCATAATAATTATCATATTTTGTTTTTGTCGTATTTGTTGCTGTGTGGTAAATTACTTTGTTTTTTCCTTGCAAATGTGTTGAAAAACGTCGTATGAAACTCGCGAGCTCTTGCTTATTGCACACTCGGCTGAGTTACGCCCTCGCCTGCGGCTCGGGCTACAACCCACAGCCTAGTGCGCTATGAGCAACCTAAGCTAACTTGTCTCATAATGTACTATTGTTTTTTTCTCGCAAATGTGTTGAAAAACGTCGTATGAAACTCGTGAGCTCTTGCTTATTGCACACTCGGCTGAGTAACGCCCTCGCCTGCGGCTCGAGCTGCAACCCACAGCCTTGTGTGCAATGAGCAACCTAAGCTAACTTGTCTTATAATGTACTACTTATAGAAAAAAAATCTGTTATAACCTACATAATTTGAGTTTTATGCGAACAGTTTTTTATAAATTTATGTTTCAATCTTTTCCAGTTCTAATAAACTCTTTCACCATGCTTTCACCAACCACAGATATAATAATTACAAACAGACTACCTACCTATCTTAATAATTAAGCAAACTGACTACACCTTCTGTATTGATTTTTTTGTTATTTTAATACTTACAACAGACGAGGAAAAAGGGACAGAAGGCATAAAAAAGTATAAATAATTTCTCCTGTAAAACCCTATCACAGAAATTCACACAGAATACATAAAAGTACAAGATAATACAGAATACCTACCTATACAGAAGTTTATAGGGTCTTGTACTTTTATGTATTCTTCGTAAAAAACGGAACCTTTTATGGATATTTTTTAAGTAGTTAATCAAATGAGCCCAAACTCGATGGGGTTGCATGGTTATATAAGTTATATTACAAAGTTCCTGTGGCCTTCTTCCGGCTCCATCATCAGACCCTGGATACTATTTTTCAACAGAGTAGGTAATCATCAAGGCAAACTCGATGGGGTTGCATGGTTTTATTACAAAGTTCCTGTGGCCTTCTGCCGGCTCCATCATCAAATCAGCTCAATGACACCATAATATTGCATTGCCTTCCAGTTCTGACCGATGATTAAAGTTTCAAGTCTTTAGCTCATCGGCAGGCTGGTATAAAATCGATTGCAAAATTTGTGGACAAACAAACAAAGAAACAAACAAATAAGTAAATAAACAAGAAAGCGACCTAATAAAACGTGTTAAATAAGGAATACTTACGGTAGGTGATCTAAAAAGTGAATAAATTGTAGAGGTAACCATACACTCTTTATAATTATTGGTTTCAAAATCCTTTCTTTGAGTGATGAAAGTTCAGAGATTAATGTCATTTTGCGTATCTGTAATTTTGCGTATGTGTTATTTCGCGTATCTATGTGTCATTTTGTGTACCTATGTGTCATTTTACGTAATCAAACAAAATGTGTTATAATGCGTAAAATTGAAAATAAAATGCGAAATGAGAATACGACCTTTTGAGAGTCCGACCAAGTGCTCATCAAGTAAGTAAACTTTTCTTTAGGACTGTCTTCCGGCGAAATGAGATACCGTCCTTTTGCTAATCCGACCAAGTGCTAATAATTGTATTTATTATGTGTAAATTTTAAATTTATATGAGTTTCAGTGCATCAGGTGGTATCCATAAGGTATCAGGGACGAAATAAGGGTGCACTGTGCATGCTGTATTTTGGACGTAATGCTTTTAGGCTTACCGCTGATGGGCGCTATTTTGTAGCTGCGATAAGCGCGGCGTTAATCGCGGCGATATCGCTGCGATAAACGCGGCGATAATCGCGGCGACAATCACGGCGCTTTTTAGTCGCTGACGTAGGTTAACCCTAAAAGGCACCCGGTAATAATATTATAGAACAATCACTTTTATTATTGCTAAGCTCTATAAAATAAAGTTTATGATTTATTTATGTCAGTAATTATATACTTTTCACAAATGAAGCAAACAATGTATACGATTCAAATGTCTTCAGTACCCTTAGCACGAACAGCTATCGAGAAAAAAAACGCACGTAAAATTACTCGATAGACAATTCTCTATGGAAAATTTCATTTCGCTTGTCGGCGATAGATGGCGTTGTACAAATTTCCAATACAAAATTTATCTATCGAATGATTATTTTTTTGATAGCTGTTCGTGCTAAGGGTACAGATCCTTTTATCGTCAAAATAGTGTGAAGAACAAAAATTCTGCATTTACTTTATATGCGCAAATTCAAGAATTAATAAAAATTTGTTCGATACCTACTGGAAGGTTTTGACCCCGAAAAAATATTGCGAGTCGCTCGAAGTGTTTGTTTTGCAGACATAAGCTAGTTTTTGTATTACATAATTTTATGACATATTAAAAAATAATATTTTTATCCATGTTCCACAAACGGTATTTTTTATGTGTTTTAACTGTTACTGTGTATGTTACTATGATGAGATTTTGATGACATGTTATAGTGTGTTTTATATTCGCAATATACTCACAAAGCCAAAGGGCTTTGATATACCACATGGTATGAAAAAAATCTTTGTAAGTACTGAAAACTTTATGACATCACAGTTTCTACCCCCGCCATTTTCACGCTTTTCATCTTATATATTTGTGATCGGGGCATCGTATTGAATGCATCGATACCACATTTTCGTATTTTCGTGATGACTTGTGCGAAAAATAACCTCAAACCCTATAATTACCGATCGGCTAACAGTACAATAGAATATTTTATTCATGTTTTTCGAACGTTATAGTTATCTTTTTACTATAAGTTCTATACTATAAGGAAGGAACGGTATGTTTTTACATTTTTCATTATAAGTCGAACACTATGCGGCCTAAAAAAAGAGAAATGTTTGAAAATGTGCTAACAACACTCTTTCATTATGTTATGATACCCACATGCCCTACTAGTAGCCTCACTTCAAATTTTTAAGACCCCTTTTCAATTCCTGCTGTAAAAAAACATCCTTATTTGCAAAATATTTGGGCAAACGTCATCTTAAACTATTCCAAATTTCAAGTTGATACCATTAATAGATAGTTATCGAGATATCCAGCTGTGACAGACAGACAGACAGACTGAGTCACACCATAAGGGTTCCTTTTTACCATTTTGCTACGGAACCCTTATAAAGAACCCATAGAATGCTTATAGTTTTTCTTTTTTTGTGTAAAAACTCGCAATAGGAAATAATACGTAAAAGTTTTCGCAGATGGCGCCATTGTACTCTGTGGTAAACAAAAATGGTTTTGATTGGCTAAAATACGTCAGAAATTACATTTTACATCTGAAACATCAAATTTAACGAATTTAGGACAGTCGCATGTGGCGCCATTACTTCCTCAGTATTATCCCCTATTCCATGCCCAAAATCATCTTACTTAAAAAACTGAATCTTGCGATTCTTTTACGCAAAACAGAAGTAGGTAGGTAGGCATTGTTATGGAAAACATATTTAAACGGCGACTGCTTTGATTTTCATTATTTATAAATAAATAAAATTTACTAGATGTTTGTTCTTAGACAATCCGACAGTGCTTTCAATACGATTTTATTAGCGACTAGTCAAATTCTTTAGCTAACTTGATGTTTCTTTTGTTACGTTTACGTTAAGTTTTCCATAATAATATAGGTAAATTATAAACTTATGATAATCCCAGAACAATAATTGCCTATAACCGACCTTAGGTTCGTAGTGTGTTCCTACCTTTTTTGGAACAGGATTAAAAACTATATAAATTGGTAAGCATATCATGTAATAATAATTCTCTTACTTTTTATTGCAAACTCTACCATTACAAAAATAATTATGTCAGCCAGCGAAAAAAATTGTGGTGTCTTTTAGGGTTAAAGCCGCTTGTCACTCTTGTCAGTGTCATTTCGTGGGCGATTAGTCGCCGAGCTATGTGTGAGCTACTTTTTGTAGCTCGTGGGCGTTTACGTATTGAACTCCATATGTTCTATTCTGGGCTTCAAAAAATCGCTCGGCGATTAAGCGCCCGTGAGCGTTGGCGCTTATACAGATTTATTTCGTGTATGTAATCGAGAGACTAGATTAATTACCTACATGAAATAAATCTAAGAGCCTATTACAAAAAAGCATCACGACGAGCGGACCATGTTCGTTGATCGAAATACTTGATTTTGAACCTTATTCTCGAATTAATAATGTCACGGAATGGGACGAACATCGTACGCTTACCGCGATGCTTTTTGTAATTGACCCTCTGTACTCTCGATTCGAGAGAAATAGGTAGTAAGATTTTGAGCCCTTTCCCACAGCAACATCCCTGTTTTTGCAGGATCCCGTATAGTAATATGTGTTTCAATACTGTCACAAATTTCACAATAGAGCATCCTGAATATAGAATCCTGTTTACAGGATGCTCATTTCATCACAACATATTTATTTTATTTATAATTATAATGGGTCTTCGTCATGCTTCTGAGCATACCAAGGGTTAAAAGTAGAACGTATACAATTATACTGTTTTATAGGTGTCTAAAATATTTAAAACGAATGTAGTGCAATGCCAAGTACGTCCCCTGCCCCGCACATTCGACACATAAAACTGAATTGCCAATATTTATCCTGGACGCTAGGGAAATGCAGGTAGTGCGCCTAAATACGAGGGGATGCACAATTTATTGCATCGTGAATGTCGCGCAGTAATCCCCTAAAATTGCCGGGACTCCTTATGAGGTGGGGGATAAAAGTTTAAGGGGGGATTTTGAGATAATCGCCTTGGGGGAAATTCGTAAAACGATTGTAAAATACTTATACAGAAACTGTTCACAACGCATGCGGCCGGACAACGATAGAAAATCTATTGTGTCTCATTCTCGCATTTTCCGGGCGGGCGTTCAAGTGTTAAAGTTTAATTTCTTTTGCGGAAATTAGTACTTTGATAGTCAATGAAAGATTATTAAGTTGCTTAGTCAACAAAAGGTATCTTAACAGGCGACTGTGCTTAACTTAAATAACACTAATTTGTATGTAAATGTAATATGTCTGCATTTTCTTCTGGTCTGCTGTTTGTACTATACTTAGTGAAATATATGTGATATGGTAGTACTATAGCTTAATAATGTACTTAATGAATATAGCCCTATTTATTATGTTTTCCTGAATTAATTATATTAGGCTCCACAGAATACCAGCAGTTGCAGGTGTTTATCATGCTGCAACTCGATGCTGAGTGGTGACCTTTTCGGTTTCGCCTAGCATAAGCTCTGTCACTTATCCTGTAGGTAGGTGTACCCCCTACCCATAATTGTGGAATCGAATAAAGTTGTTTGTATTTGTATTTATTTGTATTTGTATAAGTAAGTTATCCATTCATGAACTTTTTTGAGCGCGATTAAAATGTTATTTATATTTATTGCAACACATATACAAGAGAAGACTTATAATTATTATGCACCCGGCAAGGGTAGGTATGGCAATTTTAATAAATTTTACTTAATTAAGTAATTGATTTTTTTCCCTTAAATTACCACCAGTTAGCCGACTCAAAAAGGTCTGTTTTGTTTTGTTTTGTTTTGTTTATCATTCATTATCGGTCGTTGTCGGCAGATAACTAATTTTTATCTGTCTTCAAAATAGCTACCTAGGTAGGTATGTAACTAGGTATATATACATTTTTGTTTTACCTGTCACAAAATAAAATAACTACTTAAGTTCAATAAAATAAGTAAAGATGAACATAGATATTATGTTGAATATATAAAAATCATATGACCAATTTCAATATCAATGAACATTGCACAGGACAGGACCAAAATTAACTAAAACCACTTCAACCATCATAAAACTCGTAAAACTTATAATAGTTTTATTGAGAGTGACGGCTCGGTGGTGCGTATGTAAAGTTGTTTGAAATTTTCATTTTACGAGCTGTAAATGATCTAGCTTTAATGTGGTATAAGTACAACAACTAAAATTTCTTGGTGGCGCCGTCATAGAATTTATAAAACACATTAAACAGAAGAGACAGGAGCGCATTAGGCTGCCTGTCCATTAAGGCGGAGCGAGGCGGCGCGGCGGCGGCGGAGCGGAGATATTTTTTTCTTGTGCACTATATGGTTCTCAAATAAATGTATTTTCTTTCTTTCTTCTTTCTTTCTTCTTTCTTTCTTTCTTCTTTCTTTCTTTCTTTCTTCTTTCTTCTTTCTTTCTTCTTTCCTTCTTCTTTCTTTCTTCTTTCTTTCTTCTTTTCTATTGGTTAATATTTGTTCGTTTCTCCGCTCCGCGACAATGGACAGGCAGCCTTATATTGTGATGACCTCCGTGGTCCAGTGGTTTGTACACGGGTTTTTCAGGGTGTCTCCATCTCTGAGGTCCTGGATTCGATCCTCGGCTGGTCAATTTAGAAAACGAACTTTTCTTTGTTTATTGGCTCAAGGGCCTTACTATGAGATCATAAAGCAGGACTTATTTTGAACTGCCTTACTTTTTCGTACCATGATCTCGAGTTTAGTTCATAAGCCTGCTTTTGAACTGAACGGCTTAAGAATGATTTCTTATTTGTTGACGGTAAGCTCCCAGGTCTGGGTGTTTGTAGTTCAACCGGATTTCCATAACACAGGTGCTTTAGCTAAATACTTACATTGGAATCAGAGCAATGTTTGTGATGTTGTCTAATATTTTTTTTAAATAAACCCTACTAAGTAAGTTTTTACCGTTTTGGTACGGAACCCTAAAACGCATCATGAATGTAAAAATATAAGTGGAAAATCTAAGTTTTATACTTAGTTCAACTAAAAATCTGCCCAAATCCCTATCTGCATTATTCAAGTTACAAAGTGAAAACTTTAAACGATAATCATTCTAAGATAGCTTGGGCTACACACTCTAATTATTAAACAACTCTGGAAATTCTGGAATATAGTTTCATCGCCATTTGGCTGCAGGTTAAGACAGCTGGATGGGTGACCAATCGTTACAATTAAATTGAGACATTACTTATATATTTTTCCGAATTCCCACTTCTTTCTCACAGACTTTCGCATTTATAATTAGAAAGGTTTATTCTGGAATTTGAGGAGCTCGGTGGCGCAGTGGTTTAGCGCCTGGCCCAGCGATTGCGGAGGTTAAGCAACGTTCGCAAGGGTCGGTCATGGGATGGGTGACCAAAATTTATTATCTCGAGCACCTCCGTGCTTCGGAAGGCACGTTAAGCCGTTGGTCCCGGCTGCATTTGCAGTCGTTAACACCCACCAATCCGCATTGGGCTCGCGTGGTGGTTTATGCCCCATCCTCCTTACCATAAGGAAGGCCTGTGCCCCAGCAGTGGGGACATCAAAAATGGCTAGTGGACATTCTGGAATTCTGGATAGTAAGGATTACATTTTAGTGACGGTCCTTTTGACTATGATCATCAACAATTTTTTATTTCCCCACGCTGGGGCACAAGCCTTCCTTATGGATGGAAAAGGGGGATGAACCATAACCAATGCGGATTGGTGGGTACCGTGTTAATGACTGCAAATGCAGCCTTGATCAACGGCTTAACGTGCCTTCGGAAGCACGGAGGAACTTAGCCAATAAACAATTTTTTGTCACCCATCCCATGACCCGACCCTTGCGAAAGTTGCTTAACCTCCGCAATCGCAGGGCAAGGCGCTAAACCATTGTGCCACCGAGCTCCTCACTTAGACACGCTTAGTCGCTTAAGCAAGTTCCAGACGGATGTAATCACGCCTCCCATCAGAGGTGACCTTGCTTGATGCCATCCAACGAGACGGTAGTATGTAATCCAAATTTCTCCATCCAATACAAATAACCTTCAACGTCCTTGGAGGATCAAGTCCATCCGAAGATGGAGTGCGCGAATTTCGTTTCTTTTTTGTTAAGCACTAAAGAAACGCCCACCTTTTGAAATTTCAACAAATTAACTAGGTGCCATTTTTACAATACGGCACACACGTGATTTTGCTTCGCGAGAGCGATTCACAATGAAGGGCGGCCGTGTTGGCGCTTGGATGTCATGTAGCCGCAACACAATCCACGGATGGAAATCACGTCCCAATCAAGCTTCCACCAGGGTGACCTCTGATGGGAGGCGTGATTACATCCGTCTGGAACACGCTTTAGTTTAATAGGGATGTTGACTAACGAATAAAATAACGAAATACTAATAAAAATCGTAAACATATTAAACTTTTAGAGTAGCTTGTATACCTCTTGGTTTTATATATTGCATATTATTTGTTTTATGACCCTTCAAAGTTGGGTGGACAAGTCCATTTAAAAAGTATAAAATTTATTAAAATAAATGATACCTTTAATTAATCCGTTAAATGTATAGCAAATTTGTCGAAGAAACCATTTTGATAAACACAATATTTAATATAGCTGCTGAACAAATTTCCTATGCGTTGCATACAAACTTGCAAGGCGTGACGTCATAACTTGCAAGCCATTAGTATGGAGCGTTTTTGATCGAGTCCATTTGTGTGCATTTCACACTGTGATATTTAGGGCAGTTTATATGCTCGCGAATTAATTCTTTTACCAATGTTTCTTTTTTTGAGAGGTAATTTATGTAACATAAAATAAAAAAAATTGTCAACATCCCTATTTCGCGAAATTACAAGGTAAGTACATACTTTATGTCCTCAAATGCTTATACAGCATAGCGGCCCTACTATCCAGCTGTATCCTGTAGGTAGTCAGCTGGAGACGTCACTCCTGCCGCTGCTTAGTTTTAATCACCTCAGTTAGCTGCGAGTGTTTAGCGATGCCGTTGTAGCTCAACAGCGCTGTGAATTTATTATAATAGTTTCTTCTCCATTCGTTATAACGAGAGATTTAATGTAGGTAAACAATCTTGGTGAGTCTCTTTATATGAATTTAAAATAAGGACAATGTTTTCACAAAATCATTTCAAATAATTTTCATACCTACTTTCCGACAATTTTGAAATAAAATTTGTAAAATTTTTGACATTTGATTCTCTCGTTAAAACAGTCCAAAATATTTTTTATTAAGGTGAAAACCTCACCGAAAGTAGAAGCCCTCAGAGGCGTGGAAGTTTTAGGGCTCATGGTCTAGTATTTTTAGAAGGTATCAATCAATTATTACTAGGAGCTCGGTGGCGCAGTGGTTTAGCGCCTGGCCAAGCGATTGCGGAAGTTAAGCAACGTTCGCATGGGTCGGTCATGGGATGGGTGACCAAAAATTTATTATCTCGAGCTCCTCCGTGCTTCGGAAGCCGTTGGTCCCGGCTGCATTTGCAGTCGTTAACACCCACCAATCCGCATTGGGCCCGCGTGGTGGGTTATGGCCCATCCTCCTTACCACCCATAAGGAAGGCCTGTGCCCCAGCAGTGGGGACATCAAAAATGGCTGATGGACAATCAATTATTACATTCCCTCTTAGTCACTAGAAATAGAAAGCAAATGTGTCAAAAACTACCAATTTTGCTATCTACTTCTAGCAGTGACTACGAGTAGGGTTACCATCCGTCCGGATTAGTCCGGACATGTCCGGACTTTTAGACTACTGTCCGGACTTAGTCCGGCTTTTTAAAAATAGGCTGTGTGATACTACATACTAGTTAAAAACATACATAGCAGTAGTGTTCGAAAGAGAAGTCCCAAAATGTATGGAGTCTGGATCTGTCTGAGAATGTCCAGACTTTTCTTGTCCTGTTCGGCTTTTTGTCAAGACTTTTCAAATTTCTCAATGGTAACCCTAACTACGAGGGAATGTTATGATACCACCTAAGAATACTAGACTATCTATGCATAGATGCCCTAAAAATTCCACGAGAAGTTTTAGTAAATTGTGCCACAGAAAAGTAAACAAAAACAACTCAAGATTAAAACAATCGCTCGCACCCGCAATCGCTAATCGTACCTACACACTTTCCTAACGATCAGTCAGTACCCTTAGCACGAACCGCTATCGAGAAAAAAAAGCGCGTAAAATTACTAATAAATTATATAATAATAAATAATAAATAAATATTTGACAACATCACATACATTGCTCCGATTCCAAAGTAAGTAGCTAAAGCACTTGTGTTATGGAAATCAGAGACAACGGTTGTATCACAAACACCCAGACCTGAGACAATATTGAAAAGTTGATTTTCTACATTGACCCAGCCGGGATCGAACCCGGGACCTCAAGAGATGGTGACGCCTTGAAAACCGGCGTACAAACCACTCGACCACGGAGGTCGTCAAACTATTACTAACTAGCCGTTAAACTATTACTAGATAGACAATTCTCTATGGAAAATTTAATTTCGCTTATCGGCGATAGATGGCGCTGTACAAATTTCCAATACAAAATTTAACTATCGAATGATTTTACGCGCGTTATTTTTTTCGATAGCTGTTCGTGCTAAGGGTACTAATCCTAATCGATCCCTCTGAATTCTTTCATAATCTATGACAACGTTTAATTTGACTGCTTGCCACATTTTAGTGTTCTTCCCATAAACCAATTGCTTTGATGCCGTCTGATTTTAAACAGACGCACGTCCGAGCATTATCTCTTGTGTTCTGAGATTAGCTCAACTTTGCCCACTAATGGCAGTAGCTTCTGAAAAAGATACCTAGTCATGTTATTACTAAACAACTGCTTTAATAAAATAAGCAATAGGTATAAGGTCGATGTACTGTTACCTAGAATTTTTGATTTATATACCTATTTATGTAACTTTGGTGGAAATAAATTATTTTTTCATTTCATTTTAATTTTTAACTTAGATTTAAAACTTTTTGCGAGTATATTCATGAACGACAGTTTTGTATCCATCTCTAGGTACTTACTTCATTATAATCTTTTTACAATAATGGATTAGTTCAGAGAAATTAATATGTCCTACTTTTCCGTTTCTAATAATTCCGAAATTCCGTTATTTTTTATTTTATTGAATTTTTAGATTTTAGGCATTCACAATTTTGGTTCTGCTATTTTTATAATAAGATCATTAAATATTAAAAAAAATCAACTCACCCATAGCTTCTCAGTCGGGACTCGAACCGGGGTAAAAGCTAAAATCCTAGGAAACCACGTTATGTGGCTACAATAGCGAGTCACATACTAATGTTTACCTTTAATATTTTTTTTTATTAGCCTTGCCATTTTGTCTGTCTTATATTATACAAACAGTTACTTAGGTCCTACTTAAAATTACTCAAAATTTAAAGACCACTTACGTAAACATAGGGGCGCCTCAGCAGAGTTGTACTTGGGATTACCTTTTATGATTTTCCTATTTGAAAGGCTCAGCTGAAGTGGCAATGGGCGGGACACATAGCGAGAAGAACCGATGGCCGTTGGGGTGGAAAAGTTCTGGAATAGCGACCGCGCACCGGACGGCGCTCCGTGGGTAGGCCCCCGACAAGGTGGACCGACGATCTGGTGAAGGTCGCGGGAAGCCGCTGGATGCGGGCAGCGCAGGACCGATCGTCGTGGAGATCCTTAGGGGAGGCCTATACCCAGCAGTGGGTGTCGTGCGGCTGATATGATGATGATGATTTGAAAATATGAGCCGATAACTGAATTAAACTTGGTTTACATTAAAAACACGTGCATATACTTGGCAAGCTGAATTTTAATTTTGTTACATTGTTTTTGTTAATATAGTACTCCCCTCATTCATGATCTTCCCACAATAAAAATTCTAAATGACCTAGGTTTAAATAAATAATGTCATAAAAATGTTCTGTGTCAATGAAAATCTATCAATATAAATTGTTCATAGACACACAGTAATAATTGTAAATCAAGTTTTATGCCTCAAAAGCAGTGAACTCAAGCTTAACACACCAATTAATATGATTCCTAGTACCTAAGGGTACAACTAACCGAGCAAGCGTAACATTACAAGTTAGGCTGAGTTGCTCCATCTTGACTTAAACAAACTTATCTGAGCCAGTGGTCAAAAGTGGAACTAAGGTGTTATTACAACACCATAGACGACAGCGATGCTGTCATCGAGTCTGATATGTTTGCATCTGTTAAAGTTATGATGCAACTCAGCCTAAGTTAAAGTAAGTAAGACCTACTTTAGTAGCTAGTAACCGATCTACGAAGCCGTCCCCTATTTTACTTTGGAGAATGGACGTGACCTTTAAATTAAACGAAAGTAATCCCAACTCCTTAAATAATTATTCCTTAGTCAGACCCTGTCTTCCTTTTTCCTTCCGATTAGCATTTGACAAATTTTTATTCGTCTCTCTCTCTCGAATTAATGATCTCTGTGTCAACTCTTGACAGATAATTGAGCAAAAAATGTTTACTCAGACCGCGTTTACACTAGAGATGAGCAAACCAAGCTAAGTGGTACGGGACACGAGGAAAGAAAATACTAAGCAATTATCAAAACATAAATAAATATCGGAAAACATCACATTTTATTGCTCTGATTCAAAAGTAAGTAGTTAAGGTAGATATAATAAAACAACAACTGCTCCGAGTGTGGAATCTAAACAACTTTCTATAAATTTGACCTAGCCAGGGATCGAACCAGCTAACTTCCCTCCCTTCCCTTACTTCCCTTATTTTTTAAATGTCCCTTTGAAAACCCCTCATTGATTGGCTTTTCCCTACTTTAATGAGGGCTTTTCACAATGACAAAAAACTATAGGCTCGATAGATGGCGTTGATAAAAATAGGTGACAATGTGATTTTTTACTAAGCTTCGAAGAGTATCAACACCATCTAGTGAGGGAAATAGTTACTATTTTTAGTTTTTAAATGTCACTTTGAAAACCCCTCATTGACAGATTTTTGAAGAAAAAACAATCTTATTTCGTTGTACCAATGTCTATTAAACCTCATGGGAATACTTACATTTTAAGAATTCTTCCATAATATGTTAGCAAACAATTGACTTTAGGTAAATATGCATCCAATTATCGGATCTCTAGTCATAAGTCGTAAGATCTATGAATGACAAATACTACAAAGGACTACCTACCACTCTCACAACTCCGAACGTTTGGCGCGCAGGTGTTCAGTTAATAAAATCTGACAAACTACACAGCACCTAGGTAGCTGGTCTGGCACCATGCCAAAAGATAAACCACAAAATATTTACAGTCAGAAGGAAGGCTTGGAAGCACAAAAATCCCTTCCTTCCTCGTGGTCAAACTTAGTAGTCAAACTGATTTGACCAGTGTGTTACGTCGTAGCCCGGCCACGGTGCCAAAAAAGGCTGTAGTTATGTCAGTAGATTGTACGGTGCGTACTTTACGGTATCCAAAAGGAAATATTAGAATCTGCCATTTTCCAAAAAAAGGGTTTTATGAAGTATTAAAAATAAAAGTTTACACGCGCCGCCACTACATTTATTTTTATTACTCGTAAACCAACATGTAATAATTTCTTAAATTGTCTCTAATATTTTTTGAATAACTCTTCAACAGTTTTCATTCTTTCTGTAAGTTCTAAAATCCATTTTAGCTCAAAGTGGCCACTTTTGACAATTATGGATTTTAAAACATACAGACTGAACTGTTGAAGAGTTATTAATAAAAAAATTGGAGACAATTTAACCCTTCAGCGCCGTCCGCCATTTTGTTAAAAAACAAAAAAACCCTCCCGACCAACTGACAAGAAAGAAATAAAATGGCGTCTTTCACAAAAAAACCCGATAATTTCGTAATCAGGCTATAATTTATCATTTTGTAAAGATAGTTTTATTTATGAATACTTCTCTCATTTCTAGATACCAAAATCATAGTCATTTACATAGAGAAAAAACCGATTACCGGTACCGGTCTCCGGCGACCGCTTGGGCTTTGACAGAACGGCAATATGGCGATTATGTCAGGTCGCCAGCGACCGCTCTGGCACTTAGAGGTTAAGAGATTATTACATGAGCTTTTTTTAAATATTGACTTGGTTTACGAGTAATAAAATTAAATGTAGTGGCGGCGCTAGTTTCACTATCACCGCGCCTTAATAGCTTTTGAATAGTAAAGTACGTACCGTACCTACAGTCTGCTGACATAACTTCAGCCTTTTTTGGCACCGTGGCCGGGCCACGAAGCAACACACACAGTTTGTCCAAGAAGAATGTCAAAATTCCTCGTGGTCAAATCAGTTTGACAACTAAGTTTGACCACGAGGAAGGAAGGCAAAAATCGTCCCACTGTGTGATTTTCATACACACATATAATGCTACTTCAGAGGGCCTAGGTACACAAATATGGCCATTCTACTAAAATTAACGCTAGTAGAAGAATGACATAATGTATGGGATTGACAGGAGCTAAGCGCTAGCGTAGATAGGTCATCCCCATACACTGTAATGTAATTCTATTCTACTAGCGTTAATTTTAGTAGAATAACCATATGAGTATGGGGCAGATTCTCTTAAATAAAAAAGTACATGTATCACTGATGACTTTAAATGTTGATGGATAGATCAAAGTGTTCATCTCTCAAATAAGCATTTTACTTTTAGTATTGCTATTTGGCTGAGGATTCTAATAAAACGTAGTGATTTTACATTCTCTTTGGATTCTAATAGAAGGATATTCAGGTATGGTGATAGACCAAATGATAAATCTACAAAGTTATCTTAAAAAGGAACCCTAAATAAATAAAGACAACCTACTGCCTTCTCCTGTCCCGGGTCAAACTAGCTCAGTAGTCATTAATCCCAGCTGCTTTAATTATAGTGGAAATCGTGTGGACACAGCCTATGATGGCGGCTTTTGTTTAGATCTCTTGCATTTTAAAAAACAATGATCAGCAAAAGAAGAAAAATCGACTCGCGCCACTCAGACATATAGGTAAGGTACTTATAATTAAGATTTGGTATAAGTACGTAATGTACTTACCTCGTATACAGGGTTATTTGTATAACACCAACAACCTCGCAGGAGTAGATTACTAACACCATAAATAACAACATTTTGTTCTACGACTTTTCCGGAAACTGACAAAAAAATCGACTTTCCATACATAATGCTTAGATCAACCAAGTGAATGCTCTAAGCATAATAATATATGTCACAGTTGACCGAGTTTTGTATGAAAAGTCGATTTTTTTGTCAGTTTCCGGAAAAGTCGTAGAACCATAGAAATAGAATGTCAAAGAACAACAATGTCAATAAACAGGTGATCCGAAAAACGAATGTATCATGTATACGAATGTATGTACATTATATATGACATACGCAAAATATGACTTACATACATAAAATATGACTATATTATGGCAAAGGAAATTAATAAACTATGTTCCATACTGTTTTCTTCGTCGATAAACGAATAAATGTAGCGAAATTTGGTTTTGGAAAATTTGTGGCAATATCTTATTTACCTGTGAAAAGTGTGATTACTTGGATTGTTTCTTTTTGTCACATCACAACCACTTACAGAACTAGACACCATAGCTCCACGATACCCTTATTTAAAATTCTAATCAAGATTACCAAATATTTTAAAGATTTGTGATTGCTCTTTTGGTAGGCGGGACGCTAGGGGCTCTTACTGTAAAAAAAAGTTGGCACATTGTCACTTGATCTTTTGTCTCTTTTTTTCATAGACCGTGTCCGTATAATGTTAACTTCTCTTTTCCACGCTTTGTTGGTCTTCTTGAGCACAGCGAAAATTTTTCTAAGTAAGTAAGTAAGTAGGTACCTATGCGTCTCGTTTAGATGTTTGTAATCTACTCCTGCGAGGTTGTTTTTGTTGGTGTTTTATAAAATACCTAACGCTTCTTATTTTTTGAAGTCGGTTAAGATGCTCTAACAGCTAACTTAAGAAATCTTAATTATGTTTGGTACTCCAAGTATCGTGTAGGTACTTCCAATATTAATTCCCTAGATTCTCCGTCACCTTTGAAAAGCCTGCATCATGCCTTTTGAGTCGGAACACAAAGCTAAGCCGCTAAGCAGTCTCAACTCTCAAGCACTTGACAGCTTCAGCTGAGAGCTACCTAAGAGCGCTCCAATGCAGGTTTGTTGTGGATTAAGACTTGCAGCCATTTCGAGGACTGTTATAGGCTGAAACGTTGATGAAAACTGTATGAAACCGCAGATATTTTTTCGCATTTTCAGTAAAAGTTGATTCAGTTTGATGGTTTCTACTCTACTTACCATTTTCTGGTTTAGCTATTAATTCTATTAGGTAGGTAAGTACTCATAAATACTCATAATGTGTTTGGAAATTTTATTTTATTTTATATATTTAAATAAAATAAAATAAAATAACGTGGTTGTTTACAAACACATATTGAAGTCGGGTGGGGCTGGAGTACAGATTCCTTTTTTTTTATTCTAAAAGCCCCACCCGACTTCAATAGACGTATTTTTATTATAACGAATATTATTTCTTGCTTTTTAGAGGTAGGTTTTTTGAAGTCGGTTTTTTGTTTTTTTTTTAAACTATTTTTTATTTTTTTATTTTTAGTGTAGGTACCTTGTAGGTAAGGTATATCATATTATGTAGAAAAATCGGCTCAGCCAAACGTAAGATAATAGCGGAGAAACATACATACGGGTCAAACTGAGAACCTCCTTTTTAAGTCGGTTAAAGAACCTACACTTAAGATATCCCTCTTCCTACAAAAAAATAATTATCTTATTCAGTTCATAAACAAAGAAGTATACGACCAACTTGGGAGTTTACCTAATGTAATAACGTTTGAATCATTTCAATCCGTCCAGCCGTCTTCGAGTAATCGGTGGACATACACAAAAAAAAACAAATATACAGACGAACAAAGAACCTCCTCCTTTTTTGGAAGTCGGTTAAAAATGGTCTTGAGGCTTCTCAAAAAATGTGCTAATCAAATTTCCCAATGTACAATTTATATGTTTTTATATACCTATGCATTATTTTATTGCCTCTCTCTCAGGCAGCGAAGGAGGCTCAATGTATTTAATTAACTTTTAAAGCTTTTTCTACGCATGACATTTTATGAGGATTACGTTTCTTATGTAAAAACGGCACTTAAATATACACAGAATAAAATTGAATTTTACCAGAAAACCTTACTTATGTTATGTCATCTTTTGTCTACTATTTGTTACAACAACTCGTTTTAATGAGGGCTTTTCACAATGACAAAAAACTAGTAAAAGTAGGCTCGATAGATGGCGTTGATAAAAATAGGTGACAATGTGATTTTTTTACTAAGCTTCGAAGAGTATCAACACCATCTAGTGAAGCAAATAGTTACTATTTTTAGGCTTCGAAGAGTATCAACACAACACCATCTAGTGAAGCAAATAGTTACTATTTTTATTTTTTAAATGTCACTTTGAAAACCCCTCATTGCACAAGCTGGAATCAAAATGTTTTCACGTTTTCTCAGTTTTTAAATCGACTTATTTCAAAACAGCTCCCCAAAGAAAAAAAATACAAAGCCCATAAAAACTAAAGGTTACAATTTTTCAGCCAACGTTATTAAAGACAAAGAAAATTAGCTTTAAACCCTACAATGATAAAGTGTGTTTTCGAAACGAAGTGACAACTCCGTCTCCTGCATACAAATTGTAAATGTCCACGACCGGACAGACAATTATCCGCGCCTTGACAAGGGATTAGTGAAAAAAAACTCATATTGCTGTCTTTCTCGGTAATTGAACTTTTCACTGTTTAATTTACATAAATGGCTTATCTATTTTGTATGCAAATAAAGCAATTAGCAAATGAAAAAATAAATAATTTACAGTACCATCATAATAAATATACTGCAGAGTTATTATTGCAGTATTAGGTCAGCGCCATCTCTTGACCGATAGTAGAATTTTTTTTTCTTTGGCCAGCGCTATCTCTTGATCGATAGTGGAACGAATTAAATTTTCTTTTAGGTCAGCGCCATCTGGTGACTGGTAGTGGAACAAATAATTTTTTTGTTTGTTTTTTGAATTTCTAAAAAAAAGGTGTGTAATATTGAGACATCGTTTTATTTTTCCTGTAATCTTTACATAAACTACTATCACATAGAGTTATTTCAGACTTTTCTCTTTGTAAACTTCAGGGATAAGGGGGGGAACGGTATTATTTTTTACATTTTTCATCATAAGACGAAAACTATGCGGCCTATAAAAAGAAAAAAATGTTTTAAAATGTGCAAACAGCGCTCTTTCATATGATACCCCACATGCCCTAGTCGCCTCACTTCAAATTTTTATGACCCCTTTTCAGTCCCTGTTATATATATTTTTTTATTTCTTTCTTATATTTGCAAAAAACGTCATCTTAAACTATTTCAAATTTCAAGTTGATACCATTAGTAGTTCTCGAGATACCCAGCTGTGACAGACAGACTGAGCCACACCATAAGGGTTCCTTTTTACCATTTTGGTACGGAACCCTAAAAACAAGTGTCATTGCATTCGGGGGACTGTTTTATGGTGGCTCACCTTCAGACGTTAGGCCTCTACGCGTATCCTAACAATGGCTTATGTTTATGGTCACCATACTAACCTAAACCAAAATTAGTAAATGCTCTTCAAATCTTCTTGGGCGGTTTAGGATTCGGTGAGCATTTACTAATTTTGGAGAACAAAATATTTTTTTCGTATGCTAAAGTATTAATTCCCCCTGACAATCAAACAATGAATCAATCAATTTAGAGTTTTATATGTAAGTAGGGAGAGTAGAGTTTTATATGGAGCTCGGTGGCGCAGTGGTTTAGCGCCTGGCCCAGCGATTGCGAAAGTTAAGCAACGTTCGCAAGGGTCGGTCATGGGATGGGTGACCAAAAATTTATTATCTCGAACTCCTCCGTGCTTCGGAAGGCACGTTAAGCCGGCTGCATTTGCAGTCGTTAACACCCACCAATCCGCATTGGGCCCGCGTGGTGGGTTATGGCCCGTCCTCCTTACCACCCATAAGGAAGGCCTGTGCCCCAGCAGTGGGGACATCAAAAATGGCTGATGGACACATGTAAGTAGGTATAACCCTTCCTTATCCTTACTATCCCTATCCCATCCCATCTCATTATTATTAAAAATCTTAAGGTTTTTTTAACCAAGTGGATGTAAAAGTTACTGGAAACCTCTCTCGACGAACTGCCTGTGTGTATATTGCGTCAGGATATACGTATATTTATCTTTATCACCTTTTGGGCATTCCCATTTTTGGAAAAAAAATGCCCATTTTTGGAAATTGAAAAAGCACCACAGTCTATAAGACAATGCTTTTCAAAGTAGGGGAAGCAGCTCTAATCTTTAATGGAAGTTGGCCAAGATTGGGAACACATATATCTCGAACGGGCCAGACAAGTTTTAATTGGGCTCTCCTTTGTTCATTGTGGCCCGAGGCTAGGGTGGCCAAGGTTAGTTATTTTAAAGGACAAACTTCAGAAAGTCCAGCAAATGGGGTTGAGAAATTATGAGTGACTAGCGGCCGCCCGCGGTTTTACCCGCGTGGTTCCCGTTCCCGTGGGAATATCGGGATAAATAGTATCCTATGTTTTAATTTAGGCTCTCTACTATCTGTGTGCCAAATTTCAACCAAATCCGTTTAGTAGTTTTTGCATGATTGAGGAACAAACATCCAAACCCACAAACTTTCACATTTATAATATTAGTAGGATAGATATTTAGGAAAAAGACATATTTATTAATCAGCTGCTTTTCCGCTAAAAATCTCAGATGGTTGACTGGTAGAGAATGCTTTTAGCATTAAGTCCATACTTTGTGTATTGTTCTCTGTACAATACCGATATACAGCGTGTAACAGAATTGATGGCGAAAAAAAATCTGCTGTTTCATATTTCAGAATTGGTCCTTAGTAAAAGTTGTTCTGTTTGATGGTCACTGTCACTGCTGGTTGTTTTGTAACACCCTGTATAGTCACCCTACTTGAGGCACATCCTTTATCACTACTTTGTTTTAGTTTACATAACAACAACTTCTGCTTAGATTCTTTGAATAAAAAATATTCCGGGAGCAAAGGCAATGTTCACAAGTTGTTTGTTATAGAGCAGCGGTTCGTTATACAATTTGTACCTGTAAGTAGTACATTAACGTAATAAAGTTACTTATATAAACGTAGATTTTTTTTTAATTAATAGTAGATTATACAACAAGTGAAAAACTTTTTTTTTTCACGAGTTGTGTACTCTAATTTTTACCATTGACTGCGAGAAAACAAATAGCAGTAGGTAGCTACTTAATACTTACCTATAGTATTTATAGTTATCACATTTTTATTGTTTAGGTAGGTAATCAGTAATATTTAAATATTAGAAAATAGTGAAACTAAAAGTTTTCCAATGACATAAAACAACCACCACAAAGAGGGAAATTACATGATCAGTTTGGCATCAGTCCATTTCATCAGTTTGATTTTTTACAGACTGAAGATCGTACCAGACTGATGGAATGGACTGATGCAAGACTGAACATCTAATCTCCCTCTAATATATAGAAAAGAATCCAAAGATGAGACACTAAAAAGAACCTAAATAAAATTGGCGGGATATTTTTTTATTTATTTGTATGACTATGGCTTTATCTATGGAATAGCTCCATACTTTCAGCACGTTTTATTTTTATAATTCATACGATGCGCGCTTGTTCCAAATTCAAAATATTTTTATTCACTCGGTGAATAAAACAGTGTTTTATTCACACTTATCGTTGAATTAAACGAACTTTTTTGAGTGGCGATGGTAAAAACACTATTTTAAAACTGTCTCAAATAAAATAAACCTATGACTCTGCAATTCAGACTATTTCTAACAAATTAACGTTTTTTAGGGCTGTGCAATGATAATAAAGCGGAGGGTTCCGTCCGTTTCGGCAGCCCAGGTTAACATCACCGTAGTCATTATACCCCACTAATTAAGTGAAAAGTACTCGTTGCGGCGGGCCCCTAAAACCGCCAGCAAATACAATTAGAATTTGGAGACTTTTTCGGCTCGTATTCGAATCGAACTACCTTTAGATTAGAGTAACTTCATAGGAAGACAGAATCTAGGACGCAATTATCTTTTCCTATACCTACTGAGTGAACTACTAATGTTAACATTAGTCATGATAAGTTGCAAAAATAATACAACTTTTGCTACTAAACTTTTCTCGTCTGGAACCTATTCTCGTTACTGGAAAGGAAAACAGAATTTTCTTACCTAAAATTATGAAAATATAATAATACGGCGTACGAAACGCCTGGAGATTCACCCAGGGGGTCAAGTCTGCTAATGTTTTCGTCAAAATTGTAGTTCAATGGTGTTTGAATGGTAATGCTTT
The DNA here is from genome assembly GCA_950108535.1 of Agriphila straminella. Lineage (NCBI taxonomy): Eukaryota > Metazoa > Arthropoda > Insecta > Lepidoptera > Crambidae > Agriphila > Agriphila straminella. The sequence goes on along the minus strand of OX467322.1, from coordinate 14,031,631 downwards.
TTGACACAGTTCTTGTTTCTTAAACCAAAAACCGAAACACATTGTGTTTCTTAAACTCATAACGGAAACACATTCTGTCTCGATTTTGGGTTTAAGAAACAAGAACTGTGTCAAAAAGCAATACCATTCAAACACCATTGAACTACGATTGTGACGAAAGCATTAGCAGACTTGACCCCCAGGTCTACTTACAGTATATACAGTGGTGGCCATATAATTAAGGACACCAACTGATTTTCATACAAACGAGGTAACTTTGAAGCCATAGTTCTCCGCCAAGGATTGACCTAGCTGTGACCTGATGATGACCATCCGTCAGTGAATGGAGGAGATTCAGATCGCTATACACACCCAACTGATCTGATCAGCATTTTAAGATATATAAGGATCTGAGTTTTCAGTATCAGGATTTCTATACATTTTATTCGTATTTAGCGGTATTTTTAAACACATCCTTATATCTCTTAGAATGCTGATCAGATCAGTTAGGTGTGTAGAGCGATCTGAATTTCCTCCATTCACTCCCTGGATAACCATCATCAGATCACAGCTAGGCCAATCCCTGGCGGAGAACCAAGGCTACAAGGTTACCTCGTTTGTATGAAAATCGCCTGGCGTCCTTAATTTTCTGGCCACTACTATATATGCATAGTCATAGAATAAATAATATTATGGTATAGCGAAAACAATAAAGATAGTCAAACGGCCGAGTCCCACTATTATCATTGCTCTATGACAGAAGTAAATAACACTTCTTCATCAAATATTCATTAATATTAGTAGTTTTAGTCTTAGTAAAAAAAAATATGCACGAAGCTGCGTCGTTGGTGTGCTCCGCGATTTGCAAACATGGCACTTACATCTTTGAAATCTACAGTCACACATGAGTGAAAGTGTGAAACCCTTCTCAATAGCAAGTGCATTATATCTTCTATATATAGTATATTTCGAAAAACTGAATCTCGTACCTCACCTGCTCACAAATTTTCACGAGAATAGGTTGAAAAATGCGCCATGTAGAGGAGAACAAACGGACAGATACGATTTTTGCCCAAGCTGAAACGTAACGTAAATAAATTTGAGCTTGAACATATTAAACGCGCCTGAAACACACTGAAACGTGATAACGTCACATATTTGTATAGATCGTTTTCGGCGGGTGCTCATGCGTGCTAACTTCAAGTTAACTATATCACGAGAAAAAAACGCAAGAGAAAAGTTTCAATAATACAGTTGATTTTCTCACGTATTATACTTTTGATTTTGATTTAAAAAAAATGATGCATTATTCCCTATCGGGGCGTCACTTTCGGCATTTCGTAAGCTTCCGGAACCAGAGGCTGGTAATTATTTTGACCCTCGTTTCATGGCCCCAAAGCCCCCGGCTCACAGATTTTATTCTAATAGACAACGAACCTGGGATTTCTGGCAAAATTACTTCTACGCTGTTTGCAGAAATTGTACGGTGCGGTCAGAATTATTTAAATACAAGTACCTATGAGATTTGAGGGCTTCTACGGAAATTCCAGCATATTAATTCTGAGCGTTTTTATTTATGCTAATTATTTTATATTATGAATAATGCTAATTTCTTACCAAATACCGCCAGCGCCCAGCAATAGGTACCTCTATTGTCCATCAGCCATTTTTTTGTTGTCCCCACTGCTGGGGCACAGGCCTTCCTTATGGGTGGTATGGAGGATGGGCCATAACCCACCACGCGGGCCCAATGCGGATTGGTGGGTGTTAACGACTGCAAATGCAGCCGGGACCAGTGCCTTCCGAAGCACGGAGGAGCTCGAGATAATAAACTTTTGGTCACCCATCCCATGACCGACCCATGCGAAAGTTTCTCAAATTCCACAATCGCTGGGCCAGGCGCTAAACCACTGCGCCACCGAGCTCCTCTATACCTCTATAACTAACCGACAAACCACTCTGTCCACCTGGTGGGACGGTTAGTATTTTTCCTAACCAATCGAGTGGAACTTAACCTCCCTTAGGCATTTGCAAAAACTATTATTATTATCATATCCTGCCCTACCCTTATGGTATTTAATCATTATGTAAAATGATGTTGGGATTTATTTATCTACACCACCTAGAGTAGCCATGAAGCTTTTCAGAAACAGGACATAAGCCAGACGGACGGGACAACTCCAAGTCTCAGGACGAAATGGCTACGGATAAGATCTAGCTTAAACTTAAGTACCTACAGTTTGTAAACCACAAGCTCACCCCAGCACGTATTTTTTATATAAACTCGTACAATACAACTTGTTATTGAATGAATCCAAAATGGGAAAACCGTTTCTTCGGACCACCAAACTGAGCAACATCTATGGGACCAACTCTGAAATCGCGAAAAATATCAAAATGTATGAAACAGCTGTTTTTTTCACATCTTCAGAGTTGAAAAGTTTTCTAAAAGCGAAAGCACAGACACCGTTATTTTTTAAGTAGGTATATCTAAAAATGAAAAGGGCTGTTCAGACCACGTGAATGAACAACTTTTACTATGGGGCCAACCACGAAATCGCAAAAAAAAACCAGCTGTTCCATAGAAAAGTTTTTTCGCGATTTCGTGGTTGGCCCCATAGTAAAAGTTGTTCATTCACGTGGTCTGAACAACCCTTTTCATTTTTAGATATAAGTACTTAAAAAATAACGATGTATAATAGGCGAAAGTAAGCTTTTCAATCGATCAAGATTTTGCATACATGTTGTAAAAAAAGTACTGTTCCCGAGGGATTGATTTAATCACACAACATTACACATCAACATTGTCTAGGGATACAGGTGTTATTTTCATACAAACGAGGTAACTTTGAAGCCTTGGTTTTCTGCCAGGGATGTACCGTGCTGTGATCTGATGATGGCTATCCAGGGAGTGAACTTATCCGATCAGTATTCTAAAAGATAGAAGGGTCAGAGTTCTCAGTTTTAGGATTTCCATACATTTTCATGCTATTTTCGCGGTTTTTTTTAACATGTCCTCTAATAACAAAGTTGATGAGTATACCTAACTATCAATGCAGACGAAGTCGCGGATGGCCGCTTGTATTAATATAAAGAAAATACTTTCTATTCTAACTAATGAATAGAATATATTATTGACATTCAAATATCATTGAGACTAACTATATTAGCCATAGAATAATGCATTTAAGGCTAGATACACACGAATACTTAGAAATATTTCTACTTGCTTACCATCTTAGAGACAGGAGCTATAACATCGCGAATAGAATCTCATCTTAATCAGAACATCGCTTTGATATTACTTTTGACAGTCATTGTAGGGGGGCAGGCCCCCTGGAAAATATCTTTTGATACGCACTCGGAAAGTATTTTTTTTAAATAATAATAATGCTTGGACAATTTCACACAGCGCCATCTAGCCCCAAACTAAGCAAAGCTTGTAATATGGGTGCTAGAAAACTGATACCTATACTACTTTATATACCTACATTTTAAATTATGTACTTAAGTATTATACATTATAGCCGCCGTGTTAAAGGCAAAACCGACTATCTGGCGATTTTTGACGATTTACACTTTTTTACACTAGGCTATTCAGTTTTGAATTCTCTATCTAGTGTTAAAATCAATTATTTTCTAAGACGTTTATTTACGGAGTTACTGAGATCTAAAAGCAACTATTTCATATATTTTGTGAGTTAAAATAGACCAAAAGCAAATATTCAGAGATAAATATTAACTTTTCTTAATATTTTTGAGGCAAACTAGAAATATTTGAAATACTCGATTTTTGTTGTATATAATATATATAGACATCGTCTTAATATCTAGTGGTAGTAAACGTTAAAGTGGTATAATTACTTTTGGCTCTTGACTTTATATGACATTTGCACAAGTACTCTAGAGTCAAAACCGACTACTTAAAATTAGTTTGTTTTTTCAATGGGAATTCTTGACTTTTAAGCGATTTTATGCAGATAGTCTAGAAGCAAAACCGACTACTTATACTTAGTTGGTATTATCGGGGATATAACCGCGTGCGCATTTGTATTTTAACGGACTATCAACAGTTGTTTGTATCTTGCGCAACGGACATGGACAAGCAGTATAATAATAGCACAAGAGAACACGGCTACAGCACACGACAAAACAAAAGAAGTAGAAAAGATGTTGATTCCACTCAGCCTATAGAGAAAATAGTTGGGGCAACCTTTCCAAATCAGTTGAATCAATTGTACAAAGAACCACTACCAATTTCGGTTGCCAAAAAAGCAGACCTTCTGAAGCTGTGTAGAAAAGGAGTTATTCCTGAAGAGTACCATGGCTGGTTTGAAAAAATAAAAACTGACTGTCAGACGATCGACCGTGTGCCAGACTTAACAGTGTCTGATACCTCCGATGAGGAATGAGCAAAATTAACTTTTTTGTTTAGAAATTAAAATAAATTGATTGGCTCTTAATACATTTATTTTTAATTAAATTTTTACTAAATTAAACTTGATATTTAAACATTTATAAGCTGCAAATAACAATAGTTAATTTTGCTACAAATGAGCCAATAAGCTTAGTACGTTTAAATATAGAAGCAAAATCAACTATCTTTTGGGTTTTTTAAAAAATCTTGTTACTTGTTGGCTTTAAATTTAATTCAATAATAGAGTTATTCTGTTTGTCTATTTAAGAACATCAAGACTATATGAAAAGTCGTTTAGGTTGGTAATTTTGGCAACTATAGATATTTTTATGGTATAGAGGTAAAACAGACTATTTGGGGCTCCATTATAGTTACGTATAATATTGTGTCTAATAAATAAACAATAATTAAATTGGTCTTTTACTAATTTGCATACGAAGAATTAACGAATAACCCTATCAAAACGGAAAACAAAAACACTATATATTTTAATACTAAATTAACCTACAAACTTTGGATCAATTTTACTCAACATTTTGCATTGTGTTTTTTGGCCGAGTTAGTCGGTTTTGCCTTTAACACGGCGCTGTAACACCCAGACCCATCACAGAAATTAAAATTCATAATTTCAATTTCTGCCCGGCCGGGAATCGAACCCGGGACCTCTGCGTGGTAGACTGGCATGTTGACCACTGCACCACTCAGGTCGTCAAAAAATAAAAAAATATCTATCCTTATTTGTTTTTACACCACCGCAATAATTGTATGCCAATCTTAATACGGGGACTAACTCGATTGTCATTCGATGCACTAAATTGCAATAACAATAGTAGTACATATTTGAACTAACCAGCTGCGATGCAATGCATACAAATAATTCTGAATTGCTTTGAAATGGACATCAATTAGGATGGCAGTTCCGGGTACATCGTCTGTGTTTACAAATAGCGTCTTATTGAGGAATGTACTACAAGTATACATAATTTTATACATACGTTGTACATACGAGTTTTTTTATGCACAACGGGATAGTGCTTGGCCTTCACCTCACCTGATGTTAAGTGACGATAAGGCCGAAGGTGGAAGCGCACTACAACCCGGAATCCTCATCGCTGAGGAACTCGCTATCTTACCTCTAACTGCCGGAACACAACAACTTTTTAAATTATATAATATAATATAATATTGTTTTTATTGACACCAATAATTACACAACAAAGTTAGGTAAATAAAATAAAATAACTGTGGGTAGATCTTAAATATTGGGCAGAGGGCCTATTACAAAAAGAACCACGATAGTCGGACGCAATTCGTCGCCAAATTTACTTGATATTGAACCTTATTTGTGAGTTAATAGTGCCACGGAGAGGAACGAACATCGCACGCTCACCGCGATGTCATCACGCAATAGGCCCTCAGTATACAGCAGTGACTACTAAAACTAGGAACATAAAATTTCTTAAGATTTTACCTGCAGATAATGCATAATGAACATCACATACATTGTTGTTATAGCGTCAGCGTCATGGTGCTAGCTAGCCAGTTTAGTAAAAGGACTTGTACTTTTATTAAGTATAAAACATTTCTTAAGATCTTCGAAGCCCATGTCACAAATTATTCCCTTACCTTGTTACCACCTGGAAGATTTACAACTCGTCACATTTTGATAATTTTACTGCAGTTATTACATCGAAATGTATATAGCTAAGCTAGGTGGAGCTCGGTGGCGCAGTGGTTTAGCGCCTGGCCCAGCGATTGCGGAAGTTAGGCAACGTTCGCAAGGGTCGGCCATGGGATGGGTGACCAAAAATGTATTATCTCGAGCTCCTCCGTGCTTCGGCAGGCACCTTAAGCCGTTGGTCCCGGCTGCATTTGCAGTCGTTAACACCCACCAATCCGCATTGGGCCCGCGTGGTGGGTTATGGCCCATCCTCCTTACCACCCATAAGGAAGGCCTGTGCCCCAGCAGTGGGGACATCAAAAAAATGGCTGATGGACAAGCTAGGTACTTATCTGATTCAATGACCAAAAGTAGTTATAAGTAAAAAAATGTATTATAACTATAAACTTTATTATTTCACCACCTGATACAGAAATCTTTCAATGGGTTTTTTTATTAGTTATTTTACATATTCTTATCAAACTGACCTCGACCTACTTATTCATGTCATATTATATGTTATAGCAACATAGGCACGCTACTTGCTTTTATACTGTCTAAATTACTATTCATGCAAACAACATGCATATCAGTTTAATGCAAGCGCACACAACTTGAAACCACTCTATCTATTACATCAAAGCAGAAATATGTAGCATCATGTAAGTAAAGCATAGGCAAAAGAACGAATTTCACACAACAATATGAACTTTATATTCATTTCACAAGTCTCAATTTTGATGGACAATTTCCGTCAAAATGTGTCACCTTTGCGAAGCTTTGTGATGCTATGTGCGTTTCTACAATGTTGTAGTGTAGCGTCGAACAGTTTGCTCATTTGTTTCAGAGAACTTTCATAAATATACTAAATGAAAATGTGAGATAAAAGCGGCCTGAAAATTTAATAGTTGATGCATGAACAGAACAATGATACTCTCTAGCTGCGTTATTATAATATTAATTTTTATACCAAATAATATACTAGAAAAAAATCGGCTCGTGCCTTTGACCGGACCGTGACGTCCAAAGGTCGCGGGTTCAATTCCAGCCTGAGAAAATTCTGGTGACGAGTTGATTTTTTCTAGTATATTATTTGTTATTGTATAAAAAGAGCATTGTGAATATTAAAATCTCTTCAAAAAAAATCGGGGTGAAGTATACATAATGTTGACGTTACAATTTAGAAGCTTTGGGCCTTTTGACTAAAATAAAGATATAACCAGACAAGGGAAGGGTTTCAAATTGTCTCAATAATCCAATATTGCTCTCTTTCTCTAAAACAAGCTCATTATTTAAAAATCGAGTTCAGTTTCAGTATCAAAACCCACTAATATCCTTTGATATTTCGTCGAAATAATTAGAAGAAACGGTTTTATAGCTAATCCTTTTTTATTAAGGCGGTTGTATGAAAATTTTATTTAATAAGTTATTAATAGAAAAAGATTTTAATAATGTTAATCGTGGAGATTTTAGGGCCCATGGTCTAGTATTTTTAGAAGGTATCACTAAATGCCCTCGTAGTCATTCGTAGAAGTAGATACACGGTAAAAAAGGATTTCTTTAAATAAGAAAGACCAATTTCTTGAAATATTTGGTTATTCTAAAATTATATTTACTTAAGCCAATGCAATATTTTTAAAACAAAAATAGTGCTCATCTTTTACTCAGACAATATTTTTCTTAATGATTAAGAGAAATATTTTTGTTTCAAGGCTTATTTAAACTTATATCAATTAAATTGACTTAATTTAAATCAAGAAATGTCCATCTTCTTGCATCTAATTAAAATTATCTGAAATCAACTACAAGTTACTTGAATTTAGATAAACCTTTTTCAAAAAATCATGTTCTTCTATTAAGAGAAAGTTTATTGTTTATGAAGTATTATTTCTTGTTCTAAGAAATGATTTTGTTCGGCTTATAGAAATTTTGTTTTAAACAGAGAAATACAAAAATTTCGAAACAACGGAATCATAGTTTTCGATAAACACGATAACATTTTTACTTTGAGAAATTTATCCATACATCATGGTCTGACCCGCGGTGTTAAGATTTTTATCTAGTTCTTTAAGTAGTCGGACTTAATTTTGTTTTGTCAAGCTCAATCGGGTTTGTTTGTTGGTTGCCTCTGGGTGTCGCGTCCTACTTGGAACGGCTTCCCGGACTCCACTCCTCTTTCGAGCACTTTTATTTACCTTGATTTTTTGTAGACCGCGCCCACGTTGTTATTTTTGGACAGAAAAGTTAAATCTGTACTTTCAAAGGAAGGAAGTCATCGGTGTTCTCCAATTCTTAATATACAACAACAACAAAATATACATCTTCATTCAATAGACAAAATAATTTACTCTAAGTAAGGTTAGTCTACAAGAGATATAGAAGATTTTCGTATCAAGAATACATTTACTTGACTGTACAAAATAACGTTGTCTTGAATGAAACAACACGTGTCTTGGAATAAATGTATTATTCTTGTAACAACTAAATATTTTTAAGAGTATTTTTTACTATTACGAAGAAATTATTGTCTAGCGTCTATAGGGAGAGGATCATTTTCTTAGATTCAATAAATATGTCTTAAGCCAAAGCAATTTGTCTTTTTTTAAGAAATCTGTTTTTACCGTGTAGCAAATGTGTCAAAAACGGCCACTTTTAGCAGTTTTGCTATCTACTTCTAGCAGTGACTACGAGGGAATGTAACGATACCGTCTAAAAATACTAGACTGTGGGCCCTAAAATCTCCACGATAAACATTTTTAAAATTGTGTATTAGAATTATTCATATTAAATATAATTCACCGGGCGCCACTTTCGCTCAGGGTACCACCTTAAATATAAGCGCAGTAAAAATTCATATGATCTCTCATCTGGAGTGAAAAAGACAATAACAATTTTCGCCAACACAGCGCCCCCTTTTCGCTGATTAAATATTTATTAAAACAACTGCTTTCCCCTATTTTATGGCAATAAGCCGTGGATAGATAAGGGGTCGTTAACATGCTTCTTTCGCCATTTTCTTCCCCTCAAATATTTGCAGAAGTTGGTGGTTGTATTTTAACCTATTTGACAGTAAAGTTTGTACAGCGATTGGCAGAAGTGACTGCGAAATCTGCGAATTCTGATCCCGGTTGTGGTTAAAGAAGCTATAGTTTGCTTACGAAAGCACGACGACACGTTACAACTCGGAGGGTTCAGTACCCTTAGCACGAACAGCTATCGAAAAAAATAACGCACGTAAAATCATTCGATAGATAAATTTTGTATTGGAAATTTGTACAGCGCCATCTATCGCCGATAAGCGAAATTAAATTTTCCATAGAGAATTGTCTATCGAGTAATTTTACGCACGTTTTTTTTCTCGATAGCTGTTCGTGCTAAGGGTACTGTACGTACAAAATGGGAATGCAAACCATACCGCATTTCACTTACCTACTGATAGCGCAATTTAGCTGATAAGAAGAATGGGCAGAAGAATCAGAAAAAACGATATTTAATTTACAAATATAAGGTGGATGTCTATATTTATTCTAGGAAAATTATTCCTAGAATAGAAAAAAAAACCATTTTCTATTTTAGGAAAACTTTCTACAAGGAACATAGGTCGAAAAACGAAAAAAACATTAAATTACTCCCAACTCCTATACAAACCCCCTTACTAATAAAGATTGTATAGCAGATGTATAGTTACACAATGGTTACTCTCTGTCAAACTATTTGAGTTTGACATTGAAAAGAAAGTGACAAAACACTGTGTAACTATGTACATCTGCTATACAATCTTTATTAGTAAGGGGGAAAATGTATAAGTTTTATTTGATTGTTCAAATAATCAATAAATAAAAAATAAATAAACAACAATATCACTTGTTTCAGATTTATTAAATAATTTAGTTCCACATCTAAACCATCCAAATTATAATCGAATAAATAAAAAAATAAGTTCAATTAGGTACATATATGTATGATAAAACTATTACCTACTTTTTAGAACTTTATTTGATCTTTTTTGGACTGTTAAGGCGAGGCCCTTCAACCGGACTCAAACCAAAACCATGATTAATATACCGTCATTTATATATTAAGTTAAACATTCTCCCCTACTTCCGGTAATTTGGGGAGATAGGGGGGGCATACATCCGTAGGGTTCCGTCGATCGAATCAGGGTGGGTTTATCAGTTGTTTATAGGAAATTGGATTTAGTGGGGGTGAGAGGGAAAATGTGACGTCATCTGTTTTTACACTAATTAAGTTATGAAGTTTTGATTTATCAAGTTACTAACTTACAGAAGCTGTTTGGTAATGATTTACACTTCGGAAGTGTTTGAATATGAAAATAATGAACGCATACAATTTTGAATAACATTAAACCTATTTCGTACTATTAAATACATCTATAATATCTAATTGGTTAGTGCATTGGGCCGGAATCCTAAGGGTGCGGGTTCGAGTTCCGCCTGAGCTGCTACGGGTGAGTCAATTTTTTCTAGTATTTTTTCAATTATATTAAGTATCTTAATATAGAAAATAGCATTGTGAATGCTAAAATCTAAAAATTCAATACCCATTTGTTTTTATATAACCCATGAATTCTGTGCCCATAATCAATTTAAACCAACACGTTAAACCGTGTATAATCTGTGTCTAATTGTAACTGTAGCTATCTGAAACTAATCTGGTACTTGATTGATAAACCGCAGCATCCCCAAAGATTTATTTTAAGAAGTAATTACCATAAGTATTTACTTTAATTAGCTGTCGGTTTGGTTTAAAAATAGGTGCACTTTTAAAAAAGAAGGGGCCATATTATTTTGGAACTACCGTTTTAGCTGTTAAAGTAGGAGGGGTATAGTATAAAAAGCTTAGAGGGGTATAGTATAAAAATTCGCTATAAAGCTTAGTAACCAAATTCGAGTTAAAGCATCATTTGAAAGCTCTTAAAAACATATAACATTAAAAAAATGGTCGGCTAGTTTTGTAGAATTTTACTTACTTACTGAATTTTTTTTTTAAACACGTTTTTATAACAGACTAAAAAGTAAGTACTTACTTATAAAATTCGGACTAAAACATAAAAGCGGACTAGTAAAACAGACTAAAAAGTATAAAATAAATTCTTCTGTATATATATTTATAACCCTATACCCACAGAAGTTTTAAACCTAAAAATGTGGGGCGCAGTTCGTAAAATTTATCATCAATATTGTCTTTAGAACGCGCCCCACGTTTTTAGATTTAAAACTTCTGTCTGTAGGTATAGGTTAGAAAACTTCCGCACGCGACTTCGACTGCGTAGATACGTAGCAGTTCAGATAAAAAGTAACCTATGTTTTAATCCAGGCTAAAAACTATCTGTGCGCCAAATTTCATCCTTATCTGTTCAGGCGTTTTTGCGTGATTGAGTAACAAACATCCAACCAATCTTTCACATTGCGTTAATGTCGAACATTAATATACCATAAAAATTATACATTATTAAATCCTTATTCAATAATGATTGCATTGTTCGAATAATATGCTTATTTCATAATTTGAATAGCAAATACTTTTTCATTAACCTTGGGTGCGATTGCGTAAGTTATTCGTATTCATTTGACAGTTCATATCGTATTTAATCGGCTGCAATGATACAATATGAACTGTCAAATGAATGCGATTGACTTTACGCAATCGACTAGCTGATCATACCTGACCTGATCCAACCAGCATTTGAAATTATTATTCTGAACAGTTGACTAAGATAGACTTGCTGACTCTAATCTAATCGTTTTAGCAAATATGACTGTTATAACTTTAGTCCACGTTTTATAATCAAGGGGTTAAAGCCGGAACTACTTAGTAAGAATATGTAGTGAGTAGAGTACTACCTATCCGACATATAAATATTTATTTGACCTCAATATCGGAGCGCCTTAACAAAGGAATAATCATAAGATATGTTTGAAGAGTGTATCCGGCAGAATAACTCCAACATTAGATTAGGAAATAAATACCTATTCACACGAAACGATTTGAATACAATATAATAATGATAGGACATACCTACATAAAATAGCAACCAATGAATTACTGTAGAACTTACCATAAGGCATGATGTTCTAAGCATGATGATGATTGTAAGGCATTCTCCATGTTACAATGTAATAATACCTACTGTGTAAGACTCAATGTAATTTTATCTGGCGGTCCAATAAATAATAAAATTATTACTTATATAAGGTGGTACCGTTTTAACTGTGAAAACTTTAAGGGGTTGTCAGGTGACGTGTTTAGAACACAATAAAAATAATAAAAAAAATCTAAAAATTATTTTTTTTTTTTATTTTTTTTATTATTTTTTTTATTTTATTTATCATCGTCGTCGATTCTTCCGACATTTAACCTAAACAACCACAAAATAATAATAAATACGAACAATAATTAAATAAAAGATTACTATGGTGTATTCCCTTGTTTTACTCACGCATTAAGCCATCCATACGCGGCCGCCGCTCCGCGCCGCGCCGCGGGGAGACAAACAGCTGACGATATGTTGTACCACTGTACCTCACTACGCTATACGCACACGAACCTCCTACAACTGGCTTTCCTACAAACGAATGTTGTTGCCTACGCCATATGATTCTACTATGCCTACGCTTTTTAAGGTATCACTAAGTTCGATGACCTTTGATAAACTCGAACTTAATTTAAGTAGTAAAAAACGAGACTACCTAAGTACCTACCTAATAATCTCTATTACTTTAAATTGGTAAGTGTACTTACATGACCCCGAATTGACCCCGAACAGCTGGTGGATTTTGTTTACACTGCACACCACACCACACTACCTACACAAGAAGGTGATAAGCTTCCCATCACAGTTGATAAGCTTTGGACTTTCGAACTAATGTACTTAATAAAAACAGTCAATCTTTTACATAAAATAACTAAATCAGGTTACGTACCAATGGGTGAAATGGTTCCAATCTAGATGACTGATCTGATCACCCACCCGGCTTCGCTGGCGTCCCCCCTTCTAAATAATAATAGGTAGGTACCTACTTGTTATTATTTTATTATTACATTAATTTGACGTGTTTAAAAGTTCATCACCTATTAACAAGTTCTATTCACAAGTCCTATTTAAACTTTTAAATAACTATCTACAGAACTGCTGACCCGATCACCACCTCTCTCAATGCACAAGTACGCAGTAGGTACTCACAAACACAACACGATAAGAGAACACACGGAAACAGACTGCAGAGCAGAAAAAATTAGAAGTGCGTGCGGGCGGACTGCGGACTTACCAAGAGAGAGAAGAGAGAGAGAGACGGCAGGCGGGCGGGGGAGGGTTTTGTTTTAGTTTAAAGGTAGCTCTACACACTAGACGGACGGAATCTCAACTCCTAAAAATAGTTTGTGTACTTCCCTTCGCATACATTACGTAAGCGAATTTTAAATTATTATACTTTACTATCATCGCCACAAAACTACAAAATCGAGTCATAACCATCATTTAATCACAAAAAAGGCAGGAGGTGTGGTTGTGAACTTTAAACTTACCTGATCAAATGATTCTTTACATTGTTAATAGCCATTAAAAAGTAAAATTAAAATGGGAGATACTTAAATAGTGACAGATAATAACACATTCTATTTGATTCATGTTTTTTCTTTTGTAAACTGTTCTTAGCAACTTCCCCCACTCACGAGCCCCGGCCAAGCGGCGCTGTATAAAAGACGGCGTCACCTGCGGCACGGCCTCACTTTGCGCGCGGCGTTTGGATGCGACGGATGTTTCTTTGTGGCGTTATAGTGCTCTCTCATATTTAATTCAGTGTTAAATATTGTCGTATTGATTAAAGTTAGTGTCTGATTAAAACTAGTTCATGGTTAAAGTTAGTAAGAATTAAATTAAAGTGTTAGGTTGTTGTAGACCGTTCTTTTTTTAAAATCATTTTCACTTATGGTTTGTAAAATCAGAAGTGGGATTCACTACGCGTTCTACCAGCTTGTTTTGCCATCTAAAAGTTAATTTCCGTGTTAAAAGTAGTGTTCTGTGTGTTTTAAAAATGCCACGTGTTTAGTAAAAGTTGTTTTCGTGAGTATTCGATTAAAGTGCCACGTGTTTTGTAAAAGTTGTTTTCGTGAGTATTCGATAAAAGTGCCACGTGTTTTGTATAAGTTTTCGTGAACATTTGTAAAGAAAAAGGTGTGCCACGTGTCTTTAAAAGTAGTTTTCGAATAGACGTCATAATGCTTCGCATAGCTCGCAAAGTAGAACTCACGATCGCCGTAATAGCTCAAGTGACCGCCGCGAGAGCTTACAGGATGTTGTGTTTGAACGAATTCTCACTAGATTAGATGCTATCGAAAATAGGCTACAGCAACCTACAACAACGCCAACGGTTGATAGTCCGTCGCATCTTCTTGGTGATCATACGCTGACGCCATCGCTTATCGTGGCGCCAACCCTCGCCAGCGAGCAGGGTTCCGGCGTTACCGATGGGGCGACTTTGGGTACAGTGCGTGATGCTGACGCTAGTACCAGCGCAGACAAAGGCGTGGCGGACAGGATTTTTGGAGCTCTTTCATCCTTGATGCAAGTAAGGTCTCATAAGTATTATATTTCCTCATTTGACCTGAGTATACATGATTTTGATATGTGGTGCGCGGAGGTAGACCGCGGCTACCAATGCTAAGCTACTGTCAAAGGACTTAGTAGAGTTCCTATCGGTATATGTTAAACCGAAACATGATTTTCGAGCCTCCAACAATGCTGTCCGTCCGTCAAGCCACATAGGGCCGATGCAATCGCGTAAGCGAGATGCACCAAGGTTTGGAGACAACTCTAAGTGTCTCATTTGTGGCAAGTTTGGTCACAAGAATGGCTTGCCCTAAAAAGTCTAAAACTGATACGACTCAGTTCCTGTACCACCCAATGACAATAACAGGTCAACCAAATTTTGTACTTTTTGTAAAACAATCAGTTTTGAAGCATTTTAATTTTAATAAAATTCCAACCTATCGTTATGCGTGGCAGCCAGGAGCCAGGAGATTGAGGCAGTCTCTTATGTCACTGCTATTTTAGAGTTCTCCGAAGTTGATTTATATGTTGTACCTGATGAATGTATTAGTGCGCCAACTAACTTTAATTGGTACTGATGTTTCAAACCGAAAGGGACTGATTTACATACGGACTAATAATGAACAACAAGTTCATTTATTATTATTCATAGGTAAGGGTCAGGTACGGCCGAGCCCTGTGAAAATAGAAGCCCTAGTAAAATCGACAAACCTACTAACGTTAGAGGTCCGCCAATTTCGCACGCTGGTCGGTTTACCTTCAAGGTTTTACATTCACCCTCGAGTATATGAAAGGTTGTATGATGCAACATGCTGATTATTTAAGTAGGAATCCTCCAGCACAAGTCTCCCACATACGCAGTCCGATCAATTGGGCAAAGATTGCTCAAACTGCTGATGTGGAGATGCAGGAGTTTATGACTAAACTAAGGGAAGGACAATTAGATCAAAACAGGTATTTTATAAAAAAAAACTTTTATTTTATAAACATAACCTACTGGTGAAGAGCCGCGTCTCTTATGCTTCATCCCTAAAGGTCACAGGTTGAGCTTGCTTTGGGTTTTTCATGATGACCACGACCATATTGGCGTCGATAAAACCACCGATCTTATTTTACGACATTTTAGGTTTCCAAATTTAAGATCTTTTGTTACAAAATATGTTAATCACTGCCTTATTGTGTTTATCTTATAAAAGGGTATCACGAGGCAAGCTACAACACAAGCCTCACCCCTGCAGTTGTTAGTGGGCATTGATGCTGCGACGCCTGCCATCAGGACACTGGTGCGAGATGTAGCGCTAAGTGATTGCCAACCTAAACGGGAAGCTCTTATGACCCTCAGAAGACAGCGGGCGACTGAACTCTTGACTGCCAATCAACAGCGTCAGGACGCCTACATCAACGAAGATCGCCGACAGCCACGCAGTTTCGCCGTGGGTGATCAAGTGTTCGTGAGCAAGGCCACACAAAGTACCGGCAAGCTGGACTCCGGTATGCGCGGGCCTTACAAGGTTCTGCGTGCGCTGCCCCATCAGCGCTACGAGCTCGAGCTGCTGGCCGGCTCGTACGGCAAGAAAACTCAAGCTGCTGCTGAACACATGGTTCTGTGGCGCGGCGAGTGGACGCCGGATGCGTGCGAAGCGTTCTTCGGAAGTGTGAGTGATTGCCTCGACATTATGGCAAATTCTTTATGCCTCGACATTATGGCAATTCCCTAATGCCTCGACATTATGGCAAATTCTTTATGCCTCGACATTATGGCAATTCCCTAATGCCTCGACATTATGGCAAATTCTTTATGCCTCGACATTATGGCAATTCCCTAATGCCTCGACATTATGGCAAATTCTTGATGCCTCGACATTATGGCAATTCCCTAATGCCTCGACATTATGGCAAATTCTTTATGCCTCGACATTATGGCAATTCCCTAATGCCTCGACATTATGGCAAACTCTTGTGCCCCGACATTGTGGCAATCCCCTATGCCCCGACATTGTGGCAAGTGGCAATCCCCTATGCCCCGACATTGTGGCAGTTAATTGGCCCCGACATTGTGGTATTTAATTTTGGTTGTGTTATCATCTGGAGCTTCAGTATAGGTTGCCGGATCCGGATGGTAACATGAACCTTACCTACCTACCTACTTAATGTGGTGCTGGAATGAACTCGTCATTGCCGATGATTGAGTTCTTTCACTCTTTCATCGCGAAAGACGTTTTGGCTTAGTTGCTTTGCGCTGGTCGCTTATCGTGTCTCAATCACTTGAGTGCACGCTTGTGGTTGTGCTGCGGTGGGTCGCCGGTGCTAAAAACTAATAAAAAAATAAAAAACGTGTTTGCTTATTTTTGTTAAGTGTGTGTTCTAGATGAAGAGCCAGACAACGAGGACCACCACGTCATCGTAGTCTGTGAGGACCGCCACCCACCAAGGTCTGACGAGGACCACATGCCAAGGCCTAGCGAAGACCCGGTACCATCGGCTGATGCTGATGAGGCTGTGGTGCTGGTCCCCAACCAAACGCCAAGGACAGACGAGAGTCAAGCTGACGAGGACGTTCAGCTGCCAGGAACGGCCGTCTTAGCAACTTCCCCCACTCACGAGCCCCGGCCAAGCGGCGCTGTATAAAAGACGGCGTCACCTGCGGCACGGCCTCACTTTGCGCGCGGCGTTTGGATGCGACGGATGTTTCTTTGTGGCGTTATAGTGCTCTCTCATATTTAATTCAGTGTTAAATATTGTCGTATTGATTAAAGTTAGTGTCTGATTAAAACTAGTTCATGGTTAAAGTTAGTAAGAATTAAATTAAAGTGTTAGGTTGTTGTAGACCGTTCTTTTTTTAAAATCATTTTCACTTATGGTTTGTAAAACTGTTTTATAACTTAAAAAATCCCAACAACAATAAAAAAGATGCTCTACCTACTTATCTTAATAAAATAAATTAACGAGCATAAGCTAGCGAAATGTTACGTATTGTAAGTGTTAAGTAGCGAAACTTACTCATCAAAAATCAATATCACAATATCTAAACGTCTGTAGAACCCTTTATCGGTCAATTTTTGGCGCTTTCTTTGTAGATGCGCCGACGACGCAGCACGCGGCACCCCGAAAGGCGCGTGCGGCCGCGGCGGCACGGGCAGCGGCAGGCAGCAAAGGGCGCCGCCCGCCTTGCCGCCCGCCGCCCCGCGCCGCCGCCGCAGATTTTGATTTAAGTTTAGTTGTGTCGTCGTACGTGACCGTGACGTGCGTGACCTGTCGCACGCGCCGCCGCCCGGACGCTTTGTCGTGATATTTCACGCATTTTGCCGATCTTTTAATGTCATGTCACAGAATAACGTGACATGACATTAAAAGTACGTAATCACGTGTATTTACAAAGTCTATGAAATGTCGTAACTCGTAACACAAAGTGATGTGATGTGTGTGTGTGTGACTGTATTGTACCTACCTACCTACATTATGAATCAGTGTGATATTGTCATTAAATTTACGAGTTACGAGTAGGTAGGTATTTAGTCTTTTTGTGTGATTATCTTGCATCGATTCTTTTGTGGACAAGTAAAAGGATTTCCAGTACAGGTATACTGACTGGTCATGTAATAATGGACATCAATGATATGAGTGCATTGTGATGTGATAGTGAAAGAGTCAGATACGATGTGTGAAGCGAGACCAATGGGGTTTCGTTCTAATTCTAATGAGAATTGAACTCGTCCTCATAGGTAAGTAAGTAATTTACTACACGTCATAGGATAAACACCTTAAATTGATGTTATCAAAGGTCATTGAACTTACTTGTTAGACTAGAAATGTAATGGAAAGCGGGATCATGTAATTACAATTACTAATTTAAAGTGACCGTTCATTATAACTAACATTACTACTACCTACTTTAATAAAGTTGAGTTCATCAAAGGTCATCGAACTTACTGATAAGTACCTACCTTAAATAAGAGCGTAGGTAACATTCATTTGCTAGGAAAGCCATATAAAGTAGGTACCAAGTAGAATTAGTAGCATATTTCGTAAATTCTATGGCGTACTTATGTACGATACGTGTGCGTATAATCGTCTCAGCTGTTTGGGTTGATGACCGCGCGCGCGTGCCTTGTGGATGGATGGCGTGATGCGTAGTAAAACAAGATAATACCATAGTTATTCGATTATTGTTGTGTTTATTATTGTTTTGTGGTTGTTTAGGTTTAATAACTGAAGAATCGACGATGATAATAATTATAATAAAAAAAATAAAAAAAAAATAAAAAAATTGAAAATAATTTTCTGATTTTTTTTATTACTTTCATTGTGTTCTAAACACATCACCTGACCACCCCTTTCAGTTTTCACAGTTAAAACGGTACCACCTTATATACTTATGTTATTTAGTAATATTCGGCACTGTCTTGTCTATTCAATAAGGAACCATTATCATATAACCTAAGTTCATGTAATGACTGTTATGTGCCAAAATAAATAAAAAAAAAAACTTCCTTTTTGTTGAAAAGCCTAAAATGTATGAAAAATCAGCTGCAGGGGTGTCAAACTCATTTTGCTAAAGGGCCATTTATAAAATTGGTTTGTTAGCGGTCCAGACTCAAAATTAAAAACTCAAATACCAACGTACTAAATTATTTTAAATAAAGCGCGGGCAATATTAAACAATACGTAGTGGCATCGAATGCCGTCTAAAATCCTCACTGGATAGATTCTGGTCGCGGGCCGTATCTTTCACACCCCCTGGATGAAACTTAGTTTAAATATACTATTACTATATTTAGTTTACTTTAAAGATTTTGCTTTATTTTATTTACACGTTGTAAATTCGGCAAACAATTTTAGGAAAATTCATATTCATTCATTCATACGCTTATTCATCTTTGACTGTTAAAAATAGAGAATATCATTATCTTTTCATGCGCGATGTAAATCGGAGCTTAACTAAACAATATTCGATAGTTAACAGCTACTTAATTAACACACGTTTTGAACCTTACTGTTGACTCGGATAACTAACATTTAATGCGCATATATAGATATAACAAATTAGCAGTAGAATAATTTCATATTGGTTTTTACGATATTAGTTAAACATCACCAAATTAATATGAAGAAGCTAATGTTCTAGTAATTAGTTGTAAAAAATATGTAACTTACATGTTATCATGGTTATTCACAAATCAACGTTCTGATAAAAAATAAAACTTTACTCTTGAACTACAAGTGATGGTACATTAGTTTAGAAATTATAATTAAGCTAGTTTTCTATAATTAAGTAGTAAAAATTAGTTGCATTAATGTACAATTTAATAATTATGTACTTTTATAAAATATACTTAAGTGATATTTTGAAAACACAACGATCGTGTAATGCCTCGATATTGCAAATAATAACATTATAATTTATGTTTTTAATTTATTTTATTTCGTTATTTTCTTTATTTACATTTAACCCAAATATTGCTATATCAATCCGAAAAACAAAGCGTGGAAATTATAAACACGTATATCCGCTCGAGTGCGTGAAATTAAAATCACTTTTTTCAGCAATAACATCCGTCGATCGTAAAAAATCCCGTATCCACACTGAACATTGTGATTTACCGTGTGAACAAAAATGATTTAACATTTAATTATCCCAACGGTTATATATCACTCCACTTCTTATTAAAGCACCCTTGCTCTAGCTACACACACGCAGAAAGAAAAAGCAACACATATTGTTATTAGCTGACATTGGCTCCCTGCCTATACACATACATATTATACTTATAGGTGGATTTTTTATGCCACTGGAGGGAATGTACTCTAAGTAATGGAGATAGCAAATTTCACTCAAAGGAAACATTCCTTTATTTTTGAAAAGAAAACTGCATTCAGGTATTATAAAAATAACGATTCCCATACCCAGGAATGGACCCGACTAAAATTCGAAAAAACAACACCCTGTACTTTACTAATTAATTAGGTATGTTATAAGTAATCAGTTTTGTTTCTTTTCAAAAACAAAGGAATGTTTCCTTTGAGTGAAATTTGCTATCTTCATTGTTTAGAGTACTTTCCCTAGGTGGCATTAATTAAATCCACCCTGTATATCTATACAGGGTGGATTCTCTAGGAACTCTAGGGTAAGTATTATAATAATTTATAGTTTTGAAAAAACTGTACTTTTTCTAGATTTGTGAGCTTTAGCATCACCCTTTTTTCAGTACAAGGCAACTGTCGTAACAGACTAACTTGTTAAATATTAGTTTATGAAACTGTTGCATAATGAGGGATATTAAAAGGAGAAGTTTTTAATAGTATCGCACGAGTGTTTCAATTGACCGAGCGAGCACGAAGTGCGAGCGAAGCGTCTCTGCTTCAGCTTGGGCAAAAATTCTTTCGTATGTCCGGCTGTCTGTTCCAACCTACAGGTCGCATTTCTCAACCGATTCTCGTGAAATTTTGTGAGCAGGTTCAAAATTTATATATAATTTTTTTGTTGAGCCAGTTTTTTGAAATTTTTCAAAACGGCGGAAAAATGTTTAAAAAACAGAGTTCAGGTCGCTTTCCAGCTCTGCCTGTTCTTCTCTATAGGTCGCATTTCTCAACCGATTCACGTGAAATTTTGTAAGCAGGTTTGAAAATGATATAATAATTTTTTGTCAAGCCAGTTTTTTTTAAATTTTCCGAAATGGCGGAGACATGTTAAAAAAACAGATTTCAGTCCGGCTTTCCAGCGCTGTCTGTTCTCCTCTACAGGTCGCATTTCTCAACCGATTCTCGTGAAATTTTGTAAGCAGGTTTGAAAATAATATGAAATTTTTTTGTCACGCCAGTTTTTTTAATTTTTTCTAATTGGTGGAGATATGTTAAAAAAACATATTTCAGTCCGGCTTTCCAGCTCTGCCTGTACTTCTCTACAGGTCGCATTTCTCAACCGATTCTCGTGAAATTTTGTAAGCAGGTTTGAAAATGATATAAAAAAAATTTGTTAAGCCAATTTTTTGTTTTTTTCAAAATGGCGGAGATATGTTAAAAAAACAGATTTCAGTCCAGTTTTCCAGCGCTGTCTGTTCTCCTCTACAGGTCGCATTTCTCAACCGATCCACGTGAAATTTTGTAAGCAGGTTTGAAAATAACATATAATTTTTTTGTAACGCCAGTTTTTTGAAATTTTTCTAATTGGTGGAGATATGTAAAAAAAAAATATTCCAGTCCAGCTTTCCAACGCTGTCTTTTCTCTTCTACAGAAAGCATTTCTCAACCGAATTCCATGAAGTTTTGTGAATGGATTTGATAATTATGTAGAATTTTTTTGTCGAGACAGTTTTTCGATATTTTTGAAAATGGCGGAGATATTTAAAAGAACGTATTCTAATCCGGCACTGTGTGAAATTATGTGAATTTGACGTTGTACGGCCCTTTAAAGGGTGAACATTGGCTCGCGAGGTCTACAGCTCACAGAGCCACTAGTATCTAGTTATGTGCAGTTTCAAGTATTCCCTAATTTTATTTCTTTTTATTGTAAAATAGGTATATCCATTTGCCGTTCTCATCACCTGTGTGTCACTCGAAACTCTGTAATATGGTAACTTAAAGGATCATTCACACAGCTGCGGCGCGTCAGCGGCGCGTCAACGGCAAAAATATAGTTACACACAAGTTGTACTACACTGTTCACACACATCAGTCACGTCAACGTCCAGTCACCGGCAAGTCAAACGCATATTGCTACGGCATGCCGGCGCCGCGCCGCTGACGCGCCGTGCGGCACGTCACCGGTGCGGCGCGTCGCCGGCGAGTCACCGGCAAGGAGAACAGGGTTGCTACTTTTTTGTTTAACTAAATTATTGGTTGCTTTAATCGTTATAGAAAAGTACACTGTGGTATGGAAATAAAGTATTATTTATTTATTTCAACTTTGAAAAACATTTATTTATACAACTTTTGGTAATATCTTGGTAAATTTATTGGACTTAATTTACACCACCAGTCTAGGATGAGTATTTTTCGAGATATTCCTGTTTTAAGATTAACAGATGACAGCTGTCAAACTTAAAACAGCAATATCTCAAAAAGAAATTGTTGAGGTTTGCGTACGTTGCGGATGACGTCATAATTTAATTACAGATCACTAGACTATGTTTTCCTACCATCTCTTGTTTTTACGACATTCATTTGTTTACTCTAAATCCACTCACATTGTTGTATTTTTATTAAAATTTGAAAAAAATTACCTTTACTAGAACTTAGTGGAACAGGTGAATTAAGTCTCATAAAGTTACCAAAATATTAACAAAATTAAAAATAAAACTGTTTTTAAAATTGAAATAAATAAATAATACTTTATTTCCATACCACAATGTACTTTTTTTCTACCTATTATAATACAACCAATAGTTTATTAAAACAAATAAGTGGCAACCCTGTTTGCCTTGCCGGGGAAGTGGGCGGCGGCGCGGCACCGGCGGCGGCGCGGCAGCGGCGGCGGCGCGGCACCGGCACGGCGCGTCACCGGCGAAACAAACAGGGTTGCTATTTTTTTGTTTTAATAAATTATTAGTTGCTATAATCGGTAGAAAAAAAGTACATTGTGGTATGGAAATAAAGTATTATTTATTTATTTCAACTTTGAAAAACATTTATTTTTATTTTGCAATACTCTTAATTTACACCACCAGTTTAAGAGGAGTATTTTTCGAGATAAATTGCTGATTTAAGATTGACAGATGATAGCTGTCAAAGTTAAAACAGCAATATCTCAAAAAGAAATTGTTGAGGTTTGCGTACGTTGCGGATGACGTCATAATTTAATTACAGATCACTAGACTATGTTTTCCTACCATCACTTATTTTTACGACATTCATTTGTTTACTCTAAATCCACTCACATTGTTGTATTTTTATTAAAATTTGAAAAAAATTACCTTTACTAGAACTTAGTGGAACAGGTGAATTAAGTCTCATAAAGTTACCAAAATATTAACAAAATTAAAAAATAAAACTGTTTTTAAAATTGAAATAAATAAATAATACTTTATTTCCATACCACAATGTACTTTTTTTCTACCTATTATAATACAACCAATAGTTTATTAAAACAAATAAGTGGCAACCCTGTTTGCCTTGCCGGGGAAGTGGGCGGCGGCGCGGCAGCGGCGGCGGCGCGGCACCGGCGGCGGCGCGGCAGCGGCGGCGGCGCGGCACCGGCACGGCGCGTCACCGGCAAAACAAACAGGGTTGCTATTTTTTTGTTTTAATAAATTATTAGTTGCTATAATCGGTAGAAAAAAAGTACATTGTGGTATGGAAATAAAGTTTTATTTATTTATTTCAACTTTGAAAAACATTTATTTTTATTTTGGTAATACTCTTAATTTACACCACCAGTTTAAGAGGAGTATTTTTCGAGATAAATTGCTGATTTAAGATTGACAGATGATAGCTGTCAAAGTTAAAACAGCAATATCTCAAAAAGAAATTGTTGACCTTCACATTGTTTTTCCGATATTCATTTGTTTACCCGAAATCCACACACATTATTGTATTTTTATTAAAACTCGAAAAATTGTACCCTTACTAGAACTTAGTGGCACAGGTGAATTAAGTCTCATAAAGTTACCGAAATATTAATAAAAGTTATAAAAAAATGATTTTTAAAGTTAAAATAAATAAATAATACTTTATTTCCATACCACAAATCACAATATACTTTTTCTCTACCGATTATAGCAACCAATAATTTATTAAAACAAAAAAACAGCAACCCTGTTTGTTTTGCCGGTGACTCGCCGGTGACGCGCCGTAATAAAAAATAAAACTGTTTTTAAAATTGAAATAAATAAATAATACTTTTCACTCCTCTTGCTCAAAAAGTGCGTCATTGTAACGTACAAGAGTCGAGATAAAATAGCATAATAAGCCCTAGGGGATAAAGTTTTTTCTTTTTTAATGTTTGTCTATTACCAATGAGCGTACTAAAACGAAAAAGTCTATATTCATAATCACGAATAAAAACTCGCTCGACTTAATACTGGGGGTCTATTACGAAAAGTTTAATGCGATACACGCGGCTGCGTCCGTGCTTCGTTCTGATTGATTCCTATTACAAAGCACTTGCGTATGCGATATTGCAAAGTGATTGCGTAAATCTGACATTTTCTCTCTAGTGGATCCGTCATTATTCAATAGACTATGGACTAAGATAGCTACATTGAAAATATTTGTAATAACTATAACCGACGAACTGCGGACGACTATCGTAACCAAGTTTCGTAATAGGCCCCCAGTTTCTCATTCTTATATTTGAAAATGGAACTAAAAGCATCTCTTCGGTGAAATCATAGACTTATTTATACTCTGTGTACAGAGTGAATCGTAAGAATGCGTGTTTGTGTTGTTTAGCTGCTACAGCAGAAATTAAAAAAAGGTACCATGGCGCGAAATCTTTAGTTTTTTTTTTATAATTACAAACTGATTGAATTGTGTGACTGTAATAGGAAAGAAATAATTTTAATCTTCTGCCGTCAAGCACAAATCATTTATTTAAATATTGTACAAAAAGTTTATGAAGTGGAGGATAGAAAAACGAGTGGATTCGTTTACGGAAGTAAGTAGGTATAAACTATTTAATATTCTATTTTATTTTCTCGCAATCGTAGTGAAAAGTATAGTGTAACACACGACGCTAAAACCCATTGTAACTCGGTTTCTATTTATTCCCTCGCTAAAGCTCGGGAATAAAAATACATTGTATGCAATGGGTAATTTTAGCGTCTTGTATAACAATCTACTATTATTTCCATACCACAATGTACTTTTTTTCTACCTATTATAATACAACCAATAGTTTATTAAAACAAATAAGTGGCAACCCTGTTTGCCTTGCCGGGGAAAAGGGCGGCGGCGCGTCAGCGGCGGCGGCGCGGCACCGGCACGGCGCGTCACCGGCAAAACAAACAGGGTTGCTATTTTTTTGTTTTAATAAATTATTAGTTGCTATAATCGGTAGAAAAAAAGTACATTGTGGTATGGAAATAAAGTATTATTTATTTATTTCAATTTTAAAAACAGTTTTATTTTTTAATTTTATTAATATTTTGGTGCTATACAAGTATTTGATAAAAGTGCATTAATTTAAATAAAACAACTTTTTCAAAACTTAAAATGTTCATTAAACTATTTTCACTGTCTCTTTCTTTCGATAGGAAGTAAATAAAATCGTTTGTTTGTCATTAATTACAAATAGGTATACCTATAATCTCCAGTTGACAACCCTTTCTACGTCTATCGTTTGAGTGTATAATTTCAATCGTATCGTGGTATCGGCTCAAAGAGAATTTTGAAATATCTAGTGAGTTGTTGATTCTAGGTAGGGTTGCCACCTGCCACCTGCCACTACTTAATTTAAGAGTTTCACCAGCTACTACTTGATTTAAGGTTTACCAGCATAAAAATGAGTGTTTTAGATTTTTTACGGGAGTCAATGAGGGCTTTTCAAAATGAGAAAAAAACTGAAGGCTAGATTGATGGCGTTGATAAAAATGTATGTGTCAATGTATTTTTTACTAAGCTTCGAAGAGTACACAGGTAGGCAGACAGATGTAACCCTAAAATGTTTCTCTTTGGGCAGATGTCTGCCAGCGAGCATTTACTTTCCTCTTTGGTACAGTCTGTTTATTTTTAAAAGCCAATTTTGACTCATCTCTTTTCATCAACTCCATCTAGTGAGGCAAATAGTTACTAATTTTATTTTTTAAATGTCACTTTGAAAAGCCCTCATTAAAACAGCTGTTTTTTAAGAACATAATTTAGACCACAGATTCTTTTACCCCGTATTTTATTTTTGCAATGAGGGGTTTTCAAAGTGACATTTAAAAAATAAAAATAGTAACTATTTGCTTCACTAGATGGTGTTGATACTCTTCAAAGCCTAAAAATAGTAACTATTTGCTTAGTCTTCTCGAAACTCTTCGAAGCTTAGTAAAAAAATCACATTGACAGTTGACACCCATTTTTATCAACGCCATCTATCGAGCCTACAGTTTTTTGTCATTGTGAAAAGCCTTCACGGCTTTCTGTATTATCCTAACCTGAAAAACGAGGTAAGTAGCCCATAAAATACGGGGCATCTAGCAACCCTAATTATAGGCGTTATTGAGCATGAAATTAATTTACTCATTTTTATTTCTTCCAGTGTGAACATTAAATATTATGGCCCTTTGTGTGAGCTCACGAGAAGTGGAACAAAAAAATAATACGGACAAATATTATCTATAGTTCATGTCCATCAGCCATTTTTGATGTCCCCACTGCTGGGGCACAGGTCTTCCTTATGGGTGGTAAGGAGGATGGGCCATAACCCACCACGCGGGCCCAATGCGGATTGGTGAGTGTTAACGACTGCAAATGCAGCCGGGAGCAACGGCTTAACGTGCCTTCCAAAGCACGGAGGAGCTCGAGATAATAAATTTTTGGTCACCCATCCCATGACCGACCCTTGCGAATGTTGCTTAACTTCCGCAATCGCTGGGCCAGGCGCTAAACCATTGCGCCACCGAGCTCCTCAACCAACTCTAAAATCGCAAAAAAGAAAATCAGTTGTTTCATACATTTGAGTTGATTAATTTTTCGAGATTTCAGAGTTGGTCCCATCCCATAGTAAAAGTTGTTCAGTTTGATGGTCCCTATCGACCATATTCGGCTTAATATGGCTATTACCAAACACTCTGTAATATTCTGTGGTATAGTTCGCAAAATACCTAACAATTTAAAATTCCTGTTTTATTTTTGACAATCACTAACATTCCTAGTTGGAATGGTGAAATGGGGTACCTACCATTCTATTCTAATTTCTGTACGACTTGAACTGGTGATCCGGGAAATGAGTAGCTCCCGGCATCGCTAAGCTATACCAGGTATAGGGAGTGCACCTTGTACCCGGTTACCCGGGTATCTCATACCCGGTACTTCGCATGCAATTCTAATGCGAGCAGGATTGCAATCTGTTATTTTATAAAACGGGATGTTGGAATTGCTACGTCCGAAGATTGAAAGATTTTGTTTCGGGAAATATTGTGTTTTATATATTTAATTTATAACAAATAGTAAATAATAATACGTACCTATAGATTATATTAAATACCTTGTCTTTTTGTGGACAGAATTTTTTTTTTTTTTTAATTCTTCTTCTTTTTGGGCTTTGGCAAATGGGGGAATTTGGCAAATCCAAAAGGGGGTCCAAAAGGGGTTCCCTTTTGGATTTCGCCAGTATCCAGTTGTTTTTACAAATTACAATCAAGGCAAAAATTCCATGATCTAATAAATTCAACAATAACAATGATTTATAATTAATTGTAATAGTGTATTATACTATACTAATAAATGACTACATATCATACACACTTATATGTAAGTACTTATTATAATATGAATTATTATTCACATTACCAAGTTAAATAGCGAGCATTAAATCTATATTTCAAAAACTTCGCAATTAGCCGAAAGTTCCATACAATAATGAATTAGTGCTGGGTTTTTGTTAGTTGAGCGCCGAAATAAAGGGCGAAGTTAAGTTTTATCGTATATACGAGAAAATATATCCTGCGGACATGTCCGTGAATTTATTTGGAGTCTGGGAGTTGATCGTTTGAATGTTGATATCTTTTATATACGCAGCATCTCTCCTAACTTTCGAATATCTGAAAATTGTCACAATAATTTTGCCTGTCGTATAATGTGTGCGACAATTTTTTATACCTAATAATTTTGGGGTTTTATATATTTTTTTTCACAAAAAGTGTTTTTGAATAGTGAAACTAGCGCCGCCACTACATTTATTTTTATTACTCGTAAACCAAGTTAATATTTAAAAAAGCTCATGTAATAATCTCTTAAATAGTCTCTAATATTTTTTGAATAACTCTTCAACAGTTATCATTCATTCTGTAAGTTGTAAATCCATAATTGCCAAAAGTGAGCCACTTTGAGCTAAAATAGATTTTAAAACATACATAAAGAATGAAAACTGTTGAAGAGTTATTCAAAAAATATTAGAGACAATTTAAGAGATTATTACATGAGCTTTTTTAAATATTGACTTGGTTTACGAGTACCTAATAAAAATAAAAATGTAGTGGCGGCGCTAGTTTCAATACCTAACAGCGCCCTAAAGGTTTCTCACAAAATATAGGTAATTTGGGTAATGGATATTGTCCACTACTCACCTGTTTATTTTACTCTCCGAATCAATCCGTCCGGCAACGGACAGGCTCCTCCAGTCCGGTTTCGGCCGAGCTCTGGTCCAACCCTGGGTGGCGCCATCTACATTTCACAAGCCTAAACAAAACATTGACCGAGCGAGCGCGAATCGTCTGGGCAAAAATGCTTATGTCCGTGACGGCTGTCCGTTTCTCAACCGATTCGCCCGAAATTTTGTGAACAGCCCCCCTAGCCAAAGTAACATTTGCAAATTTTCGTTATCGCTTCGCTTCGAAACATGTATGGATTTGACGTTTTAAAATTCGATTGTTAACGAAACCTTATGTCAATCCCATACATGTTTCGAAAGCGAAGCGATAACGAAGATTTGCCAATGTTACTTTGGCTAGGCTGGTTCGATAAATAAATAGTTTATTTTGTCGCTTCAGTTTATAGAAATTTTTCAAAATGGCGAAGAATGTGGAATGGTAGAAAAATAACATTTAAGCTATTTCAAAAAATATCACAAACGCGAAGTCAACAGCTCACAGTCTCACAGAGCCACTAGTAATAATCACCTTTTATATTCAATCTTCAGAAGACCTGAAAAAGTGCATACCTTCACAGAACTACTAAGCACTAAATCTTTTACAAACGGATTCTGCCAAAGAAGAATTAGCGAGAACTAATAATTGTTTTAATCGGCTACAGCGCTAGAATCACGGAGATTTAGCTCAGGATTGCCATCGACTTCGACTAATGGCCGTACTCGACTTTAGGCAGTGATGCCAATATTATCGATTGAAGTATCGATACTATCGATACATTTACGACTCTCCTTCCTGCCCGAGGCCCCCGTAGCAACTGCCGAAATACGATGTGATTAGAGCGATATAACGACTCTCAACAGACAAAATCGGCATCGAATATACAATGGATCGAAAAATCGTTCATCATAAGATAACTGACCGAGCGAGCGCAATAAGTGTCTCCGTTTCAGCTTGGGCAAAAAGGCTTTCGTATGTCTGTCCGGCTGTCCGGCCTGTCCGTTTGTTCTCCTCTACAGGGACCGTACCGGCTAACTTTTCGAACTTCGGCGGGTCTGCCGAGCTTCAACTTAAAACAGAGAAATCAAAGTAAAGGAATTTCGTATTGTACTATTTGTTGAAGTTATTTGGAAGATATCGGTGTTTGCGTGACATCATGAATTGGGGTTCACCATTTTGGCCCAATTGGGGCTCAATTTATCTGTTTTAATTTGAAACCCGGCAGACTTTTCGAAGTTCGATGCGTTAGCCGGAAAGGCCCCAGGACGTTAGTACTATTATATATTCTGTGCCCCAGGTCGCTTTTCTCAACCGATGCTCGTGTTTTGTGAGCAGGTTCTATAATTATTTAGGTTTTTTTATCGATTCAGTTTTAAGAAATATTTTTACATTTTAATTGATATACCGCAGCCGGTTGCCGATTTAAGGCTTCAACCACTTAAACGTTACAATTTTATTAGTAAATAACAAAACTAAGTTATTTTAACTAGAAAAAGGTTATCGGACTCACTAGAAGCAACATCCTGAAGTGAAGTTACGTACACTTATTAACTTTTTACACGGAGACGCAAGCGCCGTTTTTCGCAAGTAGTAAATATGATTACACTGACAGTGACAGTTTGAGTGAGTTGTAGAGGGAAGCACACGTAGATAAGGATGGGTTAAAAAAAGGGGAATTTAAATGATCTCAGTTTAAGGACTTACTCTAAACTGCAACTTGTAGTACGGTACACCATGTGAATGTACCACAAGACACTCAATTTAAAGCTGGTGGCACTTAAACAATTTTCATTAAAAATAGTTATAAAATTCCGTTTAAAAACTGCCACAGCACACAGTATAAAAAATCCAAACACTAAAAATTTTCAACACACTTCACATCACACTATTATTTATTTACTTCAACGTCCTCACAGGCCTATAAAAGCGTAAACCGTTATTTATTATTAAAAGACCACAAACTATGCACCTGAATTTCCCCATATCGCAATATATCGATATTTATGACGGCACTAGAGAGTAAAAATGCAGGCGAAAGAGAAAAATGCAGGATTCACAGTAAAAATGGAGGACAGACGAGGCCAAATGCAGGATGGTGCGGAAAAATAGGTCGGATTGGCAACATTGGCTGGATAAAAAGTTAAGTGCAAAGAAGAATGAAGTAGGCTTGACACGAGTGGAGTGATCGGCAGTCGGGCAATCAAATTGAAATCAGTAGTATACCGCTGGTCTCCTGATTTTAAAATCGAATATCGAATATACACCGTTATTTTTTAATTATATCTAAAAATGGAAAGGGGATTTCAGACCACGTGAATGAACAACTTTTACTATGGGGCCAACCACGGAATCGCAAAAAAAATATCAGCTATTCCATACATTTTTTATATTTTTGTTATAATTTTTTGTATGAAACAGCAGATTTTTTCGCGGTTTCAGGGGGTCTATTACGAAAAGTTTCACGCGATACACGCAACTGCGTCCTTCGTTATGATTGTTTCCTATTACAAAGCACTGGCGTATGCGATATTGCAAAGTGATTGCGAAACTTTGTGACAGTTTTTCTCTAGCGTATTCGACATCATTCGTTCAATAGTCTTTGGGCTACGATAGTTAAATTAAAAATGTGTTTAATAGCCACAACCGACGAACTGCGGACGACTATCGTGATATTTTCGTAATAGGCCCCCAGATTTGGTCCCATTATCCCATAGTAAAAGTTTTTCAGTTTGATAGTCCCTATCTAGCATATTCGACATTAGAGGTTTATTGTAACAAGTTGTTTAATTTTATTTTTAAATTACCTACCTACGACCTACGTGATCGAGTGACTTGTACACAGATTTTCATGATGTCGCCATTCAGAAGTCCTAAGTTCGATTCCCCGGCCTTTATTTAATCCATTTAATGATTTGACGACCTGAGTGGTGCAGTGGTCAACATACAAGAGGTCCCGGGTTCAATTCCCGGCCGGGCAGAAATTGAAATGATGAATCTCAAATTCTGTAACGAGTGTAATTATTTAAATACTCGTCACAGTTTTTTTTTTACATTAAGTAAATTACTTTATTTACATTAAGACGTTTTTTACTAAAAAAATAAAGTTTTTTACTCTGTTATTGCCTATTACTTTTATTTGCTTAGTGTGTATCTACCTACCTATTACTTTACTCCGATCGGAACTAAATGTTTTTATTTGATTGAATCAGGCGTCACTTGGCGGAAGTCCCAAACCATTTTGAAAAAAGGAAATATATGAAGCTTACTTCCGACATAAATATGCAAACGAAATATGCAAGATGCACCTCTCGCCCGCCCGCAAACCGAATCATTCGTGTCGGTCTCAATCGTTCCGGTGTTGGTTTACGCACGATCTAACTCCTGAGGATGCTCCGGGTTGGGGCGAAACACGTGTAGAGTAGCCTAATTGGTGAAGGTGCAAGGTGTGTTGCTGTCTTGCTAAATGCAGGTATTGTGCACTTATATTTTGTGGTGTGCATGTGCATATTTATGCAGGCGGGCGGGCGGTGCATCTTGCATATTTTGTTTGCGGAAGTAAGCTACATATATTTCTTTTTTCAAAACTAAATGTTTTTCTTGCGAATTTGATATTTCTTTGCATTTATGCTCACAATATGATAAAAACTTGTAATCCTATTTTGCAATAGCACGCGAATAAACCGTTGAATTTTATGAATATTGCATTCCATTCTACGGCGCAGCGTTAAGAATTATGACAACGACAACGTTGCATTAAGCCTTTTCCGCAGTTATTATTTAATTGGATTATTTGAAAGAAATATATTCATTCCTAAATATAGTAGCCGAATAAGTTCTCGGCCTTTTTGTATAATAAAGATACCTACTTACAGCGAGAAATATCTTTATCATCAAAATTACAAGACCATGAATCTGCTGAACCATTTTTTTCAGTTTTATTCGACAAAGCATCTTTTCGATAAACATTACAAATATTTCTTTGAGCACTAACTTTTGGGTCCTATACTGAAGTTGCTAAATGCTTTTGCACTAATATCATCATCTGCTATTTCTAACATCCTTAACTGCTGGGCACAGCCCCGTATCCAGTCATATTTCAATAAATATGAAGTAAGTTCATTAGTAAGGAGTTCGGTGGCGCAATGGTTTAGCGCCTGGCCCATACCAGCATTGCGGAAGTTTAGCAACGTTCGCAAGGGTCGCTCATGGGATGGGTGACCAAAAATTTATTATCTCGAGCTCCTCCGTGCTTCGGAAGGCACGTTAAGCCGTTGGTCCCGGCTGCATTTGCAGTCGTTAACACCCACCAATCCGCATTGGGCCCGCGTGGTGGGCTATAGCCCATCCTCCTTACCACCCATAAGGATGGCCTGTGCTGTGCCCTAGTAGTGGGGACATCAAAAAATGGCTGATGGACACAAGGAGTTCATTTGTATTCGAAAAATGTATCAATTTGACTTTTGAACTGGTACTTCCGTCTTACTTACTTTGTACTTTTGGTAAAGGTGGGCGCCGACAGAAGTGAAGAAAAAAATATAAAACGAATTATACATATAGTACCTAGGTATCAATGTAGAGGGCATGAAATAATTTGCTTGTTTTTTTTTTTTCTTAATTTAGTTATTATTATAAATCATGCGGTCACAATGAGGATCAGTAACGATTTTTGTTTAGTAGCTTATCAGAAAGCTTATGCCACAACATGATTAACTGTGAAGAAATTTTTACGATATCTATACGAGATAAAACGAGCTAAAACACTGTTATTTTGGGGGGTCATTATGACGTCATCGAGACGTACGCGAACCTTATAATTATGTCGTACGTGATAAAGCACATATTGCATTGAGCTTGGCTTTCCCTTCAAACCCTTATAACTCAACCATTTCTAAACGGATTTCAAAAAATCTTTCACTAAGTTTCATAGCTATGAATATGTTTTTATATTATACCAAAAAACTATAGGATTCAAACCTGTTACTGATCACCATTTCAAATGACTCCTCAAAACCCCTTTTCAAATCCTAAAACTTTTTTGTTCATAAAATACCCATCAAAAACTTAATTAAACAACCAAATGTCAGTAATCTGATACACCAAATCAATTGGTCTTTACTCAGCAGTAAACTATTAATCCTGTCACGGTAAATTGCACCTTATGTCACGGCCATAAAGATGATTAATTCAGTAATAAACGGATAACATTTGGCCATATCCCTTTAAGGGTGAGGGTTCGTGTGATGTATTATCTGGTGGTTATTTGAAAACCCTTTAAAGTACCTTTTGTTATTATGAGGAACATGTTTATTGCATATCATAGCCATCATGCCATGGCACAGTGCGTTAGAGCATCACCCACCCTGCAATTGCAAGAGTCGGTCATGGGATGGGTGACCGAAAATGGATTATTTGGGGAGCTCGGTGGCGTAGTGGTTTAGCGCCTGGCCCAGCGATTGCGGAAGTTAAGCAACGTTCGCAAGGGTCGGTCATGGGATGGGTGACCAAAAATGTATTATCTCGAGCTCCTCCGTGCTTCAAAAGGCACGTTAAGTCGTTGGTCCCGGCTGCATTTGCAGTCGTTAACACCCACCAATCCGCATTGGGCCCGCGTGGTGGGTTATGGCCCGTCCTCCTTATCCACAAAATAAGAAAGGCCTGTGACCCAGCAGTGAGGACATAAAAAAATGGCTGTTGGACTCCGTGCTTCGGAAGGTACGGCAAGACAAGGCAAGGCGTACTTGATTTAGAAAATTGGAAATACGAAAAAATATAGCAACCACAAATACGCATTTCGCGAAAGTTACAGTATTTTATCTAAACATGCTAACAACAAATCTAGGCAATTAACACCCAATCCAAAACATGAAACATAAATAATTTTTCCTAAACCATTTAGCCTAAAACTTTAGATAGGCAAATTGCTACTTTTACCCTTATTAATAAGACCTTATCAATAAACTAAACAAATTTGTTATTGAAATCTCGACTTTATGTTAATGCAGTAAGAGTGAAAAGGGTAATGCTTTAACCGGTTTGACCCAGATTAAGCCGGTACGGCAGTCATCTGTCAAAAAAGCCATTGTGGCTGAGAATGAAATACATACTATATTTTCCTTCATATTTTGCGGTAATTTAGGTTAACTCGTGGTTTGATATTGTTAATTTTATGTT
This sequence comes from Agriphila straminella, assembly GCA_950108535.1. Taxonomy (NCBI): domain Eukaryota; kingdom Metazoa; phylum Arthropoda; class Insecta; order Lepidoptera; family Crambidae; genus Agriphila; species Agriphila straminella. The sequence continues at coordinate 13,996,607 of OX467322.1, read as the reverse complement.
TCTGTAACTTAGTTATTGACAAATCCTTAATTTTTAAAGATTCAAAAAGGTTTAGGCATTTTAAAACCCTGTAGTTTTTGTAATTCTTACTCTAAACTCTTTAAAAAAACAAAAAGAAAATGCTGTGTTTGTTTAGCCCTTTACGTTTTTTCTAAATAACGAAATTACTTACAGCATTAAGCATATTCTTCAGTGTTACAATAAAAACAACAGATGTTGCCATACCAAAAACGTAAGTATTTTTTGTGAAAATCTTACTAAAGATACAAAGAAAAATAAATAGCAAATCGAAACCGAAACCTTTAAAATTGCCTTATTTCATTGGTCATTGGTTTATTAAAAATAAAACTACTAAAAAGCCCTTGTTGATTCAGAGACGAGAGCTTTCCAATTTATTTCTGAAATTGGACCTTTTCGAGATGAAATATAGAAATAACATTCTAGCCTAGACTCCATTTTAGTTCTTTTACTTATATTATTGTTTGACACTTTAACACTTTTTGGTAAAAAAATTAAACGAAAATGGCTGATGATGATGTTTTTGACTGTATGTCTGTCGTCATGTCTATCTGTTCGCGATAAACAGAAAAACTAATGAATTGATTTTCATGCGGTTTTCACTAAATGATAGAGTGATTCCTGAAGGTGTATAATAAGTTGAGGTTTTATGTAAATTGGTAGAAATATGACGATAATTGTTGAAAAAGTCGGCAAAAATTAAGCTGACTTTTTTTCTCATTATGATACAGGGCAAATCCAAGAAGTAAGCAGTGCCTTGATATTAAAAAAAAACAACGATATTTTCCCATACATTTTCCATGATTAAAATGCACTCTATGGTGATCGATGACATTAGTGCGATTAGTTTGCAGGGTTGCGTTTAGAGGCTTAGAGTGCGGTTGTTTGGTTTTTGGCTTTAAGGTTCGGAACGACCAAGAACTTTAAATGACATTAATAGTACAAATTCTTCGTTTTCCATTTGGAATGCGAATAATTTAAACTTTCCTTTATTCTAAATGAAATAAAATCTGTTTCTGAGGAGCTACCATGAATATTTAAAAAAATTAAACACAAAAACATCAAAATACAAAATAATGTCAAATGGCATTGTCAATTTTACTATAGACAAACGTCAGCGTTTTTCAACCACCGATTTTGATGGTTAAAAAGTTGCAACGCTCTGACGTTTGAAACGGGAAAGCTGTTACAACCGGAAGTCACGCTCTAATGTTTGGAACGCCGTTAGAGCATTCGGTTGCACTCGGAGCGTAGGTTCTGAACGCAACCCAGTGCACTTATCTCATTCTTTTTTTTCTAATGGAATGCGCGCCATTTTTAGAGCTTTACAAAAATGTTTTGATTTCAATTTTAACATTTTGTTGTAATGAATTTCGTAGGTTTTTTTAATTCTTGATTTAAAATGTGAAGAAAATTTGACTCTGCTCGATATTTTAGATGCAGCTAAGGAAATGACTTATTACAAGGTAATACCTAGCTAATACAAACAATGTCTCACTCTCTTTTCTAACGTTGGTCTTTTATTTAGTAGGTTCAATCCTAAATGTATGAGTGTAGATAAAGTAGTGTATGAAACTGCACATAACTAGGTATTATGTGGCAGTATCATAAACTACTATTATAGTTTACCTACGTCATCGTGCTTTAGCTAATTCTTAGAACTTCTACTAATACTAATAATACCATAGTGTAATAATGATATCTCTACTGACCTGACCACTATGAAAAATCATAGCCTGACCACTTGTTTTTATATATCATTCCCTCACCATATCTCACCACCATTGAAATATTTAGGCTCAGTTCCACCATCTAACTTTAACAATAACAAGCTTGTTAAAGTACCGGTTAAGCACAAGTAAGCCAGCATGATGTCCTTTGACTTGACGACCTGTGTGGTGCAGTGGTCAACATGCCGCCTACCACGCAAGAGGTCCCGGGTTCGATTCCCGGCCGGGCAGAAATTTAAATGATGAATTTTAATTTCTGTGACGGGTCTGGGTGTTACTATGTATAATAAGTATATATTTAAAATATATAATTTAAGTAGTATATCAGTTGTCTAGCACCCATATTACAAGCTTTGCTTAGTTTGGGGCTAGATGGCGCTGTGTGAAATTGTCGAAGCATTTATTTATTTAAGCATTTAAGTTTGACGTGACAAATAGGTAGCATTATCATTTGACGATAACTTTAACTTTGACAGCGTTTTGGTGCAACTCACACTTAATATTTCAATGCTCACCACGCTAATCCTACGCGATTGGTGTTTTTAATATCTAAGTTCTTTTTTTATTTGTAACAATACGCACCCAAAAATATGAATATACATGACCCAAAAACGTGATTTTACTGCCCAACGCTGAAGGACATAAAACATGACTTTCTTAGTTTCTTTTTATATGGCTATTCAATATTTTATGTCCAAAAATACAATGGGCACTTTCAGCGCGCCAGAACTCTTTGTTTTCGTCTTAAATTGGTTTGTTAAGTTAACGGCCGTGACTTCGACCTTTTGTGTTTTATATTTGGAAGTAAATGTTAAGATTTACGTTTTTACCACTTTGGCAGTGTTTATCTTTCAAACGGTTGACTTTGAGAAAAAATAGTCTTAGGAACCTCAATGTCATTTTTAAAGACCTATCTATAGACACCCCGCACGCCGCAAGAATTTTTTTTTTCAGTTTCAGTTCCATGTATTAAAATAGTTAAGCGGTTAACAGAATACATCTGCCTACTTAGTTTCAACTGTGTAATCCTAATACTTTCGGAATAAAATGGCTGTGACATACGGACGGACAGGCAGAAAGACATGACGAATCTATAAGGTTTCCGATTTTTGCCATTTTGGCTACGGAACCCTAAAAAAGGAAGCAACCATAATATATTATTTACCTCAAAGATATTGAATAACTCTTCATTGTTTCTGGAATATGAGCACATGCCCCTAAATGATAACTAATCTATTTGGTTGGATATGGTATCAAATAAAATTAAAACGAAAAGTATACTGAAATATAGCTTTAATCACTTTTAATAATAATGATTCTATGTACACAGCTTAAAACTATAAAACTGGATTTCTACAGTAAACATTGTAAAAATTTAAAACATTGTACATTTTGGGAGAAAGTAACCACAAAGCACATAATAATATGCAAAATATAACTACAACACGAACATAAAGTTCATTAGCACTGTACTTCCTCAAATTATGGTTAAAATAACTAAAATGGTCACAATAAATAAAGTTACGTTAAAAATGTTCGTTTATGAAGCACCAGTAACTTAAAATGATACTGTTACTTAAACTAACGAATTAACAACCACCAACGGCAGTGTTACTTCCAGCAACTTAAATTGTTTAGGAACTATAATGCGAATCAATCACAAAAATATTTGTATGTCTTATTACAACTATAGATTTACAATTGTTGTGTAAATTTCATACCGGCAAAACGATACAGCCTCAGAGTTTAAACTAAAATCATGTTAACTTAGAATAGGCGAAGTTAAATATTTTAGTGAATGGTAGAATGTAGACTTTGATCGGGCATTTGAGTATTTGACAGCATTGGTCTGTAAATGTTTGGATAGTTCTATTTTGATATGGAAATCAATGGCCAAATACCCAATTAAAACCTACATTTATTATAAGGTCTGTACACGAGGCATTTATTTTGGATTCGAATAACCATTTAATACATAAACAATTTTAACCAGTGGAATACCTTTGCCCATTATAGTAGTTTAAAAACCACTAAAATGATGCAACAAGTTGAAAAAGTATTCATTTCAATTCTACAAGTCAATTTATGAGTGAAACCCAATTATATACGCTGTCGGTTCTAAAAATGTTCATGGAGAACCTTTGGAGAACGAAATAAAAGTTACATAATGTAAAAATGAATACACGTTGTACAGACGATGTGCGATGAAGATTAGATACAATGAAACGAACTATAAAACGCTTAAACGATTATTGACGTAATCAATAGTCTAAAAGCGACTAACAATCAATTATCAGTCTTCCACAAATATTCTAATGTTAGTGAACTCTTCTAGCAAAACTATGGAAAGCTTCAATGGAATCGGACGTCGAATTGATTGTCACAAGGGAATGTCACTGTACTGTCAATTTTGAACAATCAGTCTTGAACACTGCAAAACATAAAAAGTGGCAAGCAAAGAGCCATATCAAATGTCTTAAAATAGTACCACATAATAAATACTTAAAAACAAAACTCGAGTGTACAATAGCAGTGTAAACTAAAGCGGTACGCTAATTACAATAAACGTTTACATAAAACTCTTCAAAATGGTCCATGGGATTGTAATTGTACGCAATAGTATAAAATCTAGCACGATCGATATTTACACGAGCACCGCAAAGAGAAATCGTATTTATTTCGATAACACATCGTCTCAGTTCACTGATATCACTTTTTGTGACGTAACTACGAGCTTGGCACTTTGGCTGTCTGAAACCTTAAGTTTCGTTTTGTTCACTTAACACTAAACTTCTGTGCCATCTTCCCCTTCGTCCTCAAATAGAGGTTCATTGGAACTGACCTCAGTTGGTGGTTTCTTCTTAGGCTTAGGTGGTGGCCTAGGTGGGATCTTTCCACTGCGTCCTAACGTGCCAGAGTGGTTTGGTGAGACATTCATATCGATTTTCGTTGGATCCTCTTTGATGGGTGAATTTTTAATAGGAGATGTCGGTTCCCCATTCTCTCCTTTCATATTTCTTCTTAACGATCCTGTTTCAGGTTTCCCTCGCCTGCTCAAAGTGCTGCTATCAGACACATGTGATTGTGTATCAGAAGCGGTGCTAAGCAAAGCTTTCCTAGGCTCGGCTTGCGGTGTTGAAGTGTTCTTAGCCGTCCAACTCATACGCGGACTAGTTGGTTCCTGAGGACCCGGAGTAGAGAGCTGAATAGGCATTTGAGAATAGACACTGCTTCTTGGATCATACTGACGTACAGGTGACGGCGCAGGTTCTAATTCTTCTATTGGCGCATAGATCACTTGGTGCGGAGTTGGATAGGCAGTGGGCGTTGCAGGTAGTGGCCTGTTTTTCATTGGTGAAAATTGAGCTTCTAATCCAGCCTTGTTTAGAGATAACACTGAACTTCCGTCAGCTGTAGTGCGTAGTCCAAGATTGTCGTATAACGGTTCTTGCGCTTCAGTGCTGGGTAGTATTTGAGTACTGGCTGTGCTAGACCAGCTCGGCACTCTCGGTCTTCGCGGTATAGTCACGTATCCTTGACGAGGGGTGATGACTGGCGGCGTGATGGCCGCGATGAAGGGAGATTGTGAACGCGAGTAAGGTAGCGTTCTAAAGTTCTGATTATTAGACATGCCGTAGATGGGTTGAATCGGTGAGTGTATAGGGCTGACTGGGTTCAGTTGAGAAGGTAGCCTCGTGGTGTCAGGAACAGTGGAGGCGTTGCTCGCTGCAGGCGAGATCTGAGCTGCCCTCGGTGGGAATGAGATCAATAAGTCCGGAGTTCGACCATATTCAACATTTAAAGCGTCTTGCGATCGTTTTGACGGATGTTCGAAGTCTAGAGAGCGTTTTTCGTCGTCGTTGTGAGCTGAAACAATAAAAATAAAATATTAGGGTTATCCTATCCTATAACGGGCGGCCTATTTTCATAACCTATTAAGAGTTATTGTGAGTCCCTTCGCAAGTATTTCTGGAAACCGATGATAATACAAGGGGCAGATCTATATGTGTGACATAACACGGGCATATGGTTTTATTGACTTATAAACTATAAGAGGTTTAACAGTGATAATATAGTGATCAGACCAATAATACAGAGTAGACTTTCATAATATTAATAAGTACTACAATTTTATAGAGAAATAGCATTATTTTTTAATTTAAGTATTTATCAGAATCGGGTTCATTAAGCTTACCGAATACAGAATCATTGTCCAGCAATGTCTTGTTGAGTTCTGACATCTCAGTGCCCCCACTTGTTATAGATGGCGGGACATCGTATCTTCTGGGTGGTTTAGTTACAGGATTTACTGCGGTTATCAGACTCTTCTCCATCTCCGGTATCACTGAGCCTTCTATCAAAGCATCTCCGTTCGATGTATCAGCTTTCTTTTTATCAGACCCTCGTCTTTTACAACAACAGTAGCACAAAATGACTAGAATAATGAAAAATATAGCCGCTGTACACGAGACTCCTATCAGTACAGGTAACATGTTATTATCCATTCCTGTCGGTATTATTGGATCAGGTACGGAGTGCATAACGATTAGTGTAACGTTTCTTTCCTCCACTCCACCTTGGTTTTTGGCAACACACAAATATTCTCCATTGTCAGTGGTACCTGCATCTACAATGGTCAAGTTTACCCATTTACTGTACTCGTTATTAGTTTCTGATAGGTAATATTTGAGTTCACCTTGATATTTGTAGGAGCCGTCGATAATTTGGGCGTTCAAAACCCAGTTTACTTCTGGAAGAGGGTTACCGTTAACTTGACAAGCGAGAGTAATATTACTGTCGGCAGAGCGAAGCGTTGTACTCGTAGTTGGATATACAATACTGGGTCGGCAAGCGAAATCGCTAGAATCTAGTTCTTTCCACATTTTTCCGTGCACTTTCGCCGGCTCACTACAAGTTACATCTGAAGTGTAAAGATGTTTGCTGATAACCCAGTTTCTAAAAGGCTGGAGATAACAATCACATCGCCAAGGGTTATCGTGCACTTCCAAGTTAGATAAAGAAGTCAGAGCCCTCAAAGTGTCCATCTTTAGCCTTTCCAATCGATTACCATTCAAACTTACAGTATTCAATTTCGGGACATTCACAAAAGTCTTCATCCCAATCTGGACTATGCGATTATTACTCAACTCCACTCTTTGCAAAGCTGGTAGATTGTTAAAAAGGCCATCCTCTAATTTTTCCAACTGATTGTCATTTAGTATAATCCTCCTTATTTTCGTTGTTTCTTTAAAAGTCTCGGCGTGTAATGTTTTCAATTCGTTTTTAGATAAATCCAATTCGATCATGATTGCGAGGCTGCTTAGGCCGTTTTTGTGAATAACTTTTAGATTACATTCTCTTAGAAAGAGTTTCTTAAGATTAACCACTTGGGCGTCTTCGAAGGCGTATCTCGTAATTTCGAATAATTGGTTTCCGGAGAGATCTAAATTCTGTATGTCCGAGCTGAGCTGTTTCGGAATGTCTTGGAAGTGGCCATTGGAGCAATCTGCTTGTTTATTGCCACTGGACCAGACACATTTGCATTCTTTTGGGCAGTTTGAAGTGAAATCCTCCCCGGCAAGTGTCGTCGCTACTGAAGTGAGCAAGAGGAGTAATCTCAAAAGTCGTTCTTCCATTTTATTTCTTTTGGACCTGTAACAAAAGAAAAGGACACATTTAGACATGTTTCGGCGGAGCAAAGCGCAATAAAAGCCATTATGGCGGCTCTGGAAATAGAAATCGAGTAACACGCGTGGTAGTTTAATAGGGGCATTGAGAAGCTGAATCGTTTTATGTACTTTAGAAGCTGCACTACTAATGTATAGCATTAACAGATGCGTTTCATAAATAAACTCTTAAAGCTCTTTGTGAAGCGTGAGTGTATATCTTAATGAAAATTCGTTTGGTAATAAATAAAACAACCAAGTTTAAAGACGGTAAGATAATGTCAGACTTATTGTAACTCATATTTGGAGATACACTTGTAGCTAGGAGACTTCTTACACCTTTTTTGAGGAGGAAACAGAATTTAATTTATTACAAAAATAAATGTACCGTATCGCAACAAATCTTTTAAAAATAGCCTTTGTATAAAAGGACGCATTCTTTGATTAATTTATAAAGTTAAAGGTTGAACCTTTTGTGCCAAAACCCTTTTGTAAATGTGATTATTTTTGATTCAGAGAAGAATCAATTGAATTAGCGAAACTAAAAGGATCTGTGTGTGAGCCTTCAGCGCGGTTCGTATTGTTTAATCCTTATTTAGGTCAACTCATGGCTTCAATAACTTTGAAGTTTATAATTAAAGTTAAGTTTAGTTGACAACTTAATATAGCAGCTGTCGATTTCAAAATGATTGTTTATAGAAGCTTTTGTTTTATCTGAGGTTTAATCGAAAATTAATATTTAAAGTAGATAATAACTCAAAAATACTTAAACTTGGTATAAAAACTCAACAATACTTAAACTGTGGGTTACTTTTGAAACCCGAACGAGGGTCTGAGATCGAATTGGTATCGAATAAACGTCAAAAATCTGTTATTTTAGTACATTTTGCCATGGTTTCCGTTGTACTGTTTTGACATTTACTCGATACCAATTCGATCTCAGAACCTCGTACTCGTTCGTGTATCGAAAGTAACCCCCCAGTCAAAACAGATGCAAATACACATCAGCTCATCGCATAGATACTATACATGCATAATACACAATTTTAAAGAAACAATTAAATAAGTATTCACACAATATTTCTGCTGAAAATTATATTTGAAACCATCTGTGGTTTAAATACTACAGAATTTAACTGTAACCAAAAATAACCACCACTTGTACAATTTTTCACTATTCTTGGTAACTTTTATTGCTCTTATAAACTTTCTCTAAACTATAATCATGCCTATATAAGTAGGTACCGAAGTAGTCATATTTTTATACAATTTATCAAAACAAATTTTCGAGTGCTAAGATAACGTAACTATTGGAAAACTGGTAGGTATTCTACCTACCTAGTTTTTGTTTTCTAATAATAAAATTAAAATTAAAATATTGACCGGAAGTGAAGGATTTTCTCAAGCTTCCGGCTAATTTTATTTGCGATAATCTTCTGATCCTCTGCTCGCTCTGCACAACATTTCCGAGCGTGTGCCATGCATTTCAACGTGATGTCATATGACGTAGGCAATATTGTCGCGGGCTTACGGACTATTGGTTTCTGAGATAGGTACTCATGATTGAAGTTTGAGGTTATTACTGTACCAGTGGTTGCTTCAAAAAATTACTTCACTGAAAAACCTCTTGCATCGTGTAGTTTCTGTCAAAAAAATATAAATCTCCAGACCTGGGACTTCTAAACTAGTTAAAAAGCTTTAGCTAGTGCATCGAGGAAAATGTACAAACTACGTTCATTTAGAACTTTAATATAATAAGAAACTTGTTGAAGCAAGATTTATGAAAGATACAAAATATATACGTTTATTTTGAATCCATTTATTGATAGGAGACGTCGTGTAAGTAAGCAGTTTTGATAAAAAATGATCGTGAAATAGTATGTAGGTTAGTATTATAATATACTAGTATTGAGTTTTAGCCGGCTAAAACTAGGTGAACCGGTCTGCTTTACCCCTGTAGGTCCCGAATATAGGTTATGAATTCAAGGCGAGAGCGAAGCGCAGCGGAGCGAGAGTCTTAAATTTCGAGGTTTTTTTTTTAACAGACAACAGAAATAACTTTCTTAATACCCCATGCTACACCTTATTTTAGCCGGCTACACCTAGAATTAGCCGCGAGAAAATCGACTACACCTAGTTTTAGCCAACAGCTAGCGGCTACACCTAGTTTTAGCCGGCTAAAACTAGGTTTAGCCGCATTTCGGGTATTAGCCGTAACATATACATGGTGTTTACTAACATTTTATTAACCAATTTAAAAAAAAGGAGGAAGCTCTCAGTTCGTCGGAATCTTTTTTAATGCATGTTAAGTAAACTTCAGTGCCTTACGTTAGTTAGTGTTTACCGTGACACGCACCTCACCACCGTTAAAGTTTATTTATTTATGGAATTTATGGTTTATCGACATTTATACCGATAAATGGGGGAACCCTATTGAGCCATTATAGAAGCTTCGAATTTTGATATTGAAATCAGTTTTAATAAAGTCCGAAGCGTTGAAAGCAATTACAAACCGATTTTGCATAGTCCTCGGTCTGTTTCAAGAAAAATAGGACGGCGAATAAAGTTTTTTTATCGCCGTAAATAAATTTGCTTTTTTAGGAAAAGTAGAAAATTTGGGAAAATTTAGTCTTTTATAAATTTTTCGCTCAAACGATATTCAAGTGGGATGAAATAGAAAAAGTTTTGCTAATATAACCTTATTTAATAGCGAAGAATGTTTTATAAAGATTATGCCTTTAAAAGTGCTTAACGTTAAGGCTTGGGTACTTTAAATAAGAAGCGAAAATCCACGTTGAAACTTATTCCCATGTGATTTATATTAAATACATGACAATTGTCTTTACAAAAACATTACATTATTAGACAACATCACAAACATTGCTCTGATTCCAGAGTAAGAGCTAAAGCACTTGTGTTATGGAATTCAGAGACATAACGGTGGAACTTCGATCAAGAATTATCTGGATGTCCTGTCAGAGTCTCAAAAATGGCACTTCAAAATAGCGTCCCACTTACAAACTGGGCGCTTATTTTGTACAAAGTAAGTGACAAAAGTTGTGATTTTGTACAAAGTAAGCTTATTTTGTACAAAATAAGTGATGTAAGATCTGAGTTTTTACAAAATAAGAGGTGAATATAAGCTCCCAGTTTGTAGGTGGGAGGCTTCTTCGAGGTGCCGTTTATGCGTGCTGTTTTAGTTCGTGAAGCGTTATCTAGGATATTTTTGATCGAAGCGGTGGAATAACGAATGACCATCAGCAATTTTTTTAGTTGACGAATAAGCCAGATAAATTATTGTGAGATCAATCTCGTATTATCAATGTGTGCTTGTTTAACAATGCTGTTTTGTATGAATAAAATAATAAATTCTTAATTCCGATTGTCTACTGAAAATCTTGCCGGGTTGTGAACTAATATACTATAGGTTCAGACTTCAGTGGGATAGGGTTAACAACATTCTGTAAAATTTACTAAAAAGTTTATTTAATTTTAATGTTTTTTTTAGAATACTGCCTACAATCCCACGAAGACATTCACAAAATATCCACATCGTTACACTCCCGAGACGTCTTAGTTCGTGTTTTAATTGCATTCCCGAGTAAGGGCGCACTTAAACTGCGCAATTTGGGCGTAAGTGCGTTTCGCAATGTGCGCAGGGACTTACGATTATTGTTGCCGCAAGTGAAAAGAGAAAAAACAAAGTTCAAAAGGCAAACTTATGAAACAATTGAAAAAATGTTGGTTGGTCCAACAATTGATGTTAGCTGTATTGTTATACAAGATAAGGAGCCGACACATAATGGTACATTTACACAGTTCGATTTTCCGGGTGACTTGCTAGGCGACTAGAGCTTTTATCAACAATCGCTTGTAAGATTAAATCCCCATCTCATTAAAATTAGGTTTGCGATTCGACTTTACAAGCGATTGTCGATAAAAAGCCATATTCGACTAAAGTTGCCCGGAAAATAGACTACGGTAAATGCCCCATTAGGAGTAATGAATTGAAACGAGTACAGCCTCAGTACTCGATAGGACTTAGTACAAAAGTGATCAGCTCTACTCCAACAAATACTATAAAGACTGTATGTATGTATAACTCGTTTTTATATAAATAAACATGATAGACTGACAATCGGTGTAGCTGACAAGACTGACAAAATGTGTATCAGGTAAATATCACGTTCATTGCTATTAATTACTACTATTGCGAATATTTGATGTTTTTATGTGTTTTTATCAGAAGATCTAAGCTCTTCGCATTAGTGCAAAAAAACGAATTTCCACAAAAATAAATAAACATGATAGACTGACAATCGGTGTAGCTGACAAGACTGACAAAATGTGTATCAGGTAAATAATCACGTTCATTGCTATTAATTACAACTATTACGAATATTTGTATGTTTTTATGTGTTTTTATCAGAAGGCTCTTCGCATTAGTGCAAAAAAACGAATTTCCACAAAATAAAAAATCTTTCAGCTTATGAATTAACCTCTTGAACTGCGCGTCTTGATCTGTCGGACCAATAAATTGGACTTTAGAACCTCTTATTTTATGTAGCAGCCATCTTTGTCGCACGGCCCCACATATATTACCTTACACATTTCTGCTTAGTATTGTGAAAAAAAACGAAACATATCCCTTGCAACCTTTTTTGTAAATGTGTTTGAAAGACGCTCCGTTTGATAAGAACTTAGTTCTTATTTTCATGGAAGATACATACCAGATGTATATTTTTGCCAATTTAAATAATTTTCTAGACAGTGATTAAAAAGTATGATGATTAAATAAACATGTATTATAAAATAAATAGGCTAAGGTAATAAATACCTTAAAAATACTTATTACACACCACCAATATATGCGGAACATGTTAGAATCAAATGTTTCTTTGAAAATACTAATCTCATTTTACCAATAAATTGGCTCCCTAAACCAATTAACAAGCACAACAAAAGAAATAATTTAAGAAATACATAACCGTTTCAATGAGATCATTGTTGACAGTAATAGCCATTGCAAAATCGTTACAACCCACTATCTACTAATAAAGTCATCGGACGTGCCTGAATGCTCGTCTGTCCATCTGTCATCGTATAAAGAGCTCTGTTGTAAACAGACCACTGTTTAAAGGTTACGGTCACGTTGACCCTGCAAACGTTAGCGGGTTAAGATAAATAGTATGTTTGCAAATTTTACCACGAACAGGATTCGAAGTTAAGACTCTCGAAAAGGCATGTCATCGCCTTTTAGTTACATACTTTGTATTTGCTGCAATACGCAAGCTAAATATATTAGTCATAGATAAATCAATACTTTTTTTTATGAAATAGCAACATATATAACCTAACTGTAACTTAAATACAACCATAAAAATAGATATATTAAGAAATCCCTTTTTATATCAATCGTTTACTTATATCATTCAATTTTATCATTTTCATATGAGGGCTGAGGTTGAACGCATATTTTATTTTAGGATTATTAGATTAAAGAAGGTTTCAAACTAAACTGTATTAATAGAAGTCTATTTCAAACCATAACGATACTTTTACACACGGTTTCACAACCAGAAGTATATCAAAGTAAACAAATTCAAAGCGAGGCACTGCGCGCCATCCGCCATTTCGGTAGCTCTGTTTATTTGTGCTGGCAACTCCATCCCGGGCAAACATATCCGAACGCAATGGTTCGAGAATAAACCGATTTGAAGAAACAGTCAATACTAACTCCTTTATCGGACGTGCTTATTGGGAAGAAAAACCAAAAATGTACGAAGCTCTTTTCAACGATCCCAAATTGAAATTTTAAAAGGTGAACAATACTGAAACAGGTTTACTTAGACTGACTGAACTACTTTTTCCAAGGAACCGGTCAAAAAAAATTTTTTTCGCCTTTCCATAGTAAGTCGGTCAGCTGATCACGAAAGCACGTTAATCCATTGGTCACTGCTGCATTTGCAGTCGTTAACACACACCAATCCGCATTGGGCCCGCGTGGTTTGTTATATGGCCCATCTTCCTTATCCATTCATAAGGAAGGTCTATGCCCCAGCAGTGGGGATATTAAAAATGGGTGATGGTCATGGTCATATTTATTCATCACCACTAAAACCTCACAAATGTCACAGTATTTATTACTTAAACACAAATCCACTGGTCACTGCTGCATTTGTAATCGTTAACACCCACCAATCCACATTGGGTCCGTGTGGTGGGTCATGGCCCATCCTCCTTATCCACCCATAAGGAAGGCCTGTGCTCCAGCAGTGAGGATAATAAAAATAGCTGATGGTCATGGTCATATTTATTCATCACCACTAAAACCTCACAAATGTAACATTATTTATTACTCAAACCAAACATCAACCAACTAAATAAATGCACTATTTTACCCGAAAGCACAGTATTTTTTATCAAAAGCTGATATTTAAGCCAGCAGCCGACGAAAGCTCTAGGTTTCTAACAAAAAGCTAACTTTGTTAAATCCGCTTAACAGTATCCTCTTAGCAGTATCGTCACTGCAGGCGATTATAATCTCTATTGCAAAGTTAGGATAGTTGTTTTAAAACAACAACTAAAATAAAAATAAAGCATGCAAACAGACAATAGGTGAGAAAAGTTCAAAATGTTGTGATGAAAATATGAAATGTAGAGAAAATAATTTCACAAATATAGTAGTTTAACGTACAAGGTTGGTAAGGAGTTTTAAAAAACCTTAACAACCGTGTGCCATACTACGTTTTTCAATACATTTGCGAGAAAACATTATAGGTACTACTGAAATTGTAATCTATACATATAATAAAACTGTAAATTCTAAATATTTGTGCGCCAATTACGCAAAAACCGCTAAACAAATTTTGATGGATTTTTCACAATTTAGTAGATTGGGGTCCAACTTAAAATCTAAGCTATGTTTCATCAAATTCAGGTGGGTGGTACCAGGGAAACAGCTTGAACTCTCCGTAGTACTAGCTTTCATACACTAAAGGGGTCATTTTAAACTGGTTGCTATATTTTTCTACTATCCACGCGGATGAAGTCGCGGGCGGAAGCTAGTAAAAATTACAAAAAACGTTCGTAAACAAAAACGCACGGCGCCGGCGTGCGGTAAAATCAACTTTCCGCACGCTGTACTAATCCGTAAACAAAAACGCACGGCGTGCGGTAAAATCAACTTTCCGCACGCTCGACTGTCATCGTAAATTTACATTTTCGAGCAACTGTATTGAAAAAACCTTTTTAAAATACGTTGTTTATATTTTTTTACGGAAATGTCGGAAATGGTATAGGAATGCTATTTAAATAAATAAAAATATCCTTTACAATAAAGTTGCATATTTTTTCAATTTTGAAAACATGATCAATAAAATTCTTATTTCAACGATAAAATTAAGTATAAATTTATTATTCTGGGAAAATATTTTTTAAAAATATAACACATTTTTTCAATCTTGAAAGCTGATTAATAAAATTCTCATTTGAATGAAAAATATAAGTTTTATTATCGGAAAATGCTTTTTAGTTTTTTGTAAAGAACCATTATTTTTATAAAAAAACCTGAAACAGTAGTTGGAAACAGTTCTAGTTAAAAAGCTATTTGATAAATGTAACTACATTGCCGGAAGCCGGTTAATGGATATTTTCTGTTGCCACGAAATGTTGAATGCTTGTTTTGTTGTTCTAACTTTTAGAGCTATCACTGAAGTAACTACTGAAAAGGCAATTCTCTATAAGCTCAAAGAAAGAAACAAGAAATATTTATTCTGTATCAGTTGGAAAAAGAACAACAAATTGATCTTAAGGGCAGAATACATTTTCATTAACCCGACGCAAAACAAAGGTACTCATTAAATACTAATAATAATTGCAAATGTTAACAAAAATTGCCAAAAGTTACTAAAAAAATCTTACTAAAACTATCAAACATAAGCTATTAGGTACTTACTGATGATCGATCTTCAACATTAAAATTTAAGTGTTATAAAATATATGAACGTAGAAAGAGATTACTATAAAAACTGTCTGGCTGGATGCAAGAGTTAAATTAATCAAATAATAGTGACGACCAATAAAGGCTCTCATAGGGGCCCTTCTGGCAGCTTTTATTGAGAATTATTAGCGAGTTCAATTTCGTTCTGAACAGTCGTATAAAGACTATTGTCAACACATTGTTTGACAATGAGAGATAAATGATGGTGATAATCAAAATAAACCAACGCATTATATTATATTAGCTTAATTACCTATCTAGTCCTGTAGCAAGCAACTAGCAGAATTAATTTTGTGAAACATTGTAGTGCAGCGTGTTAAGGCTCGCTTATGCGGACACATTTGTCTGTCTTTTTCTTTACGTGTAAAGAAAGAGTATGGAAAATAACCTCACTTTTGAACTTTTTCGATGTTTTTCGTTGTTGTTTCATCATTATCTTTAGCACAATTATCTTTTTTGAAAAAAGTCATTGGAGCAACTGGCACAGTACGTTAAAGTGAATTTTGATGTAGAATTCAATACGTTTCCGCTATTATTTACGCCGAAAATATGGCCCGCGACAAGCGCTTTTGATGATATTTTGATTTTTTTACAATCATCTGTGATGATTATAGTATAAACTTTATACGCCATTTAATACTTGTAGCTACTAGATAATCTATTTAGCTTGTCGTATGTTTTTTGTGGCTACAATTTTACGTTTTCTATATAAAAATATGGCCCGCGCAAACCATGTTTTCCTATCATGGACCCTTAAAGAACAAATTATTAAACATCACTTGGTTGCACACAGCAAAAGCACGAACATTATTAATTATTCCTGTATGTTATTAACGGCTGCGACCACGTCACAGCAAACTCCGGAATCATCTATTATCTCGCACGAACACGCACGTTAATATGGTAGAATTTTCACGTGACGTTGTTGTCAGCTGTTTAAGCCTAAATTGTTTAAAACATTTTTATGCCACCGAGCTTCTGGTTTCGTTAAGCCTTTTTCTGAGTGGTTTAATCTGCTATGAGGTGAAAAACTTATAAACAGACAACAGTCATAACAATTTTTATTTTCACCAAATCTCAGTTCTGTATTTATACACGATCCTAGCACGGTCATGTCATGGCTATAAATTATCTTTCAGGACGGAAGTCCTGCTGCATCTTCAAATCTAGATACTATGATGTAAGATCTGAAATCGTACGTAACTATAGAAACTATTCAATTTTAAAATGTAATGTTGTGGATAACGTGCTTGTTTACAAAAATGGTAAGTTCTTATGTTACCCCCTTACTAATAAAGATTGTATAGCAGATGTATTCCTTTTCAATGTCATAGTTTGACAGAGAGTAACCATTGTGTAACTTAACTATACATCTGCTTTACAAACTTTGTTAGAACGGGGGTACGGGGGTAAGTGTATAAGTATTGTAAATGTATGTTGTTCCTAATAAAAAAATCACCAAAATCTTGTGCTATGACGGGAACTTACAATTTTATTTTGCCTAGTAACTGCTCTACTGTAGACTTTTTACAAATAGAAAACTTAAACGTGATCAAAATTGACTTTCAAAAAGATCCGAATAAAATTCCCTACTGATATTTCAGATTTATTGAATTTCCCAAGCTTCGAATTGGAACGCGGAGAGGCAAATAACGCACGCAAACTGTACAAACAGCGATTTCACGTGGAAATGAAAATTCTCGTATTAACATTACCGGCGCCGGATATCCGGTTACCGCCATAATACGATATTACCTCGTAATGATCAACGGTGGTGAAAATGACGGATGCGAAGACTAATCAAATCAGCGACCGTTGGGGTTGGAAGCTGGAAGGATTGTAGTTAGTCACTTACCATATAGGAAGTTAGTAGTTTTATCTGTATATCTAAATATATTTATTACAAATTAGTTTTGTGGTTACATAGCATCCTGAGACTAGACTGGTGCTGTATTCCAAAGTATCAAATGTGATTCTACTTTCTTTAATAACCCAATACTAATGTAAAAATTCTGACTTTTTATGTACTTACCAATGTGATCTCGGGTTTCTTTCTATTATCACAAGCTAATGAAAGAACTATATCGTATACAAAGTTCAACCGTAGAATGCTTCTTATACGCAAATTTTTATATTGAATTTCAACGTTATCTTACACTAAATCAGAACAGATCCATTCCTATTCATTTCTTAAATTTGAAATAAGGTATTTTCAATTTGTCTTGAATTATTTTGTTTAAATAAGCAGTTACAATAAAAAGCTTCTTGCCCCTTGAAGAACCAGCAAGTTTCTCAACTCTTTTCTTTAATCAGTATTATTAGTACTTCTTACACAATAAATTAACAACACTTAAAACCTAACACTCACATTGTTATTTCTTGCACAATCGTCCGAGTTCATTTGATTAACCACTGATTCACCAATTTAACAAAGCGTTAATTCATTGGAATGGTACTGTTATTCAATTTCTTGGGTGTGTTAACAACCGTAATTTCTTACACAAGGTAAAAGTTTTCTAAAGTTTGGTAATAAGTATTTGCCTGAAGAAGTAAGGGGGGCCATTAATTAGGTGAGGTGATTTTGGAGATTTTACCAAAACTCGGATATAATATATTACCTAAAGTAGCTTATCAGTTATCATCACGTAAACACATGGCTTTACCAGAATTGAAACTCAGAAAAAATGTAGGTATTGCTTTGAAGGTAGGTAACGAATATCAAACTATACTTTGGTTATCAAACTGAGCTCTGTTAGAGTTGACTTCAAAGTGATAACTATTCATATGCAAAAATATGCCTAGTGTGTGGTCAGAGATTAGACGAAGCAAAGACATTATGATTAAACGACGTCCTTCTGACCTACGCTTCAACTTCAGCAAAAAGGTCAAAAGAATAATCCTACAATAAGATGAATTCATGAAATAATAAAATGATTGAGTGGGTCCATCTAATACCCACACAGTAAAATATATTTCCCTTATTTCATTTCTTTCTCGCTCCTAAATCTCGAAGCTTTTTAGGACATTACGAAACTCCGTATATTCTCATTTGGTTGGTTTTTATTTGACCCAAATTCGCACTCAAAACTTAATTACTTAATAACCGTAGATGTTTCGGAATCCCGACCTTAACCCTTTAGAATAAACGCTAAATTGTTTGCAGCCACAAATGGCGACTTAATTATTCTGTTGACTGTTCTAATGAACATTTTGGTTAATGATAATCACACTGTTTGCTTCCCGAGTGGGTTAATAGATCGGAAACGACTAATATACCCATCGCCCTGTATCGCGATAACCGTCATGAAGTCTAAAAGGATTTTAATGGCGTTTCCGTGAATAAACGGGACTTTATCGAGAAGGGTCAGCGGGATTGGGTCACTATAGTGACATACAGATAAGATTCCGATTTAGACGGCACTCAATTCACTCAACTTTATACCAATATTTGCTAACACCCATATTGCTTGGAGAGTTTTCATTCCACAGCGGAGAAAGGTTTGTAAATACTTTTCACATTGATAGCAAGTTGTGTGATAAATAACAATCGCCAGCACCACCCAATAAGGATGGGAGTGTGTCGGTTAGTGGCTTGTTTTATAAGCTCACATGATAAATATGTAATGATTAGTCTTCGCCCGCGACTTCGTCCGTGTGGCGTGAACAGTAGAAAAATATCACTACCAGTTTAAATGACCTCTTTAGTGTATGAAAGCTTGTACTACGGAGAGTTCGAGCTATTTCCCTGGTTCTACCCACCCGAATTAGACGAAACATGGCTAAAATTAGACTCCTAGCTACCAAACTGTGATAAGCCTATTAAAAGAAGTTCAGCGGTTTTTGCGTGATGCGCGCACAAACTTTTAGAATGTACAGTTTTATTATTGTGTCGATAGATAGAAGATAGATTCTGATATAGATACTGCTAGTAAAGACACAACACAGTCCAATGTTAAACTGGCTATTATACTAAGCCATTGTATGGCTATCATACCTCTAAACACCCATGGAGACAAACACTGACTGGCGGATGATAACAATGTTAACATTATTGTTATGGTGACAGACGTAATATTGTGTTAAGTCTCCAGCCAACTTAAAGAAATAATGTTAATAAACAAAACCTTTCGCATTTTTCCTAATTGTTCCACAGATACGTAAAGTTTCAGTGAATTAACACCCTGTAGGTATCCAACTTTGAGAACGTAAATGATATTTGCATTTTTATAAAACGTGTAATTAAAAAGTAATTTTGAGGTTGGTGATTATACTCCAGCCAACTAACGGAACTAAATATTCCTGGGACGAAATAGCAAATAGACGTTGGACTAATACAGGCAAAGATATCGTGACAAAGAGCCCAAAAGGTAATGCAATGAAGGCCTTCGGTAACCAACTATACATAAACTACTACGCTTCATTAAATGCTGAAAAATACTATTTCTTTTGTTCATGAAGTAAGTCTCCTCAACAAACTCGTTTGCTAATGAAATACCAATTTAAAAATTAATGGTCGTAATCGTAAGTCTAAGTCAGAAGGTAAATGCCAGCGAAGCATTGCGAGTGCTGTCCCCATTGTCAATTATACGATCATTGATCTTTGTTTTGGAATTATATCATAGATACAACCATTCGTAAGGGATATTTTACGATATTATTAGATACGGATCATCGTTTGTCTGTGTACAACATTAGATTTTTTACAATATGGTAATTTGAAAAAGAAATAGTTACTTATCCAAAAACCCAATAAGAATTCAAAATATAATTGTCTATGTTGAAACATTTTGTTGCATGAAATTTCGATTCATGCCTTGGCGAATCAGGAATTGGCGAAAAAGGTAGTTGGCGAATGTGGAAACTTTAAAATAGCATTGGAAAAATTAATGGCAAGGCAATCAAACTTACAACAATTAAATTATTATGAAACGCCAACAAAACGAAAGAGTGTATTTATACTGTGGCTTTACTTGATTTATTAATAATATTGGTTAATCTTAAAGCGGATATCGGAAAGTCATCAACAACAAACTTCGTGTCGCTTCTGAATTTACAATAATTATTAACCAAACATTGTTTACAACCTCATGACATTCACGAACTAGAATAACAAATATTTGTTGTTACTATAGAGCTTAATCAAAAAAATTCAGGTAATGTAAGTAATTCAGATGCAATATACAAAGATTGAAGTACTGGGTATGTTTCCAATAAATGTAAAATGTGTGTACGAGTACTTTGTTAATTAACTACGTTAATTGTGTCGGAATCAAGTTTTCATTCAGTTACTGTAAACTCTTCAACGGCTGATAGGATTTTGGATGTGTGCAGCTCAGGATAGGACCAATCGTTATGATGATTGAACTCTATAGAAGCACCGATAAATGAATTTCTCTTTCATCAAGTTATTCATTTATTCTGATCTGATGAATAGGTAATTCTAAATCTACCTGCATGAAATGTTCAGTGGTAGGTGGTGTTTTCACTTGAGATACCAAGTTAATATGCCCCTATCATACCTTTTTTTTAACGTTTTAGTTATTTAGCTCGCACTGCAATTCTGCATGCGTCTTTCTAGCATTATTTCACTTTCTTACAATTAAGGGTGGGATTTCCCGCCTATCTCCTATGTTAATGCGGGAGGTAGATTCGACTCATTATAATTTATTTTCATGACATTTTTACAACAGCTCCTATCATCATTATATTAGCTGCACGACGCTCATTACTTTACATAGGTCATAAATGGCATATTAATCAAAGATTCAAATCTTTGATATTAATTAATAAATTAACCTTTTACAATCAGGGGTGCGATTGCGTAAGTTAATCGTATTCATTTGACAGTTCATATCATATTCCATCGGCTGCAATTTGTATGTGAAAGTGAAAGTGAAATAAGCTTTATTCAAATAAACTTAATTTTTAAGTACTTTTGAATCGTCTATATTTTCCTACCACCCGTTCCAGACTTTTTTGGGATGACATAAGTATATTATGATACAATATGAACTTTCAAATGAATACGATTGACTTTACGCAATCACCTAGCAGGTGGTAAAGGAAGCCTTACAAACAATGCACCATTTTGGTTACAAAAATATGATATTAATTTATTAAATGAAATGAAAGGTCAAGGTTCATACAACTAAAGTTCATACAACCTTCGAAGTAAACTTGTTAAAATGGCCGATATCGGAGCTTTCTTAGTCTTTTCCCTGTAGAAATTTAGCGATAACATGCCGTGTCTATATTTTAACAGGAAAAATCCTTTAGTGATTTTCGAACTAGCACAGTTAAGTTATAAACTTATAACGTTACTGTTTAATTATATGACTTGACAACAGTGTTATCAATAGCAGTGTTCATGTTAGTACCATTGTGTTAATAATAATAATGATAAAAACACTTTATTGCACACTAAGACGGGGCATATTACAAAGAAAACCAATAAACAGAGAAAGCACACAAAAGGCGGCCTTATTGCTAAATAGCAATTTCTTCCAGGCAACCTTGAGTAATAGAGTGAGAGAAGAAGAGGACAGTGGGAGTGGGTGCAAAAATGGGAAGGAGAACAGATATAGATATACAAGAATAAATAGAATGAAATGAAGTTTTCTACATTACTTGAAGTGATAATAAGAGGAATAAAGTTAGATAGTAGAAAGGAAATGTCTTCTGATTGTGTTATTTGGTCACTGGTAGTTAGTTGAGAATTTGGAGTGCCAATTTGGTGGTCAGATGGTCCGGAGGGTTTAATTATACGTATTACGCAATGATGTTTACTTTAGAAAAAAGTGAATAGGTTAATAATTAACTAACCATGCAACATTTTAAAATCACATAAGTACATGGAGCCGTAGTTAATCTTACGGATAATGACTAGTATCTAAGTATTAATGATTTATTAAATAAAAAAATATTAAGTGGCGCTAAATTTCTGGGTGTTGGTGATAAACTCGTCTCATTATCTTCCTACTCCTGTCCCAACCCAACCCAATGTATTTTATACAATACTAAATAATATACTAGAAAAAATACGACGCGCACCAGATCAATTCTCGGACGGGATGTATTTTTGTCAGCACATTGTTTAGTTTTATTCTTATTTCCAAGATTTTCTATTCAAGGTCAAGTTGCCGCTATCGCTTATGTTTAGCACCACAGGCGAACTCCCTGAGCAATTTATTTCCAATCCGCGTTGATAAGAACAAATCTAGGGAAGGAGTAACGTGCGGACCCTACACCCTGGTTCATAGCTAGTTCGCTCATTTCTTATCATAAACATGTAGAGGAAATATACAACGTGTAGCAGAATAAAAGGCACAAGCAGAATATAGTAGATAGGGCACCATGCATCCTCGGAATTTTTTTATTAACCCTGAAAACCACCAAATGGCTGAGAAATTTTGTATTTTTTTGTACCGACTAACTTTTCGAACTTCGGCGGGTCTGCAGAACTTCAACTTAAAACAGATAAATCGAAGTAAGGAATTTCGTACCTATTGTACTATTTGCCGAAATTATTTGCAAGATATCGATGTTCGTGTGACATCATGAATTGGGGTTCACCATTTTGGCCCAATGAGGATCAACGAGGTTTCTAGTTAAATATGTAGAGTTTCAGTAACATCAAAATAAATTATTTCAGTGAAAGAATTATAGAAATTGGACCAAAAATGACGAAGATAGAGCGATTTACGTGTCGCATTCTCAAAAACGCTCCCCAATTCACGATTGGCTGATGACGTCATCAGCCACGTGCGCCGCTCAGCGGCGCGGCAGGTGTTTGATCGGGCGATCGTGGCACGTGACGTCATCGCATGATCCGCAAGGGCCGGCCGTGTTTTTTAAACTTACTTTTTAAAATCTTTTATAATTTTGTCATTTCTTAATGGATTTGAGAAATTTAAACAGAGATTTACTCAGATATTGATATTGTATTTGATGTGATATACAAAGTTAATATATTCAATTGCCGTGTTGCTCCTCATTGGGGCTCGATTTTTTATTTATTTTTATTTCGAAAAATAAAAAAACGGGTTTCAAATTAAAAAAAAGATTTAGGTAAGTATTCTGTTTTAATTTGAAACCCGACAGCCTTTTCGAAGTTCGATGCGTTAGCCGGTACGGCGGCCGGCCCCTGAGGCGGTATAGGGGTACACATCGTCTTTTTGTAATTGGAACATTTTTGCATACGGTACCACCTACCTAACCTAGTCATTGTATTAACGGGCGGAGTCAGCTGGCTCTCTCGTCAAAGCACGAATGTTTGCTTAGCCCGGCCGGCGGCGGCTGTCAAAACTACGGGCTGGACTTTAGAAAGTTTTGATAATTGGAAGGCTATTATACTTTATAAACTGTAGGAAGTGTGGCTTATAGCAACTGAAAAGCAATGCCTGTGTGCGCCGGGATGCATACAAGCAAAATCTAACTCCTGAGTTTTGATAGTGATCTCTGATTAGTCTAAAATCTCTCTATCTCTTTTTTTAGACCAATCAGAGATCACTATAAAAACTCAGGGGTTAGATTTTGCTTATATGGGATGGAGTGCTGGGCTGTAGGTGGTTGTGGTCATGAAGTACGAACTTCTTGAAACGAAATTGATTTATATTTGTTTGGCTTTATAGACGTGTCGATTTGAATTTTGCTTGTAGATGAAAATGGAAGACGAGAGGGAAGAGCCGCGCGTGCCCTCTCTAGTTTCTTGACGTTTGAGGTTGGCGTTGATGGATGGTTGACAGTTGACGTTCCGATGATAGTATTGCCAAGCGTGAACAATGCCAATTATTAGGTGCTCACCTATAAAATTAACTGCATGTTTTAAGAAAACAATAATAAGTCTCAGCTAAGTTAGTGGTAATTTCTGCTAACAAAAGTTTTTCAAAGTTACTGAAATATAAATAATGATAAGTCATTAAATAATAGTTAAAAGATTTGTCAAAACAGATCATTGCACTATATTTTCTTTAAATAAATGATTGTTTTACTAGGCTATGACTAGTGGGTACAGAAATCAGGTTAGAAACCACTAAACGCGCTCACAATGAACTATATTCGTGCTTTATGCAAAAGCTTTGATTAACGGTTACATTTTCCAACCAAGCAGCAGGAAACCGCTAAAAATAGCACATGACCGAGCGAAAAGACTATTTAAGGCTCGTTTAAAACAGGCGTTGCAATCAGGGCTGCCAAAAAGTTAATACGAAACTGAAATTATATTTAAAAAGTTTCTGCAAGATCTCGTGAAGTGGAGGGTTTGAAAGATTTAATTTTAAATTAAAGATCACCTTCAGCAAAGTCTAGACGATAAAGTTATTAAATTCCAGCTTAGCCCACTTTTGTTAAGTTTTAACATAAATGTCGTGAAACTAAGTGAAAGTGACCGTTTCCCATTTGCTGCGGAAATTTTATTGATACAACATAACTATATCTCTTTCCTCATCATTGGTAATATTTATATTCTAAGAACCGGTTATTGGTTCCCTATTATTGATTATTATTATTTACAGACAAACAGTTTTTACACGCACATTCTGAAATCCACAGTCCCATAAAAAAATACAATAGAAAATGACAACAAAAAAGAAAACGAAAATGGAATAACACATGTACAAAAAATAATAAAAGCACAACACGACTCAACATCCTCCCCTCTCCTCAGATAAATTAATGATAGTTTTATTTAGTTTCAAATTAATAATCAATTAGCTGTTGTGTCAAAGTTGACAGCCCTAGTAAATGTATTAACAATTTTAGGCCCAACGCACGTGTGCTTTTGCGCTGAAGGGAAATAAACAAACTCGTTTAGAGTTCATTCGCTTGCGTTCAGGCTAGTGTTTAAACCAGAAAAAGAAAATAACCTAAGTGTAATAAGCACTATCACTAACGACAATAGAAGCATAAATTATGACAGTGTTGTTTACATGGCTCGACTTGGCAGGCAACTTGGCATGCGATTTTAGTCAATTACAGTTAGAGCTTTTTATTGACAATCGCTTGTAAAATCTAATCGCAAACCTAATTTCAATGAGGCGATTCGATTGTCAATATCCCGTTAGTAACACTTAAATTTTGTGTAATAAAATACAATTGAGATTAGGGAATCATATACACTTCCAAGGCTTTCACGCGTACAGTTTATTAGAAATAAAACACTTTTTATATACGGATTACAGACCGTAGGTATATTATTATAAGTCTTCGAGCAAGAATATCCTAGATGTCCGGTTAGAGCCTCAATAATGGCACCTCATATAGCGTCCCACTTACAAACCGGGCGCTTATTTTGCAAAAAAGTAAGTTATAAAAGATGTGTTTTTGTACAAAATAAGCTTATTTTTTAAAAAAGTGACATAAAATGTGAGTTTGTACGAAATAAGAGGTGATTATGTACAAAATAAGCGTCAAGTTTGTAAGTGGGACGCTATTTAAGGTGCCATTTTGCGTACTGTTTTAGTTCGTGAAGCGTTATGTATGTAGGATATTCTTGATCAAAGTTTATGTAAATATATTAATTCAGGTGTTATTTTAGAGTTATTTAGTATAGATTTATTGCTTTTGCGCTGTTATACGTAAAAAGTATTTTATTTCTTAGGGAATCATATTCGTTATTTAGTTAGGTAGCTTTGCAAACTTTGCATAGTTTCGTTCGGCACGTGTCGAAAAAATATGTGGCAAATGTTTTTTATACAAAGTGGATTTCAGGTTCGGACAGGTTCCATTCGACTCAATCAAACGTTTGCTATTAAGGTGGTACCCTGAGCGAAAGTGGTGCCGCGGTGAATTATATTTATTATTATAATTCTAATACACAATTTTAAAAATGTTTATCGTGGAGATTTTAGGGCCCACAGTCTAGTATTTTTAGACGGTATCGTTACATTCCCTCGTAGTCACTGCTAGAAGTAGACAGCAAAACTGCTAAAAGTGGCCGTTTTTGACACATTTGCTATCTACTTCTACGAATGACTACGAGGGCATGTAATGATACCTTCTTAAAATACTAGACCATGGGCCCTAAAATCTCCACGATAAACATTATTAAAATCTTTTTCTATTAATAACTTATTAAATAAAAACCTCTGAGGGCGCCACTTTCGGTCATACAACCGCCTTAAAACAGTGTTTGTTTTCTGGTTTGAAATTGAGGTTTCGAATTCAGAGATTAAATGCCAGTTCATTTAAATAACGCATGTTTGAAGAACTGAAATGAAAACATAAATAAAGGATTTCACTTAATTGGATACGCTTGTTTCGGTTGTATACTTATAATACTTATGTAAAAGGGTTTGAGTTAGATATAATGGAAGAAAACAATAAATTAATGACGAGAGCTTGTTATTTTACAACAGTTGCAAAAAACGTCCCGAAATGAAAAAGTAATGAAAAGCAAAGCAAAAGTTTTATATTAGTCCCGTTTGTTTACATGTTTACATTCAAAACTTTGAATGTAATCATTTTGTAACGCTGTTGGTTTTCAAAATAATTTAATGAATAATAGAAAAAAAACATACAAACAGGCCAACAGACAAAGACGCTTATTGTTTGCTTTTCTTTCGGAAAAAGAAAATTCGACGTAATTGAAAATTTGTATGCGCGGGAGAACGCAGCATTATTACTTCCTTAACGTTTTTTCGAAATTCACCCAAAGGCGTTGTTACTTCTTTTATCTGCTGAAGATTGGTATCAGAGACGTGCTTAAGTGTCAAAGAAAATATAAGAGGAATAACTTGATAAAGACTGGTACTTGAATCCAAGATGACGTTTGCAATTTGCTCAAACAAAATTTATTTAAGACAAATCTCTGAATCATAGAGGCGAATTAAAACAAATAATGCGTGTAAACTTCTCTATAAAATACAACCTAAAGGCTACTTTACTTGCCTTACTTCTGTAGCTCTACCAAGAGTTGATGTGAACTGTTTTCGCTACCGTAAACTATCGGATATACTGCTCACAGTCAATGCGAGTGATAGAGAGAAAACGATAGTTTACGGTAGAGAAAACAGTTTGCATAAACTCAAGGTAGGGCCACTGTGCGTTGAAGTACAACCACTTGGTATGTAATGTAGGGCGCAGGCCACACATAAATGACATAGGGCGCGGACAAGGCACGGGCGGCTTTCTATTCCATTCATTTTTCATACCAAGTGCCATAAAAATAAAGTGCAATTTAGGACTACGAACTGACAGCGAACGGACGCGGGAGCCGAAATAGCGCGTCATGTCCACGCCCGAGCCACGACATAACGCATATCCTAAATTGCACTTTATTTTTATGGCACTTGGTATGAAAAATGAATGGAATAGAAAGCCGCCCGTGCCTTGTCCGCGCCCTATGTCATTTATGTGTGTAGGGTACACGGCGGAATTTTCGTGTGACAACGGCCTACGAAAAGGGTTAGTAATAAAACAAAATGAAAAACTAACTCAAATACCCTTTCAGTAGGTACGAGTATTTAGGTACCATTTTAAGCATACCTGCTCAAATGAACACTAACTCTATTTCCTTCCTCGAATCAGAAAACTATCTACTAATATACAGAGCTATTTTAGGGTTCCGTAGTCAAGTCAACAAGGAACCCTTATAGTTTCACCATGCTCGTCTCTCTGTCCGTCTACGGCATAGCTCAAAGGCCCTTAGTACTAGAAAGCTGAAATTTGGCATAGCTGTGTATACTTATTTATCACGCCAAAATAGTAAAGTATGGGTGACGATCAACACTATCACTGCTCTTTAAGGGGTTTATCTTTTCCTCCTCCTATCATTTCCCCTCTTTCTCTCTGGCATCTCTATGTTTTTGTTTTACTCCAAAATCAGCATGGAAGTCGTAACAATTTTCCATCAGTCCACAGAAAGCAGCATGGTTGCAAATCCGTCGCCACGTCCCATTAGAGGTGCTATGCGAAGGGACTCAAATGATGATATTATCCGTCGTTCCCTTCAGATCTGCCTGAATAATGAATCCGCGAATAAATTCATCGCAGGACGAAACACCCGACTCACGTAAGAAAAATAGATTTCAATAAATAAGGTCGAAACTGGTAACAAATAGAGGTCGGGGGTGTATACAAACTCTTAAAACTTGTCAGTTTTCTGAATGGCTATCAATGCGACTCTTTTATTTGCTATATAGCGAGATTGATAGCTATTTAGTAAACTGTTGAATTTTAAGATCTATATCTTCTACTATGGAATAACTACTAAAATTAGTTCGAAATAGTTTTAATACTAAATTTCGAAGAAAAAGTTTCTTAGCAACGATTCGTGTAGGCGCAAAATAATTCGTGCAAATAATCGCGCCCTGAGCAAAAAGAAGTATAATGTGTAAATTACTTTTATACGCTATCATGAGTATCATGACAGCAAAATGGGGAAAATTGGTCATTATCGTTTCGGGGTAGTTGTTTGTATCTTTTCAGTGCAGTTATTACATATTTATGCGAAACAAAACTCTATATGGCCTGTATTTCTGATATCACCACTATACATATTTATTTTTATTAAAAATTGGAACACATTCCTATGATGTTAATCTATCAAGTAAGTTAACTGGTACTTGGATACTGACAAACTAGCATTTTAATAATCGTCTAACGCTTTCATTTACCATTGTTTAGTCTTGAAAGATCAATGCGTCGACGATACTGCAAAACCACTGATCTACCATTTGCGATACCGCGGAACTGCGAACAGCAGCGAAATTTAAATTACCGCTCCGCGCTGTCCTAAGCTGTCATCGACGGACGACGCTAGTTGGTGATGACATTATTTTAAATTAGCCATTATGAAGCTCTCCCACGCTTCGTTGCAATAGCGCAATTCGCGTCCCGTGCTTAAATTACAGGCGGTATTGCAAATAGTAGATCAGCGGTTTTGCAGTATTGTCGACGAATGGTCTTCTATCGAAATTCACCTTAAATAACGCCAGAGTTAATTGCAATGAGGAATGGGTTTCGGGATTACGGGGCTAAAGAATACGGACCTCTCGTAAAAAAGCTGCGGTTGGATTTAAATAAAAAAATGCCAAAATGATAGACCTAGTAGCATTGATGGACGTTAGTACTATTATATATTCTGTTCTGATGGTTCAGTTTTATAAATAAGTACCTAAAGTAATAGAAAATTCAATTGCAATTGTAACGGCTGGTTTACATCTTAGTTGTTAGTAGAGTGAGTCGTACTCGAATGCGAGTGCATTAGTAGTTTTGGTGCATTTCCAGTGAGCGTTTACGCTTCTTCGAATAGTGTCATTTGACTAATGCACTCTAATTATACGCTACTAAAATGTCGATCTACATACTGCCAGTAGCGAAGAGTTTTGCGCGGGGCATGAGCGGGCTCACAGAGGTGCTATGCTATCTACTCGAAACAAAAAATATTTTGGATCAAGTTGAAAGGCAACTAGAACGTTACTCGCTTTAGTCACCAATAAGACCGTTTACACGATTCTACTAGTGCAATCTCCTAAATCACTCTACTAACAACTGAATAATGTAGACCGGCCATTATATTTATTCTGTGCTATGACTAAAATTAAAGTTTCTTTATTACTTCTAACATAGTTTTAAAGCTCATAATGCCCATTTTTGAAAACAAGTAAAATTAATTTTTATAAATTAGTTATTATATAATTTCGTTTTTATTCATAATACGAGTATATGATTCATAATAACTAAATGGTTTATTATTGTTAGAATCTTTTATAACTAATTCCGTACATAGGTTTCCGAACGCAGGAAATGCATACAAATCTATGGACCTACCACACACATGTGGGATTATCGATATTCCCATTAGAATTCCGAATCGGGATTCCGACTGTTAGGCCGGCCACACACAGACGGAATCCCGTTACGGAATTCCGAACGGAATTTCGATAATGTATGAAGATTCCGTACGGAAAAATCCCGTATGTGTGTGGTAGTCCATAGATTTGTATGGATTAGTGCGTTCGGAATCACGTATGTACGGAATTCCGTAACGGGATTCCGTCTGTGTGTGGCCGGCCTTAACAAGTGGCCGGGCTAAGCCAAGTTCACTTCAGTTGCAATTTTAATAATTCTCTTAAATACGAAACTCTTTCACCATAGCATCCTTTGTTGTACGCAACAAAAGCGTGTCCAAAATAAATAATTCAGTTTGTTCTTTGATAAATCACGATTTCGACGCTTCCTTAATCTGGAATAAGTCGCTGTAGGCACAATAAAAATCACAAAAAAATGTTTGCGATGGTTTTAAAGAAAGCCGCAGATTTTCCGCGTCAGAACTCTTGACAGCGGCGGTCTTGTCTGATGCATAGTGAATTTCTAAACCGTATGGTATCATGGCATCCTTACTATTCTTACTTTCTAACTATCTTTACTTCCTTACTACGAGTATCCTTACTTCCTTACTAATATTATAAATGCGAAAGTCCGTTTGTTTGTTTGTTTGTTACGTCTCTTCACGTCTTAACTACTGAACCGATCATCATGATTTTTTTACATACACGTTGTCAGGGGTACAGAGAAGGATTTTAGTGTAAAAAACCGGGCTAAGTAATTTCCTGCATCTTTTCAAAAGGTTGTACTTGCGTTGACTTTTACTATGACTTTAGGGTTGGGATCCTTTGAGCGTTTAGTCCTTGGATTAGAAGGGGTGTCCCTTGCTATCTTAATCCCAAAGATACCTACGCTTAACAAGCCCCTGTTCCTTCTAAGAAAACACGAAGGATAACTCACGGCCTTGTAAAATCGTGTTGAAACAAAAATTTCAAGATTTTAGAGTTACTTAACAATGTATGGGATCGCCATTACCCTTATTTCAGTTCTGAAAGATTTAACTAAACTACTAATCACCATAATAAAAAAAACTTTAAACCTTTAAACATATTTTTTATTTCAAAATGTTTGTATTAAAAATAATAATATTTAAATAGACTCATATTATAATGCAGGTAACATTTAATAAGTTCGTTGTGCAACACCTCGTTCAACGGGTCACAATGTAGGTGTTATATTCCTGCAGCCGACACCGAGATCAAGCCATGTAGGACTCAGTTGACCCACTTCCAGTATCATGGTGTAATTGGAGATCATGATGAATAATTGCGTTGAATGACGCGAGACAGTACGTACTGTAACATTCCACGCTTGTTATATGTAATATGAAGTCAAAGACTGAGTACGCATCCTTGAGGTACACTAAATTACTTTAAGTTTAAATCTCTCATATTCGGTTAGTAGGTCCTTATTACTACCCCCAAATGGGGCTTGTAGGTAACCAATTAGCGCTCTAAGCTAAATGTAGCTAGTAAGTAAGTAAGTAATAGTTTATTTGCGTGAATATGGTACATTGTGTTCTTAAATTACTAATTACCAACATATTCTATCGTTGTAGATACAATGTGCAAAAATTTAATGATTTAATTATATAATTAAGATAAAGACATTTTAATTAAATTAGGTTATAAGTAAACAGTGAGAAAAGCTAGAAAAGCCCTAGGGCGGTAAGTAATTAAAAAATCCTGTAAGTAAGTAAAAATCCGGTAAGTAATTAAAAAAAGCCCTAGGGCGGTAAGTAATTAAAAAAATCCAGCAAGGTGGCTGAAGGTTACATTGATACCCAAAAAACACCGGTCCCTAAAATTTGAAAATTGTTCTCATTTCGCAATAAATTTTAAGTAATAAAATGTTTTATTCTTGTAATGCCGGTTTTTTTCTATTTACCTCACCATCGAGATGTAAAGCAGAGTAGTTAGCTCGGGTGTAAGCATCAATTGCAGCCCTTAGCTACTGATCTACTATTGTTGTTGCATACATTTTAAATAACACAACGTCATGGTTTATTTGATCTATTCCCAAGACAAATACCTAGTTACATAAGGCATTATAATATAATATGGTAAAATCTATGATGGTTGAATTACACTCGGCGAACGTTCGAATTTTACACCGAAGATGACCGAAGATGATCATCTTCGGTCAAGACATTCGTATAATTAGATATCAAACTTCACAAGGTAAGTTCGTTTGATTCTTAATTATTCATTGTTGTTAACATTTGTTAAAGAAATCTTAGCATATTATTCGCCAGTTCGGATAACTAAGCTACCCAGCGATTTAGCCACTAATTATGTTTCTCATTAACCGACTTCATCTTATTTATTCTCTACCTCTACTAATTTATTAAAGGTACTTATTTAGCTAACGACATCAGGTTTAGGTCGAGGTCAAGGAGAAAATTCTTAAAATAAATTACTTTTGACGTATCTGTACATTGTATTTATGTAATTTGGAACTTTTAAAAATATTTTACGGTTTGTCGGTTTTTATTATTCCACCCGAATATCAAATTGGCATTTTGTTACAATTGCATAAAAATATGGCAGAAAAATGAACGTTGGAAACAAACTCTACCAATATTTAATATTGGTAGAGAGATGCGAAAAAAAATGTATTTTTAGATAGACTTTTTTGTTTCATGTCAAAGCCTTTGATACCCGATTTACAATAAATATTTAAACTCACTTTTATAGAATGAACTATTTTTCCACTATTTGAGCATTAATAATTATGTAACCCAGGTTTATACGCATACGCAGTAATAAAAATAAAATAATTTATTTCTAAAATCAGATATTGCGCACAAAAATATTATAATAAGAACTTTATAATTGTTATTTTACTCGTAATGTGAAACAATTAAATCGTCAACGGCAAGTTCAGTTTGACAAAGGAAATTACTTTTTATAAAGTTATTTATATTTTGCTCAAGGTTCAAGTTATTTATATTCCTACCAAATTACAGAGAGTTCTGTTCAGCGGTTTCTGTGGAAGGAAGGAACAATTTCGTATTATTTTATTTATTATGTAAATGTAGGGAGTACCTATTGTTATTTTCTTTATCAACCTCATTAAAACCTTTCGTCTAAATATAGGTGCCTAGTCGAAAACAAAATACATTAATATCAAAAGGAAGGTTTCGGATGTTTTCAGTGATTCTGCGAATTTCGTCCACAACAAGATTGATTGATTATCACTCAAAAACATCTGCGGTTCCGATATTTTTTTATGAATTTTCAATTACAGGTCATTAGTGAAGACTAGCTGGGTTTTTGCGATCTGAGGGTGACTTTGACAAGGATTGCCCTTGAGCCGTTTCAAGGTTAATATTTACAGAAAGTTATGTCATATTTTCTTCATGGTATACTAGCGATAGCGAGTTAGCGACCCGCTCTCGGTTCGGTTAACTTCCGTGTAGGTATTGCTTTTGTATTTACATAAAGATTTTGATATTATCTTTAAAATAAAAACCGAAGTTCTCATGCAAAATGTACCGCTTACCACTCAAGAAATGTGATAAAATAAATTATCTCCAGTATGTTTGCTGAACAATATGTGCTACTTTCATATATTTTTTTCTACACACTAGTGAAAAGTTAATTTTGAATTAGGTACAATATTTTTTTATTTCTTATATTTCTTTTCCTTCTCATTCGATGGTAATTAATATAATTAAA
The DNA here is from genome assembly GCA_950108535.1 of Agriphila straminella. Taxonomy (NCBI): domain Eukaryota; kingdom Metazoa; phylum Arthropoda; class Insecta; order Lepidoptera; family Crambidae; genus Agriphila; species Agriphila straminella. The sequence continues at coordinate 13,962,685 of OX467322.1, read as the reverse complement.
TAAAATGATCAGTTAGAAAAAAGATGTGCCTCTCCATGGAATGATGGCTTCTTCTGATTGACTAGTCAGTATTTTATTTATCTTTCCCATATTATTTTGAAAAAAGAAATATATGTAGCTTACCTACTTCCGCAAACAAAATATGCAAGATGCACCGCCCGCCCGCCCGCAAAAATATGCACATGCACACCACAAAATATAAGTGCACAATACCTGCATTTAGCAAGACAGCAACACCTTGCACCTTCACCAATTAGGCTACTCTACACGTGTTTCGCCCCAACCCGGAGCATCCTCAGGCGTTAGATCGTGCGTAAACCAACACCGATCGTTCGGTTGTGGTTTACTACGAAGTAAGCTACATATATTTCTTTTTTCAAAATGGTTTGGGACTTCCGCCAAGTGACGCCTGATTCAATCAAATACTTTCCCATATTATTATGTCAAAATTAAAAAAGACAGTGAAAAGCTAATAAGGAAGCTCAAACAAGAGATCAAAGGATCAGTATTTATCTTAGCGTATCACAAATAAAATTGGCGAAACAAATTCCTGGGACGCGTCACGTCTCGCGCACGTTATTCTGTTTGTAGATCCTGTGGGATCATTACGTTCCGGGATTTGGGCGGGACTCAAATTTGCATCGGCTCTTCAAGGTGATGCCAGATTGCTGGAGATAGGACGTGATAAATGGTTTTTCGCTGTGAAAGGAGTATTGGCAGCCCTCATTTAAATATACAATACGGTGTTGATGGAAGTTTAGTTTACATGAATAAGGAGATCATACATCAGACCAAATATGCCTGTGTAGTAAAAAAAATCTGTGGTGTTTGGGAGAAACCTGTTAACATCAATTTGGTAATTTTGTAGTTGAGTAATGTTATTTTTTTTTCTATCTGATTAGTCTGTATAGATAGAAGGTATAGAACTGAGCTGGTAAACACAAGGTAATTCAGGATTCGTCCATTTAGTTTTTGTACATTAGTGATAAGTTAACTTGTCTGTAAAATGTCCCTTTTGAACTTAAGGCGGTTGTATGACCGAAAGTGGCGCCCTCAGAGGTTTTTATTTAATAAGTTATTAATAGAAAAAGATTTTAAAAATGTTAATCGTAGAGATTTTAGGGCCCATGGTCTAGTATTTTTAGAAGGTCACGACATGCCCTCGTAGTCATTCGTAGAAGTAGATAGCAAATGTGTCAAAAACGGCCACTTTTAGCAGTTTTGCTATCTACTTCTAGCAGTGACTGCGAGGGAATGTAACGATACCGTCTAAAAATACTAGACTGTGGGCCCTAAAATCTCCACGATAAACATTTTTAAAATTGTGTATTAGAATTATAATATTAAATATAATTCACCCCGGCGCCACTTTCGCTCAGGGTACCACCTTAACAGGTTTCTCCCAAACACCGGCTTGTGGGACATAGACGGTAATGACGGTAAATGGACGGTATGCCACATAATCACGCTCCTTCGTGCAGATTTTAGTAGAAAAATTAAAAAATCTAGCGGCTTACAGCAGGGCTGGGATAATTTACGTATGTTTATGTACCTAACAACTTTAATCTGCAATACGCATGCATGATGCAGTGTGATACGTGACACTCATTTTAAAGGGAGATTACATATTCAGTTTGGCATCAGTCCATTCCATCAGTCTGGTAAAAATTTTTGATCATCAGTCTGGAAAAAAATTCAAGTCTTCTATATAGACTGATGCCAGACTTCTTCTTTGCCTGGCCCTTTCCCATTTTATTTGGGGTCGGCCCTCCGTATCATGCGTTTCCAGGTAGCTCGGTCCTGGGTCGTCTCTTTGCTGACTTGGGCTTCTTTAAGGTTCTTATTTACTATGGACATCCATGTGATTCGGGGTCTCCCTCGTCCTCGGGGTTTAGTTTCGATATCTAGCACTTTTCTGGTCATGTGGTCGGATGGTCGCCTCATAACGTGTCATGTAATTTCCCTGTAAGACTGAATGACGGCTAAATAGACGCGAATTTCATCATTATGTTTTCGTCATAACATACTTAGGTAGGTAGTTCAACTTTTGATGACGCACGACCATAAGGTGCTTACGGCTACAGTAAAATAACAAAGGGGTGGTTAAATAATGCTCATTTTCGTCGCATAAATAGATCGTGTTTACTTTGTTCACTCACCATGTCACTTGTCGTAAATTGACACTGTCACTTTAGCAGAGTGTCGTCTGAACGAAAGACATGCAGTCTTGTGATGATGATGACGTAAGATGGATCCCACACTGCCACACATCTCGCGAGACAGACTATAGATTTTCACTGCCTTACAAATAAACTAAGTTTATACGTTTATACTGAGGAGCTCGGTGGCGCAGTGGTTTAGCGCCTGGCCCAGCGATTGCGGAGGTTAAGCAACGTTAGCAAGGGTCGGTCATGGGATGGGTGACCAAAAATGTATTATCTCGAGCTCCTCCGTGCTTCGGAAGGCACGTTAAGCCCTTGGTCCCGGCTGCATTTGCAGTCGTTAACAACCACCAATCCGCATTGGGCCCGCGTGGTGGGTTATGGCCCATCCTCCTTACCACCCATAAGGAAGGCCTGTGCCCCAGCAGTGGGGACATTAAAATGGCTGATGGACATATTTATAACAAAATAGTTTGTTTAGGATTATGATGCTTTGAGACTTTGAGAGCTTACACGTAAGAAGTAATATTGCAAGCAATACTTTTGGTTGAACTAGGTATAAACTTATTCTTCGTTAATTTGTACGGTAGTTAGAGTTGTAGGTATGAATAGAAATCATCAAGTAACTTCCAAGTTTAAATAGAAATCACGCATTGTGTAAAACACCAACAATCATGCATCCACGAGCATGATTCTTCAGCTAGTGTGCAGTGATCTTGAGCATAAGTTTTAAATAAAATATAATAAAAAGATAGATCTTGATTAAATTTATGAATGTCTGAAACTGTTATGCTGATGCCACATTATCGTTATCGCGCTGACGCAAAGCTTTTCGATGTCGTTTGAGTAAAGTAATTTGAGTTTAATTTCAGTTTTAAAGGATTAAAGATTAAATCAGTTTATTTCTCATCACAATGTTATATGATAATATGACCTGCATTGTGAGAGACTGGTGCCCGATATAGGTATCTAAAAGAACCTGTGCCACAGGTCACCAGGGCCCTCTTGCTTAAACATTAATGTAAAAACACCGTTTATGAGAAACCATGAACGTGTGAGATTAAAGTGATTACAAAAAATAAGAAAATTATAAAAATTACTACTAGAACGAATTGCTGTACTTGTGTATGCATGTACGTGTGATGTGGATATAAGTGAAGCAGAGAGGTTCAACCTAATGTGTGCATGTTCGGCGCGCGCCGCGCGCGCGCGTGTCCGTGTGTGTGGGGTGTGTGTGTGTGTGTGTCGGGTGTGAGTGTGTGTGTGTGTGTGTGTGTGTGTATGTGTAAGTGTGTATTAATATTCACTTGTTTAAGCTATCCATCGGAAAAAAGGAACACAGCGGTAACAAAAAAGGGATACTAAACTTACTTACGTGGGCCGCATCATTGCACAAAAGAAGTGGCGATGGGCCGGTCACATATGTCGCAGAACCGATGACCGGTGGAGTAGAAAGGTGCTGGAGTGGAGACCAAGGACCGGTACCAGAAGCGTTGGCCGCCAAAAATCCAGATGGTCAGACGACATCACCAAAGTAGCGGGGAAAACTGGATGAGAAAAGGACAAGACCGAACGAGATGGCGTGCATTCGAGGAGGCCTACACTCAGCAGTGGGCGACTTAAGGCTGAAGAAGAAGAAGAATGAAAATAAACTTTAACTTTTTGAGTCAAAGTTTCTTATTGTACAACACGCCAACGAAACGACATCGTTTCGCGACAGCGCGATAATGTAGCCTCAGCATTAAAGAGATCAACTAACACCAATTATGATTATTGTAATACCTCACATATACACCGTAAATTTTTAGGTATATCTAAAAATGAAATGGGGATTTCAGACCACCACGTGAATGAACAACTTTACTATGGGGATAACCACGGAATCTCGAAAAAAAAACAGCTGTTCCATACATTATATTTGTACTTTTCTATGGAACAGCAGCTGATTTTTATTTGAGATTCCGTGGTTGGCCCCCGTGTGGTCTGAAATCCCCATTTAATTTTTTAGATATACTTAAAAATTAACAGTTTATACAGGGTTGAGTTTATTAAGTTTGTTTAAAGTGATATCTGGTTTGTATGGTACCGATCAATCCCTGAAATTACTATGATGCGTAATTAACATATTTAAGTAATTTCTCCTGCTATAATGGGCCGGCCAGAGCAGATATTTCTACAAGAAGATACGCTCAAGATGTTATTTTTATCCCATAAGACATATTTCAGTAGCAAACATGGTTGTCAATAACGTATCAAGTATAACAAACAAGATTATGAGTGGCGAAGACGTTAACTCTTCACTCTAATGAGTGACACGATAAGAGATGACAAGTTACTTTCGTCACTAAAGGGTAGGGTTGCCACTTTTCAGCTAGTTATTTGAAATGTTTTATTTTTTAGTTACGGTGACAAAATTTTGTAGTTTTCTCCTTTTTATACGGTATCAATATCAGTTATATCTGGCCATGTCCAAGGAACAAAGGGGTATTAACATAATTTAAGAAAGAAAGAAAGAAAAACATTTATTGGCCTCAATTTGTATTAGTTATTCAGTCACATTGTACACATGACTAGGACGGGCGCAATATCTAAAAAGGTCTTGAATGAGTGAGCCTTATAAAGCCGAATATGGTAGATAGGGACCATCAAACTGAACAACTTTTGCTATGGGACCAACTCTGAAATCGCGAAAAAAAATCAGCTGTTTCATACATTTTGATATTTTCGTTATTCATTTTTGTATGAAACAGCAGATTTTTTTTGAGTTGGTTCCATAGAAAAAGTTGTTCAGTTTGATGGTCCCTATCTACCATATTCGGCTTTATAAGGCTTTTACCAAACACCTTCTACATACAAGTTTAAATATTTGTGACAACCCTATTGGTGGCCGATGCCAGAAGATTGGTAAGGTAAACAAACCCATTATAATTTGCTTTCACAATGAATTAAAGTTCAGGCGAGAAATTCAAATTTCAGAGGTATATATTGCTTAGTTATATCTCTCAAGGTTAACCATTTAAATTTTAGTTTCTTCCCGCTACGAGTACTAGTTTCAGACTTTGTAAAATTAATGGATTGTAAAGTGTCGTGTATTTACTTAAAATAAGATTAAAGTAAGTACTTAAAGGGTTTCAAAGTTTATGAGTTTTTAAGTTAATGAATTACTGTATCAAGCCAAGCTTAAACTTCGATTATATTTTATTATTTATTAAGAACATGTCAAAAAGTATCCCAGTGACACATTCAATTATAGGAACAGTCATAAGACTGTACTTTTCTTTTTTTATTCACCTAATTTGTTCATAACCACATGACTTGATGAACAACTTTGATTTGGCTTGATTCTCACATGTCCATCAGCCATTTTTTATGTCCCCACTGCTGGGGCACAGGCCTTCCTTATGGGTGGTAAGGAGGACGGGCCATAACCCACCACGCGGGCCCAATGCGGATTGGTGGGTGTTAACGACTGCAAATACAGCCGGGACCAACGGCTTAACGTGCCTTCCGAAGCACGGAGGAGCTCGAGATAATACATTTTTGGTCACCCATCCCATGACCGACCCTTGCGAACATTGCTTAACTTACGCAATCTCTGGGCCAGGCGCTAAACCACTGCGCCACCGAGCTCCTCACATTCTCACATACACAACCAAAATTAGAAATGTGTTTTGGCTTAAGAGTTTTTAGACGTACCTAAACCTAATTATATAAAAATAAGCACAAGTTTAGACTATGAAAAAAATAAAGAGCAAAAAAGTAATTTACGGAAAATTGCTTTTAAATAATACGCCTCCATCGTTTTTTTAGCGTGAATTCAGAGATCACAAACCTTTGGCTAACCTTTCAATAGGTCTATTGAATAAATAAAACCCGTATTATCTTTCTTTTAGTAATATTTTATAACCAGCCTTTTACTCCAAAGGAAGCGATAATATATATTAAGCTGCGATAAGAATCATAGTTGTCTGAAATTTGAATTTGAACCATTCATTTGAAAATAACTCAATTTCAAAATAATAGATCAAAGACATTTCTGTAGAATAGTACACGTGCCAGCTTTAAAAATATTTTGAAGTTATTCGAATTGAATAGAAATTTTCAAATCTGATTGGAATAATATAAGAAATATTATTTATTTTTAAACTAAATATATATTTATCTTTGGAAATTGATACGGTAAGTGACCTTGTCTAACTATTTGTGATTGAGACTTCACAAATAGTTAGACAAGGTCACTTACCGTTTCAACCAGGGTTTGAAATACCGCTAAAATAAATACCGTTAAAACATTTTATCGGTAAATTTACCGGTAAAAATAACGTTAAAAATATTGTACCGGTACAATAGTACAAAAGTAACGTTATTAATTGGAATAACGTTAAAATTAAAGTGACGGTAACAAAAAGTAAGAAATAACGTTAATGTTTAAATTAACGATAAAAAAGTTAGAAATAACGTTACATTTAAAAATATCGTTATCGTTCCCTGCTCAAAACCAGCTAGGTACTACCGACAACACTTCCGCTTTACCACTCCTAAGGTTAAAATCGCTTGCACGGCGCCGCGCCTAACATACTTGTATTATTATGTCTTCTGTGCTAAAAAAGACGTGAACGCGTTACAAACTAACCCATTAGGATTCGTATTAAGTTAGACCCTAATAAAACTAGTATCAAAGTAAGTCACAAAGGAAGTGCTCATTTGCGACGCAAAACGAAGTTAAATGGAAACAGTTTCCCAATGTTTATTTAACGATTTAAGACGCATTACTTAGGCAAGAGGGTGCTATATCGAATAAACCAGCCGTGAGCCAACATGTAACTAACTCTAACTTCAAGTTAGCTTATACTTGTTGAATGTTACGTCATTATTATGCTAGTGTAGAAGATGTATCGGTGTTGGTTTATTTCATAGCAATAGTAGTCATGGGATGGGTGACCAAAAATTTATTATCTCGAGCTCCCCCGTGCTTCAGAAGGCACGTTAAGCCGTTGGTCCCGGCTGCATTTGCAGTCGTTAACACCCACGAATCCGCATTGGGCCTGCGTGGTGGGTTATGGCCCGTCCTCCTTATCCACCCATAAGGAAGGCCTGTGCCCCAGCAGTGGGGACATTAAAAATGGCTGATGGACAAATAGTAGGCATATGTAATAATTATAATATCTTTTCTATCGACCATCAGCCATTTTTGATGTCCCCACTGCTGGGGCACAGGCCTTCCTTGTAGATAAGAAGGATGGGCCATAACCCACCACACGGGCCCAATGCGGATTCGTGGGTGTTAACGACTGCAAATGCAGCCGGGACCAACGGCTTAACGTGCCTTCTGAAGCACGGGGGAGCTCGAGATAATACATTTTTGGTCACCCATCATGGGATTGTCATGGGACCGACCCTTGCGAAAGTTGTAAGCGTTATCTACGATATTCTTGATCGAAGTTAAGGTACCTACCAATTGAAAAAAATCTTTGTAAGTATATTTTTTATACTTACTTAAAAACTTAACCCAGAATTTGCCTGCAGCTCTCAAGGGTAATCCTCATATTGAAAATAATGAAGAAACACTCCAGCGACCGGAAAATAGAGCGAAAGCACTTCCCACATTCAATTTGTCGAAGGTATCAGAGTTGCTTTGAACCGAAAAATACAGTTCCGACTGGTTATTGGAAAACTTCGGAGCTGGAGGTAGGAAGCCTCTAATAGGGAAAATACGCAGAACTTAGTAAAAGCCGTGTGAAATGGAAACTGTGTGTAAGTTTTTTAAAGATTGCTTTGCGATTGCGATCAAAAAGGTTTGATCATTGATTATTTGGAAACTGTAAGTTTTTTAAGATTGCTTTGCGATCGAAAGGATTTTGATCATTGATGTACCTACTTATTGTCTAATTTTAAAATCTATCCCAGCTTTCATTTTACAGATGGATGTGACACATTGCTACATTGCTTTGGTAAGTTTTTATTTGTGCCAAAAAGAAGCACCTATCAATGTTCATACATACCTAAAGTCTGACGCCATAACGACAATATAAAAATAGCTGTGTTCCGGTTCCGGTAGTAAGAGGTAAGATAACCAGTTCCTCAGTGATGAGGATTCCGGGTGTAGTCCGCTTAAAGCATTACACTTTGGCCTTAACATCAGGTGAGGTGGAAGCCAGCAATACCGTTGTGGAAAAAAATGTAATAAAATAATAGTCACCTGTTTGTCTTACTTAGTAACTTCTATCAAGCTATGATAACGCAAGGTCTAGAGACAAAACAAAACAATATAATGGCCGAAAACATCTCGTAAATGTTAAGACGATACGTATACATGAAACAGTAGGACCAAAATCGAAATAAAATCGTACAAAATGTAATAATAATGATAAAGGATACTTTGCCGGGGTCGTCGGCCGCCAGGTGCATCCGTCCAGCTGTGCCGCGAGCGAATTGTACTGGAACGTGTATAAAATATTATGTTAAATCCATTTTATTTGTGAAAGTATGTCAAATTTTGTGCAAGTACAGTTGTCTTATCTCACGAATGCGGTTAGGCGTAGGTACACTTATAACCTAATGAAACAACTGTAAAATAAAAAGAATCCTTGGATAAATCTCAGTCAGATGGAAATTAATAAGAAGTAAATACTTTTAATAAGTAAAACGTAGTTGTAGGAAATGAAAATGGCAAAAGTACTCTACATTAATAATATAAAGAACTAAGTATTGTTTGTAAGTTTTGATGTAGGAGATAATTTCCGAAACTGATTTAATTATGGTGAAATAAAGAAACTCTCCACAAACGCAAATAAAACCCTGATCACATTACACCTTGTTTTTGGGTAGTCGTGTAAAAAAAATTTCAACCAACAGAGACCTACAATATATCTAATATTCCTAAGTGACATAGGTCATATTTTATCCCAGAATTCCCATAGGAAGTTCAGATAAGAAATTCCACAAGGTTCGATTCGTAGTAGATAAAAAGATAAGTATATAGAAATAGAAATAATTTTATTTGCATATGATTGGGGTACACAATTTTTAGGTCTTAATTAGTTACATTTCCTCCCATTCAGCCAACAAAATTAGCATGCAAATTAATAGGTTATAATTATTAATATAGTTATGTCTTGACTTTTAGTCTACCTACAGTACTATACTGTACTACTTAAGGATATCGATAAATTGGAAGGCATAACTGTGCGACAGCAAGCGGTTACAAGTGAAATGCTACACTTTGTAATTTTGCATAGGACGGAAGAGAATGGTTACCTACATCAGGCTTCAGTGAAGCGTATCCCATTTCTGATTGGGGACTCTGATCACCTATGATGACGTCACGGGTATCAAAATAATATGCAAACTTTCACCATATCAGATTCTGGTGTATCGATCGGTCTAAAATGTCTCGTTGATTCTTGGCTTTGCACTGATAAACTACAAGAAAGACAGAAATTCGTGCATATATTTACATCAAAGAGTACATACTTTTAAGCTGATTGCACACAAGATAATAAAGTATAGTGAATAGAAGGAAAAACTCGGAGAAAATCTGGCGTCCATCCGGGGCAATCCAATAAATGTTTCATTATGGCCCAGACAGAGGAAAGGAAGGAACCATTTATCAATACGAGAGGGATCAGTCATATCCCGATACTCAAATAGTACCTACAAGTAATTTGGACTACAAATATCTTGTTGGATAAGGCGCGCGCTAACTACCAGTGGCAGCGAAGCGAATTAATGTGACCCTATAAAACGCTCTGGCGTCGATTCTGTTTTGATTGCGTTCCCAGTAAATTCGAATAGAAAAATTATCTCTTCCTTTATGATAAATGATATACTAGAAAATTGTGTTTTATTATAATTTTTCTATCTTTCTATGTTTTTTTTTGTATTTATTTCTATGTTGTTTTGGAACTAGCAAGTTGTGGTTGTGGTATCGTCATTCTTACTGGTTTCAACTTTAGTAGTTGTTTATCCTGCGACTAATACGTCCAAAACTTATGTGATATTTTTAAATACATCATTATCTTCATCATCATCATCATCTTCATCATCATCATCGTCTAAATACAAATAACACTTATTATTAGGTACTTAAAGATATTTTGACATGCTTACAAACTTCAGTTTATAATATTAATCGGTGAAATGGGTTTTGGTGGTTATTTTATATCGCTTCGTAATCTGCTGGCAGTGTGCGCTGACCTTTAGCTAGTTGTGAGAGAGTCGTGTTTGCGCGGGTATTCACAGCTGGAATTAGGCTGCGATATGTTATTGATTCGGTGGAAATGTGTCAACATTTTTATTTGACTTTTATAACGTAGGTGCTATCGAGGACACGGGTGCCTAGCCTTCTAGTGCCACGTCGTCTAGGGTTACCCGTACTAACCTTTTTTTTTTTTTTTTTTTTTTTTTTTTTTTTTTTTTTTTTTTTTTTTTTTTACACCGGAGAAAATGCATTTACGCATCCCCCCCCGCAGGTGAGCAGGGGGTTCGTATGTGGGGCTCGCCAGGAGGGGACCGCAACCTTCAGCGTTGAGGCTCCCTCCACGACCGCCTCCCGTGATCTCACCCAGCCGAGTGGCTCGGTGGGATCTCGGGAGGGGGGAATACCCACTAAAAACTCCGGTACTTGCCCTCTCGCCGCCGACTGGTCATGGGGGGCCCTTGTGGGAATCACCCCAAGATGACCCGGCGGCCGCCCGGCAAACCAGGCGTCCTCACTCCTGGGAGCTGGCCGGACAAGTTTGGCCATCTCCCCTCACCGTCAGGGCCGTGCAAGGCAGGTGATGGGTCACCTCCCACCGCCCGCTTGGCCCTAGACTGGGGAACTGGGTGGTCAGTTCCACACACACCGCGCATTTTTTGCGACTCCCTGGCCCCGACTAGCTAGGGGGGAAGAAGATGTGCATGTCGCCTTCTCCTTCCACCCGGCCTTCTTCGCCGGAGTGGGTCCGCCCGCGCATCCACTTCTCGGACCCTTTCCGCGGCCTCCTTCTGTGACATCACGTCCTCACAGAAGGAGACCACCGCCTGCCACGACCTGTCGCTCCCCAGCATGGCGACTGTCACGCTTGGAAGCGAGAGGTCCCTTCCGATGACTGTTTCCAACTCTCGGCGTTGTGACGACCATGTCGCACACTCGGTGAGAGTGTGCGCCGCGGTGTCTTCAGGTGCGCCACAGTCGTGACACACCGGTGTCGCCTCTCTCTGAATTCGACACAGGTACTTACCAAAGCATCCGTGCCCGGTAAGTACCTGTGTCAGCCTAAACGTTAAGGACCCGTAGGTCCTCTCCCTCCACTCTTTAAGGACTGGGCGAATGGCCTCCACTGTTCTATGTCCCGCTATTGGTACCTCTAGTTGGCGCCCCCATTCCTCCAAAAACCTTTCCTCCGCTATGCGTCGGACGTTCAGCCTCTCTTCCGGTGCAAGGCGGTCTCCCCTGACCCTTTCCTCCCTGCGCTGCCAATACACCTCCGATAGAACCTGGGCGTCTAGTTCCCATGGAGGCGTACCGGCAAGTGCACATGCCGCGGACCATGACACCGTGCGGTAGCCCCTTATCATGCGGGAGGCCACCACTCTTTGGGGGCGCCGCAAAGCAGCCTTGTTTTCGGCATTAAGGGCGTCTGCCCATACGGGGGCCCCATACAGGGCCATACTGCGTATGACCCCCGCATACAGGCGCCGACAACTCTTATTTGGCCCTCCGATATTAGGCAGTAATCTACCAAGAGCTGCCGCTGCATTCACCAACCTTGGAGCCAACTCCTGGAAGTGGGCTTTGAAGTTCCACCGACTGTCCAGTACTAAGCCCAGATATTTCATAGTCGGACGGAGGGGGACCACTACTCCATCAACGACCATGTCCTCGCCCAGCTGCGGGCCTTGCCTCGGCCCATGGAATACCATGGCCTGTGTCTTGGTCACCGCTACCTCTAGGCCCAACCTTCTTATACGGGCAATAACCCCTTCCGTCCCAATTTTGGCTAGGCGCTTCGCATCCGCGAGATCTCTACCCCGAGCAGTTACTAGAGTGTCATCCGCGTAGCAGGTGACACTAACTCGGGGGAGAAGGACGCCGCGAAGCACCCAGTCATAGCCTAGGTTCCACAGGAGCGGTCCCAACACCGACCCCTGTGGAACACCGCATTCCATCCGCCGGGCCTTTAGCTCACCATCCGAGGCCAGGAAAACAACTTCTCTCTCCTGAAGATAATTTAGAATTATCTCCGCCAGGTAGGAAGGAACGCCATGGTGTCTTAACGCGTCCCTAATAACACTATAGGGGAGAGAGTTAAAGGCATTCTTTATATCTAAAGATACCGCCACTACTCTCTCCCCTTTGGCAATCGCTGCTTGGCTCGACTCCTTCAGCGACATTATTGCGTCTATGGTAGACCTTTGCCTCCTAAATCCAAACTGCCTCGCCGACAAGTTTGGGCCCTCTGTGTCCAGGTGTTGGATGACTCGGTCAGCGATCAGTCTCTCGAGCATTTTACCAAGTTCGTCCAAAAGGACCACTGGTCGGTACGCGCTCGGAGAGTCTAGAGGCCTATCGCCCTTTTTCAGGAGGCAAAGTCTACCCTTCCCCGTACTAACCTACTTATATTATAAATGTGAAAGTTTGTGGGTTTGGATGTTTGTTCCTCAATCACGCAAAAACGGCTGCACGGTTTTAGATGAAATTTGGCACACAGATAGTTTATAGTCTGGATTAAAACCTTTTATCCCCGGTCAAATATTCCCTAGGGATTAAGGCGGAAGCTAGTATTATATAAGTACATAGTATCGTGCAATATTTCAGTCATTTGTACTATATGTGATAGAAAAAATATATCGCGCTTTGGCGAAAATGGCGAGAAGAAAGGAATAGAGGCTCTAGCTCTACTAATTAAAAATGAATTGTTAATTTATTTTAATATGGATCTTAATAGCTCAGATGCCTATGATTATTTTGAAAACAATAAAACCTTGTTAACCCAAGCTAAAAATAAGAACTTAAATTAAGAATAAGAAAATAATGCAGTATTTTTTCCTTAATTTTCCAAAAGTACTAATATTTTTTGTAATGTTTTGATAAAAATACTATTTTACCTCCAAAAAAGGTGGCAACTATAGTCGTCATTTACGTTCGTTCGTATGTCGCACGCAGCTCGCCTCGCAGCCAACTAGCTTAATTAGCCGTTTAACTAACGGCCTGGCCTTTTTATTTAACGGCGACATTTAATCAAATTATCCCTAAATATTTGCTAAAAATATTTTTCACATTATTGTTTATTCAAAATACGATCTACGTAATTGGTGTTACTGTTGATTGTTGATTGCCCTGTTTAACCGGTTTTATATTCATTAGGCTTAATTTAAGAATTGCCAATACTCTGACGAGGCGGAAGAGTTCATTAAAACGGGATGTGACATGAATTTTCATACATTTTCCTAGATTATTCCAATTAATACTGACTCGGAATAAATATCTTGGATTACTTTTATTTAAGTAGGTACCTAGTTAAGTTTATAGGGAATGCTATTATTTTCACTCAGTATTTATAAATCAGTCATAATCATAACAATTTGAAATAATGGATTAGCGATCAACAATGGATGCATAATGCATTTTTATCCATTACCAAAGTTAAGTCATAGAGTACATTGTAACAAGTACCTATTGTAATGTAACTTACGAAAATAAGAGACCTCTTCGACGTAAAAATTGGTCATAGGCAAGTAACGCCATCTACAGGATGATTTTTTGAACAGTCGACAAATTTTGTGGTGTTGCTTAGACCATGGGTCTCCAAACTTTTTAGCATAAGGGCCAGCTCCTCCATGAAGTCCCAAGGGCCAGGATCTAGCTAGCTCCGTACCAACATACTATAAATTACAATATTGTTGGCAAGATGTGGCCTGCTTTCGCGGGCCGGATTGTCGGTGCTCGCGGGCCGGAGCTGGCCCGCGGGCCGTAGTTTGGAGACCCATGGCTAAGACCGTCAAACTAAACAACTTTGTCTATAGGACCAACTTAATCAGAGCCAAAAAATAATTAGCTGTTCCCTTGCTGTTCCATAGAAAACGACCAAAATGTCTAGAAAAGCTGATTATTTCTTTGCTCTGATTAAGGTGGTCCCATAGACAAAGTTGTTTAGTTTGACAGTTTAAGCCACACCACTAAATTAGTTGACTGTTCAAAAAATTACCTGTAGGTGGCGTTACTTGCCTATGACCAATTTTATGCCCACTTGGTGGAAACTAATACCACAGAATAGATAATAGTACTAGCGTACAGAAGTTGCACTCCGCAAAATCGTTTGAATAAATTACGACTCTTGATCCGACACAATAAAGTGCAATTCAGGTCGCACAGCGCTCCCTTCGCTCCAAAACATTCACTTAGTAGTTGCCTCTCTTTCTATCGCGTAGGTCTTACCTTTCTGATGTATGAAATTTGTCCTCTCAGAGGACGCCGAGCGGTTCAGACTCGCGCGCGGAGTGACAGAGCCCTGCTAATACTTAGTAGAGCAGTATTACTAAATACTTCTTATCCTGGTTATAGGTACCCTAAGGATTTTCTCGAATGCCTATGCGGACGTAGTCGCGGGCGGAATCTGGTAATTTATATTTTTCTTTCTGATGTTTCAGAATTCCGCACTTTAAACCTATAAAATTACAGCCATTAGTTGACATGTCTGTAAGTTAAGTTTACATCAAGAAATACAAGTCCTAATTGCTCTACACGGAGGTGCGAGGTTCATTTAATTGGGACCTCAAATTGCTGCTTCCATTTCTGCTTCCCGGAAGCTTAGTCAGGGTTTTACTCAGTTTTGACAGCAAAATGTAGTTAGTAATCTGACTGCCTAACAGTATATTTCGATAATACTCGTAGCATCAGCAAAATACAATTGTATTTAGATGGAACTGCGTTAATATAAGCTCTTTACTTTGTATAGCAAGGGATTTAGTTAAACAGTGTTCTATATCTATTCTTTAAATGTTTTAATTATACAGGATGTCAGAAAACTTTGCCACATGGAGGTCAAGTAGGTAACTTAAATATTGAAGATAGGAAACTTTACTGAAATAATTAAATCGAATAAGTATGATATTTACTGAAAGAAGACTTACTTTTTGAAAAATAAATTGGAAAGATTTCAAAGATTTTTTAGAAATCGAACATGATAATAATAAGGTACAATACGTAATAATTTTTGTTTTAATGCTAGGTATGTTACTCAAGAAAAAATAATCCTAATGAGTAATCCCTTTGATCGGTATCGTAAAAATAAACGATTGTTTTTTTCATATTTGGTGGGTTCGATTCCTGGTTAAGGCAAGTGATTTTCCAAAAATCTTTAAATGCAGTTCTAATTATTTTTTTATTAAAATGAAGCCTCCTTTGAGTAAAATAATGTTAAGTTCCTACAATGTATAATGTTAAGTTCAGTATTCAGTAGTCGTAGTCGTTCGTAGCGGTGGCCGGTGTTCGTAGCCTTTGTTCTCTGTAGGTATGCCTAAACGGTCTAAATCGTGTTTTGCCTAAACTTCATTCTTAAGTCGTTATTTGTTTTTCAATCTACTTATTTTGCAATCTAATTAGTGATATAGAATATAGAGTCATTGGTGAGTAGATAATTTAAATCAATTAAAGGTAAGGGCCAAGCGTTGCGTACCATTAATTTTATTATTTTTACATTTAAAATGCACGAAAACAGTATAGCTCACCATTTTCTACTTGGCAAAAATGCACAATAAAATTATCAAAAAAATTGGTATTAAAAATATCCGCGATGCTAAAGCATCACACATTCTCTTACTTGTTATGTGCATCATGTTCAAATTACCTGAAACAATGTAAAAAAAATTGAGGAATCATTTTTAAAGCTTTTTTTGGAAAAAATAAATAAGTAAGTACCTAGGTACCTTATTTATTTTTTCAATCAATAGTATAAGTAGTAGGTATTTCGCTACTTTTTGATAAATAAATTCCTTCCTTCATAATGTCTCACTAACAAAAATGATCTAGAAAAGACGTCATCAGAGAAAGCGAAGACGAATTTTATTTGATTCCGTTAATCCATTTGAAAGCGACCGGCTCAAGATCCACCGCTTTTATTGCCAAGGAATAGAGTCCAATTTAGGGAAGCTTTAAGTTTCATGGCTATTTTCACGGTGAGCGAGCAGGGTTTTTTTCCTTGGAAACGGTATCTATGCGTCGAGTGGAATGGAACTCCATTACTCATCTGCGTGAATGAACTAATCTTGAATGAAATGTATAGTGTGGTGTGGATAAGTCGTAGTACGTTATAGTTTTATTAATATTGGTGTGAATGAGGATCAGTGACAGTTTTTTGTTTAGTAGCTTATCAGAAAGTTTATGCCACCACATGATTAACTGTAAATATTTTTTTCAATACAGTTGCTCGAAAATGTAAGTTTACGATGACAGTCGAGCGTGCGGAAAGTTGATTTTACCGCACGCCGTGCGTTTTTGTTTACGGAGTAGTACAGCGTGCGGAAAGTTGATTTTACCGCACGCCGACGCCGTGCGTTTTTGTTTACGAACGTTTTTATAATTTCTACTAGCTTCCGCCCGCGACTTTATCGGCGTGAGCATTAGAAAAATATTGCAACCAGTTTAAAATTACCCCCTTAGTGTATGAAAGCTAGTACTACGGAGAGTTCAAGCTGTTTCCCTGGTTCCACCCACCTGAATTTGATGAAACATAGCTTAGATTTTAAGTTGGACCTCAATTTACTAAATTGTGAAAAATCCATCAAAATTCGTTAAGCGGTTTTTGCGTAATTCGCGCACAAATATTTCGAATTTACAGTTTTATTATATGTATAGAATACAATTTCAGCAGTACCTATAATGATTTCTCGCAAATGTATTGAAAAACGTAGTATGGCACACGGTTGTTAAGGTTTTTTAAAACTCCTTACCAACCTTGTATCATAAACTACTATTAACGATATCTCCTGAGAAGCCTGAAACCTGAGAAGCTATACGAGAATACGAGCTAAAACACTGTTTTTGACGATCGATTTATTTTTAGCAAGCGGAGACCATGTTCAGGGTGGCATATCTCCCAGAAGCTTCCTACTTCGCAACCCAGACGATGATATTTGATAACACCAAGCTAATGGCTATCTTGCCAATTTGGTCTGGTCCCAATATGCGATAGATTGAAAATGACCCTGGTTGGCCGGCGGTCTAAACAGCAAAGCAAAGAAAAGAAACCGGTAGGTCTGGGGTCAGCCTAAGGGCACACAAAATATTTAAAATTTGGCATATATTTTATTTAAGAAAGGCGACCATTAACCTAATCGACATGACAAAAAAAAATTTGAAGCTCTTATTGTGTTGGCTCAAATCAGTTATAATAGACACCTACTTGATATAATAGTTGCCCACTCAGTATTTTTGTCACTCATTTAGAATTTTCACTGTTAACTTAAATTATTATTTTATCTCCCTCATGTAGTTGTTCGTTTTACGTATTTTTTGTAATCCACAGTTTGTCGCCCGTTAGGTTATTTTGTCGCAAACAAAATAAATCGCTGATCGTAAATCAAAAGACGTAGAGTAGAGCTATCCAAAGGGGGGCGCGACGTACGGCTCTGGATTGTTAGTACTTATAAAAACCGTTTGATGGGGCGCACAGGGTAAAAGTTGGGAACCCCTGAGCGAGCTAGATGGAGACTTTAAAAACACTCACAGTGGGGAATGTAATAATAATATGTAAAGCATCAGGTGAAATAACATCAAAATTAAAAGCACTCTTAGTTACATATACTTATCCAAAATACATCCAGCATATGATTTCAATAAATAATTTACAGAAATTCAATCTACATTGCAAAGTACCACATCTCCATATGCCAATTTATACGGTTACGACAGCAGTACTCCGTCAGCTGTGAAAACATATTAAAAAATACAGGTCAAGTGCGCCTATTAGACGTACTTACAAGGGTTCCGTAAAAAATAAAAACTGTTAGAACTAAATACTTTTTGTAGGTTAAAGTTTAACCACGTTTAAAGGTTAAAGTAAACGGTAACGTAAACGGTAACGTAAACGGTTAAAGTTTAACACATGTCCATCAGCCATTTTTGATGTCCCCACTGCTGGGGCACAGGCCTTCCTTATGGGTGGTAAGGAGGATAACCCACCACGCGAGCCCAATGCGGATTGGTGGGTGTTAACGACTGCAAATGCAGCCGGGACCAACGGCTTAACGTGCCTTCCGAAGCACGGAGGAGCTCGAGATAATAAATTTTTGGTCACCCATCCCATGACCGACCCATGCGAACGTTGCTTAACTTCCGCAATCGCTAGGCCAGGCGCTAAACTACTGCGCCACAGAGCTCCTCATAATAACACATACAAAAAATATTAAGTTCTCTCTTACCAAATGATCTCTCGAGAAATCTAAAAAAATATCACGATATTCCCCAACTAATTCTGGAGGGCAGGTTAAGTTTGTAGTAAAATGAAGACAGCTGTGCATAATTATTTATAATTATAACAACCCATAGTACGAATTGAACGAAAATATATCGCTGAATTTTCGGATTTGAAACGCATATTATTTTACTGATAAAATACCCGAAACCGATGACCTTCACCCTTGGAAAGAAACAGAAAACGTCCGAATTTAATTAACGAAAACAATATAATCAAAAGGATTCCGACCAGTCAAGCTTACATTTCACAATGCTATTTTTTAATATAATTTTAAATAAAAAAAACGGCTCACCATCAGATGCTTTTTAGGCGGGACATTTTTATGTAAATTGTAACTAGGCTTGCTTACTAATAACTAAGTTGCAGATATTTCTGTAAATTGGCGGGAAATAAGTTTTCTAGTTATTGAACTAAGAAGACGTCATAACTTTTTTGAGCATTCGTAATTTGAGGACGCCTCCAAGTCAAGGTCAAGTGTCGTAACTTCATTTTCCTAATTTTAATTCAAATAAAAAAATCTTTTGTTTCACTCACTCGATCCTAAAAACTCAATGTGATATTATAACTTTTGCATCGCGCCAAAAGCGTTCCACTTCTGTCCACAAGTAAATGCCATTTAGGTATCAAGATTAGGGTAAGATGGACCTTGTATGTTTGAATACTCGATCAAAGCAAGAGAAAAAAAGTAAATACCTAGTTATAATTGTTTGTCCTAGATTGTTATTTTATTTTTATTCAAATTACTATTAATGTTCTAATCAAATCAAATCTAATATTTTTTATTTCCATTGTCAATAATGTTAAAAAAAACTGTAATTCTAATATTTCTTATTATATAATTTTAAATAATGTTAATTTTAATTTATAAATTATATTGATTTTAATTTCTAATAATATAATGTTCTTAGGTATTTAAGCTGTTTACATGTTTGCAATATGGACCTTGTCCGAAATAAAAAAAAAAAAAAAATATTTATTTTATTTATAATAAAGGTAAAACACTTTTAACGGATACTAGCGCGGTTTTATTGAAAGTACCTTGGTAATTAGTTGGTATTTAGCGCTAGTATCCGTTAAAAGTGTTTTATTTCATGTCTAGTGAGCGCGTAAGCTTGAGAAGTGAATATAATAAAGGTACTTATTTTGTTTTTATATTTGAGATTTTTGCATCTACAAATGCTATTTTTAAACAATACTAAATAATATACTAGAAAAATACGACTCTACGAATCGGTAGGTAACTCAGTGGTCAGAGCAATTGGACCGGACAACTAAAGGTCGCGGGTTCGATTCCCGTCTGAGAATTGATTTGGTGCGAGTCGTATTTTTCTAGTATATTATTTGGTATTTTGTTTTTTAATAAAACATCTGTTATTAACACACGGATCCCTAATATGTCATGTAACCCATGTCGCGTCCCGGAAACGCGGCCAAATAAGTCCTAATGGCATTTTTATGACGTCTCGTAAGGCATTAAAAAGCCTAATATCAGACGTATATTAAACACCTGTATATGTCGTTCTGTATGTTTATGTGTCGTTTGTATGTTTATGTTCGCTGCTGCTTTTTGCGTTCGAACGTACAGCTGTTTTTCTTTTAGTTTTATTCCTTTTTCTGAGATAAACGTCACCAAAAAAACTATTCGATTAAGGCCTTTTAATTTGCAAACCCGGAGAAATGTTGCTTCAAGTCAGAGTAATCTAGATATTTTTTTCAAGCAAGCGCACAGGTTAAGTTTTATTTAGCCTTGTCTATAACGTTTTCGCTTCTTTTCTTTTCCATGTACACTCCTACATTACATTATGTACTTTTTTAGGTTTTGAAACCTCTGTATTTTCTGAGAATTGATTTATTAAATCGAGTTAATCACCAACACCCGCATGTCGAGAATGTCGAGATGCTGGTTGCCAAACCTTTCAGCCATTCAACCGTTGCGCACACAAGCCGCAAATATCTCAGTGCTTCTTCTTCTTATTTTTGTTATGGCAATCTACTCCTCTTCAGGGAGTAATTTTTGCCAGTGTCAGGTGTTAAATAATTCAGTGGTATTGTTTCAGTAACATTACATGCGGGTGCATCGCATTCCAATGCTGCTTGGAGCATTTTGCATCAAATATATCGATACAGTTTACTCGGTAAGTTCTGCCGAGCTAGCCACCACTACAATAAAAGTCTCAGCTTCACACAACCAAGATCGCACCTATTTCAATTATCTCACATATTGTTCAGATGCGTAGACACTTGTACCACAAACTGCACCAATTTTAAGTCGCAGTCATACTTGGGATCCATCTACCTGACTCTGCTTAGCTAGGTATTCTAAGAAATTACCTAGTACTCCGTACGTTTGGCTCTCAATCGTTTAAGATTGACCAACCCCCGTATAACAAGCTCTAAACTTGTCAGTTTTTCAAATGGCTATCATTGTGTCTCTCTCATTTGCTATACAGCAATAAAGAGACGATTGATAGCCATTTAGAAATGTAACATGTTTTAAGAGCTTGTGATACCTACCCTCCAGGACTTTATAGTCAACAGCACTAACAGTCAGCCAAACCGTTGTGCCATCAGCCATTCAACCGTTGCGCACACAAGTCGTCCTTAATTAGCCGTCCGATGCAATCAATCAGCTTTGTTGACTGACGCAATATGAACGCTTTGATCGCCGTTTTTGGGGTCCACCTGACAAGCGATTAGGGTGATATGTTGATTGATATAGCTTTCACAAGCAGAAGGGTTGTTTGTGACTTTGTTTTGTTTACCGATGAGACGATAAAGCTTTCTGTTACATTTTTGGGTTGGTAATCAATAAAGCTATTAATTAAGTGATGCACTCACTTTACATTAATTGTGCCGTTAACCATGGTGATTCTTTTTTTTGTGATAGAAGATATGAGGTAAAGAATGAAAGAAATATTTGTGGTTTCACTAAAATTAGTCGTTTAGGAGGATCTTTTTATGACAGAACAGGCAAGCGCTTGACCGCTATCACGCCTGATGGTAAGCCATCAGGTCATCATGGATCATGCTATCTACGATGAAACGCGCTTGCCTATAGAAGATACCTATTTAGTCGCGACTTGAGGGCCCCAGATTGTTCCTATCGGGAAACACAGACTCAGGCAAGCGGTTTCTAGCAGTACGGATGATAAAACTTTAAGCAAAACACTTAGTGTGAGTTGCACCAAAACGCTGTTAAAGTTATCGTCAAATGATAATGCTACCTATTTGTCACGTCGAACTTGTCAAAGGACATCATGCTGGCTGGCAACCTCTTTTTTTGGCTAACTTGTGCTCAACCGGTACTTTAACAAGCTTGTTATTGTTAAAGTTAGATGATGCAACTGAGCCTTAGTGCGGGTCTTTGGAACATCCACCAACCACGAACGACTGTACGTCTGGTTGTCCGAAAGAAGAAGGGAGATGGCGGAATTAGGTCGTGCCATTTCACAGCACACTTGCCGAAATGTATCTGATAAAAACCGATAAGCTTTACGTCTATGATATTTCAGAAAAGATTATCGTTGCCGATGAGCTTCCTGGCCCTCCGCTCAATGGCGTCTGGACTTCTGGAGCTGGTATTTGACGGAGCCATCCCAAAGATGAGAACAGTACTCCATACACGTTGGAACTTGTGCTTGGTATAGATTGAGCAGCTGTTCCGGCCTGAAGTACTTTCTCACCTTTGCCAGAACGCCAAGCTTTTTAGATGCCAATAGCTCTAGATCGTAGCCTAGATCGTTATAGCAATCCCATTATTATTACAAACTCACTAATAAACGTGACACGACATAAAGTCCTCAGCTCCTTCAGAGTTCTAAGGCCGACTGCACCTAGTCGTTTCAAAATAAGAAAACAGACATCAAAGTTATACACATTGCAATAAAACAAAATAGCAATACGTCTTCATAAGGAATGTGCACACCAAATGCGGAGTTATTTCTGAATCTGGCTTTAGCGTTCACGTTTAGCCTGGCATGCGGCAGCGGTTCACTTCCTAACTCGACGAGACAAAGCTTTCTTTGCTAGTGATGCTTGTTAACAAGGCAGAATATTAGTCGATAATTGAAAAGTTTTCTGGGAACCAAATTAGAAAGAGAAATCATGGATGGATTTTAAAATGTTCGTAGTACGGTCAAGATCATATTAGTCAACACAAAAACTGTCGGTTCTCCAATTCCTTAGTTAATTTTAAAACTCAATATCATAGACGTTTAGTATAAGATGGGGCCGCAATCTTAAAAAAAAAACTCACTAAGACCTTGTGCAGAAAGGGCGAATTCGCCGCGAATTTACACGCTTTTTTTACACTGCTGTTGATATTACACACTTAGAAAGTAAATCGTTTATCAAACATTCGCAGGCAGGGCAAGGTAATGTAGTTCATTTAGATCATGGGTCGCCAAATTTTTTAGCCTAAGGGCCACCAGACTAACTCCTCCACGAAGTCCCAGGGTCCAAGATCTAGCTAGTTCATCGTACCAACATACTGTAAATAACAGTATGTTGCTTCGATCCGGCCGCATTCGTGGGCCAGATTGTTGGTGCTCGCGAGCCGTAGTT
This sequence comes from Agriphila straminella, assembly GCA_950108535.1. Classification (NCBI taxonomy): domain Eukaryota; kingdom Metazoa; phylum Arthropoda; class Insecta; order Lepidoptera; family Crambidae; genus Agriphila; species Agriphila straminella. The sequence goes on along the minus strand of OX467322.1, from coordinate 13,939,500 downwards.
TGCAGATCCCTAATTTAAATTAAACTAAACACCATTAACTTAGTAAAAAAGTTACTTCGCTGTAGTTATATGTATAAAGCAGTACTTTATCTTAGTAAAAATATGTGGAAGTAAAATATCATTGTATACCCTAGTAGCTAAATGTGGAAAAAAATCCTTTATTGCCTACCAGTGCACCAGTAGACATAGACCAGGGATATGTAAAACAGGGGGACTTTTGCTATTTATACCGTTTTCCCCAACTAGAACATAATTCGTTAGGGCTCAGAGTAAATGTAACTTAAATACCCCGTATATTTTTTAATTTTGATCTCTATCGACATAATTATCGACTTCCCTGCATCCCTCCCTATCCGTCCCCAAAGGCAAGACGTCCGCAGTTCAACAAAGTCCACAGTAATGTCCCGATGCTTGTTGTCCCTCAGTACTTGCAGCTGCTTTGTTGTCAGCAACCGCAAAATTCAGCCAGGAAGTTAACAGTGGAAAATCGAACTCTTTTCAACAAGAAACTAACTGACTAAGAAACTCCGGATGAGTTGACTTTCTGCTGACTGGGTACTCGGCGTTAACGTCATGTATATATCTGAATTGTCTTTCGGCTATCTAGGTACCTTGCTTTCATGTCATCCAACGTAAACTGCCTTTTAGCGAAAAGGTCATTCTGATTCTGATAGAGGGGAAAACATAATTTTTTATTGACCGAGCGTATGGGTGGTAAGGAGGATGGGCCATAACCCACCACGCGGGCCCAATGCGGATTGGTGGGTGTTAACGACTGCAAATGCAGCCGGGACCAACGGCTTAACGTGCCTTCCGAAGCACGGAGGAGCTCGAGATAATAATTTTTTGGTCACCCATCCCATGCCGACCCTTGCGAACGTTGCTTAACTTCCGCAATCGCTGGGCCAGGCACTAAACCACTGCGCCACCGAGCTCCTCTCTTTTGACAGTAAAACGCGATAAATGCGTGATCAAAGCGTATCGCGTTTCTTTGGTCATGCTAGGGGGGGCTGAGCCACTAGCGTAGTTCATTGTTAATACATAAATGGTAAATATTGAACAGACACATACACCGTCTTGAAGGTAACCCTTTTACACTTATTTCAAATCAATATAATTGATTTGGTTTTGAAGGTATAAGTGAGAATTTTCAATCTCTACACACTCCATAAAAAGTAGAATGAAAAAAACAGCCATAATTTTTATCTCTACGTTGAAGAGGGTCATATAAAATATCACTTAGACCGATCTAACCCGTATTCATTTCATACAAAGTATCAGAGCATCAGTTGGCGTTTTTACTATCCCTACCAGCTTAGGAGTTGTAATAACCATCTGAAGTGCAGACACTGTGGTATTTATGACCTAAGCATATAAATGTTTTTCACAGTTGAACATAGTGTATATTTCAGGAGTAGGTATACTATTTAGAAAGGATAAGAGTTACTGTTTTAGTGCTGAGAGCTGTGATGTGGCATTGAATTAAGAGCGAGACTTAATCGTGAATAATTATTAAAGTTAAGCAAAGTATGAAAATCACTAATTATGTCATCAAAGCCGGTCTATATTCTTCTGTAGAAGACAAAATGGTTTCCCATTAAATCTTAAGAAAGTCGAAATTAGAAGAAGGTCTTTTAAAATCTGTCTTGACTGACCGTAAGGTTAAGAAGGTAATTATGGATAGTTCTTCATGTATACGCATCATCACCTACATGGGTTATGTCCTAAAGCATAAATTATACAGAATTTTTAAAAACTCAGGCTTCAAGTTTCTGAAGACAAACATTATTGCTTGCTAGGAAGTAGGGACAGCATTTAAAACTAAAACATATCTGCTTGATACGATTGAATCGTCTGAAGAATCACCAAGTCCTCTTCTGTCAGTGGTATTTTACTGTACATCGCCTGCACTTGTTTCAAGTAACATTATTTTGGTCGGCCGTCCGCAGGGCAATGACCCCGTGACGTCACAGCGAGACACGAGGATGCAGCCAGCGAAATAAACGACTTGACCGGATATCATCTGCTTTGCGGTCTGTTGCCATACTAAAAATATCCTAATATGCATTTAATCAGATCTGCTTAGGGTTTCACATAATAATAACCCACGCACGACGCGGACGCGGGCCCGATGCGGAATAGTGAATATTTAGAACAGCGGTTTCCGAATGGAGTTCCGTGGAACCCTGGGGTTCCGTAAGAAGCTCTCAGGGGTTCCGCGAAAATTCAAGAGTTAAGTAAATATCTTTATGTTCCAACTAAATTTTTTTTTATCTTATCCTTCTTTTAAAGTCAAACTATAGGTAAGTACGTACAAGGTGCGAACACCAAGCCAAAAAGCCTCAGTATGGTCATTTAGGGGGTGAGGCAGGTCCCAGACGTATATAAAACCATAGTCTTGCGTCGCTTTCAGGAAGCGTCTAGGAGGTCAGGGCAGGTAAGGTAGGTATATCACATATTATTATATGCTCTTGTGATCTTTGTTCCCTATTCGATCGATATGAAAATCTACAAAAAATAGTTCAGGTAATGATGACCCACTACCCTATTCACCATTTATATAAATATGCGATCGATATTTTTTTAGCGATAGGTGACCATGATCAGGGTGGCATATCTCCCAGAAGCTTCCTACTTCGCAACCCAAACGATGATATTTGATAACACCAAGCTAATGGCTATCTTGCCAATTTGGTCTGGCCCCAATATGCGATAGATTGAAAATGACCCTAGTTGGCCGTGGTGCGAGCCAGCGACTTCCGCAAACCGCGTCTACGTGGACAGCTGTCCCTCGGGAACAGAACATTTTTCTGGATGAAAGGTACCCAATGTCCTTTTCCATATCTCTGACAACGTATAGACAAAACAGCATGATGATCGGTAGAGTAGTTAATACGTGAAACCGTTACAAACAAACTCACTTGCGCTAGTAAAAATACCTAACTTAAATTTCCTTCATTTCCCAAGCAAGCCTCAACTAAAAACCAACATAGCTGAAAAAAGACAGCAAATTCATCCTGCAAAGATAAGCTTTATTTATGAGTCATCTTTGAGGTTTACGTCTGCAGATAATTCTGATATAAATAACCAGTTTTAAAAGGATTCCCGTCGTAAAATCGCGCAGACATTACTGTTTATCTTTTTTTAACACGAACTTTCTAAAGAAATGAAAAATTAAACGACATGCTGTTACGCTGTGATTAAAAAGGAGTTTAGGGTAATTATCGCTTTATATTTCGTTTCACTTTTTCATGGTAGGTACGTACTTTACTACACTCTCTCTCTCTCTCTATATGTAACTAAAATCAGAACTGCCTCTGTGGCACAGAATACATAATAGTACAAGTTCTGTGGTCTAGTGGTTCGCCCACCCGTGAAAGAAGCAGGGGTCCCGGATTCGATTCCCAGGGGGGTACAATTTGTACACGGTTTGTTTGGTGGTAGGGCTTATTTCAAGTCCGCCTGGCTAGCTACCACCATCTTACCCAAGTCTGACGCCATAACAACAATTAAAAAATTGTTGTATTCCGACAGTTAGAGGCAACATAGCCAGTTCCTCAGTGATGAGGATTCCGGGTGTAGTGCGCTTCCACCTTCGGCCTTATCGTCTTAACAGGTGAGGTAAAGGCCAAGCACTACCCCGTTGTGCATAAAAAAAGAATAACAAGCTCTACCTACTTAGTTTGATTAGGGAGGGACTAAATTAATAAAAAGTGTTATCTTAAAGAACGGTACGGTATGGTATAAGTATAACCTCATCATGATTCTGTCATTTAAATATTCATTCAATGAACCGATTGCGTCCGTCATAGTGTATGTACGTAGGAAAAATAACAGATACATACACAACTCAATGGCTTTTAAAAATAAACTTTATGGTGAATTGCAGACAGATCAAATTGATTTACACTTGTTACCGCTATACGACCATGAGTTTAATTAATGCAATCAGAAGATCAGTTGTGGAATTCAGTTTTATTGGGTACTTCTATTGCACTGTAGCTGATTGTGGAGAACAATAATGCATTTTCAAACTAAGTATTTTTCGTGTTATACCTAACGGTGGTTTATCAGAGGTTTAACATATTACTTTTTACCAGGTAATGTGGACCCCCTCCGAATAAGTTAAACCTGCGATAAAGTACCTCAGAAACGAGGGTTAGTTGGTTTAAAATTAATGCCCAAATAGTACGGGATACACTCATGAGATATTTTCCAGAACTCTGATTTTTTATTTATTTGGGGCAACTTACAGCTGCAATTGTTTAATTCCAAAATAAACTAAATAAATAACGTATAAAATACATACTTAAAAAAGGACCAGTGGCCCTACCATGAGTTGATGCAAACTGTTTACGTTACCGTAAACTATCGGATATACTGCTCACAGTCAGTGCGAGTGAAAGAGACAAAACGATAGTTAACTGTAACGTAAACAGTTTGCATCAACTCATGGTAGGGCCACTGACTCGGGAACAAATGCTTGAGCTCATCACACTACCATCTGCTTCTACCAGACCAGGCTTCGAACCTGGGGAGCTTTACCGCAGAAGGCAAGATCGCTACTGGTTGCACCAAGTAGCCGTCAATATAGATTTCATATATATTTTTTTAAGTACGCTTCGGCGAACGACGTGTTCAAAGTCAAACGTTACACGGGCACAGAATATATACTCTAACGCACACGGGTTAATGAAATATTCATGGTTTTTTAGTTCATGTGCTAATAAACATTCTGCATTTTGTTTTTTCAGTTCCTATTTGATGGCAACATCAATGCCATGCATATTTCAAATTTTTTTTTGCTGTTGTAAAAACTAACTTTATAAAAGTTCCCTTTTTAACCGACTTCCAAAAAAGGAGGAGTTTCTATGTTTGTCTGTATATTTGTTTTTTTTTGTGTATGTCCACCGATTACTCGAAGACGGCTGGACTGATTGAAATGATTCAAACTTTATTACATTAGGTAAACTCCCAAGTGGGTCCCACTTTTTAAAATTTGGAAATCGGTTCAGTACTTTTCAAGTACTTAATCTTGAAAAAAGCACAAAAATAGTATGATTTTGTGTGAATTACCTCGATGATAATGGTCGTATTACTTCTTTGTTTATGAACTGAATAAGATAATTATTTTTTTGTAGGAAGAGGGATATCTTAAGTGTAGGTTCTTTAACCGACTTAAAAAAGGAGGTTCTGAGTTTGACCCGTATGTATGTTTCTCCGCGATTATCTTACGTTTGGCTGAGCCGATTTTTCTACATATTATAATATACCTTACCTACAAGGTACCTACACTAAAAATAAAAAATAGTTATAAAAAACAAAAAATCGACTTCAAAAAACCTACGTAGACTTCAATTAGACGTATTTTTATTATTAAATAAATAAATAAATAAATAAATAAATGCTTCGACAATTTCACACAGCGCCATCTAGCCCCAAACTAAGCAAAGCTTGTAATATGGGTGCTTGACAACTGATATACTACTTATATACTTTTTAAATATATACTTATTATACATAGTAACACCCAGACCCGTCACAGAAATTAAAATTCATCATTTCAATTTCTGCCCGGCCGGGAATCGAACCCGGGACCTCTTGCGTGGTAGGCGGCATGTTGACCACTGCACCATTCAGGTCGTCAGTATTACGAATATTATTTCTTGCTTTTTAGAGGTAGGTTTTTTGAAGTCGGTTTTTTGTTTTTTTTAAACTATTTTCCAATCTGAAAGTTTAAAATACGTATCTAGCAGTTACGAAGAGTCCATACAAATAGATTTCCATCGGCTTGACCATCAGCCATTTTTAATGTCCCCCTGCAGGGGCACAAGCCTTCCTTATGGGTGGATAAGGAGGAATCCCATCGGCTTACCATTTAGAAATCCCGCCCCACCGATCCACTATGCAGATCATAACATTTTTGTAGAACGGTTTACCTTTGCCGTAATTTTCTAGTCTAGATTGGTAAATACTTTGCATTCTTTTTATATAATAGGGATGTTGACTAATGAATAAAATAACGAAATACTAATAAAAATCGTAAACATATTAAACTTTTAGAGTAGCTTGTATACGTCTTGGTTTTATATATTGCATATTATTTGTTTTATGACCCTTCAAAGTTGGGTGGACAAGTCCATTTAAAAAGTATAAAATTTATTAAAATAAATGATATCTTTAATTAGTCAGTAAAATGTATAGCAAATTTGTCGAAGAAACCATTTTGATAAACACAATATTTAATATAGCTGCTGAACAAATTTTCTATGCGTTGCATACAAACTTGCACGGCGTGACGTCATAACGTGCAAGCCATTAGTATGGAGCGTTTTTGATCGAGTCCATTTGTGTGCATTTCACACTGTGATATCTCTGGCAGTTTTCATGCTAGCGAATTAATTCTTTTACCAATGTTTCTTTTTTTGAGAGGTAATTTATGTAACATAAAATAAAAAAAATAGTCAACATCCCTATTATATCCTTTTCGTCTACTCTAGAATATGAACGGATGTGACAAGGAACCATGTGTTTATATTGCTGTCTCCTTATGTTTGAGCTATGTAAATTGTTTATTTGTTCAGCGTTTCAGTCATGGGACACGTGATAAAAAAAGGTCGCCCTTTAATCTTCTCGTTTTGGGAATATAGTGAGGTTTTTAAACATTAACAATGTTAGACATAACTGCAGTATACCATCATAAATATTGGGTACAGTTTGGAATTTAAATAAAAAAAAATAAGTTGAGGCCACCGTGACTGTCACTAAACTATCCGTAGTGAATGCAACCAATATATTTATTGTATTTAGAAAGTACCTAATCTTAAGATTCTTTTAACAACTCCAAAGTTAGGCACAGGTAATTAATATTAGTGGAGCTCGGTGGAGCAGTGGGTTAGCGCCTGGCCTAGCGATTGCAGAAGTTAAGCAACGTTCGCAAGGGTCGGTCATGGGATGGGTGACCAAAAATTTATTATAATTTATTATCCTCCGTGCTTCGGAAGGCACTTTAAACCGTTGGTCCCGGCTGCATTTGCAGTCGTTAACACCCACCAATCCGCATTGGGCCCGCGTGGTGGGTTATGGCCCGTCCTCTTTACCACCCATAAGGAAGGCCTGTGCCCCAGCAGTGGGGACATCAAAAATGGCTGATGGACAATTACGGCCTTACCACAAAAGATTTTAAAACACTGTTTAGTAAAAACACTGTTTAAATGTGATGCCGTCTCTTTCAAACAATATTGTCAAAAAAGTGACAGCATCACATTTAAACAGTGTTTTAGTTAAACACTTGTTAAACAGTATTTTGTGGTAAGGACGTTAATATTTGAATTAGGTACCTACTTAGTTTACCAGTGGTAAGTTGCAAGAATTAAAAACCTTTCGATCTTGGTTTTCCCTATAAAATTAATAATGTCGACGACATTATAATTTAAGTTCAGTTACTTCAAGATCAAGAATGGGCAAGCAATTTTTTGGAAATGACGTTGACGTTTATAAAGTTGTTTTAGGACCAAACTACTTCTTGTTAATTGTCTTTATTATGTTAGACGATTGTTTCCCATTCTTGATCTTGAAGTATTGTAGGTATATTTTCGATAACCTCAATGGAATATCCTCGTCACTCGAAAAGAAATAAATATAAACCATCACCTTTTAAGTCAATAAATCATAATCCCAGTCAATGCTACATTTTCCCATATAAATATTTCGGGATGTCGCACCCGACCATATATCAAATGTCGCCAGAAACTATAAAATTGACTTACGCCGCTTTCGAAAGGAATGGCCTTTTTCGGTATGAACGTTTTTTATATTATGACGGAGTGTTAAAAATGGTTTCAGCCAATGTAATGGGATATTGATGTCTTAATTTTGTATTTCATCAACCGAACTTGATCAAATGTATGACACAATAATTTGTATGTAAATGGAACGATATTAGTAAGAGTTGTCTCCTTTTATAAATCTGACTGTATCTTACTTCTCCAACTTATTCGTGTATCTGTATTATAAAAGACAGCTACTTACAATTATAGAATAGAGGCAAAATAATGTAAAATGACACAATTTCGTTCAGTTTTTGATCTCTTTATAGCAAATACATTTTGGAAAGTTTTATTGATTGATGTAATATTGCCTATCATATTATTTGTTGACATCTGGGGTGCCCATACTTTTTCTTAAGGAGATCGACTTAGCAAAAATGTATGACTAAGACATCGACATTTTGACCGTTTCACCCATAAATACTTATCAAGAAACAAAAAATGCATAGGTAAGTAAAACTCTATATAGGGTGCAAATTGTCAAATCTCGCGATCGACCGTATCATGGGCACCTCTGGTTTACATAAACAATATTTCACAATAATATCACTAGGTAATTACCTACTTACAAATTCCGCGAAACAAAATCAGCGAGAGCAACAGTTCCAAATAATTTTGTATCGACATTATCGAAACTGTTTATTCGCGTGTTTTCTTTACGTTTTATAAGCAACTAAGTGATGAAGAAATCAAACATTATTATTTTAACGAATCGCAGTTTATTCCTACAGAAATATTGCTTCTACAAAGTTCCAATCAGTCCCGAATCACAGACTAAACAGTAATCTGATCACTAGACGAGAAAAATAAACAAATAAATCAATAGTGAACAACATCACATCACATTGCTCCGATTCCGAAGTAAGTAGCTAAAGTACTTATATACCTACTTGTGTAAAGACTGGTTTACAATTATCTTAGTCTTTAGTAGAGTGCTTTAGTAGCGTGCGAGTAGATTCGAATGCGAGTGCTTTAGTAGTTTTGGTGCCTTTCCAGTGAGCGTTTACATGCTTCCAGTACAGTGTCATATGACTAAAGCACTTTACTAAATACGCTACTAAAATGTCGATTTACATTCTTCCAGTGCGAGGAAAGTGTCGCGCGGGGGGTGAGCGGGCGGCGCGGGGGTTTCTACTGGAAAGCGATGATTATAGTTGAAGGGCTACTAGAACGTTACTCTCTTTAGTCATAAGACGACCGTTTACATGTTTCAACTAAAGCACTCTCCTAAAGCACTCTACTAAATACGCCACTAAAATGTCGATTTACATGCTTCCAGTGTGACGAAAGTGTCGCGCGGGGGGTGAGCGGGCGGCGCGGGGGTTTCTACTGGAAAGCGATGATTCCAGTTGAAAGGCTACTAGAACGTTACTCTCTTTAGTCATAAGAGACCGTTTACATGTTTCAACTAAAGCACTCTACTAAAGACTAAGATAATGTAAACCAGTCTTTAACCCATTTTAACGACCGATCGTTATAAAGATTAATAATAAGTATAAGGACATGAAATATAACACTTTTAACGGATACTAGCGCGGTTTTATTGAAAGTACTTTGGTAATTAGTTGGTATTTGGTTTGATTTTTGATTTTCCCGACGTTTCGGTACCATACTATTATATATTCTGTGGTTTCGGCACCTTTGCAGCTGCCGTGGTCACGGCTAATGTCTAGTGAGCGCGTAAGCTTGAGAAGTGAATATAAGTATAAGGAATATCCTCAATTTAAAAATATAAATGAGCGGAAAACTTTTTCTTATTGTTTACCAATCGCCGCAGTGAACGTTTGACATTGTTTTGGCTTTCCTGAAAATTTAGTTTTTTGGTATTTTTCCATGTTTAGTTTATGCATCAAGGTATACTAAAATACTGCTATGATATGTAGGTAAGTACACTAGTGGTCGGCGTACGAAACCAATTTCAAGGGAAACCGCAAATCAATGTCGAAATAAAATGTAAGTAGGTATTTTCAAAATTGCTTTCTTGAGGTTAGATATGAGAATATGACGTGTTATTTGAGATATATTTTACGAAAAATAATTCAACCGTTTCCTATCTGGGGTATGTTTTGAAAATGATTTTTGATTTAATTAAAAACAAGTGAATGGAATTTGGTTTTAATTGTCTCAGAAAACCCTTTCATTTGGTACCTATCACAAGGTTTTAATTCATTTTTTTCCATACAAAAAAAGATGAGACGTATTCTTCTCTGAAGAGAGTTTTTTTTCTAGAACTTTGGCTCAATAAATAAATTGTTTTGACCTCAAGTATACCTACGTGTGCCAAACGGCTATCCTGTACATCGATTTACGTTATTTTTGCGTACGACTAGGTATTCATACCTGACACAATTTAGAAAAGTTGGTTTTCTAAATTGAGTCAGCCGGGAATCGAAACTGGGACAGTTTTTAAGTTGAAACAGCCACACATTCAAAACCCGTTTGAGAATTTGATTGAAATATAAGAGCACAACATAACAGTTCATAAGAGAAAGTACTTACTTGAAGGTGCATATATAGGAACTAAGTTATCCTCCATCAGTTAAATATCGTGGTATATAGCCCAGTTTGTAACAAGTAGCTACTTGTTGGTTAGTGCAGTTCTTGTAATTTGAAATATAACTTTGAATATAATTTCAACTTATGCCCTGAAATAATAGCTGTTTTCATAATTTTTCTGACTAAATATATCTACAACGTTATTTTTTGTTATCACAGAATCTAAAACTATTTGTAAAGTTGATCAATACGAACGACTTTTTTGTATAACAATATTTATAACATAACTTTAGAATTTGACTGAAATTTAATAGAAATGGCATTCAGTAGTTATTTCGGTAGATGGCATGTAAGTTTTAGTTAATATCGATATGACTGAGATTTTAAAATTGTCTGCAAGTTTGATTAACAAAGTCATATTTTATGTAACTTAAGTTAAATTTAGCTTAGCATAACCATGTTATGTAAAAAATTACTCCTTTCCCTCGTTTTGGCGATTGCTAAAATTCTCTTCAAATGTGTTTTGAAAAGTACCTTCAAATATGTTTTTATACTATACAAATCATTATTTATTAATTGAGCTATTCATAAAGTCGACAAAATAATACTAAATAATATACTAGAAAAAATACGACTCGCACCAGATCAATACTCAGACGGGAATCGAACCCGCGACCTTTGGATATCCGGTCCAATGCTCTGACCGCTGAGCTACCGAGTCACTAGTGACATCGCCGAATTTCTTCTAGTATATCCTACTCTTACGCTGCAAGCCAGCGTTATTTCACCAATGTGAGGAATTACCTCGACATTCAATTGAAATATCTTTCCAGATATTTGGCAATCGATTAAGATGAAATAGCTATATAATTTTTAATTTTGAGATCTGGTGCGAGTCGTATTTTTTCTAGTATATTATTTAGTATTGTGTAAAAAATAGCATTGTGAATGCAAAAATCTCAAAATTAAAAATTATATAGCTATTTCATCTTAATCGATTGCCAAATATCTGGAAAGATATTTCAATTGAATGTCGAGGTAATTCCTCACATTGGTGAAATAACGCTGGCTTGCAGCGTAAGAGTAGGATATACTAGAAGAAATTCGGCGATGTCACTAGTGACTCGGTAGCTCAGCGGTCAGAGCATTGGACCGGATATCCAAAGGTCGCGGGTTCGATTCCCGTCTGAGTATTGATCTGGTGCGAGTCGTATTTTTTCTAGTATATTATTTAGTATTGTGTAAAAAATAGCATTGTGAATGCAAAAATCTCAAAATTAAAAATTATATAGCTATTTCATCTTAATCGATTGCCAAATATCTGGAAAGATATTTCAATTGAATGTCGAGGTAATTCCTCACATTGGTGAAATAACGCTGGCTTGCAGCGTAAGAGTAGGATATACTAGAAGAAATTCGGCGATGTCACTAGTGACTCGGTAGCTCAGCGGTCAGAGCATTGGACCGGATATCCAAAGGTCGCGGGTTCGATTCCCGTCTGAGTATTGATCTGGTGCGAGTCGTATTTTTTCTAGTATATTATTTAGTATTGTGTAAAAAATAGCATTGTGAATGCAAAAATCTCAAAATTAAAAATTATATAGCTATTTCATCTTAATCGATTGCCAAATATCTGGAAAGATATTTCAATTGAATGTCGAGGTAATTCCTCACATTGGTGAAATAACGCTGGCTTGCAGCGTAAGAGTAGGATATACTAGAAGAAATTCGGCGATGTCACTAGTGACTCGGTAGCTCAGCGGTCAGAGCATTGGACCGGATATCCAAAGGTCGCGGGTTCGATTCCCGTCTGAGTATTGATCTGGTGCGAGTCGTATTTTTTCTAGTATATTATTTAGTATTGTGTAAAAAATAGCATTGTGAATGCAAAAATCTCAAAATTAAAAATCGACAAAATAAGTTTTATCACGAAATAATGTTATATTGCATAACGAAATGTGATTTACATATATTTAAATTGACGGCTGAAATAAACCGTTAAGTAATTATAACCTTCACCTTGAAGGTGGATTAAAATAATATTGCCTTTAAGTAAAGTGTGCTTCCATTTTGTTCGGTTAAGTTGAGGAGCTCGATGGGGCAGTGGTTTAGCGCCTGCCCCAGGGATAGCGGAAGTTAAGAAACTTTTGCAAGGGTCGGTCAGGGGATGGGTGACCAATTTTTTTTTATCTCGAGTTCCTCCGTGCTTCGGAAGCCACGTTAAGCCGTTGGTCCCGGCTTCTGTAGTTCTACTTCTGTAGTCGTTAACACCCACCAATCCGCATTGGGGCCGCTTGGTGGGTTATGATGGTCTATTCTCTTTATCTACCTGTGCCCCGGCAGGATAGTCAAAGTGTGCTTCCACCTTCGGCGTTATTTACTTAATTCGCTGGCTCAGCGACCCAAAGTATATCTTGGCTTCCACATCAAAGTATCGGCTTCATTTTGTAAAGGAGACCACTTACCCTATAAAAAAGTGACTATTCCAAGCTTACACCATGTTTATATAAACATAGAGCAAATGGTAAGGCCTTGGAATGCAATAAAAAGCATTCCATTGTATACGCGTGGCGTTTCCTTCCGCAAATAAATCAGGGGCGGTTATTTGGAATAAATTCAAGTAGCCCATATTGTTTGGGTAGGCAATTCGTCAGGCAAACAAGATAAGTTGGACGAATAGGACTGAATGTCACTGTTCACGCCAATATATATAATTAGTTCTTAAGTCGATAATAGATGGCGCTGTACCCGTGTACATCGCGATATGGTTTTGCTCATGTGTAAATCATAAGGACTTTGATATTGAGTGCAAATAATAACCAGCTTAGAACAGAACCCTTTTTGGTTTAATTTATTTCCCAATACGTTCGGGTTCACACACCAGTATTAGTCCAGATACCACAATAGCGGTATTGTACATGGTCCCACGAGACCGAATATTTTTTCTGCGGATCCAATAGTTGGACCGTCACCCCACCACACCGTACTCGCAGTGGATTGCTGCGGCAAGGTACGGGTTTCAGTTCACGAAGACGCCGACAGAGGGCGCCACCAGTGCAACCAGAAAAAGCAGTTCAACCACCACCAAGAGACGCCAGCAGAGGGCGCCTCTTTCACCAGTTCAACCAGCATCGAGAGCTGCCAGCAGAGGGCGCTCCGATCAACAGGACAACTTTCATTCAATAGTACAGTGAGTGTAAACAGTGCAACGTGAGTACATTTATACATTTGGTTCAGTGTGCAGTTAAAGTAATTTGAACCTTATTTCAAACAATAAATTAACTTTGCTATCGAACATACAAGAACAAATTATTAGAAGATTTTGAACTTTATTTCTACGGACAATTTTAACTTGGAAGTTTATCGAAGCAGTTTGGGACTTAGAAAATTTTAAGATCAATATTTTTACACTTAGAATAATTTGCATGATAATTTTAAGGACTTAGAATAGTTTGCAAAAAAACGACGGAACGGGGAATCCACGCCCGATTTCCGCCAGAATTTTATAAGTTTAAAAGACTTGTAAAATTTTCGACATTTTGTTCATCAACTTAAGTTTTTTGTTTACTTTTGTGTTTACATTGTTTATAATAAAATTTGAAATCAATTTTAAGTGATTTTAAAGAAGTCTAGTGGCATAATTGATTAATTTTACATTTTATTTTATTAAGTTTCATATTTTTTAAACATGGACAAGTTAGTTAATATTTTAAAAGATTTACAAAAGGTAATGCAGAAGGGTTTTACTAACTTTAAGAAAACTCCGAAAGAGAGATTAATAGTTGAATTTATAGAAACTAGACAAAATATGTTAGAAATAGATTGGAATAAATTTCAAGACACGAAGGCGAGACTTTATGAGACTTATACCTTGGAAGAAATTACTAAGGGAATTGATATTGAAAGTTTGTACGATCAGACGGAAGAAATATATATAGCCTTCAACTGCTCATTAAAAATGACTCTCAATAAGGTTCGTATTCGTGTTGATGAATCAGTACAACAGAGCAGTAGCTCCTCTGATAAGGCAGCCAAGTCCACAAGCAATTCATTGGTTAAATTACCAAAAATAGCTATCCCAATATTTTCGGGGAAATATAATGAATGGACAACGTTCCGTGATCTATTCATCAGTCTTGTACACAAAAATGAATCGCTTGACAATGTACAAAAGCTACATTATTTAAAAGGCCACCTTACCGGAGAAGCTGAACAGCTTATAAGGCACACGCCTATAACTGATGCCAATTATACTTTGTGTTGGTCGCAATTAGAAAAGCGTTATGATAATAAAAAGTATTTGTCAAGTTGCATACTCAAAAGATTGTTTGGTCAAAAACGTATGCATACAGAGTCGGCTAGTGCATTAAAAGATTTATTAGACACTACAACAGATTGTTTAAGCGCTCTTAAGAACCTTAATATTGATGTGTCTACATGGGATGTGATTATCATTCACATTGTTACATTCAAATTGGATATCGAAACACGCAAGCAGTGGGAGTTGACCACTGGCACCAGCGAGTCCAATAACGACTTGCCAACCTTTGCTCAATTTAAAGTTTTTATGGAAAATCGCTTCCGTGCACTAGAGTTTATCGAACCTAAACGGCCAACTAATCAAAATAATCATAATTATTCATATAATCAAAATCATAACCCCAGAGCAATGTTAGCCACTAAATCGAGTTCAGGTATTCGTTGTGAATATTGTTCCGAGTCACATAAACTTTGTTTTTGCAAGAAATTTTCAAAACAGTCCATTGAGAGCAGACGCAATTTTGTGTTAAAGAACAAAATTTGTTTTAATTGTCTAGGCGGTAACCACACAGTATATGACTGCAAAAAACTTACCTCTTGCAGAGTGTGCCATAAGCGTCACCATTCCTTGTTACATCCACCTGAAATCTCCGAAAATAAAGAACAAGAAGATATTGATAGCAATAGTAATAATTCTGCTACTGCTAATCCAATAGTTTCTTGTTTGTCTACGGGCAACATTCCCAATCCTAGACAGGTTTTATTAGCCACTGCACTAATAAAAGCCGAGTCAAGATTAGGTGACTTGCAAATGGTCCGCGCTTTACTTGACCAGGGCTCACAAGCGTGCTTCATCACAGAAGCTACAGTTCAATTGCTTCGCCTAAAAAAGATTCCTATTAAAGGAATTGTGTCGGGATTAGGTTCGGATAAGTCCACGGTTGCGCGTTACATGGTTAACTTTACGATACAATCTAGAGTAGATCGCGAGTTCAATCACCAAATAAATGCTTATGTATTAAATAAGATCACTTCGTACTTACCTGAACGAAGCATTAACACTGCTACTCTTGATTGGGTAGACGTACATAGTTTGTGTTTGGCTGATCCAGAATTTAGTAAACCTAATAAGATTGACATCTTGTTAGGAGCTGATACTTACAGTAGTATAATGAAAGAAGGTGTTATGAAAAGTCCGTCGGGTACTCTGATGGCACAGAACACTGCCTTTGGGTGGATCCTTTCAGGAACGATTGAGCCTGTAAACAGTAAGGAGTCACATAAAACAAGAGAGTGTATAAGCGTCATGCACACACAGGTCAATGAAGATGATATGCTACGTAAGTTCTGGGAGATCGAAGAACAAATTAGTCCAAATAAAATACTTACCCCCGAAGAACAAAGATGCGAAGAACTATACAGTGCAACTACCAAGAGAAATGAGGATGGCAGATATGTGGTTAAACTACCATTTCGAGACGAAGAACCTGCTTGCCAAGGCGGAAACTCTCGTAGAATAGCTGAAAATAGATTTAAATCGTTAGAAAAAAGACTAGGGAAAGATAAACAGTTAAAGGAAAGTTACACAGACGTAATAAAGGAATATTTACAATTAGGACACATGAGAGAAATAAAGGACAATGATAATTTAAAGGAAAAAGCTGTTTACCTGCCACATCACGCAGTCATCAGAAATGACAAATCCACCACGCGAGTCAGAGTTGTCTTCAATGCGTCGGAGAAAAATAGTAAAGGCATATCTCTAAACGACACGCTGATGGTCGGACCTACACTGCAGCCTGATTTGAGACACACTGTCTTACGATGGAGAGTCTACAAAATTGGAATTGTTGCGGACATAATTAAAATGTACCGTCAGGTCAAAATTGCCGAAGAAGATGCTAGGTTCCAAAGAATACTATGGCGTGATAGCCCGGATAAAGAAATAAAGGATTACGAAATGATGAGAATAACGTTTGGAACGGCATCGGCACCTTATCAAGCTGTCAGGACACTGCATCAAATTGCATATGATGAAGGAAAGAGTTACAGTCTAGCTGCAGATAAAGTACTAACCTGCTTTTACATGGATGACCTCATGACTGGGTGTAGTAATGTAGAAGAAGGAAAAGTTTTATATAAACAAATTTCAGAGTTATTAGGAAAGGGTGGATTTAAATTACAGAAGTGGAACAGTAATAATCAAGAAATAATAGATATAATAAAGAAAACAGAAGAGGATACAGTGAAAGGACAAACTAGGACACAGGAAAGAGTAGACGAGGTCAATATAAATGAAAATGAGTATGAAGAAAATATAGAACAAAGGACAAGTAAGGAAGAAAAGAACAAGATAAATACTGAGGAGGATATATTAAATAAAGAAATAAACATAAAATTAGATAGCACAATTAAAATTCTAGGACTTACCTGGAAACGAAGTGAAGACATCTTTCAGTACGCGGTGAATCTCCCTGCGCCGACGACTGTAACTAAAAGGTTGATTATTGCAGATATAGCGCGACTCTTCGATCCACTGGGCTGGTTAGCACCCAGTGTAGTCTTGGCTAAGATATTCATACAGAAGTTATGGCTTGCGGGCGTTGGTTGGGACGACGATCTATCTAGAGAGTTAATAGACGAGTGGAATACTTACCGTCAAGAATTATTACTACTTACCGGGGTACAGATACCTCGTTGGATAGGTACAAGCCCAGGTGATAATCTGGAACTTCATGGGTTTTGCGACGCTGCTAAAGTGGCCTATTCAGCAGTTGTGTACCTGCGCATAACTGATGCCTTGGGGAGAGTAAAAGTAGCATTGTTGGTTGCGAAAACGAGAGTCGCACCAATCAAACAAGTTAGTATCCCACGCCTGGAATTGTGCGGAGCAGTTTTACTAGCTCAATTGTTGTCTGAAACAGCAGAAATTTTGAATATCTCGAGAAGCAACATAAGGGCATGGACGGATTCAACGATCGTCTTAGCGTGGCTAAATAGTCACCCTAGTAAATGGAAAACTTTTGTTGCTAACAGGACCTCAACTATTTTAAATTTGATAGGATCGCCACAATGGTTTCATGTTTCCACCAACGAAAATCCTGCGGATTGTGCTTCGAGAGGACTTTTACCCAGCTCATTCGTTGATCATGAATTATGGTTTTCCGGACCATCATTTCTCAAGGACAAGGATATAACCTACAAAAGACCAAACAATTTAAACGTTGATCTGGAAGCATCCGCAAGGGTACACCTAGTAACAGTTCCTGAAGAGGCAGATGATTCAATTTTCAAGAAATTTTCTTCACTGCAAAAGTTACTAAAAGTTATTGCATATTGTCGTAGATTTTTAAAAAACAATAGTACAAAAAGAACAAAATATTTACAAAAGCATGAAATTGAATCTGCGTTAGAATGTTGTATTAAAAAGACACAAAAGGAACTATTTACATTAGAATACACACAATTACTAGTCAACGGCTATATCCAGAAAAAATCCAGTAAGCTAAAATCACTCAGTCCTTTTATTGACAACAAAGGCATTATGCGAGTTCGAGGTAGAATTGAAAAGTCACAGATTGACGAACAAACCAAACACCCAATAGTTTTACCAAATTCTAGTCATCTTACTTACCTGATTATAGCAGATGCTCACATCAAAACCCTTCATGGGGGTCCGCTGCTAATGACTAATTATCTAAGAACAGCCTATTGGATCATAAGCGCTAGAAACTTAATCAAAAAGCATGTTCGTCGTTGCGTAACCTGTGTAAGACATTCTGCCTGCACGAAAAATCAACTGATGGGTTCGCTACCATCAAGTCGTTGTTCTCCAACGAGAGCATTTTTGCACAGCGGCGTTGACTACGCGGGTCCCATCAATATAAGGACAACCAAAGGTCGCGGACATCACTCTTACAAAGGGTACTTGTGCCTGTTTGTTTGCATGTCCACGCGTGCAGTTCACCTTGAAGTGGTGAGTGATATGACCACTCAAGCGTTCTTGGCCGCCTTTCGACGTTTTGTGTCCAGACGTGGTCACTGCGCTAAACTCTGGAGCGATAATGGAACCACATTTGTAGGCGCATCTAGAGAATTGCAGCAATTGTCATCCATTCAGTCGTCAATAGCAGAACATCTCGAAGCCAACGGAACTGAATGTCATTTCATTCCTCCCCATAGCCCCAACTTTGGAGGACTTTGGGAGGCAGGGGTGAAATCGACGAAATTTCACCTTAAACGTATCATAGGTGACAGTACACTCACCTACGAGGAGATGAGTACACTGCTTTGTCAAGTAGAGGCTTGCTTAAACTCGCGTCCTATGAGTGTTATTTACTCTGAGGATCCAGCCGAGCCTCTTCCGTTAACTCCAGCACATTTTTTAATCGGAGAATCTTTAGTACAAGTACCAGACTACAGTTATGAAAACTCTAACGTCAATACCTTGACTCGATGGCAATTTGTTCAGAGGATGGTACAGTCGTTTTGGAGACGATGGTCTCAGGAGTATCTTGCTACTCTCATGAACAGATACAAGTGGTCATCTCAAGTGCCTGAACCAAAAATAGGTGACCTAGTGGTAATTAAAGAAGATGACTTGCCACCAAGTCGTTGGTTATTAGGTCGAGTCGAGCAAAAACACCCAGGTGATGATAACATAACCCGTGTGGTCACATTGCGCACGAAATCATCTACTTTTAAAAGACCGACATCAAAATTATGCATTCTGCCTATTGCAGACTCAGATCAGTGAAATTGTACTTTATTTATATTTTAATCATAGTTTTTTATTTTTAAGGATATTGTTTTAGCATAAGTTTAGTCCGATTTTATCAGACTTTTTCTCTGTTCACTTTATCTTTAAGAAGGACATTCCTTCAATATGTCCTTGGTGGGCGGCATGTTCACGCCAATATATATAATTAGTTCTTAAGTCGATAATAGATGGCGCTGTACCCGTGTACATCGCGATATGGTTTTGCTCATGTGTAAATCATAAGGACTTTGATATTGAGTGCAAATAATAACCAGCTTAGAACAGAACCCTTTTTGGTTTAATTTATTTCCCAATACGTTCGGGTTCACACACCAGTATTAGTTCAGATACCACAATAGCGGTATTGTACAGTCACCAATGTTTGTAAGGCAAGAGCGGCTAGCGATTTACGTAATAAATTTAGTAATTTAATACTGAAGAAAAAAACCTTGAAAGCTTATTCGGGGGCAGACAGAACCCCCTATGCTCTATCCTATAAGGTAGGCCGACGATGTAGCGAAGACCCCAAGAAATCGCTGGATGTCGATAGCGCAGGACCAATCATCGTGAAGCATCTTGGAAGTGGTTTTGGCCAAGAACTTAGATTTGAATTTAAAGTTATGGGTAACCGTTACACGTTCAATCCATATCACTATCCGATGATCGTAATCAGTGACATTGACTGTGCAACGTGTTCGCGATCGTGTCAATTCTGCTAATATTAACGTCTAAATCGTGGTCCAATGGTGTTTGAATGGTAATGCTTTTTGACACAGTTCTTGTTTCTTAAACCCAAAACTGAAATACATAACGGAAACATTATATTTATCGACCTTATTACAAATAATTTTTAAACACTGTTTAACTAAACACATGTTTAAATGGGATGCTGTCACTTTTTTGACAGAGACAGCATCACATTTAAACAGTGTTTAAAAATCTTTTGTATTGTGTCTCGATTTTGGGTTTAAGAAACAAGAACTGTGATTCAAACACCATTGAACCACGATTTTGACGTTAACATTAGCAGACTTAACCCCCTGTGTTGCTGTTACGGGCGGAGAAATGCAAAGGAAAGATAAAGTTGTCGCTACCATGAGTTGACGCAAACTGTTTTCGCTACCGTAAACTATCGTTTTCTTTCTTTCACTCGCATTGACTGTGAGCAGTAGATCCGATAGTTTGCGATAGCGAAACAGTTTGCATCAACTCATGGTAGAACCACATTTATTCCCTCATGTGGTAGAACTACTTACTGGATTGAACTTGTAATGGCTACTTATTCTAGTTGGTTTCAGTAAGTCACTTTAACATTTACTGAAAAGAAGCTCGCCTTAAAAACTGTGTAAGAAAATGTGTTATGCGGGGCCTCCTAAAAACGCCTTAGCTTGTATCTTTCGCCAAAAACCGCCTAAACATTCATCAGCTGAGCATTTCCTTCTAATTACTGCAATGATTTACTCGCCGCGATCCTAAATTAGGACTCTTAATTATTTCGAAACACCCGCTAGGGACCGCTGTATTATTATGCTGATTAAAAATAACCACAATCGGTATTGTTTTAGGACTTATTTTTGCTTTGAATGAGAGATTGCTTTTATTAGTTATATTTGAGCGAGTTAAAATGCTTTTGGTGCTTTTTTTTTCATTTTTGTATCTGCTTTTAATTTGAGAGAAAATCTATTTATTGACCTTATTACAATTGTTTTTTTTTACTCGGTTGTATTTACGCTTTTCTGCAGTATGGAAAAAAAAGATACACGTCATTTTTTGAAGAAAGAAATCGAAGAAAAAGAACATAAATTTATGTTGAATAAAATTAAGAGCTCACAACTATTTGGTTAATTCAACTTTCAAGGAATAATGCGCAACATTTCATTTGAGAATTTATAATCACAATTTTAATCAGTTGTAAAGGGAATAACTTTATAGCACGCTAATATTACTATGAAAGAAAATATTCCCTGCACTAGTCATGTATTATGTGGCAAATACCAAAACTATTGCATTAAACATCGTTAAATATGGATCGTTAAAAAAATATATAAATATTACTCACCTCAAAAATATGTGTGTTCAGTGCAAATGCTGGTTTTCATCTGAAAAAATGAAAAAATAATAAATCAAAAATGAAAAACATCATACATTGCTCCGATTCTATAAAACATTAAAAGTTTGTTTCCCACTGACCCACCCACCTTTGAGTTGATGCAAACTGTTTTCGCTACCAAAAACTAGCGGATATACTGCTCAGTCAACGCAAGTAAAAGAGAAAACTATAGTTTACGGTAGCGAAAACAGTTTGCATCAACACATAGTAGATCTGTCACGGAGGTCGTAGAGGAGGTTTTATTATTGCGTTTTCATTCCTTTTTTACATAACTATAGTTCTATACCAGGGGTCTCCAAACTACGGCCCGCGGGCCATCTCCGGCCCGCGAGCACCAACAATCTGGCCCGCGACTGCGTACTGGATCGTACCAACATACTGTTCTTTACAGTATGTTGGTACCGAGCTAGCTAGATCCTGGCCCTTGGGGCTTCATGGAGCAGTTAGTCTGGCCCTAATGCTAAAAAGTTTGGGAGGCCCATGTTCTCTATGATCTATACGTGTTAATGAATGAAATCAAATTGGGAAAACGGTTTCTTCAGACCATCAAATTGAACAACTTTTATGGGACCAACTCTGAAATCGCGAAAAAAAAAACAACTGTTTTATACATTTCTTGATATTTTCGTCATTAATTTTTTGTATGACACAGCTGTTTTTTTTATATGATAGTAAGAGTTGTTCAGTTTGGTGGTCCGAAGAATCGGTTTTTTCATTTTGGATTCATTCATTAACACGTATCGAAAAGACCTTATTATGAATACGGATTCCTGACATACTTGACCGTGTATAGAAATGTGATCGACCTATTAAACCTATGGCATAGGGATTAATTCTCACAGGGCATGGCACGATGGCTTTCTAGAATTGACACCTGATATCAATGCGGGGACACGTACGATACACTTCTGCATTGAATTGAATATCGCATTAGTGACGGGACTATATCACGTATCGGCACTGTGATTTTATTTGTAGCAGTCTTTCATCCTATTGAGTGCGTCTTTGTTTTATCTATGTCGCATCGGACTTATTTTACCGTAGGTATCAATGTTTTTGCCTTTAATTTTTTGAATTTTCTTTTTAATTTTCTTCGTGTGATGTTTTGTTTTTGTTTGGCTATCTCGTATTTATTTATGATTATGATATTAATAGTAGTTTCCAAGATACAGCAGGTATTATAAATACGAAAGTGTGTTTGTTTGATTGAATGCTTTGACGTCTTAGCTGTACCGATCATCATGAATGTATAGGGGCATATACAACCTGTTACACAACACCAGTATTTTCAGCTTTTTCATACATTTCAATATTTTCATAATTATATTTTGTATGAAACAGCTGATTTTCTTTCGCGATTTCAAAGTTGGTCCCATTAGGTACATAGTAATAGATGTTCAGTTTGATAGTCCTTATCTACAATATTCGGCATTCTGGGTTTTGTGCAACACGTTGTATAAATAGCATAGAGACAGGGAGATCCAGAAAAAAAAGTTCCCGGAGATAGAAAATAAATGTCCACGCAGACAAAGTCGCGGGCGGTAGCTAGTAGCTTTCCAGGGGTTTAAGCTGTGCTATGATGAAAAGTCAGTCGGGTCGGGTCCGGGACATATTAGGCTGCTCTAAACCAAATTCAAGTATCTCATTCCAGACAAATTTTACAGGAGAGCTTAAAACGTTATTTAGTGTTTTTATTGAAAAAATGAGATATTCTGAACACTAACATGTTAAAATATCATTGGTAATTAAAGTAAAAACATATGTCTGTAAAAAATTAAGTTCTCATACCCACCTACATTTTGACGAACGAAAATAGTGTTCTGCGTAGAAATATGTATTGATTTGTCAATAATATTCTACGCTATAAACAAGTTACTTGAGATCCTCTATTGTACTTTTAGTAGATACTTGTTTTCAGCTTTGCATAGAGCCATTGAATATAGTAATTACGACTATAAAATAAGTACCTACATAGAAATCAAGTATCTGCTTCACTACACTGGCCTGCAAAAGTAAGTATCACACTTTAAAAAAAAAATCTTAACTATAGAAGGTAGAGGTTTAAGATTAAAAACGTTTTGTTGCAAATTTTATAGGCTTTAATTCTTAGAAACTAAAATTATGCATTAGTAACATTTTTAACTTAAAAAAGATAAAACAATGAAAATAGTCATTTTAGTTAAGTGTAAAAAAAATCAACTAAAGTGTATTACATGTTATTTAATTTTTAATAACTGGTATTGCCTCCAGGCAGACCAGATTTAATACCAGTGACAACAAATTTGAAAAGTGTGATACTTACTTTTGCAGGCCAGTGTATTTAAAATACAAGTATCTTGATAAGACTTGCTTGTTTTTAAGTTAGAAACGGGAAATATACTTTGTTTTAGCGTAGATTTTGCAAACGGAAAAAGATACCTCAAACAAATTATTGGCTATATTTTCCTAATTAAACCGAATTCTAATAAAATAAAAAAATGGTAGATGCGATTTGCTTTGCTAAAACAGAAAATGATTTTTTTTTTGGAAACGGAGTTACTTGACTTCTGCGTAGGGCAGCCGTATTAATAAGTATAGGTTTAGTAAATTACTGTATATTAGGACATACTAAATGTGCACTCGTACGGTGTAATTGATATCTGAGTAATCGGTTACAGCGATATCAATCACAGTGATTTTGATTGATGACATAGCTCGTTATGTCGGACAATAATAGCTAATATCGATGTCAACTTTAAATTATTAATGGGTTATTAACCAGGTTGGGTGGTTGAATTAGATTAAATATAATAAATGACCGATTTTAAAACTGTATTCACTATCACTAGCCGAATAATCATCTGTTTTTAACGGTGAAATACTTTTTAACTAACTATGTAAACCTATCAATGAACAGTGAAATATTTTTAAAGTAATATTAATTTTGCAGAACTTCTTAATAAAAAAGCGAATACAGTTTAAAGATGTATAAATATATAAAGCTGAAAACTATGTCGATGCATATCTAAGCAATATGGTTAACTTAAAATAACAGTGTCAAGTAATTTAAGAACAATCATTAGCCTCTTTATAAATGACAAAATACTAACACACTTAATTTTTTAACCTACAACAATATAATTAACCTGAATTCATAATGTATAATTTTTATTTGCAATAAATTCGGTTTTTTTAAAGTAATAAGTACACCTTTTGGGGCCTTTTACTATGAGGTCAACCACGGAATCGCGAAAAAAAAATCAGCTGTTCCATAGAAAAGTACAACATCGACTCAACTATAATGTATGGAACAGCTGATTTTTTTTCACCCATAGTAAAAGTTGTTCATTCACGTGGTCTGAAATGCCCTTTCCATTTTTAGATATACTTCAAAATTAACGGTGTATACGGACTATACTATACTCTACTTATATTTACTTTGCGCCCCGTCATTTGCGCTGGGATAATGTGTCTGTAATCTAGCCATATTAAGGCGCCTATAGCTATCAACTAGCGCCGCCAATAATTGAAAGTGAAAGTGAAATAAGCTTTATTCAAATAAACTTAATTATTAAGTACTTAATTTATTTTTATTATATTATGTAAACCAGTGGAGGAGCTCGGTGGCGCAGTAGTTTAGCGCCTGGCCCAGCGATTGCGGAAGCCAAGCAACGTTCGCAAGGGCACAGAATACATAATAGTACAAGGCAAGGGTCGGTCATGGGATGGGTGACCAAAAATTTATTATCTCGAGCTCCTCCGTGCTTCGGAAGGCACGTTAAGCCGTTGGTCCCGACTGCATTTGCAGTCGTAAACACCCACCAATCCGCATTGGGCCCGCGTGGTGGGTTATGGCCCATCCTCCTTACCACCCATAAGCAAGGCCTGACCCCAGCAGTGGGGACATCAAAAATGGCTGATGGACATGTAAACCAGGTCAATATTAAAAAAAAGGAAACAATTACTATGCCCTCTTAAATTGTCTCTAATATTTTTTGAATAACTCTTCAACAGTTTTCATTCTTTCTGTAAGTTTTAAAATCTATTTAAACCAAAAGTGGCCACCGTCGTCTCGTTTCGATTGCATTTTAAAACTAGTAGGTACCTACAACTACAAAAGAATGAAAAATGTTAAAGAGTTATCCAATAAAAATATGAGACAATTTAAGAGTGCATGGTTGTTTCTTTTCCTTTTTAATATTGACTTGGTTTACCTACGTGTAATAAAAATAAATGTATTGGCGGCGCTAGTTAACCGCTATAAGGGCCTTAATATAGTGTCTAATTCGTCCAATGCCAAACACGAATTGAAATTCCAGCCAGTTTATGCATTTCGGTATTTCTGGAACACATTCACCCCATCCCTAATACATCAGACTGACGCATCAGTGCAATGGCGTATGAAGATTTAGATGTTTGCTGAGATCGGTCGAGATGCCAGAGGAAATCAATATTTATTAGCCTATATACAGATGTGAGTGTTGTTTGAGACGTAACGTTCTCTTTTCAATTCATTTATAAAGTCACTTTGAAGCTTATCAAATGTCTAGACACAAAGAGATTTTCGATTCGGACGAGACAATGATAGAATTAAAAAACTTTCACATTTGGTCCTTCGAGCCGGATTCGAATAAAACTTCATTTTTAGCCTTCGATCAAGAATATCCTAGATGCCCGGTCAGAGTCTCAAAAATGGCACCTCAAATAGCGCCCCACTTACAAAATGGGCGCTTATTTTGCACAGAGTAAGTGATAAAAGATGTGTTTTTGTACAAAATAAGCTTATTTTGTACAAAATAGGTGATATAAAATATGAGTTTGTACAAAATAAGAGGTGATTATGTACAAAATAAGCGCCAAGTTTGTAAATGGGACGCTATTTAAGGTGCCATTTTTGCGTACTGTTTTAGTTCGTGAAACGTTATCTAGGGTATTCTTGATCGATGTTTTTAGCCCATAAAAAAACAAAGAGGTCGTACATTTGTTTCAATACGGTCACTTATGGTTAGATGCTGATTGGTTCCCGGCGCCTTGTTAGAGTTGCAATTCACTCGAGGTTCGCTCTGCAATCAGGATTGCGTGTTTTTCTTTACTTTTACAGCTCCAAGGCAACTTTTTTACTATTTTTATGGGGGCAACAGTCCGACAAGGTGAAGTTTTATTGGTGTTTGTTTTGTTGAAGAAAATACACTTGTTTTTTGTAATAAACAGCTCTTGGTGAGGAACATTCTACGACAATATTGGTTTCGCTATAAGAAAAACATTATCTTGGACAAGTTAAGTCGCTGACATGTGTCTCGTTGATCTTTTCGGTTCGGTTGCTAGTTCCCGTAAATAGCACTAAAAAATAACAGTTCTCTCCGGAATAAAATAGGTTTCAATTGAAAAGGAATGAAAATGGGATGGATATGACAAGTCATGTTCACTTTAGATCCAGATGGCAGTACTTGGTTTGCTTTACATAGTAACCTACGAGTGTTTTAAAACCATTGTTTAAAAAGTCATTACGTAATAGTGCTATTTTGAATATATATTTTATGCTTAACGAGATAGTGCTTGACCTTCACCTCACCTGATGTTAAGTGTCAATTTTTAAATTGTTGTTATGGCGTCAGACTTAGGTAAGATGGTGGTAGCTAGCCAGGCGGACTTGAAATAAGCCCTACCTACTACCACCAACCAAACCGAGTTATTAATGCTATCATTTTCATGATAGCATTAAAATGATAGCATGATAGTCCCCCTAGTTTACTTTGTGTGCTTTTCTTGACGACCTCCGTGGTCAAGTGGTTTGTACTTTTCAAGTTGTCACTATCTCTGTGGTCCCGGGTTTGATCCCCGGCTGGGTCAATTTAGAAAACGAACTTTTCTATATTGGCTCAGGTTTGGGTGTTTGTAGTTCCACCTTTGTCTCTGATATCTATATCAAAAGTGCTTTATACCGTTATGTTTCTGAATACAACAACTTTAGCTACTTTTTGGAATCGGAGCAATGTTTGTGATGTTTTCTAATAAGTACTTATATTTTTTATTTTCTGATGGAATGTAGTTTTTCTTAAAGGATGTATGCTGACAGAATAGAACAAAAAAATCAATCAGCCAAGCAAACATCGGGTCACCAACAAGGTCAGTAAGTTAATGACAAAAAATCTCTCCCGCCCCAATTCTAAGGGTTAACGATGACGCGACCGTCGGGGTTTCGGTCGAAAATATCAATTTATCACCACCCTTAACGGTGATAGTAAAAACTTTTTGGTTACATCCCCGAAACGGGCGAAGTTTTTAAACTGCACATCTTTGGAATCTAAAATGTGGAAGTTGGGAATTTTTATGTTTAATAAAAAGACTTTCGTTTAAGCGAGAATTGCAAAATCTTTACAGAAACTTCTTTCACAGCAGTTTAAAGAAAAGTTTGTTAGCACGAGGATCCGTCTAATTCACATTCTGGAATAAGAGACGAGAAGAGTCAATTAAGACCTGATTATTACTATTTATGTCTCTCCAAATATAAATAACTTATTATCATGCTTTTCCTTTACTTAGACCTTTTAAATGGTGGTGTTTTAGCTTTTGCACATTACGAAGAAAGTCCTCTTATGCTCAGCTCAATTTATCTTTAGACGCCGTAGTGCTTTTAGGAGACGATCTACATCTAGAAAATCATTAAAACTACCCTGCTTGCTACCACAGCACACATGATAGAACAAGTCTGTTGCTGCAAAGATGAGATGCATCTGCGTCGAGTTTTCATAATGGTTTTTCATCATCCATCCAACAATATAGCAATTACGAGACTCCATGTGAGTAAGTAAACCGGTATTTTGTCCTCAGGGAACCTATTGTTGAGACTTGCGGACAAGTTTGGTCCGACTAATTACTGACTCTACTCAGGACTTCAATAATTGGTGGTGGCAAAAACAACGGACCGAAGCTAGCGGGTACAACTATCGCTGGGGAATTACCGTACAGTTATGCTGTGAAACTATTTGGAAAACTGTAGGTGCATGTCAATTTGAAATATCCTAATTAATTTCACTACCTTCTGTTTATTTTGCAACGATTTTGTTATGATGATCCAGTTTTAATGTATGTTTTGTTAAATACTCATCTGCAGTTCCTCGGTGATGAGAATTCCGGGTGTAGTGCGCTTTAGCCATCTTTGGCCACCTTTGGCCTTATCGTCACTTAACATCAGGTGAGGTGAAGGCTAAGTACTATCTCAACTATTTAATCGAAGATAACTTAATCTATGTTTTTATAGCGAAGCTTTCAATTCATAAGACCGTATTTTCAAAACCCGACCTAGAAAGAACAGCTCAAATAGCCATTAAATAGTCGGCTTTGGATCTCTATAATAGCGATGGCATAATGTTTGCATCTAGTTCATCACAAAAGACGGAACATGTACAAGTAAGTAGTTTGAAACCTTACTTATAAATAGCAAAATAAAGTTAATACCATTATATAAGTCGGCATTTAGTCTCACAGTTGATGGCAAAATGGAAAAATCGTTGCGTCCAACCTGCCTCAGTGTCTCAATCCGAGTCTTATGGAAACCGCACACCTGACGACAACGTTCCATAGGTAGGCCGTAGGCCCCCTGAAAAGTCAACCGAAGATGTGGTGAGAGCATGCGGATGCGGACAGAGCAGAATCGATAGGAGATTCTTAGGCAAAGCCTATGCCTAGCAGTAGCCGTCTTTCAGCTGATACGATGATGATCAAATAATAAATTTAAACCTTAGAGCTGAAACAAAGTTCAAGGAACTTCAAAACCCAATAGAAGAACTGGGACAAATAGCCATTAGGGAAGTCGGCATCGAATCTTCCGGTTGATGGCAGTTATTATTGCTCTAATACGACCGACGCACCGGTTTATTGGCGGCACGTGAGGTGCGTGTGTCCACAATGTCAGCTTTCAGGGTTGACTCGGGATTTGGTAAAATTATAGATTGTACATGCTTATTTTTTTATCAATGAACATGGCGGGTCTGCACCGGGTATTCGTTAAGTAAGGATATGACAGGCAATTGAACAATTTACAATTATGATTATACGAGTAATTCTAGAATTAAATCTTTAGATTAAATAAATTCAATAGGTAGTATTTGCAATGGCACAAACTTTTACGCAAACATCTCGACATTCTCGACCTAATTTAATAAATGATTTTGAAGACGAATATTGAAACTAATTGTAGTCCAGATGACCATCAGCCATTTTAGCGTCCCCACTGCTGGGGCACAGGCCTTCCCTATGGATGTATAAGGAGGATGGGCCATAACCTACCACGCGGGCCCAATGCGAATTGGTGGGTGTGGTCCAGATAATCGGGCAATATTGCGTATTAAAGCAAAAATATGTAATGTTAAAAATACGCTAGATCATGCTTCTGTTTTTTTATAATTGTACATTAATAACAAAAAGATTTCGAATAAATATCTACCATGGACATAGCGTTTCTAAGAGGATTCAAGGTTCAACCTAGAATTCCCTGCCACAAACTTCGAACTTCATCTAATTAGTTACACTTAAGAGGTCAAACGTCAGGTGAGTCAACCCTGCGGAGACGTCGTAAAATCGAACCTTGTACCAAGTTTCATGTTACTGCGGAACTTTCGGTTTCCTCCGGCCCGAATTGGTTAAGTAAAGTTTCCTTAATGCGAGCTCGTCTGCCAAGATGGACGTGTCAACGGTCCTCTCAAGTTAAAGAGGGCTTGAGGAACATTTACCTGGAAGTGGAGATTGGGACCTTTTCATAGAATGTGGGGAACTTTCTGGAATATATGACGTAAATAAACACCATTAAGGACACGGGATAATTCATTTACTTTTAGTTTTTGAGCTTAGATGATTTCAAACATTTCCATTCACTTTGGTTCTTGCTTAACGTAAAGAAAACGTAAGTAACTCAACATAAACTACGATATTAATTTGTAATTGAAAAGCAAATTCGTAAGGCATTATCTTGATTTTCAGATGATGGATAGATATCGTGTTTTTGTGTATCCCCTTATATATTTTACGGAAATTCGAAACGAATCGCCACCTCATTGAAATTAGGTTTGCGATTAGATTTTACAAGCGATTGTCGATAAAATGCGTTAATTGACTAAAGTAGCCTGCCAAGTTGCCTGCCATGTCACTCCGTGTTGAAGGATATTTCAAAGGGAATAAAAAATCTAATGAATATTATTCTGAAGTTGTGAAATTATTTCTACGAAATACTGTGTCACATTAATATTCCAATCGAGTAATCGGTCAATCCTAATAAATAATATAGCTCACTTTGAAATTTAATATTTCATCCATTCCCGCATTTGTCTATCAAAATTTGTACGATTTACATTATACGAGTACAAATATTTAAGCACGGAGGAACTCGAGATAATAAGTTTTTGGTCACCCATCCTTGACCGAACCATGCAAAAGTTACCTGACCTTCGCAATCGCAGTGACAGGCGCTACGCCACCGAGGTCCTCACTGTGCCAGTATAAATTATATTTATTGTTGTTGTCTTCTTTAATATTATAATCGGAATTTCGTCAGATTGAAATAATACTAAAGCATAAGGGTTTTCTAAATTCACATAGACTTTTATAGGTCCAGAATTCTTAATAGCACTAAGTTTCCATTAACATTCCGAATAAAGTAGGTCCTATTCGAATAAAACAACAAACCTTTTCGTTATTTCTTAAATGTCATCGGAACAAAGTGATGGGGTCGGGCTTGAAGGGAAGGGCGACCCAAGAGACACATAACTTAACTTAAAGCGTTTCCAAAGGATTCCACTTGAGTGATACCATTGAATCACTAACTGAAGATGTGAAGGACCGATAAAAATCGGCAGCATTATCAAGATCATGAGAATATTTTTTTCGGGAATCAGAGTCGTTTTGACACCAAAAGTTTGGTCCAGATATTTTTTTTTTTTTTTTTTTATTCTTTATTTAATTTAGGGACTTTTACACAGAGTACGTCAGTCCCATTATACCCTAAGTACCTACTTTACAACACATCAAGCACGTGATTGCACCATGTCACATACAAGTCCAGATTTTTATGCGAGGCAGTTCACGAAATTTACTCATTCACTATGTCTTTAGAATAAGGTTGAATATGGCATAGCTTTAATTGACGCTTTGCCAGAAATTTGACGAAATTTAGTAAGTACATATTTTTTTGGGTTTCTGCAATACTGGATCATTTATTAAAAATGTACTCGGTTATTGTGTTAGATCGATAAAAAAGCTATCCTTTTTGCATAAAAAATCATATCACTGTCTGTCGTTGAAAATTACGAAATCTGACGATTTGAAATTTATTTTTATAAGTTTTTATGGTGTTATTCAGGATTTTTTTACAGAGTTACCATGCCATTTTTCAATATTCTGATCGGTTACTTTGTTTCCTTGTTTCTTTTACAGTAATTTTTGTGAAGTAGAATTCTACACCAGTTCTTCACATTGGAATTGGAAGTTCAAAATCAGACTTTCATCAGATCGTGAACTGGCCTCGCCTTAAATCTGGATAAGTATCAAAATTTTAGGAACTAAGTTCCTTTTCAATTAAATCAAAGTTCACAGCACTGCTGGTTGTTTCCATATAACCCTGCAACTTTTTACACTTTCCTTAGTACTAAAATTTTGTGAACTAAGTTTGGATTAAATCAAGTTTACAGCACTGTTGGTTGTTTCCTTATCCCCGCAACTTCTAACACTTTCCAAATTTAGTTTTCCGCTTGCGAACTAAACTAAATAAAACTGTGGAGTGTATTTATTTTGCCTACATTAGGCTTCTAACTGAATTTGGTTTATTTAGCCACGGGTTAGTGGTTAATCTAAATATACTCTCGGAGTGCTGCAAAAATAATGCACATTGGATAAATGTGGAAATGAAGGTATAGTACTGAAGTAGAGGAGAATATTTTACTTCTAAAAATAAATTTTCTTTATTACTTTACTTAAAATTACATAGTTTTTTTGGATTGATCAATTATGGTAGGGTTACCAGATCAGATGACAGGAATTTTCCTGACATGTCAGGAAAACAGGGAAAAACTGAAGTTGTCAGGGATTTTTGATATCCCATAAAGTGTAAGTAAGTAGGTACCTATTTAATGAAAATTGAAAACACATATTTTTTTAAATTTTGGTGATAAAACGTCAACTAAATGTAGATTGTAGGTTTACAAAATGTCAGGAAATTTACTGAAAAGACAGAAAATCTCATTATAAGATGTGGCAACCCTTGTTGTGGGGGCATTTACATGGATAAATTTTCCGACTTTAGTCGAATAGGGCTTTTTATCGACAATCGCTTGTAAAATTATAATTTAATCTTGATTTGTTGAAGTGCCTTTATTTCAGTTCATAACGTAATATTTATCTCAATATGAACACGTTTAAAAGCATATGTAAACAGTAATTCAGCAGATGGTCTTAGTTCCTATCTAGGGTATCCTATCAAAAGACCTATGCTAAATATTTGCAATTCCCGACGATTAAATCTTTAGAGAGTAGGGATTAGATAGCCGTTTCCTTTAGGCATACTCGTAGGGTTAAAATTATTAATAACATACAAACTTGGAGGTTGGGTTCAAGTGAATATGTTGGCCTATATCACTTATTCATAACAAATAAGGGCCGAACCGTATAAGCCTCGTTTAGTCGAATATTCTGGATCGGATCCTTTCGGAACGAATAACAGAGGTAATTTTTAAAGAATGTGTGTAGGTAATTACTAAGAAATGATTTGTTTCAAATAAATATGAAAACCATCTGAACAGAAATTACTCGCCGATAAAGCGTAAATTATAATTTTCCAATATGACTGAATTGTCGATAAAGTAACCAAAACGCGACAAAGAGCGAATCGTTGTTTTTTTTAACGATCCTCTCTCCAAGTAAAAGGTGTTATATTCTCTTAATGAAGTTAATCCATCAGCACTATTGCTCGTTTCTTTTGAAAGCTCAGACTTATCGGTAAGAAGATATTGAAGAACGTAATATTTTTTGAACACTTGTGCTTCATTTATTTTTAGGGTTCCGTACCCTTAGGGTAAACCCCTATTACACCCTATACAAATACTAAAAACAGAATAAAATACATGTCAAAGTGGGGCTCCCATCCCATCTCATACAACAAACGTGTTTTTTTAACCGACTTCTAAAAAGGAGGAGGTTCTCTGTTCGGCTGTATGTATGTTTTTTTTATGTATGTCCACAGATTACTCGAAGACGGCTGAACTGATTGAAATAATTGGTCCCATTTTTTGGAATTTTGAAATCGGTTCAGTATTTTTTAGGAAAACCTGAAAATACTGTCGTTATTCAATACTAAATAATATACTAGAAAAAATACGACTCGCACCAGATCAATACTCAGACGGGAATCGAACCCGCGACCTTTGTATATCCGGGCCAATGCTCTGACCGCTGAGCTACCGAGTCACTAGTGACATCGCCGAATTTCTTCTAGTATATCCTACTCTTACGCTGCAAGCCAGCGTTATTTCACCAATGTGACTGTCGTTATTGTTTAAAATCTAGACTTTACGATTTTTTTTTATCTAAACAGGACTACTTGAATAATTCCTCAATAAGTAAATACCTACATAATGGGGCATTTACACGGGTCGATTTTCCTGTCGACTTGCTGGTCGATTTTAGTCGACTAGCGCTTTTTATCGACAATCGCTTGTAAAATCGAATCGCCATCTGACTGAAATTAGGTTTGCGATTTTAATAGCAACTATTAATATTTTCGCAAGTATTGAGAACTATTGAAAGTTCTGCTTCAGTTGCTCAATTGTTATTCGATTTTTTGCTCTAAATGAACTGTCTGAGGCCAGCGTAAAATATTTTAACAGAAACAGTTCTTAAGAGGATTGTCAACCACGTGGTATCCATACAAACGGCGATAACGTTTCCCACCCTCTAAACCTTAACCTACAGTAATTAATTTTTGGTATTTTTTTGAAATGCCTAAATACTAGGGCTGTACGTTTTGATTTTTTAAATATCTATAATAGATTTCGAAATATTTGCATTTTAGTGATTTCATACAAAACACAGAAGTGCCAATATTTTCAAATCTACAATGAATATTTTAAAAATCAAAACGTACCTACAGCTCTAGTTTTTAGGCATTTCAAAAACATACCAAAAATTCATTGCTGTAGGTTAAGGTTTAGAGGGTGGGAAACGTTATCGCCGTTTGTATGGAGACCACGTGGTTGACAATCCTCTTAACTGAAATACGGAATCATGATAAAGATCTACCAAGTTCTTTAACTTTAAGCCTTACTTACATGGGATGTCTTTTTCATATTTTTTTTAAATATAAATGATGAATCCTGTTTTACCTGTAACAAAAAAGTACGTTCATCAGTACGTTATCGGTTTCCCATACCATGACCAAGCGCAGGCGTCGTCGGCATAGCTATCGACTTCATTTGACAGATGAATGTGACACATTGCTATTCTTTTTGGCACAAATAAATACTTACTAAGGAAAAGTAGAAATGTGTCACATCCATCTGTAAAATGCCGTGCCGCGGTAGACCCACAATTTAGGTTTAGTACCCCACAAAATCGCGTGGTGGCAACCACATGAGTAAATAAATATGGTAACACTATAAGTTATTATCTTATGTTCGCGACTTAGTTCGCGTGGAAGAATTTTTTATGGCAGTTTAGGTTTTGCTAGCGCGTAAAGTTAGATATAATTTATGTATTACTAGCGGCCGCCCGTGGTTTCACCCGCGTGGTTCCCGTTCCCGTGGGAATATCGGGATAAAAAGTATCCTATGTTTTAATCTAGGCTATCTACTATCTGTGTGCCAAATTACAACCAAATCCGTCCAGTAGTTTTCGCGTGATTGAGGAACAAACATCCAAACATCTAAACATCCAAACCCACAAACTTTCACATTTATAGTAGGAGTAGGATAGTAGGAAGTAGGTTTTATAATTCATGTCTATAGGCCGCGTTGGTATGGTGGAAAATTATCTTAAAGTAATTTTTGTATGCCTTTCAAATTTTGTTTTCGATGAAAGGGTCCCTATGCCCTTTTCTGTACTGTACCGGCTAACGCATCGAACTTCGGAAAGTTAGGGTTTCAAATTGAAATACTTAGATAAATCGAGCCCCAATTGGACCAAAATGGCGAACCCCAATTCATGATGTCACACGAACATCAATATCTTCCAAATAACTTCAACAAATAGTACAATAGGAAATTCATGAAATAAAACACTTTTAACGGATACTAGCGCGGTTTTATTGAAAGTACTTTGGTAATTAGTTGGTATTTGGTTTGATTTTTGATTTTCCCGACGTTTCGGCACCTTTGCAGCTGCCGTGGTCACGGGGGACTGAAGCTTTTATTTCATGTCTAGTGAGCGCGTAAGCTTGAGAAGTGAATAGGAAATTCCTTACTTCGATTCCTCTGTTCTATGTTGATGCTCGGCAGACCCGCCGAAGTTCGAAAAGTTAGCCGGTAGGGCCCCTGACAAAGTGTATGCAAAATTTCACGATGATCGGTTAGGACGTAACAAACAAACTTACGTTCGCATTTATAATATTAGTAAGGCTATTTCGTATTTCGTGACACCTCTACTATTACACGTGCATAAGTCAACTACCTCACATTACTCATTGGAGATAAGAGAACCGATAGTTATGGACTTAAAATTAAATAAACCATGTTTGTACAGATAACGTTGAGTTTACTGACTGGCATATTTTCCAGAAGTTAAACTTCAAGTTACTTAAAAAAAAGTACTTAAGTTTATTAAAAAAAAATTGATAAGACAGATATTATACAGGCAGGAGTAAATAATGTAATATTTTTAAAACTTATTTCCTTTGGTTTGCAAATATACTAAATTTTGTATGAGGTAGATTCTTAGTTTTGATTATAAGGCTGTAAATAACATAATAATTGTTATATATCTAAAAGCAGTTAAATTAGGAGCAAATAAGTAGGTACGTCGGTTTTTGATGCACAAACTAGATATTTCGATTTCATAACCTAACTCCAAGATGCTCATTGCCACTTTTTAATAAAACTACACCCGTTTCCCAGAATAAAGGTACGGGAAATCTCTAAAACACTAACTCTGGCCAAATGTATGGTC
This sequence comes from Agriphila straminella, assembly GCA_950108535.1. Lineage (NCBI taxonomy): Eukaryota > Metazoa > Arthropoda > Insecta > Lepidoptera > Crambidae > Agriphila > Agriphila straminella. The sequence goes on along the minus strand of OX467322.1, from coordinate 13,902,923 downwards.
CCGCAGCAGGTACGGGAAATCTCTAGAATATTCCTAACTCTGGCCAAACGTCAATTCAATTCAATTCAATATTTTATTGCATACCATAAAGTGAATACATAGGTGGTAGTTTATAGAAAGAGAACATTATGGACCCTGGTAGGGTATAGCAATTGAAGTAGGACGTCTAGGGAACTTGCAGAAAAAATACCCTAGCTAAATATATTCGTTTTCGTTGCGTGTTAGAATGCAATAGCGCCAAACTGCATTACGAGTGGACAGGGGTAGGGGGTGCCCGAAGCCCGAGGGGCATTCAATAGACAAATTCTTGGGCGCGACTTAGACAGGCGACTGACAATGACACAGTCTCGAACTTCTTAAGTTGCGTTGACATAATCAAAGTATACTTGGACCGTAGTTTGGATGACTGCTAGGACGCTAGATGAGGATCAGTAACGATTTTTGTTTAGTGGCTTATCAGAAAGCTTATGCCACCACATGATTAACTGTGAAGAAATTTTTGCGATATCTTTTAAACCTGAGAAGTTATACGAGCTAAAACACTGTCATCGCGACGTACGCGAACCTTATGCCGTACGTGATAAAGCACATATTGCATTAAGCTTGGCATTTCCTTCAAACCCTTAATAACTCAACCATTTCTAAACGGATTTCAAAAAATCTATTACTAAGTTTCATAGCTATTAATATGATTTTATATTATATCAATAAAACTATAGGATTCAAACCTGTTACTGATCCTCATTAAAGCGAACTTGGGTCAAAATTTTAATCAAAGTAAACTAGGACCATTACATCTACGTCTAAAACCTCACCATGAATCACCAAGGGGAAAGGTAGGTTTTGAGTTGCTAAAACAAAAACAACATCACGTTATTATTAGACGATAAAAACAATCTAAGAATATTTTGATGCAAATTTTTAGCACACTTTCAGTAAAAAATTGATTATTTTACCACCGGGTGAAAAGTGGAATCCAACTGACAAGTTGTCGGCCTGTCGCAATCCAAATTCTTCCAGGAAAGATGATGAAACAGCTGTTACCATATCTGTCATAGTTTATTTGCACGGGATTGCAGTCGTCCCAAAAAGAAGTTTAAATTAAAGTTAAAATAACGTTTTATTTGACCCAATTAAAATTGAATTAAATTAAAATTTAACATTCTTTACCGCTCCTGAGTTAAATTCGCTACGGTGCAACTGCCAGCCGAGGGCATGGATAAATGCATGGGGTACCGAGGGGATGAAAGGCTAAAATAAAAGGGATTATAGGGGAATTACGTTGCCATGGCAACGGCGTACTCCTACAGGAATAACGAGACTCCTTACATAAAACACTTTACGAAGTCTATTGTGCAGGAAATTCTGTTATCGCTCCCTTTTTATACGGAAGAAAGTAGATTATTAAAGACGACTTTGCATATATATGTAATACTAGTAGGCTTTACTATCATCGTGCATGTTCACATACTACTCCAATTCCAAAGTAAGTAGATAAAGATTTATTTTTATTCACAACGGGGTAGTGCTTGGTCTTCATCTCACCTGATGTTAAGTGACGATAACGCCGAAGATAGAAGCGCACTACACCCGGAATCCTCATCACTGAGGAACTGGCTATCTTACCTCAAACTGCCGGCACACAACAACTTTTGAATTGTTGTTATGGCGTCAGACTTAGGCAAGTCGTCAAAAACAACGACGAATACATAAATAATAGGATGATATCACAAATACTGTGACCTGTAACAATATAGAAAAAATCATTTACTAAATTGACTGCGCCGGGGATCGAACGCGGGACTTTAGAAATGGCGACACTAATAAAATCGGTGTACTAGCCAATAGTCCACGAAGGTGTAGGCGAGAACTTAATAAAATTAGTGCAACTACCAACGATTCTTTAATACCAAACTAAGTACCCTTTTCTACAGCGACTTAATATAATGGACAGGAGCCATAGCACATTATATATATTTAAAAATAAAAAAAATAATGACTCGGAAACAAACACACATCTCACAAAACATTTGCCCCTATCAGGATTAAAACTCGAGGCAATTTGACACAGAGGTAAAACCTCCACTAACGTATCAAGCAGTCATCAATAAAAACTCAAAGTGCAAGCAAAATTCATAAACTCGAATTCGAGAAAATGTTTTGATGAATTTTATACTTTAGTTCTATAACTGTTGTTGTTTATACCACACAACTTGTTCGGAGAAATGAACAACGCAAGCAATATAACTTAAGTTCCTGGAAATAAGTTACCTTCTTCTTGTGACAGAACTCAGAAATAATAGCAACATGACACTAAAATAAAACTTTTAACACTTCTGGAAAATAACGGTTAATATTCTCAGATTCTTTCTACGTCGTCGAATCGAAACATTAATAAAATGAATAGATTGAATTTAATTTAATTTAAACAAAATAAAATTATCAAAAGTTTCTTGTTAATAGATTATTGCTAAAAAGGTAGAATATTAAAAAGTATTTGAACGAAAAAAATTAAGACATAAATTAATGTCCATCAGCCATTTTTTGTCCCCACTGCTGGGGCACAGGCCTTCCTTATGGGTGGTAAGGAGGACGGGCCATAACCCACCACGCGGGCCCAATGCGGATTGGTGGGTGTTAACGACTGCAAATACAGCCGGGACCAACGGCTTAACGTGCCTTCCGAAGCACGGAGGAGCTCGAGATAATACATTTTTGGTCACCCATCCCATGACCGACCCTTGCGAACATTGCTTAATTTCCGCAATCGCTGGGCCAGGCGCTAAACCACTGCGCCACCGAGCTCCTCAAAAATAAATTAATACCTAATATTTAAATAGTGAGAGTATATTGGCTATTATTCTTTTTTTGCAAGCTTATATTTAGTTTTTCTAATGATGAACTCCTCTGTCTGATATTATCATAGTTTACCTATAGTCAGCTAGTTCCTCTGCGGGTAGACTTTCATCTTTGCCCTCATCTCTATTTTACGTCAGATGTAATGAACAACACGGTATTTTCTATAATGGTATGGATATAAAAGTGTGTATTCAATGCAATGCACCAACTAAGAACTTAGCTTTAATGAATCCACGCTATCCACAATATCTTTATATTAAGTTAAAGATATAAATCCGAAGTATCCGCTCCCGAAGCACATAGGCGAGCACCCAATGGCTATTACAAACTTCCTCGCAAGCAATTCTGCGCAGGAGAGAATTTACGATATTACTTAGCTGTTAACAACGTTTATTGATCGCAAATCCCTGAATAGTTAATAGCAAATTAGCATAGCCAAAGAGTCGGAGGCTGGATAGCGTTTGGGACATAAATTATGTTGTTTGAGAGGCTGATTAGCTAATATTAGCTTGAGTGGTAAGCTTGCTGCTGGTAAATGTTAATGCTGAAATAAGCACTTTCGTAGGTGTAGCCTGGGCAATTGTAAATTATTGCGGAGGTAAAGGCCATTATGTTTATGAATAAGGCTTTGTTTCACAAAACAAGCATAGTTGGTTCGCTTACGTCATTCGCTTACGTTGAGCTTTGTCATTTTATTTTAATTAATTATATTATTATATTATATTATTAATTATTTTAGGAATTTTAATTATAATATTTTATTTTATTTTAATTACTTTATTTAATGAATTAATTTCTTAATGCCTACTTAATCTTATTTTTATTTTGTCATTTAATTTATTATTGTTCTTAGTGTGTCAATTTTAAACTGATTTATGGGTGTGAAGCCTGAAATAAATGATTTTTATTTTTATTTTATTTTTTATTTTTATTTTTGAATATATCCTTTTACAACCTTGAATGTAATATTTCTTTCAAAAACATCTTTGACGTTTCTAGCTTTGAGTTTTTATCCAACCAAGCCAATACCAATTCTAAAGAGTGCACTTCGTTTGTACACTAGAAGCACCAATTACATTAGTAAACATGATGAACCGTCATCAGTTAAATTCTTCCTGAATCTCGCGTAACCAAAAGTCATAATTCACAGCGCCAATTTTTCTCCAAACAAAACGATTTTAAAACGCCGCGTGTTTAATGTACCGGAATATTTGATCTCGCATTGAATTCCGGTGTCGGTCACATACGATCGGTGCGCTACCGGTTTGGAATTTATTTGATATATTTTAAATAATTTTCAAAAAAGTTTTGCATACTTTTGATAATTTTACTTAAATAATTTTACTTACTGCGCTACACTAGCGCCGCCAATGGAAAAAAAATCGTAGTGCTTAAATAAAGACGAAATTGTGAATTGTGTTCTTCTAGTGTACTCCGAAGAAGATTTGTTGTACTTTTAAAACAATATTTTATAACCTGTCGTTTAGTTTATTGCTAAAAGTGGCCACTTTTAGAAATAAAACTCCATTAAACTAAACGACAGACAAGAAAATATAGTTTAAGCGATTAAAAGTACTAAAAATCTTATTCGGAGTACACTAGAAGAACACGATTCACAATTTCGTGTTTATTTAAGCACTATGATTTTTTTCCATTGGCGGCGCTAGTGTAGCGCATAAACCCCCTTAATTGCAATTTTGTGATTGTCATTCTAGATAACTGTTTATTAAAAGTAGGTAAATAAATTTAAATCTTTTACTCTAGAAAATTGAGCAAACTAAATACGTAACGTATAAAGTTTATACTTAAGACATGGTTCTCGACTTGTTTTAAGCAGTTCTCTAGTTAACTATTAACAGAAATAGCAATGCATAGACTCGAAAGATTTCCTAGTTACATTAAGAAGTTTCTGGCATCAAGAATGCACCCCAAAAACTGGGGTAACGAGCCAACTTAGTTATCAGAACTTCAGTAGTTATAGTTACGTTAATTCGGTTTTTAAAACATGTATGAGAATAATACTTAGAACGAGAAGTGTAGTGTGTGTCTATCTAGCTTTCTAACAGCTGCAACAATGAAATGCGCGAGTAGCTATTTCATAGTATATAGGTACATAGATCAGTCAATAGACTCTTGGTTTAAATTTGAATGCTAGATTTGAGTTCGGAAAGCTCTAAAGCTCAGAAATAAAAATTTTATAACAGGTCCATAGAATGAATAAAGACATTAAAACTATTTATCATAATCATCATCTCACTACCCTTATCCCAATTTATTTGGGGCCGTCAGCCATAAGAACCCAAAGGAGTCGTTCTTCCCTGGGTTCACTTTTTTTAAATTTTCTTACACCCATAATATATTTTTTTCTCGTAGATTTCTCTCGTGGGACAAGGTTTCCAAAAAGAAAAAAAATATTAATCCCTGCAAACATAAATAAAAAAATATTTAAAAACTCGAATAATGGTGCTCTTCATCGTGTATTTCTTAATGTTTTCGCTTTAAAATGAAAGTGTCTTACTATTAATTTTACTCTCCTGAGTATATCAATAAATTCTAATGCTTGTTACAAGTTTTTACTGTTGATTTAATCCTGAAAATCCATTTTGTGCGGCTGGCGGCTGTTAAGGGATTCCTTTGCATTTTTATTTTTATAAAAATTACTACATTGGCTGTTGATATGTCATTTGTCATTTTATTTGACATCTGACAGCATCAATGTGACATATGACAGTAAGAAATCAATGTTGCCAAGGTAGAAAAACGTTTCGGTTTGGGGTTGCTGTTTTATTAACTTTAACTATCCAACTTTAAAAATAAAAAATAAATGTTTGCAGGTTTAAAAAAAATATATTTATACATGGACAGGTTCCTTATTTTGTTCTCTTTCCATAAAATATAATTTTATGACTGTAGGCCACGGGTTACCCAAATGGGCCCAATACAAAAATGGATCATCTTTTTTCCTTGTAATTCGATTGACTGAAATTGATCGAACTACGAAGAATCAAGAATGCCAGCTGTTCAATTGTTCGAACCACAAAGTCGATCAATCATACAACGCGATCGAACCTCGCAGCCGGAAGGTTATATTATTTCCTTTTACTCATTATCTCCTCATCCACTCCTTTCATATTCATATAATTCTACACAAAATTCATCCGTCGTTTCCTTTCTGCAGTCTTCCTCTAGTTTTCCATTTCAGTCATCAACATCCATATTCAGCTCACAATACACTCTCATACATGGATCCAACTCAAATCTTCAAACGTTTTAACTCTTAACCGCCTCTGTGGTCAAGTGGTTCGCCCATACGTGTAAGACGCAGGGGTTCCGGCTTCGATTCCCAGGAGAGGAGTACAATTTGTACTCGGTTTGGTTGGTGGTAGGGCTTCTTTCAAGTCCGCCGGGATAGCTACCATCCTCTTACCTAAGTCTGACGCCTTAACAACAATTTTAAATTGTCGCGTTTCGGCAATTAGAGGTAAGATAGCTAGTTCTTCATTGGTAAGGATTCCGAGTGTGGTAAGCTTACACTTTCGGCCTTATCGTCACTTAATATCAGATGAGGTGAAAGGCCAAGCACATCCCATTGTGGATTAAAAAAACTTTATAAATGATACAATTCTTTTGCGCAAGTTGTAAATCGCACCTATTTTCCACGTGAGCACACCGAGCCATCGACAGCAGTTGCGAAAAAAGAGCACACACTTTGTAACAAACGACATCGTTACAGTCGTCGGTGCGAAATGGAAACCGACAGACTAGAACCATAGGGGCGGTTAGGAGGACAGAGTCGAGCAGTTGGCAATCGAAAACCATTGAGAGTTAAGTGAAACGAAGCTAAGTTCAGTTCGCTTCGCTCATGTCGTTATCGCTCCTTTTCATACTTAGCTTTACGACAGAATATTAGCTTTACTACGTTAAGTACTATTATATATTCTGTGGCTCTACACCGCGATAGCAGAACTAATCGTTTCGCATCGCTTCTAATGCGCATAATAGCGGAGGGAAATAAAGAGAGTAAGGAAGGGGGTTTCAGGAGGTTATGCAACTTTCGTTAAAGCCGATCAAGGGATAGGAAAAAAGCAAGTTAAGGCCTTGGGTCTCAGCTCAGCATCATCTGCTGTATTTGCAAGATTAATAAATCTCCAAATGCATTTATTATTAACCACGTGGGTAATATCTGTCTCTGTTCGATAGTCCCTACTTTCGTAAACTAGTCACTTTGAAATCTGAGTATCGGTAGCTGCAATGTTGAACAATCGCGATAGCACTTTTGTAGCACATGTCGGTGCTATTTTTGAAGAATGGGTTTTATTATACAACGAGAATGGCAAATAAACATATTCCCAAACTGATGATGAGCGGACATCGTAGTCCAATAGATGTTAGCACCATCACCAAAGATAATATCATCATGATCAACGCCAGCCGCTGGATTCATTACGTAAACATTTATACCACTAACAGGATTCAAATCTGGAGGCCTTGTCGTAGAAGCAAGGATTGTAACGGTTTCATAAATGGCTGTTTAAATATACTACCACTTATAACAATAAGACTATGCAGGTGTTGCGTTTTCTCAACACTGTTTTTAAGTTCAGTTCAGATAGTTAAGGTAACACAACACTGTTTTTGGGTTCACTTCAGATAGGGCAGGGCTTCAGAGCTGTAAGTTTACGCAATAGATCTCCATTGTCGAGTGGCTTATAAACTGGTATCGTCACTGTTTTAGTTTCGAGTTCAATCCCCGGCGATCTATAGTGTCTCGGGTCTGGGAGTTTGTGGTATCGTTGTTTCTGATTTTCATAACACGACTGCTAGCTACTTATTACGAATTTAGAATTAGTCGGTACTGGCACAAAGCTTTCGTGAGCTCGAGCAACGCACACATAGACACCTCTCACCGACACTGTCAAACCAATCTCAAACTGTTCGAGTACGTGACGCAGCGACAAGAGCTGTCTTTGTGTGTGCGATGCTCGAGCACCCGTAGTGTAATACTAAGCTTAACTTCTGTTAATATCTCTATTTTGTGGTACTGGCCTGTGTAGGTACGTAGTATTATCAAGTATTCTGCGGTATAATCCTATTTAACGTCCGATGCGATTAATCGCGGTTTATTGGCAGATTATGGCTGTTGCTCCATTGTTGGCCAGTTTGCGGCAGGTTGCGGTTATATTATGGTCAGTAACTCAGTAGTATAGGTAGTAAGTTAAACGCTCAATTATTCCATAGGCGATTGTCACACTTGTACTATGCGAGCCAAATAAGAATAGTATATACTGTCAAACGGCAATCTTAATCTTTGTTCCTTTTCATGAAGACATGTTTTTCATTTATTTTTAGGCCTCCTAGACTCAGGATAAGACCAATTATTAAATAAAATAAAATATGATAACCATCGAAAATTCGAGATTGGGAGACAGGTAATTTGTGTCACAGTGGTACTTAAAAATTAAAATATTTATTTTGATCTAAGATAAATCTGCTTCAGTAAAGGGATTGTACCTACTCATTATATGGAGCTAATAACTAATAAACGAACGTTTTTATAAAAAGAACTGATAGCATAAGAATAAACTGTTAGGGCCAATGGGAGGATGTCACAAAATGTATCCCGCTTGGTGGCACTACTGCTACTGGACACCTTTGTACGGGCATTTATCCCCGATTGTCCCATTTATTTTAAAATATATCTAAAAATGGTTGATACTAATAATAAATAATTATTATGGAAGTCGGTAAAGATTTGAGAAAACCAAAATGTGTTGGAAGAAAATTTGATATTTACTAAAAATCTTAGAATGAATGAAATGAAAATAATTTATTTCACACACTATAACAATGCACAATAACACACATGCAAATAAAAATAGAAATTAAACACTTATTTACTAGGTACTTTAGAATTGTGAGCAGTGCTACAGTGGAGAAAAGGTCCCCGGCTCAGCATATGTTACGGCGTTGATGTTGGTGCCATAACGCTGTTTTTCAGACGGAGGCTATAATACACACACAATACAAACACACACGACAACGTACACACACATACACACTATCAGAGTCGCACATTTTTATTTTCACCACTTCTAAATTCTTCTCTCATGAGCTTGCTTACATACTTTCTGACACAGTAAGAATAAATCAATTAGTAGAATAAGTTAGAAAACAACAAAATGACAGGTCTACATCTACACTAGCGCCAAGTTAGCGGTAGTGCGCCGACTGGTGGACGATTTGTGAATCAGCAAAATTATCCTGCCATTGAAAGCAATCCAATGATTGCTAGGGTTGTTCCCTCATCTAATGTAGGGTGAATCTTTCTTACCTTCAGCCATTTTTAATGTCCCCACTGCTGGGGCACAGGCCTTCCTTAAGGGTGGTAAGGAGAATGGGCCATAACCAATAATATCATTGGCCATAACCCACCAAGCAGGCCCAATGCGGATTGGTGGGTGTTAACGACTGCAAATGCAGCCGGGACCAACGGCTAAACGTGCCTTCCGAAGCACGAAGGAGCTCGAGATAATAAATTTTTGGTCACCCATCCCATGACCGACCCTTGCGAACGTTGCTTAACTTGAACTATGAAGTAACTAAACTCAAAAGTCTATATGAAAGCGACAGGTTAGTTACCTTCTTCAAAAATTTGGTTCTTTAATGATGCAGTGACATTGGGTTACCGTACAGTGGCATTTCAAAAAACATTGATCTAATTATTTTGTGAGGAATTATAAATATATCGCTAGGCTATTTTATGTTCAGTAAAACCTTTGATAACCTTCCCATCGGAGTCTAAAATTAATTCCCTCATCTTTTCAACTCCATTATAGCTTAATGGTCTTCCTTGAACGCATCTTTCATCGATACCTCATTTTCGAGAAGCTATTAAATAAATAGGTCAATGAATACGTAATGGATTGTACCTACTGCTGATGACGCACCGGAAGATACCCTTTATCTTACCGGTAACATTAAAAAAATAGAGAATATTTAAAAAAGTATCGCAATTAATGTAGGTTTTTTTTACATAAGTAATTATTTTAAGTAATTATTTTATTGTAAGTAATTTACATAAGTGTTTATTTATTAGTTTATTTCTAATCATGCACCTTAAAAACTAAACACATAAAAATATAAAACAATGGTGTTAGTTTATTTTTATTTTTATTTATTTTTATTTATTTGGCACAGAAACAATATACAAATTATAATTTTAACAAAAAAGAAATGAGCTTATATAACCATGTTAAATTTGTATATCTATTACATCTATGCACAACATTTGACTACACACGTGGTTACATTGCAATATTATTACAATACATTTAAGAGTTAGTTAGCAATGACATTATTTCCTTCTTAAATTTAAACAAACTGTAATGAAAAATATCCAGATCCTGATGAAGATCATTGTACAGTTAATAACTTAATAGTAATATTAGTAAATAATTAATTCTTATAAAATGTATACCTATGTGAGCGTAGAGAGGCGAGTGTCAGTGTGCGGACAAACCAATACTGGTTTTTGTCACATTGTTAGCTTAAACATCTTACTTTAAAGACCTTTGTAATTTCTTAATAAAATAAATAAATAAATTAATTAATTTTTATTTTACTTAATTTTGTTAACAACAGTTTTTTTTATTCTATTGAAGGTGGCCAGGCTCCAGGCCCCATTTTCATATTTAGACAACATCACAAACATTGTTTAGATTCCAAAATAAATAGCTTGTAAGCGCTATCAAAATGAAATAACGATGGCCCAACAAACACCAAGACCTAAGTTATATGGAAAAGTTCTTTATCTATATTGACCCAGCCGAAGATCGAACCCGGTACCTCAGTGTAACCGACACCTTGAAAACCGGTGTACAAACCATTCGACCACAGAAGTCAAATGTCTATAAATACTAAATTGATCAGTCGATATCCATTTCAAGATATACGGTATACCTGGCTAATACTATGGACTAAGACTGTCTAAGACTGCATGACTAAACTCGCTTAATTCCAAATTTAGTGGACTAGATACTCGATTATTCATCCATTCCTGAGCTCTATTCAAATGGGTCGAGAGATATTTAGCCTATTTACCTAACTAGGCTACACTAGTTTCATAGCGTGATCAAAGCAAGAAAGTCTTTGTCGGTCTATTCTTTGTCAACCAATATAATTTGATCAAAAAAAAACTTACTTATACATTTTTTTAAGTTCAAAAGGAACGAACATAAGAAGCTATTAACTTTGACGATTATTTCCTACACGTGTTGGCTTAGCTTGGCAAATGTTATGTTAGCATTATAAAGTATAAATAAATAGGTAACAATAAAATAAAAATAGGTTTATTACGGTTCCTCAATCAATATAACACAATATTTATTGGAACACGACTTTTAAGTATTGTAAAAACACTTGTGTCAGAAGTGTCCGCTCTTCCTAAAACTTATTTCAAACAAATGATTGAGTATAAAAGAGGTTACTATTTCTACAAAGCTATTATTAAGTAACTACGACTACAATGTGTGTGTGAGTGTGGAGTGTATTGTGCGTGTATGTGTATATGTGTGTGTGTGTGTATTTGTGAATGGGTGTGTGTTTAATTATATCATATGTCTGAATTATAATAGGTATTTATGTTTATATATTACTTATAAAAATTTATGTTCATTAATTATGAATAAATTCTATATTATCATTATATTAATACAACTATTTACGATTGAACTTCCAATAGGGATTCAGTTTCTGTATAAGTTAATTGTTTTAACCAGTCTTGAACTATAATCTTACAATCGTAGATCTTAAGTGGGTAGATACGTAGTTTTGAATTAGTAATATTGTAAAGCCGAGCTGATTGTTTACCATACTGTCTTCTAGCAAAAACTGTTTTTGTGGGTCTAAAAGCTGCTACATTATTTCTCCTTTTCTTATTTAGTGTGTGTTTCTTATAAAGTAGATGGTATAATTTTTATTTTGTTTGGGGCTGACAATAAATTGCTTGGTACATATTTTCCGAGATTATGGAATCATTTTACAAGCATTTAAATAACTATCAATTACAATAAAATGGTGTTTGTTTAACAATGGTTTGCAGCCTACTATTATTTTCCACTAATCGCGTGACGAATGCCATAAAGCGATGGAAAAATATTTATAGCGGACAGCTGTTCGATACAATACATACAATTTTAAACAATAGTTAAACTATTGTTTTACGGAAAAATGCGACGCAACGTAATTACCGTATGTACCTTTGAGGGACGACGAAAATTGTTGGCTATTGTTCAGTTTTCATAAAAAATCTAAATGAAAAGGTTAGAGGTTTGTGAATGAATAAAATTGTGCGTGAAATAATTTTGGGGTTTTCGGTAAACTCATTATCGACCGTCAATTCGACACAGTTAGAGTCGTGTATTATACTTGTACTTTTAATAACTAGGTACTCAATCAATAAAGGAAATTATCCGACCGAGCTGAAGATCGTTTTCTGATATTTTCATGTACACCTCCACTTTAGTAAAGTAATTGTGCTTTTAATTTGGCTTTGTAAAGTGACTTAAACTACGTGTTGCTAACAATTCTCGATTGAAATCGATTGAAAGCGCAGTTGCATTGCTGCTTTAGTTAAGATCACATTGCTTCTTACTAAAGCAGCGATGTAACGAGTATAATAGAATAATTACAATAATCCACAATCAAATATTTAAATTTTAAGGACGGCATGTAAGCATTAACCTAAAATTGCTTGAGGCATTAGTGAGTTGCCAACCCTGGGCTCTTCGTCACATTTATCACGATTCATTTTAATATGTGACAATTTGTGCGTACGTACATCCATCACTGCCTCACAAAAGACAGTCGCCACAGTGATATGTATTGCCACAGCAATGGGTGTACCTGGTATGTCAAACTGAAAGCTATTGCGATAGGACCTCCATGCAACCTTTCCTTGAAGTAAAACCACAGAATAGATAATAGTACTAGCGTACAGAAGTTGCACTCCACAAAATCGTTTAAATAAATTGCGACTCTTGCTCCGACACAATAAGGTGCAATTCAGGTCGCACAGCGCTCCCTTCGCTCCAAAACATTCACTTAGTAGTTGCCTCTCTTTCTATCGCGTAGGTTTTATCCTTTCTGATGTATGAATTTTGTCCTCTCAGAGGACGCCGAGCGCTTCAGACTCGCGCGCGGAGTGTCAGAGCCCTGGTAAAACTGCATTCGAAAATGTTTGATAAATCTCTTGTCTCAGCTAGGAATCAATGAATGTACCTGGTATGTCAAAATGAAAGCTATTGCGATAGGTGCTGGATTCTAATCTCCATCAGATCTCTAGCAACCTTTCCTTGAAGTAAAACTGCATTCGATTTTTTTTATAAATCTCTCGTCTCAGTTAGGAATCGAACTATATTCTGTAGTTTTATGATACCATCGATAAGGTCAATGATATAAGCATCAATTTGAAGTTAAATTAAAAAATATATCAAAATAAAAATAGTTTAGCCCGTTTCATGGCTGAAACAAGCGATTTTTCAAAAAACTTTGAATTCAATTTTTTACATATTTAAAAAAAAATAAAAAATGTTTCTTTTCAGTAGTATCTGCTATCAATATTTCGGGTCCTTTCTCGTCGTCCGTCGTCGTTAGTCTTTTTTTCCACCCTAGCCCATAGCCATTTTTCTTGTCCCCACTGTATGCTGCTGGGGCACTTGCCTTATTGGTGGATAAGGAGATAAGATAAGGTGGTAAGGTAGTATAATATGTCATAGTATTTACTAAGGTCTCACCGATTATAGTTATCCAATGTTAAAAACCTACCATTGACCGATTAGATATCCGTTATGGGTTCAACACGCTATTAACTTTTTAAAGATATTATAATAGGATTATCTTAAAGCTAATCCTAATTCTTACGAGTCGAAGACGAATATCGGTTTACTTTCGACATAGTAGGACTTCAGTTGACAAGTCTTGTACAATCGGCCCCGAAAGTAGCTCTGCAGAATTTTTTCGTTTGTTCTGTAAGATGTTAACCGTACTACTTATCTGAGTATATAACACATGACATGGAAGGAATAATAGGTTTAGCTGCTTCCGAGGCCGACAGTAATTGAAGTTGTCTGGAGAAGAGAGCCATGCTCGGCGTTTCCCTGCGTGATAGAATCAGAAATGACGAGATCCGCAGGAGAACTAAAGTAACCGACATCGCTCGAAGGATCGCTCAGCTGAATTGCCAGTGGGCTGACTGGACACATAGCGAGAAGAACCGATGGACGTTGGGGCGGAAAGGTTCTGGAATGGTGACCGCGCACCGGACGACGCTCTGTGGGTAGGCCCCCGACAAGGTGGACCTACGATCTGGTGAAGCCGCTGGATGCGGGCAGCGCAGGGCCGATCGTCGTCGTGGAGATTTCTGGGGGAGGTCACCCAGCAGTGGGTGTCGTGCGGCTGATATGATGATGATGATGGAGAAGACTTTAGGTAAATCTTAATCCTAAAGTATTAAAAACAGATTGACATGCTCATCATTTACATGTATGTATATTCAAAACTTATTACTGGATAAGTACTATTGGATCGGGTAGCGTGTATTTGTATATAATCCTTTATAATATCATTGTTCATAGGTTAATTAAAAATGGTTATTAAAAGTCATTACATCATTTCATTTACAGATGCTGTGTCTGTGAGACCATAGAAGATGCATTCAATATTTTTTTCTGACAATTAGCAAAAAAGGAAAAACATTTTCAAACATAATGATTAATTGTCCAAAAATAAATAAAACGTTTGCACGTACGAATGAAACGTTCGCTTCCATTTCGGGGGTAATGTTCCAATTTTGAGGAAAATTTCGCATAATTGAGTTACTCCGCGGTTTCTTTTGAGAGAAACATTTGAACCGACTCGACTCTATTTCATTCAATCTGTTGTGTAATATGAATTTGACGTAATGGTTTAAATTTAACGTCTTCTTAATATACGTATTTGATTGAATCAGGCGTCACTTGGCGGAAGTCCCAAACCATTGTGAAAAAAGAAATATATGTAGCTTACATCCGCAAAAATATTATGCTTAAAAAAACGTCCATCCATGCACACCACAAACATCAGTGCACAATACCTGTATTTAGCCAGACAGCAATACAACTTTCAGCTTCACCAATTTTTTGCGGAAGTAAGCTACATTATATTTATCTTTTCACAATTTTCAAAAAACCTATTTTTTTTAAATTGTTTGGTGACCATGGTCAGACTCAATCAAACCCAAGTCAATTAAATAACTCATTCATTATCATATCTATTTCATACTTAATTGTTATACCTCTACTATAATAAAAAATAGGAACGATAATTGTAACCGATCAGACAGCTTGACCTAATTTTTACGTAACAACCTAGTCTAGCTAGATTAGGACATTAATTGATGAAGTGGATTTCAGAAAAAAAAAAGGTTCCAGCTATAGGTAAGGTACACAGAAAAAAGGCATACAGAAATTGCAAAAACTGATATATTGAAATCTCTTCAGTTTATGGCCAGTTTAAGTATTTGCTTAATGTTATTGTATTTTCATATTTATGATAACCGGGGAAGAGACTATCTTCAAAGCGCTCCGGTAATGATCATTTGCGATTTTTACGTCATTGACGCTCATTGATGCGAAAATTGATCGTTTACTCGTGCAATTAAAGCGATTGTCAATTGCTCCAACAAATGGCATTGACGATAAAATTCGTTACCGGCGGGCTTAACTAAGAAAATTCAACATATGTCCCAAAACTTTGGGCATATAGTATGAAAGTTCCGAAAGCTTAACTAGTCGGTTACAACTAGTTACAGTCAAGCTTCTACGCTACCATTGAAGACTTTACTGCCAACCGGATTCTTGGAAACCAAGTTATTCAGTTAGAGAACTTAGTTAAAAGTTACAGAATCAAGTGCCTTGTAAACTTGTAATTAATTGTTTGGGACGAGCTCAATTTTATTAGATCCATCTAAGGGGGAGTCAAGGTTGATTTAAAGAGCGGAAATTCGCTAGACGACGTCTGAATGACAATTTGTCTAATTTAATTCCTGAGCCTTCTGAATTGGATGTGGTAGGTAGGTATGTAAGGGTGAAATACTGCTTAGGAAGAACGACAATTCTGGGCATTTAAAAGACACAATGAATACTATAAGAGTTAATCACTGAAGTTTGAACTTTAATGTCTTTAATAGTTTAAATTAAATGCAATAAATACAGAACTATATTATTGCCTTTAACCACTAGTACAATTTTATTCAAATTTCAAACATAGGTCTTGTATTGCTAGAAAATTGTTATTTTCTGGAATTCTCTAGCACATTTTGAATGGTCCAAGTCAATAACATAAAATGACACTTTCACTGCGACCTGGACGGCAGCCAAGTGCACGCCTACAAAGTATTTTATGGAGTTTATTTTTCACACTCGTTCCAAGTACTATTAACATTTTGCTTGTGCACAAACTGCCAGAACCTTTGTGGTGTCGCACAAAAAATATAATGTGCAACTTTGTCATGAAAAACCAACGGCATTTAATCAGAGACAATTGCTATACGGTGATTCACTGCATATTTGGGACATTATCCCATGTTATTACTTTGTTGTACTTGTAACTTATTATAAGTAAACATGTATGTATGAATGTATGAGTAGCGATGCAATGCAGCGTTGCAGAAGACAGTAAAGTTACTGTAAGCACAGCAAAGCAAGAACAAAAACTTATGTTTCGAGGCTTTCGAGTAAGTGTGTTAAAGTAGTTTGTTTCTTTATTACCTTTCCATTGCATTCCATTTTATGTATTGAATTGAATATGGAACGTATGTAAATTTTGAATTAATTAATGTTTTCTTGTTATAATTAATTTTCATTAATAAACCTTTACTTTGGCTTTTGAGTATATACGAGTCTATAAGAAATCTCTTTAGGAGTTTAAGCTCTCAGAAGAACCCCGAATCATTTCCATTATGGGCATTTTATACCCTTATAGCTAAATTGTCCTAACTTTCTGTTGTACTTTCACCAGCTGTCATTCCAGTTGTTTATTTTTCAAGTTGACCATTCCTCACACCTCTTTAACTCCTGGTGAGTTTTCGGTCATTTTAAAACCATATTTTTCTAGTTGTACAACACCTCGCCAATCCCTAACAGGGGTTAATCGCCAGACGTTCGTTTGATACGTTAATTTGTATTCACCCCTCTCCGTGATTTATCGGGTACGACGTGAAAATCCCGTTCGTCTGCTGTATTTATTATATATTAATGCGGCATTTCAACAATAATTCTGAATTCTACTTGTCAAAAGCTTGAATATAATCTGAAGTACGACGAGATTAAATTAAAATATCTTTGATATTGAAATATTATCAAAATATTGCTGTGGTAATATTAAATAAGAGCTAGCCAAATGAAAATTTGAAACAAGTCAAGGTGCTCGACTTTATGAGCTTAGAGATTATCAAGAGCTATTGAAAATGTTGCGTACAAAATAATTATGGGAAATTAACTGAGCTGTGTCTGTCCCGAGTATGACATCCAACGTAGAAGTAGGTACAATTTGTACTCGGTTTGGACTAATGCCATAGTAGATCTCAACCACTGTAAGTCGTTCAGTGGTTGAGGTTTTTAGGAGACTGTACTTTCTTACTTTGGCCTTATCTTCACTGGAGGCAATGAAAGCAGCCAATGACATAAATCAGGCATGTAGGCGAAATTTTATTGTACACATACTACATGAAGTATACTTCCAAATCATCCAAGAGATATTAGCCCATTATCCTTTAGCTATAAAAAGGCTAAAATATCATTTCCACAACTTTTATGCTAAGTATTAATAATCACTGAGGCGCGGAAAACTTCTCCACTAGACATTAAAAATAACGGGCAAATTACGCGGAAGAATTCCGAAAATGATTTTTTCTTTTGTTGTCTTTTCTATTAAGAAACAACTTTACTCTTAGAACTTTATGATTTGTGACTGGAATTACGAAGAAGCGTTAAAAAGACGAGTGAATTGCAACTCGGGAATTTTTATTTGATAAAGCAGTGATTTGAGGTTTCTCAGTTAGAGCTCTTGTTTGGATAAAGAAGGTCGTAAGACAGGGTCAAACCAAACCCTAATCCAAATGCCAACTTTAAAAACATGCAATCTTAAAAGTTATACGTGTCAAAAACTTAATATATAGGTAAACCATTTCAATTTTAAATTCATGAAATAGATATAAATCTATAACGACTCAGATATCTTTGGAATAAGATCAGCTAAATTAATCTACGTCTTATTTTTATAAGAAAATTGAATCTACTGCGTTCTGAAAGATATTCAGTAAGTGACTGAATATCTTTCAGAACGCGATAGCTTTTTGCAACGTTAATTTACATTTCGCCCCTTCTGACTATAAAGACTGTAGTGTAATGATTCGTATTGGTTTTCCGACTGTCTCTCTCTCTTCTCTACTCTATAGGCTTGAAAATACTTATACTGTTTTAAATACTCTTTCTTGAATAGTATCAATGTTTATAATATTCATGCCAATGTAAGATTTTAAAATGGAAATATAATTCTTACCTATATCTATATTTATACGAAATTTTAAAAAGAACTAGCATTTTCAAAATACTTAGTTCCAAACATATTCGCCATCTGAACAGCATCACTATCCCCTTATTTATGGACAATAAAAACTTTCTAACCAACCAGACGACTGGAATCAAGTGATAAAATCAAGATGTCGTCGCAAGTATAACAATCTTTGCCCTGCCGCCCCACCACAGCAATTTACATACAACCACCCTCCGCGTGATTTATCGCGAGTACGGTATACAGGACGAGTGTCGCGAAACCTCGCAGGCGGACTGTACCCGCCTTCCACGCAATTTGTCAACCAATTCAGAAAGTATGAGTATGATTTATAAACGATAACAACATTCATGTGAAGAACGTGAAATATTAATGGCAATTTGGATGATTATGGAACGAAACCCTTTGTTAGATTTCAGATAGAGAATTGTTACACGAAACAATGAAACAGATATCAAAGCTGCTATTGACAAATAATTGTGTGTGTTTATCAGAAATCCTTGCTGTACAATATAATATTAAATTGTTTCAAAGAGAAATTATAAAAAAGCCAAAATGCTTTAAATAATAATTAAAGTAAAGTAGAATGGCCGCAAGCCAGGTGAGGGTTTTGGGATTCATATTTTTTAGATGCTGTTATCGTAAAAAGCTGTTTTATAAAGTCTTGAATGAAAAATTAGACGTCTAGCATCAATCAATAGGTAGGTAGTAGTTTAAAAAAAATCGCCCCAGTCGTTCGAATTAGGATTATCTAGGTGAATTTTTGTCGTCCATATCACTTTAGGACAATGTATTCTAATAATTTCGATTCCACCTCATACGTCTAATGATAGCATAATTGCTAGAACGCTTGTCGGATTATCTAGCGAGTCGTAAGAGATTCGCGTCGACAAATTGTCAGAGGTAAAACAATCTCTATCTCCCCCCAGACAGATGTTAATTTGGACCCACCGTGAGCCAGTGATATATCGTGACAACATGAGAACGCGCGCTATTGCCTGTCTGAAACACCAGCAGTTATTTACACGATAAGACAACTGGATGGGTAGATTCTAACTTTTTACATTTTGTTTTTCTTAAAGCTAGCTTAGTTACATCGATATTGAATCAGAAACCTTTTATCATGCTAAAAGATACTAATAATACATTGCTATTGATAGCTAAATAATACATTGCTAGCCATTGTATCACAGAACCAGGAAATAAAACAATCGGTCGAAACTATGTCGAATAAACACGAGGAGTTATTATCGAAAATTAATATTCTGGAACAAGATAATATCATGTACAAAAATCGGATATCTACACTCGAAAACAAGATTGATATACTTGAAAAACATAGCCGCTATACTTCACTGGAAATTCGTAACTTGCCGAAGAAAAAGGAAGAAAACAAAGAGGTGCTTATCAGCTTGGTAAATGAAATTTCATCTACCTTGGGCATGGAAAATCCTATTCAGCAAACCGAAATAAAAGATATCTATCGTGCCAAATCCGATACCATTGTCGTGGATTTTACTACCGCCCTACGTAAGGAATCCCTAATTTCGAGCTATAAATTATTTAATAAAACAAAAAGACTATGCAAGGAAGCCCTATTGAACTCTGACCACTTCAATTTTCCGGGACCCTCCCGTGCTGTTTACATCTCTGAGTCACTAACCAGCAAAACCAAGCACCTATTCTACTTGGCGCGAGAAGGAATCAAGAACAAAAAACTGGTTGCGGCCTGGACGTCATATGGAAAATTATATGTGAAGAAAGAAGACGATGCTATACCGATCCGTATCAACGAGGAGTCCCAGCTGCAAAACGTTATTGCTAAATGACTATTAGTAGTGGCCTGTTACTCAATATTATTATCTGTAATTTTAACACCATATAACCTACCTTATTATTATTTTTTACAGCCATGTTTCATCCTTTCTTGTTTTTTGTGTGATTGTTTGCATGTCATTGAAAAACATAAATGTGCTCAACTTTATACTTATTTTTCTATTGTTAATAAGGATTGCAGTACAATAATAACCCTTAACTCACCTATTACAGACACCATTACACACCAACACAACAAAAATTCGGAAATCTCTTTACATACACACATCACAAACACTATTTACTACATGTCACACACAATTATAACACACCACACAATAAACCTAAGGGGGGAAAGGAATCCTGATCTGAGCATTTCTATTCATTTTAGTTTTACTTGTCACGCAAAGTGCGTGACGTCTAACCACTACAGCTGCTAACCTACAACTATGGCAAATATAGAAACTATGGCCTTGGATCTGGATTCCTTATCTATTGCTCAAGTGATCGAATGCGATGTGGGCACTTTAAAGGACCAAATACCGAAAAATAATCGTAAGCTAAACATTATTTCACAAAACATACGCAGCATCAACTGTAACATGTCCAATTTTACCACGCTATTGCAGGAATCAGAAACTCCATGGGATGTAATAATACTATCGGAGTGCTGGCTTCCTTCGGCTAAATTTATACCTGATCTCGACAACTACGCATACGCTACGACCACAAAAAATAAAACGCAGAATGAAGGGGTCGTGATTTACTACAATAAATCTCTTAACGTAACCTTTGACGAACCCCTTGTTGAGGATGCCAACTGCCTCGTATTGAAACTTTCTCAAACTACCTGCATCCTTGGTATATATAGACCACCAAGCATTAATGTTACTAATTTTATAATTTCACTTGAGTCCACCCTTACTAAACTAAGTAGCTATCAAAACATTATAATATGTGGAGATATCAATATCGATATCGTACCCAATAGCCCCGACAAGCGCTCTCACGAATACTTAAACATGTTGGTAAGCCACGGTATACTTCCCGGCCATACTCTTCCTACTCATGGCCGCACTTGTCTCGACCACATGATGATCAAAACAAAACTGGACGCCTCTTGTCTAGTGATCGAGTCTTCAACGACCGACCACTTCACTGTTGCCGTTAGTATTCATCTTACACTCAGTCCGCCTTTCAAGAGTGATACTGGTTGCCAATTAGACTTTGATCTACTAGATGTGGCCGTTCGGAACCTAAACTTTCACCCTATTCTCGACTGCCAAGACGCTAACGCAGCTTCAAACCTCTTAATAAAAAACCTATCTTCAGTCATTCGAGAATGCACGAAACCAATCAAATGCCCCAAAAGAAAACTTATTCGGAAACCCTGGATCACTAAGGGCCTTTTACGCTGTATGAGAAATAGGGATAGCTTGCATAAAAAACTAAAAAAAGACCCCGAAAATGAAATCCTTAAAACAACTTACAAACGTTACAGGAACTTTTGTACATCTATTATTAAAAAGGTAAAAAGAGCATATGAGAGACGGGAGATTGAAAACGCTCGGGGTAACAAAACGCAACTTTGGAAAGTCATTAAAAATATTAGTGGCTCCCGTACAGCACACGATCACTCCCTGTCTCTTTTATCTGAAATCTGTCCCAAAGAAAGTATTAACAAGGTCAATTGCTTTTTTTCAAACGTCGGCCGGAACCTCGCTGAGAAAATATTGTGTGTCGCCCCTAACGCATCTAAACCAAATGGCTCCACAACTTCAGCTCCATCGAACTCATTACTGATGGCCCCGGTCCTGGAAGAAGAAATCATCCAGATTATTATGGGCCTCAAGGAAAAATGCGCTGTAGGCATAGATCTCATCTCAAGCAAAATTATAAAACGATATCTTTCATTTTTGGCCAAACCCATCACACATATTTGTAACCTATCCATTTCACAGGGCGTTTTCCCCTCCGCTTTTAAAGAGGCACTTATTAAACCAATTCACAAGTCCGGTGAAAAAGACTGCGTAGACAATTATAGGCCCATCTCCATATTGTCTGCGCTATCCAAAATTTTAGAGCGTATAATGAATGAGAGATTAATAAAATTCCTTGAATCTCACAACCTACTCTCGTCACACCAATATGGCTTTCGTGCTGGCATTTCCACCAATGATGCGGTCCATGATTTGGTAAACTCTGTTATCACCACGTTGGATGGAAAAAGAAAGTGTGTCACAATATTCCTTGATCTCGCGAAGGCCTTCGACACCGTCTATATCCCTCACCTTCTTTCCAAATTGGAGAACATAGGAGTAAGAGACCTCCCCTTGAAGCTGTTTAAGGACTACCTGTGCGATAGGACCCAACGCGTTAAAATAGGTCAATGGACAAGTGACGAAGCTACTGTTTCCTTTGGGGTGCCGCAAGGCAGTATTATCTCTCCCACGCTGTTCCTTGTCTACATCAATGATCTGTGCCAGCTCCATATCAGCGGCGGTGAAGTTTTCACTTTCGCCGATGATACGGCCTTATTCTTCAGCGGGGACACCTGAAATGACACCTTTCAAAAAGCGCAAGAAGGGTTCAACACAGTTAGGGAATGGCTTACTGCTAACTTGTTGTCTTTAAATGTGGCTAAAACCAAATACGTTGCTTTTGCACTCAAGTCCAATCAGCTTCCACCAGATACTCTAAAGGTCATAGCGCACGAGTGCACATCTAGGCACCTAAATTGTTCTTGTCCAGCTCTCCAAAGAACGGAAAGCATAAAATATTTAGGGGTTATACTAGACCAAACGCTCTGCTTCAAGCCCCACATTCAGGCACTAGTTCCAAGACTCCGCAAACTTACATACATATTCAGGTCCCTAAGACACATTGCTGACCGCCATATAATAAAAATGGTCTACTATGCACTATGCCAATCTCTGCTCACGTACTGTGTTTCTTCCTGGGGCGGTATAGCAAAGACCCACCTTCTAGAAGTAGAAAGAGCCCAACGCTCCATTCTCAAAGTCGCTGCCGGCCTTCCCTACCGTTACCCCACGACCGACCTGTACAAACACTGGGACGTTCTTTCAGTGAGGCAATTATTCATCTTTGGCGTCTTGCTGAAACAGCACTCGCAGTTAACCTATAATCCCGAACTGCTAAAGAACAAACGAAGAAAGGCAAAAGTCTGCCCAGCCCAATCCCTAAATATGGCTACTTCTCACAATTTCTTCTGCTTCCTCGGACCCTACCTCTATAATAAAATAAATGAACAGCTCAACATTTACCCTCTTCACAAATTCGCTTTCAAATCCCTAGTTACCCAATACTTAAAATCACTGGACTATACAGAAACGGAAAATCTACTTAAACCCATACAGTAACTACATAAATACTTGATTAAGAAAATTTAGCTCATATTTAAATATATATTACGGTTGAATGAATACATTATCTTGTCTTTGTCCACTCTCTTGAGAAATAGCATTCTTACTCCCTCCCCCTCTCCTCCACAACCCACATACACGAACACTCTCACACACGCACATACACACACACACACTCACTCACACACACACACACAAACACACACACACACGATACCAATTGGGATACCAGCTCTGCAACCCCCAACTTCTTAAATATTTAATTATTACACTTTTAGAAACCTATGTTCTTAGTTAAATATTTTTACCTTGTTTTTGCTTTTGTAACTAAGCATATAAAGTGTTTTTCCTTTTTTAACATTAAATACTGTCACCTCATAAACCTAAGGTTAACTGCGGGTGGGGCCTAGTAACCTGTAGCTCAGGTTCCTCTGGAACCTATTTTGGGGACTAGTCTCTTCCTTTAAGTTATAAAACTTTATCCTAAGCTACTAATGTAAAAGAGAAAATAAATGCTTTTTATTATTATTTTATTATTATTATTATCATGGCTGTTAGTGGATATTCATAGATGTCTTGACATCATAAACTGCATAAACTATAAAAATATCGAGATTTTAACACGTGATGACATGACAGTACCCCATTATTGAAAATACACAAAGCTCTATCTTACGACCAAATTTCCAACATTTCTATTTAGGTCGTCACTTGTTACAAATTAAAGCAGCTTAATGGGTTCGAATTTTACCTATCGACTGCCACAGCTGCCACTCTGCCGAAAACGGTATATTGAATAATAGATGTAATAAGTATAGGGTGTTTACATCTATTGTTTTAACATTAACATTTAATTTTAAAATACCGTCCTTAATTAACAAACGTACTATAGAGATACAGATGTGGTTTATGAAGGACAACGTATAGACGCCATACATATTAGAATCAATGGACATTTCTAAAGTAGAAATATGATATTGCTCTACATCTACAATAATAGGCAAAACACGAAGACATTTTTTATGTCTGGAATTTTTCTAAATTGTGCCAATATTATTAATTTATAAATTAAATTTATATTAATGATGTAATGAAATGGTATTTACCGGGTGGTTAAATAATTATTGTAACAACAATGTTATCATTTTTGTGGTCAGACAAAACTGCCTCGCTGTTCATATAAGGGTAATGTGTAACATTGTTAATTATAATAACGTTTCATATGAATGCCTTCGTTTGTCATAAATCAAAAGAATGCCATTTAATATAATTGAATAGCGTAATTTTGTGTTCAGAGGAAGAATTATTCCATACAAACGTGGGAAAGATAAAACAATTATAACATTGCGTGGTTTCGAATAATCATAATATTAATGTTTCCTCATCAGAAACTGTGCCGCGCTAATTTGTGAGGTAGGCGCCATAATGCCCATGATATCATAATAATATGCATTGTCGACGCAACATATCCTTGTTATGAAGATTAGGTAGCAGTTGATAAATATGCAACTGACGTTAAACTTTGGATAAACATACTGACCGAGCACTTGTAATCTGTTGTGATCTGATTATACTTAAAACAAAAAGAAGCACATCTGCTTAATCCCTACTTTAGAAAATTTTACCAACGTTCGTGGCTTCGTGCTTCTTGCACTAAAATCCAAACTCAATGGCGTGGAAAAACACAATGTTATCGTCATTTCAGAAGGCTAGACAGTCACGTAACTTTTTCTGTTAATGTCCCAGGTCATACCGGAGTACCAGACTTTGAATAATGGACGTGCGTTGGTACTGTAGAGGTAGTCATTATCATTTATCAATGCCAAGGTCATACAAGAGTGCTAGACTTCGAATAATGGACGTGTGTTTTAATTGTACAGTAGTTATGACATAGGTAATAGACGAGACATTGGACAAATTGTAGTCAATTGTAGTCCAACAGATAATAATCCTCGAGAATCTTCAATACAGAAAACATTGGATTTGATGTGCAGCTCTATCTAAGTCTAGAAGAGTACACTTTGGAGAGCGTGCGAGGGGATTGCACGGACCTTGGTCCTCCAGCCCCTTTCCACCATCGGGTCGAGGCACCAGACGCGCATACATGCAATACACTTTTTATGCGAACTGCTAAAGAATTGAATGCGTTGTCTGCTCATGTGTTCCCCTATAGTTACAACTTTAAACCTCTTAACAATAAGACTAATTTTATTAGATTACCGTAAAAAAAGGAAAGCTTTGTATACCAAAAAAAAAGTATGGTCAGTCTTCTTGGCAGAAAACTGACCATCTGCTGGGCCCTATTTCACCAAGTCGACATTTTGTCAGTGACATAATTATGTCTGTTAATTTTACAATTGTCGTTATTAACTTTAATTAGGGACAAGTATATTGTGAAATGGGGATATTTTTTACAAGTCAACATATTTGTAGATTTGTCAGTAATTCTTGACATGAGATCGGAGCTGAGTCAGCTGAGTCAAGTTGGCGTGACAATTGTCGACTTGTAAAAATTATCCCTTGTTTCACATCACAACATAATTGTCCCATAATAAACTGTAAAAATTGCCGACATATTATGTCACTGACAAATGTCAATTTAATGAAATAAAGGCGGTTCAGAAAGAAAGCAAACCCTGTCTGAAGCCGAAATACCTACTCGTAATCTCTAATTCACGCAATTTGTACTCAAGCTTAACGTATTTTTTTTAATATAGCCATTTTGCAGGTCTTTGGGAAGAAGAGAGAATATAACTGACACAACTAAGATTGACAAGAACATTTTGAAATAACAAAGACATGCGTAATGTGAGCTTAACACACATATTAACAATGTCTCTAAAGAAGGAGCACGCATCAATTTGGCATACGTTCCCCTGATATATCACCCATCCCAACCCCATTCCACGGATTAACTGTCGAGTTCTAATTTGGAAACGGAATTGTTAAGAGGTAGAATTATCGTCGAAAAGACTCCCCCTAAATCTTCACAACTTTATTAAGCGTCTTGCTTGAGTTCGTGTGCTTGGGAGTTTGAGTGTAAACCAAATTGAGTGGATCGGTACGTGTTTGTGTGACACTTTCAGTTGTAAATGGTCCGTTTCAGAAACTTGTTTATTTTATTGGAATGTTTAAATCAACTATAATGAGCTAATTTGAAATAGAATGAAATGAGTATAAGCGACTGCCAAAGTTAAAGATGACTAGTTGATGCAATTTCAGTTAAGGCCAGTATATTCCAAAAACTCTGTCTCTGTCTTTTTCTTTACGTGTGAAGAGTAATGAAAATAACCTCACTTTTTCATTTTTTCAATGGTTTTGAGCATAAAGTCACTTTTTGAAAAAGTAACCGTTAAATATTCTTCCATATGTCATAACCTATTTTTCTATATATTATTCGTAAATAAGGGATTAATAAACTTTGAGTATTATCCAAAAAATAGGTATAAAATTCATGAAAATTTTCTTTGTCTTTGCATATTTTTATAGTCGAGTGAAGATACGAAAATCGTATTTTTAACCGTAAAATTATCAAGATCATTTATGAAACTTCAACACATATTTTTATCTACTCAAAATAAAGAATTTGATTGTTTATCGTTGAATCAAAAATAGGCCAATTTCGATAATTTTGAATATACTGGCCTTAAACGAGTAATGAAGATCAACACGACAATTGAATATATAAATTTTGTATATCACATCAAATACAATATCAACAACTGAGCAAATCTCTGTTTAAACTTCTCAAATCCATTAAGTAATTAATTAGTAGTAGACAAAATTATTGAAGTTTTAAACAGTGAGTTTAAAAAACGCGGCCGGCATGCGATGACGTCACGTGCCACGATCGCCCGAACAAACACCCGCCGCGCCGCGCCGCTGGAACGTGGCTGATGACGTCAACAGCGAGGGAGCGTTTTCGAGAATGCGACACGAAAATCGCTCTATCTTCGTAATTTTTGGTCCAAATTCAATAATTCTTTCACTGAAATAATTTATTTTGATGTGACTGTAACTCTACATATTTAACCAAAAACCTCGTTGATCCTCATTAATTTACTCGCCAATCCGCGTTGGTTCCTCATTATCCTCATTATCCACCCATAAGGAATGCCTGTGGCCACCAGTGGAGACTTTTAATCGCTGATGTCGAAGGTAGTAATTTGTAGTTGATAAATATATTTGCACACTGCAAAAAGTAATAAAAACAGTTGTTGTTTTACTTTTATTGACGTTGACGACAATAAAAAACCTGTAAAAGTCAAATTTCACTACACCGTTATTTTATAGGCACATATTTCGCAACGCAACAAAATGATTATCATTAAGTAATTAGAGATCCAATAGCTCAAGTAGATAATATTAATTGCGGTTTTGTTTTTTCTTCTTCTTCTTTCTGTTTCATTTTTCCTTATTACTATTACCACGATATCTTTTTGTTGGAAATGGAAGCCTTGTAGATTCCATTCTTCGACACCCTCCATTATTGAGCGGGCAAGTTCTTCAATAAAAACAACAATTTGGCTGGCAGGTCTTGGAAACTTTTAGTGAGAATTCCGAGTTGTTATTTTTTAGATATGACTATTATGGAGCTATATTTATGCCATTATTTATTTTTTGGGAGTTTTTTAATTACATCGAGAATACATCTGAGGTAGGTAGGTACCTACATTATAATATTATAATATAGAGGTATCTAAAACTTACCAAGGGGCTGTATAGCAGATGCTTAGCGACTCGTTTTCAAACTAGGTAGGTACTTCAGTTTAATATCAAAAATTAAAGAAACTTAAGGCTCCGTTACGCGAAATCACTTGTCTCTGTCTTTTTCTTTACGTGTAAAGAGTATGGAAAATAACCTCACTTCTGCACTTTTTCGATGTTTTTCGTTGTTTTTTCATCATAATCTTTAGCACAATCATCTTTCTTTTAAAAAAAGTTATTGGAGCAACTGCACAGTACGTTAAAGTGTATTTTGATGTAGAATTCAATACGTTTCCATTATTTACGCCAAAAATATGGCCCGCGACAAGCGCTTTTGATGATATTCTGTTTTTTTTACAATCATCTGTGAGGTTTATACGCAATTTAATACTTGTAGGTACCAGATAATCTCTTTAGCTTGTCGTATGTTTTTTTTGTGGCTACAACTTTACGTTTACTATATAAAAATATGGCCCGCGCAAACCATGTTGTCCTATTATGGCCCCTTAATCTTGTGTAAACTAGTGAATAGTATAGTAATACATTGTGTAGTGCATGAATAGTATGCATGCACTACACAATGTGGAGTTTCCGAACTGGCACACAAAAAAGCACAACTTTAAAGCAATGGTTCAAATTTGTTCAAAATCTTTCTTCATAAAAATATACTGAACATTCTGGTTTCACGCTTTTCACGAAAACAGAAAGGATAAAATAAACAGCTACTGCAGTTGACTCAATACCGACCCTCTTTTAAACAGTAATAGAATTTATTTTGCTTTGTCACAGCTCACAACAGTTGTGAACAATTTGTCACAGGGCCTTAATTTTTCTGGGGAATCGAACACCCTGTTGTAGTGCTTCCATTGTTGAGTGCATTCGATCAAATGGTGTTTGTTCGAGTGAAAGTGATACGGGGTGTTACTTTAAAGGTTTGAAGGAAATTCTTGGAAGTGACAGAAGGGCGATAATAATGTGTGGAAGTTGTTTATTTATGGGAGCGGTAAGGGGAAGTAAAGGCGTGGTTCCATTGAAATGATTCAAAGAGGCAGTTCTCCAATATTTCCAATGCCAATGATATATTTTTTGTAGCTGCGTAACACAAATTAAAAATAATTAAATTCATGTTAAAGAATGAAGGAAGCCTTCAGGTTTAAAATGTAGTACACATCCCAAAATGTACACCGCTTTCAAAAGGTACACTTCCCAAAAAGTACCTACCTTTCCCAAATTAATGTACCTACATGGAAGAAGAATGAATGAAGGAATCATAAAAATACTCAATCTTTTTTTAAGATTATATACCAATGATTTATTTGGGAAACTAATTCCAGATTAATAATCGGTCTCCCTAATAAAACAAAAGATAAATTACACCAAAGAAATACCTATCTAATACACAAAGTAATTAAGGTGAAACGAGTTGAAATTAAGAAACGGTAACCAAAGAACTGGGTTGAATAAATTGTGACGGCTGAAATAATGTTGTTAGGAAAAGCTTTGAAAAAAAAAGTTTCGATTCTTTCTTATAAATGAGACTTACTCTTTTGTTTTTGTTCAATTTGTTACTGAGAACTGTGTCAGAAGAGTTTTGCGAATCGTTTCCTTAAAAACCGGCCAAGTGCGTGTCGGGCCACGCGCCGTGGGGTTCCGTAGTTACCTTATACCATATTTAATACCACTATCATTTTTCGTCTGTAAAAATAACTTTGTTTTTCACAGTGTTGGTATGAATGACAAAGTAATATTTGCGGTTTTGAAAAATATGATAGGTATATCTCGAAAACTAATTAGTACCTACTATGTATCGTTCAAACCAATTTTCGTAGAAAGTTTTTATTAAGACCATAACATATTTTTTTTTTTGATTTTTCACTCTCTTATTTCATAAGTTAGAGGGGGAGACACACATTTTACCACTTTGGCAGTGTTTATCTTTCAAACGGTTGACTTTGAGAAAAAATTGTCTTAAGAACCTCAATGTCATTTTTAAAGACCTATCTATAGACAACCCGCACGTATTGGTATGAAGAAAAAAAAATTTTTAGTTTCAGTTCTATGTATGGGGGCCCCCCTTAATCTTTTTATTTTTGTGTTAAAATCGTTAAGCTGTTAACAGAATACATCTACCTACTAAGTTACATTTGTGTAATCCTAATACTTTCATAAACCAAAGATTTTTAGGTAAATATAACCTAAATGACAACGTAACGTTTTTGGTTTAATCGTTCAGAATTACCGCGATTGGGCTCAACCAACAGGCGACAGCGGGAGTAGCCGGACATACGAAAGCATTTTTGCCCAAGTAGTGTAGGCAAGGACAAGGAAGGTATTGGGCCCCACAGTAAATCCTCAGTAGACGAAACTTTAAAGTATGATAAAGTATCATAAATGAAACGTATTTTTTAAATTACCTATCCAATTTTTATTTTGTTTTCACATAGGCTTTGGTATACATACATAGGCTTTGCTATACATAGGCTTTGGTTCACACTATATTACATCTCTGCAAAGTTTCATCGACTGAGGATTTAATGTCAGGGCCTCCATACAAAAGATCGCTTCATTTCCTACACCAGCCGCTTCGCGCTCGCTCGGTCAATAAATTACTTTTATTTCAATAGTAGGTACCTACTCGTCAATGCAAATAGCAATGTCAATGCATCAATACTTAAAATTTTAAAATAATAATAACAAGTACCTATACAGTATGTACACAATCAAATGGAGATGAAGATACGAACATTATAGTCTTGTATGTATCTATCATCAAAAATGAATTATTCTTCTAACAAATATAATGAGTAGTGAAATGCTTTCATTAATATTTATAAACTAATACTGATATAATAGTAAACAATGCCATTGTATTCCGAGCGGTCGAGTTATGTCATAAATAATTTGGACTAGCTCTGTCAGCAGCATGCTTTAGTACACGCACGAACAAAAGTATAAGGTCGAGGGGGCCAAGGCAAGTCAGCATATAATTTAAAAAGTAGAAAGGTTTTTAGATCTTATAAATTTATCACTATCCTTTCTTCATACATTATATAAAGATAGAGTAATTCAAAAACTACAAAGGAAAACTAGACAAAACAATATTACGATACATTTTCAAAACAAAACAATATTTTTTTTTATAAACGCCGACGACGTAGACAAGAGCGTTTATACGTATTTATTTATTACTATCGACTTCTTCAAGTAACTATGGCAAATGGCATTCAAAACTATAAATTATAATCAATTTAAGGTTTAGATTCTAATAAATGGCATACAACATTTTCAGAGCCAAGACCAGCATATAGTTCAGGAGTACCTACTTATATCTATTCTGTGGTTCAGGAGTTCTACTAAACATTGTAAATTGTGTAGGTATCCGTCTAATATTTTTCAAAAGTGTATTGAGGTTGTGGTGAAATTTATGATGAATGTGACAAATTGTTGTAAAATCATGAGAAGAATAAAAAAAATAAACCGGAATAAATTCGTGATTTTGTTTTTCAGGTAAGTACACCCATGCGGACAAAGTCGCGGGAGGAGGCTAGCTAGTTACCTAATGAACATATTTCATCAATTTCTGTCTTGATGATGATGATGATGAAGAAGTTATAAATAAATGTTATTTTATAATTATTCGATAAAAGCTTTTCTGTAAATGAAATAATCACTATTACCCGTTAATGAAATGTAAAATGGTACTTAATTAATTATAAATTACGAACCGAATGTATGCAGCAGCGCAGCACAGAAGCATTCATAAAAAGCTTAATGGACGTTTGTGTGGATGATATACCTGGAATAAAACAATTACAAATTAATTAACTGGCGACCAAAAGCATTTATCGACAAAACGTCATACAAAAAAGACCGCCTTTTATGCTAAAGTAATATTTTAATCTGTGGTCCATAATCTGCTGTACTTTTCGTACGTTTTCTTATTTTTGACAAAAGGAAAAGAATTGTGGTTTAAGCAGCCAAGTTTAACCATTTAATAGTGACTTTTCTGCCCTGTAAAAATTTAATGTGATGTGGATAACGGAACGTTTCTCAGTAACTCGTTGTTTCTGTAGTGTTTCCATGTCAAAAATACTCATGATTTATTAACTTTTTTCTACTTGCGCTAAAAATAAGACAGAAATTGATGAAATGTGTTTATTTTAAGACCAAATTCAATCGTTATAATACAAGTTAAGCATTTTTTCTATGGCGAGTGCCGCTTCTCCTTTAAGACGGTAAAGTTTCAAAACAAATTATCTGCTGTTATTTTGTACCTATTTTATATCACATTGCACAACTTGCTTGCAAAAAAATGGCGGTTATTTTCTTTTTTAGTTGTATTATATAATTTTCAACCAAGTCACTTTTGTGCGTGTCTGTAACCAAGATGCATCACATCACACGATCACACCGGGTATAAGGTATCATGTCCTTGCATTGCTCTGGCTTAGCAATGGATTCATGAATCACATCCTTAACAACAGGAAACCACATTTAGTACCTATCTTATAACTCTTTTCTAATAAGGCGATGTCGCATTTATTATTTACTCGAAGTTACGCGATATCACTTACGCGTTGCCGACCCTGACCTCAAATCCCGTAAGGAGCAAATGCGTGATAATTACCTACACATCAAGCAGTGGTAGCCAGATAATTAAGGACACCAGTCGATTTTCATACAAACGGTAACTTTGAAGCCTTTGAAGCCTCCCCCAAGGACTGACCTAGATCTGATCTGATGATGGCTATCCAGGGAGTGAATGGAGGAGATTCAGATCGCTATACACACCCAACTGATCGGATCAGCATTTTAAGAGATAAAAGGATCTGAGTTTTCAGTTTCAGGATTTCCGTACATTTTTATGCTAATTTCACAGTTTTTTTTAACATATCCTTATATATCTCTTAGAATGCTGATCCGATCAGTTGGGTGTGTATAGCGATCTGAATCTCCTCCATTCACTCCCTGGATAGCCATTATAAGATCACAGCTAGGTCAATCCCTGGCGGAGAACCAAGGCTTCAAAGTTACCTCGTTTGTATGAAAATCGACTTGTGTCTTTCTTTAATTATGTAACCGCCACTGTATACATATGTCCATCAGCCATTTTTGATGTCCCCACTGCTGGGGCACAGGCCTTCCTTATGGGTGGTAAGGAGGATGGGCCATAACCTACCACGCGCGCCCAATGCGGATTGGTGGGTGTTAACGACTGCAAATGCAGCCGGGACCAACGGCTTAAAGTGTTTTCCGAAGCACGGAGGAGCTCGAGATAATGCATTTTTGGTCACAGCAAATCTTCTAACTATTCAAAACTCATTCCCAGAACCATCCAGCAATCCAGCCAAACAGAACCGAAGCCAACTTTACAACAATAGTATGTATGTAGTTTAGATGCTTTGGAATTCTTTTCCAACTCCAATAAGTTAGGCATTATGGCTTTTAAGAGGTTTCATGGGGGCTGCTTAATGTCGCCATTTTAGATGTGCCCCAAATTCAGGTTGTACGTTGTTGCCAAATGTTACGAAGTTGAGGATAATAATGATAATATAAGGTAGGAAATGCGAATTGATGAAAGTTGGAAAAAGATCCCCAAATAAGCATTTATTTATACTATCCCAATAATGAAATGATGATGATGGAATAACGACCAAGTACGGGTAGGTTCATTTCCCGGCATTTCAGTACTCACAGACTAAATAATGCTACTGTAGTATGACACTTTGATAAATTTACAATGATAAACAGTCCCCTGGATAACCTGAATAACCAAAGTACTTAATAAATAATAATAATAAATGCTTGGAAAATTTCGCACAGCACCATCTAGCCCCAACTGATATATTTTAATACTTTTTAAATATATACTTATTATACATAAAAACACCCAGCCAGACTCGTCACAGAAGTAAAAATTCATCATTTCAATTTCTACCCGGCCGGAAATCGAACCCGGGAGTTGACCACTGCACCACACAGGTCGTCTTACCCACTCGATGTATATACAATAAGAGAGAAGAATATAAATTTTTGGTCCAACTACTTTTTCAATTAATGTACCTACTAAAAAAAGCTGGGATATAATAATACCATTAACAAAAAAAAGTAGGTTAATAGTATTATATTATCTGTGGTTATGATATGATATAGCTATAGACCTTCCAAAACAAAAAGTAGCGTTGCATTTTCAGAAACGCATCGTTATTCCAAAAATATCAAAAGCTTAAAAACTATATTCCGTTATGGTACATTTTGCACGTTTTTTGAATTGGTAATGGCACCCGGTCCCGGTTAGGACTTTGGCGGCGGGCCAAAACAGGACATATGCAAATGACCACTAATAAAATTCTAAAATATATCCTAGCTGCATTATATTGCAATTTGCAATTACGCTTTCAAGTTCCGGCAATATCTACTTAAACGGTAATTAAATAAATAATTAAATGTTATCATGTTTCCATTATTTAATTTACTCTTTGATAAAATTATTTAAAGACCGAACTAAATATCCATGACTGCCTATAAGTTGTTATTATGTTTTAATTACCATTTTCATTTACATATTTTGTATTGTTACATTTCCCAGCTTGCTCTCTGAGCTGAGCTCTATATTTCAGCAAGATTGAAATTCTCATTACAATACAATCAAATAATTAATTTTAACCAAAATGTAGCCCTTAGTATTTCAGCAGAAAATTCTTTAACTTTTGTTCCCCGCTATCAATTTAATTCATATGGAATTCGAGGATTTGAAAAACCATTTCATAGTGTCGTATTATTAGTACATATACCTAAATATTATATTCCTTTCTACCAATCCTTCACGTAACAAACTCAAACACACACTTTTCGTATGAAACGTCGTAACAATTATTACTGCTTACAGAAATTGTAATAACAATGTCTATGTTTCCTTCATAACTCTCAACTTAATTTAAAATCTATGAAATGAGATGTAACATATAAAAAATTAAAACTTAACAGTTACAAGTGGAGATATAAACTTATAATAGTGAAGCCAATTTTTGTGTCAAAGTACAAAGTAGATATAATACAAATATTGCAAACTTGGCAGTTACCAATGAATTACTTTAACAATAACCATGGATTGGAATAACTATTCTTAAACCCGTAACTTTAACGTCAAAGCTGAGCGTAAAGATGGCATACCTACGTTATTAATGTTTTGAACTCATTAAAATACGAATGTTATGTACGCTAACTTCAGGCATCTCATCTGTTTAGCATGTGAATGCAGACTTGATTTTCTTGAGCAATGTTTTTTCAAGTGCTACTTGTAGAGTTCGTTAGTTACTTCAAGATCTTCAAATTCAAGCAAAATTATTATTAGGATGACAAAATTTCAATAACTTTACGACTTTGTATAGAGGGCGAATAGAGGGCTAGCTTAAGCCACATTATCAAATTCAAAACCGATAATGAATTTATCTATGAAAAGATGTATGGAATAGGTTAATTAGCCAACATCGAATGTAAAAATGTTAAATCCATATCTATACCATGTCTTTCGAAGGCGGAATTCTTTAGCGTTTTAACAAATGTCACCATATCTTTAGGGAATAGTAGTTGTTTCTCACAATTTCACGTCTATTTCCAATCACCTCTATGGTCTCGTGGTTCCACCCATAAAGTACATTATTATACTAGGTTCCACCACCAGTCAACCGCTTACAGACTCAAAAGTTTATATATTTGTGTAAATTTTTAGTATAGCTTGTTCTAAGCTAAGGCCCTGTCCGCATATCAGTGGTGAAGGGTTTATACAAGCCGATTATCTTTTAGAAATCCCACCCCACCAATCTACAATCATAACATTTTTTGCACGGCTTACCTTCGCCATAATTTCACCACTCGCCACTAACACCCAGATTGCTTGCTTCTACGTGACTAGCTACATCATCTGATCTAAATTTGCCATAAATAAATGTAAGAAGTTCATTCCTCTAGTATTAAAAGTTGCTTGATATAAAATATTCTACCTTAACTGTCCATTTAAATGTGGCATTTAATTAAGCGAAGATCTCTAAGCGGACTAACGATCTATCTAGCAATTAATTTATCGTTTGTAGGACTTGAAAGGAATAGCATAATAAGAACAAGAACCAAAATGATTGAAATGAAATACGGTAACGGTACTTATGAAGAAGTTTTAATCTTGAATAACCAAATAGTTTGTAGGAATATGACGCTTTGAGATGTCAAACGTAAGGAGTAATATTGCTAAGCAATAGTTTTGGTTAAACAAGTCATAAACTTATTCTTCAATTATTCGTAGGCAGACCTAAAACAAAACTAAACACACTCCCAATAACAAAGAGAACATTATCCAAACCTCTCCCGAGTTATCCCAGGATAATGTCGGGAATTCCTGGTATTCAATTAGAGGCGTCGATTGAGACGATTCACTTTCCTCCTAAACCTCATTGAGAGGCAACATTCCACTAAGTATAGGGGAAACTGTTACACTAATAAAATGTATAAGGCAGTTTTGTTAAGAATAACATTCGACTGGTCTGTAAATAAATAAGTGGTTATTCGTCAAATCTTCATTTGTATTGTGTTTCT
Source organism: Agriphila straminella (assembly GCA_950108535.1). NCBI lineage: Eukaryota > Metazoa > Arthropoda > Insecta > Lepidoptera > Crambidae > Agriphila > Agriphila straminella. The sequence goes on along the minus strand of OX467322.1, from coordinate 13,865,961 downwards.
TTAAGTAATAATAGTCTTTTATCCTCCTTCTGGACTTCATTGAAATATTTTTTTACTATTTATTAAATATTTTTACTTGTTTCACTAAATAAAGAGCAGCAGTTTTGGAATATGTCTTTTCAAAACATATACTTTAAATTTTTCAATGTATGGACAACTATTAGGTATTCTGTGGTATGGAGAAAAACAACGATATAAAGACATCGAAAAATCTTGAACAACTAGCAAAGAAAAATCACTTCCAATTTATTTTCCCAGCCAGGAATAAAAATGGACAAGGGTTTCAAACTTAAAGAGACTTAACGGCAAAAAATTCTGAAGTTTCAACATAAAACCTTCGAGTTAATCTAATGATTAACTGCAAACTCTTGTGGCAACCCAAAGCTAAGGTATAAGAGTTGTAGGATTTGTTTTAACATCCCTTTACATAATTAAGAAGGATAAATGCCGTGTGACACATTATCCCCGTTTTCAGAGGCTTAGTCTTACTCCAAGGGAGATTTGTGCCAAGTAATCTGAATACGTATTGCGAGTAATAATTTGAGGAATAATACGCGAGAGGATTATTTGCGGAAATCTTGATGAGTGAAGATACATTGTCATCTTGAAATTAATTATATTAATAATAAAGATTTAATGCCGAAAACAGCGAAATTTCGTACTAACACAAACCTCGAAGACGTTGAGCTTCTACAGATTTTACCAGTAAAAAAAATCATAACAAATCTAAACAAAAAAGGAGAGTAGGTGAGGTGGATACCTATAATGAATATTATAAACTTTCATAGATATTTAAACGTAAACAAACACAGCGTGCTACACCGCTATTCATCGCACCAACAAAAATATTTCATTTAACACGAATATGAAGTTGGAGCAAGATAACTTTTCTGACCTAGTTTTATAAGTGTATAACAATTTTGCTCAGCTCGCTAGGCAATACAATGTTGCTGCTACGAATAACAACTTTTGATTTTATTTAACAGACGACAGCGTGCCTCTAAATTAGAATATAATCTTACTTATTATGTAGATTCTGAAAAGATTGTCTCAATATTTGACTTTCTTGTACTTTGAGATGGAAGTGTGTGAAATTTTAGTATGAAGTACAATAAAATTGTGCTACCGAGCGAATGCTTATTTTCAATGAATTTGGAAAGTTATGGCAAAAAAAATACTTATTCTCTAGGAAACTAGTAAAACTAGATAAAAACTAAGAATTCAGGAGCGACAGCCAGTACGCTACAAAGGAAAGTTTAATATGGCGAGCTAACTACTACAATTTTAACTAAATCTGTCGCTCCGGCTCCGGAATACACGACGTGGTCACAGAATATATAATAGTACTAACGTGTTGTTGTTCTCGTCAATGGCTGAAGATTCCAACTAAGATGCGCTTCCGGCTTTAGCTTTGATTTCTCCACAGGTAAGCTTTTTTATAACAGTTCGTCATTGTTTTTACTTAAAAAATAGCTTGCCTTCGCAAACTGTTTTACTTCGTTGTTTAGAAAAAAGTTGATCTTCGCAATTTGCACGATGGCACCAATTTCAAGCATACCCTCCTGCAATCGTTCCCCAATCATTGTGTATTTATTATTTATTGCTCAATCAGGAGTTTCATTTGAGAGATATGCCCTGTTAACATCAACAATTTAGTAAACCGTTAAAATTCCACACCCTTTGACATGCCAGATGATAACATAGTTAAAAAAATTCAGTACACGAACATTGTCCGTTACTAGTAAATTCCTGATGGAGGAATAAATAAAATAAAACATCATATTGGAGAACATCCTTACATTACTCCGATTCCAAAGTAACTAGCTAAAGTGCTAGTATTATGGAAATCAGAAACAGCGACATCCAATAAAGAAAAGATCGTTTTCTACATTACCCAGATACACAGATGTATACTTAGGTAGGTAAGCCACAACGACCAACGGAGGTCACACCACACACAAGTATCTATATGCTACAAGATAATATTGGGCGATCAACTAAGTAACTTCATTAATTGGTATTTGTAATTCATATTAGTTCGACTGCGATGCTACGTCAAACAGTCAGTACTATTACATTCTGTGGCTTACGTCACACCACATACAATGGTATGGTAATGCTTGAAATGCAGATGAAGATGAAGCAGATGCATTGGATAATATAGGTATAATATATTTACCTGATGCTTTTTCTAAAAGTAAACTTTTTTCAGATTTCAAATTTCCATACGGCTTGTGAGCTTTCACTGTGCAATTTTTAATATGCCATTAGAATCGGAACGAATTAAAAAAGTCGTAAAAATTCTGGCCATGAATCAGTGCTGAATGGGTAATATCTGAGGTTATTAACTTAGTTCCGATTCCGACAATGGAGTACTTATGGTTTACTCAAGCAAGTATGAAAGCTTTGAAGGTATTCGCTTGAATTTTGTAGATTTTATAGCATACAATTTCGAGAGCGGTGCATAATTGAGCCTGAGGGAAAACATCAGATATACGGAGTTCCTCTCTGGAATAGTTTATTTTAGGAACGGGATTTTGGATAATTCTTTTCCTTTTCTAGGTAATATGCTTTCGTAGTCAAAGAAACTTTTATCGGTATAAAGCACTTTCAGTTTAAGTGATTCGATTTGGCTTGTTCCACAGGTAAGTGTTCGTGCTGTGCTGTGACATATCCTTTCTATCATATTTAACAAAATCGGCGTTATAATTTCATTCCTCCAATATAAAATAGTAGTTATCCTATTTAATGATATTCTGTTTATTTTGTTTTCTTTTGGTTTATCTGAATGGCGAACAAAAAACTTGTAGTGTGTTATAGTACTTTCATAAGGCTGTTTCTGTTGCTTACAATCTTCATTTGTCTTTCAATTTCTACCATGAATTCAAAATGTAATTTCATAGCCTGCCGTCTAGGCAAGCGAACGTCTTAAGTATTCGCAAAATCTGCTTTAAGAACAAAGGCGAGATTGCTAGGGAGCGGCGAGGTATTGTAAAAAAATAATATTTCCCAGGCGACTCTGTGTACTCGCTTGATATAGCAGGGTAGGGGGTTAGGGAGACACCAGATCTCCTGTAGCAAACAACTTGGAACTGTGGAAGTGCATTCTAAACAGTAGTTTAGTGCCCTTCGATCGTTTACCGTTGCATGGAGAGACTTTGAAACATAAGTAGTTTGTGACTAGTGTCTGCTTTAGAAAATTGACAGGATTACATTTTCAGAAAAAAAAAATCTTTGGAAAGGTCACCATGTGTTTCATATCCGCTAGGTTATCCTCTGATTTGTTTATCAATTAGGTTTCGACAAAAACCAACCATTCCTCTGTCCTTGTTTTAACAGGATCCTTTGTTCCTTTAGGATAAATTTTTCGTCAAATCAAATTAAATAAAAAAAAACCTATTCCAAACTCGCAAATCAGTAATCGGTCACAGGCTTCGTTCAAGAATATCCTAAATAACACTTCAAGAACTAAAACAGCACGCAAAAACAGTAGTTTTTGAGACTCTAACCGGATATCTAGGGTATTCTTGATCGATGGTCACAGGCAGGCCTCACAGCTATTTCTCTGTTCTTGTTTAGTTAAAAATAGTAGCTAGCTTAGTAACTAGCTTATCTTTGCTATCTCTACTACACACAATCAGGATTACCTACCTACCTATACCTATATCATTTAAGACACTGTACTTCTGTACCACTGTACTTCTGGGAATATATATACAATCATAATCTGAAACTTCACTATGTGTTACAAAATTTATGCCGAACATCTAAACTTGGGAGTTATCTTAATCGGATCAAGCTATTTAGATTCCATTACGAAGAAGCAACATCCCACAGCTAATATAACAAGTTAGTTGACAAAACTTACAGACCTTGGGATCTTTAGCCAATTTGGCCCCAAAGAAAAAGTTTCCGAACTTCAGTAACTGGAATTGACCGAGAGATATAGATTTGGCTTTATCCAATAATAATCGGTAATAAAGAAATGGCTTTATTATCAATACTAGCGGCCCGCCCCGGCTTCGCTCGGGTGAAATGTTGCACAACGGTAATCGTTGTAAGTCTTCCCTGTAACCAATGATCGGGATAAAAAGAAACCTGTGTTAAGTATTCCTGACTTCCTATATTCTATCTCTGTGCCAAATTTCATCTAAATCCGTTCACCCGTTCAGACGTGATTGAGTACATCATGAACAACATCCAAACATCTAAACTTTCACATTTATACAATTTTGTGTATAGGTAATAGCAGTAACAGTCTGTCGATTCTGTAACCAAACTCGCATCTCACTTCGAACCTCACTTCACTTCGCGTGAATTTGTTATTAGAAATTAGCTAACTAAATGAGCTATCTTAGGTAGCTATCTAAAATCTTTTGTGATACAAAATGTTCTTTTCATTATCTTATTTATGATTTAAAATTCCCGTGTAGTGAAGTGAGATTCGAAGTGGGGTTCGAGTGAACTATCTGTATAGCGGACGACGGGACGAATAAATATCTCAAAAGAGTATAATTTTTAAGCCATACGCAACTTAGGAGGCAAAGCTGTTTTATGTGATTAAAAAATTGTAAAGAACCAAATATTAAAAACTTTTAGTATAATAAATAGACCAGGGCCCCTATTTTTGAATCGCTCGTCTGGCGTCGAGCGCTCTTATCTACTGATTTTCGTTCGACATTCGACTCAATCTCCATACATTTGAGTCAAATGTTGAACGAAAATCAGTAGAAAAGAGCGCTCGACGCCAGACGAGCGGTTCAAAAATAGGGCCCCTGAGTGGTTGGGATTTTGGCCAATTGTCCTTGGTACTAACACAAGTAAAATATTTACTCAATGAAGGCTTAAGGCCTGTTTCAAAATCAAAAAGTATATTCTAAGTAGTTTAATCTGCTTCAAAACTAGAGTTTCAAGGATTATAAACAATACCTTAAGGCTAAGCTCACAACTACTTATCCGAATAGTTGGAGATATAATAACTTTCCTACTGTCAGCATTCTTGAATAACACTTTCAAAGATCTTAGGTAAAAACTTAAAGTTAAAGCTCTGTGGTCAGTGAGGCACCGTGTGTAAATAACTACCCGTAAACCATGGCATGGAGACCGCAAATAAAACATGAATTGTGGAGTCGCATGATGCATACGTACGTACGTACACATGATGAGAGGAGTTTATGCGCATAGTGTAAGTCGTCAAAGAGAGTGAGATGGGATGATTAAGAAAGCAGAAACTCCTCTCCTCTGACTCTGAGCATTGGGTGTGAAGTTAGTGCAGTATCAAGTTAGAGAAGGGGAGTTCTAAAGATTTACTCGCGAGCACCTAGAATAATAAAATACAAGACGTTCATCGATTCATACGTAAGTAAGTTGTAGTCATAGTGTCATCTGACTTGCCTACAGTGTAGTGGAAGTCTTAATTCATCTATGCTTCAAATGATCTGTCCTGATTTACTGATTCGTCATCCTACAACTCTCACACCACTACTGGATATATCAGTTTGAAAGGCAATACATAGCAATTATGACATGGTCTGGGCATCCATGATGTTATAATTTTTGGAACTTCACACGGGAAATAAAAATCAACGCGGACGACATCGCGAACAGGCTTTGTTTGGACTTTTCCAAAAAAATAACATTTAAATATTATGAGTAATTTGATTACGTATTCTGTGCCATTAGCCAATTTAAGTTACGAAATCTATAAAAATCTATTGTAATAAAACTTTTTTACAGTACACTAGAAGCTCATGGTAAGACCGCTGCCATAGGGTAAGAAACTCGAAGACTGACGATCCGTAAAATATCCCTACCCCATAACCTATACTGAAGCAAACGAGAGCAGATGGGAGAATTGAAATTCCTTGAGTTAAGTAAGACTAAAAATAAGACTATGAAACTATATAGAAGACGAAGGCATCTGATGAGTTTTACAGGTAGCACAGACGGGCGACTGGTAAGACCGCTGTCGAAACTTGTGATCTGTTGTACCTATTGTATTATGTTAGTATGTAGACTAGTTAGCATGTTTAGGATACGATAGGACTGGCATATCTTGTAAGATAAATATCCCTTTAAAAATTAGATTTAAAAAAAAAGTCCGCTACCATAAAGTAACTCGAAGACTGACGAACTGACGAACCATAAAATATCCTATACTGAAGCGGATGAGAGCAGATGTGAGAATTGATATTCCTTTAGGGGTGAGTTGCAACAGTTATAACTAAGGCATCTGATGAGTTTAACGGGTAGCACAGACGGGCGACTACTGGTAAGACCGCTGGCATAGAGTAAGTAACTCGAAGACTGACAAACCGGAAAATACCGTATATTAAAGCGGATGAGAGCAGACGTGAGAATTGAAATTCCTTCAGGGGCGAGTTGCAGCAGCTAGCATAACTAAGAAGGCATCTGATGAGTTTAACGGGTGACACAGACGGGCAAATTTTGAACGACAGATTATTTAAAGTTAGGGGAACACTATATTTCTACCTTACTTTGAGATTTATGTAAGTATTTGAATAATGTTTGTTTAAAATTAATTTCTTCAAAATCTTTAAACATTTCGAAACACTCTTCACGGTATGAGTTTTTTCTCATTGAATACGTTATCATTTTTCAATATTTCTAGGTTTTAATCTTTAGTTTTTCGAATGCACAAACATATTCTTAAGCATTAAAATTTATAATATTAATCAAAATAACAGATGAAATAAATACTAACAATATAATTTAAATGATGATCAGGTAATCATAATTAGCTTTATATTTTTATTGCGGTTTTAATAGGACCCGGCTAATTAATTTTATGATAATGAGGGAGATAGAGATAGAACACGTTTGAGTAGTACTTAACAATAATGTGTCCTTTGATCCTAAATAAGTAAATAACAGATCATTTATGACTCATCAATAATACGGCGAATTGATAACTTTTATTAGTCTATAACATAGCAAACACGATTACTCGATTTAAACACGGTTAATTAATTTGTACTCTGATTAAATATTTGTCTAACCCAAACCAGAGATTAATTTAATATATTAATATTGACTTTAAACAGTCGAATTCTTTTTCAATATTTGGCGACTTATAAAGTATTAGAAAAAAAAAAGATCAAAATCGCATGCGACTTTTCGGGACGAAACTTGTGATTTGCCGCTCGTCTGCAAGCCGCAGACAAGCGTCGCTTAACAAGTTAAATTATGCAAAGCCAGGAGGCGAGTAAGTGCCGGTGATAGGGTGACAGACAGACGCACAAGTCATCCATATTCATATGGCGTCGGTACCTAAATCTTTTTTAAAGTAGATAGGGGAGTAGTAAAACATTTGTGATGTCAATAGCATAATAATGAGTGAGGAAAAAATTGGCAAGGGATTTTTGGTTAGATTGAGGTTGTAAAGATTATTATAATTACATAAGTATTGGAATTATACACAATTAATACGTAGGTAAATGTGAATGTAGGTAATTTTAATTCTTTTGTCTTAATCTTAAGATTTAGGATTGGCTCTGAAGTATAAAAAAATGTACTGTTAAACAAATGTGGTTGAAGCGCTACCTACAGAGCTTAAAGCGCTTTCAGCGGTGACTTCATAGAACTATGAATGTTGCCATTCTATTGCGTAAACTCGTACTAAAATCCAGACGGTGTCGCCAGTACTAAAAGTTGGAAGTATTTAAAATTCAGCAGGCGATCCGCATTCTAAAGAGATGCGGTTGGCGTGTTCAGCTCAAAAGGAGTCTAATTTGGAAACCACTGAGCTAGCTGACTTTCCAACCTTAAAGTTTGAGGTATTTGAAAAAAAACTTGAACGAAACTTTGGATAAACACTTTTTTATTTGCGTGTCTGGAGCAATTTTTTAAATATCTTTTTGGAACTGACAAACTAGGGCTTTTGTTGCGTGACAAAAGTGTACTCATTATGTTCTACAAACAGTAAGTTTTAGTAGTAGGTATAATGATTCACCGACTACCACATTATTTATGCTGTCTTTTTAATATATTAGTTTTCACAAAAAGTTCGACTTTCCATTAAAGGTACGAAATATACGGCCTTACCACAAAACACTGTTTAACAAGTGTTTAACTAAAACGCTGTTTAAATGTGATGCTGTCACTTTTTTGACAATATTGTTTGAAAGAGACGGCAACAGTGTTTTTATTAAACAGTGTTTTAAAATCTTTTGTGGCAAGGCCGTTAGTGTTTCATTTAATGCTATTTCAACGTACGTTTTACGTTAACATTTTACATAGCTGACTGAAATATTCAAGAATCGACCTGTCTTTTTTGCAAAAAACATTTTATAAAACGTTGCAAATACTCGTTAAAGAAGCTAAAGCAACACTTATTGTTATGTTAAGAGTTTAGACATTGTAATTTAGTCACAACTCTCACGAAGGATCAATAATTGTTAAATCGATACCCCAATTTCTCTAGTCAGTTATTAAACTATCAGAGTAATTAATATTGAAAACTACTACCACCCAGCAACATGACACAATATTGTTTGTATTGTAGGTAGGTAATTAAACATTGTTAACACAGATCAGCCAGTAAACAACGGAACAGAAGCACTTACTAATTAACTGATAGGCAATAGCTAACCGACATTGATTATTAACACAGATTAAAGTGTGAACTCTAACCTTTTTGGGGTCCATACCCAAAAGGTAAAAACGGGACCCTATTAGTAAGACTCCACTGTCCGTCTGTCTGTCTGTCGCCAGGCTATATCTCACGTACCGTGATAGCTACACTGAAAAAAATAAAACGTGACTTTTTACTGTTAATGTACAGTAAAAAAAAAAAAGGTTAAAGAAACTTATTTTAAAGTTAAAATAATTGATTACTCACGGTGCATTTAAATGGGCAAAAACAGTTAAGAGCTAAACAGTTATTTCAATTGTATGAACATTAAAGTTTACTGAAACAGACAGTTTCTTTTAAGTATTGCCGTTTTTAGAGCTTTACTGATATCGTGGCAGTTATTTTTACTGCTTTTGAACAGTTATTGTAGCATACAGTAAAGAGCTAAACAGTAATTTCAATTGTATGAACATTTAAGTTTACTGAAACAGACAGTTTTTTTAAAGTATTGATGAGTTCAGAGCTTTACTGATATCGTAACAGTTACTTTTACTGCTTCTGAACAGTTTTTGTAGCATACTGTAAGGAGCTAAACAGTAAATATCAACTGTTTGAACATTAACGTTTACTGATACAAGCAGTATCTTTCAAGTATTGTCGTGTTAAGGCTTAACTGATACCGTAACAGTTATTTTTACTGCTTCTCAACAGTTTCTGTAGCATTCAAAAAGGAATTAAACAGTTTATACCAACTGTTTGAACATTAACGTTTACTGATACAATCAGTTTCTGTTAAGTATTGCCGTATTCCGGCTTAACTGATATCAAAGCAGTTATTTTTACTGCTTTTAAACAGTTTCTGTAGCATATAGTTAGTAGCTTAACAGTTAAAATCAACTGTTTTAACATTTAAAGTTTACTGATATAATCAGTTTCGTTTAAGTATTGCATGTTTAGGCTTAACTGATATCATAGCAGTTATTCTTAATGCTTTTGAACAGTTTCTGTAGCATTCAGTAAGAAGCTTATCAGTTAAAATCAACTGTTTGAACATTTAACGTTTACTGATATAAGCAGTTTCGTTTAAGTATTGCATCTTTAGGCTTTACTGATATCATAGCAGTTATTTTTACTGCTTTTGAACAGTTTCTGTAGCATTCAGTTAGTAGCTTAACAGTTAAAATCAACTGTTTGAATATTTAACGTTTACTGATATAATCAGTTTCGTTTAAGTATTGCATGTTTAGGCTTTACTGATATCATAGCAGTTATTTTTACTGCTTTGGAACAGTTTCCATAGCATTCAATAAGAAGCTTAACAGTTAAAATCAACTGTTTGAACATTTCCGTTTATTGATATAATTAGTTTCGTTTAAGTATTGCATGTTTAGGTTTTACTGATATCATAGCAGTTATTCTTACTGCTTTTGAACAGTTTCTGTAGCATTCAGTAAGAAGCTAAACAGTTAAAATCAACTTTTTGAACATTTAACGTTAACTGATATAATCAGTTTCGGTTAAGTATTGCATGTTTAGGCTTTACTGATATCATAGCAGTTATTTTTACTGCTTTTGAACAGTTTCTGTAGCATTCAGTAAGAAGCTAAACAGTTGAAATCAACTTTTTGAACATTTAACGTTAACTGATATAATCAGTTTCGGTTAAGTATTGCATGTTTAGGCTTTACTGATATCATAGCAGTTATTTTTACTGCTTTTGAACAGTTTCTGTAGCATTCAGTTAGTAGCTTAACAGTTAAAATCAACTTTTTGAACATTTAACGTTAACTGATATAATCAGTTTCGGTTAAGTATTGCATGTTTAGGCTTTACTGATATCATAGCAGTTATTTTTATTGCTTTTGAACAGTTTCTGTAGCATTCAGTAAGAAGCTAAACAGTTAAAATCAACTTTTTGAACATTTAACGTTAACTGATATAATCAGTTTCGGTTAAGTATTGCATGTTTAGGCTTTACTGATATCATAGCAGTTATTTTTACTGCTTTTGAACAGTTTCTGTAGCATTCAGTTAGTAGCTTAACAGTTAAAATCAACTGTTTGAATATTTAACGTTTACTGATATAATCAGTTTCGTTTAAGTATTGCATGTTTAGGCTTTACTGATATCATTGCAGTTATTTTTACTGCTTTGGAACAGTTTCCATAGCATTCAATAAGAAGCTAAACAGTTAAAATCATCTGTTTGAATATTTAACGTTTACTGATATAATCAGTTTCGTTTAAGTATTGCATGTTTAGGCTTTACTGATATCATAGCAGTTATTTTTACTGCTTTGGAACAGTTTCCATAGCATTCAATAAGAAGCTTAACAGTTAAAATCAACTGTTTGAACATTTACGTTTATTGATATAATCAGATTCGTTTAAGTATTGCATGTTTAGGTTTTACTGATATCATAGCAGTTATTTTTACTGCTTTTGAACAGTTTCTGTAGCATTCAGTTAGTAGCTTAACAGTTAAAATCAACTGTTTGAATATTTAACGTTTACTGATATAATCAGTTTCGTTTAAGTATTGCATGTTTAGGCTTTACTGATATCATAGCAGTTATTTTTACTGCTTTGGAACAGTTTCCATAGCATTCAATAAGAAGCTTAACAGTTAAAATCAACTGTTTGAACATTTCCGTTTATTGATATAATTAGTTTCGTTTAAGTATTGCATGTTTAGGTTTTACTGATATCATAGCAGTTATTCTTACTGCTTTTGAACAGTTTCTGTAGCATTCAGTAAGAAGCTAAACAGTTAAAATCAACTTTTTGAACATTTAACGTTAACTGATATAATCAGTTTCGGTTAAGTATTGCATGTTTAGGCTTTACTGATATCATAGCAGTTATTTTTACTGCTTTTGAACAGTTTCTGTAGCATTCAGTAAGAAGCTAAACAGTTAAAATCAACTTTTTGAACATTTAACGTTAACTGATATAATCAGTTTCGGTAAGTATTGCATGTTTAGGCTTTACTGATATCATAGCAGTTATTTTTACTGCTTTTGAACAGTTTCTGTAGCATTCAGTTAGTAGCTTAACAGTTAAAATTAACTTTTTGAACATTTAACGTTAACTGATATAATCAGTTTCGGTTAAGTATTGCATGTTTAGGCTTTACTGATATCATAGCAGTTATTTTTACTGCTTTTGAACAGTTTCCATAGCATTCAATAAGAAGCTTAACAGTTAAAATCAACTGTTTGAACATTTACGTTTATTGATATAATCAGATTCGTTTAAGTATTACATGTTTAGGTTTTACTGATATCATATCAGTTATTTTTATTGCTTTTGAACAGTTTCTGTAGCATTCAGTAAGAAGCTAAACAGTTAAAATCAACTGTTTGAATATTTAACGTTTACTGATATAATCAGTTTCGTTTAAGTATTGCATGTTTAGGCTTTACTGATATCATAGCAGTTATTTTTACTGCTTTGGAACAGTTTCCATAGCATTCAATAAGAAGCTTAACAGTTAAAATCAACTGTTTGAACATTTCCGTTTATTGATATAATTAGTTTCGTTTAAGTATTGCATGTTTAGGTTTTACTGATATCATAGCAGTTATTCTTACTGCTTTTGAACAGTTTCTGTAGCATTCAGTAAGAAGCTTAACAGTTAAAATCAACTGTTTGAACATTTAACGTTTACTGATATAATCAGTTTCGTTTAAGTATTGCATGTTTAGGCTTTACTGATATCATATCAGTTATTTTTACTGCTTTTGAATAGTTTCTGTAGCATTCAGTAAGAAGCTAAACAGTTAAAATCATCTGTTTGAATATTTAACGTTTACTGATATAATCAGTTTCGGTTAAGTATTGCATGTTTAGGCTTTACTGATATCATAGCAGTTATTCTTACTGCTTTTGAACAGTTTCTGTAGCATTCAGTAAGAAGCTTAACAGTTAAAATCAACTTTTTGAACATTTAACGTTAACTGATATAATCAGTTTCGGTTAAGTATTGCATGTTTAGGCTTTACTGATATCATAGCAGTTATTTTTACTGCTTTTGAACAGTTTCTGTAGCATTCAGTAAGAAGCTAAACAGTTAAAATCAACTTTTTGAACATTTAACGTTAACTGATATAATCAGTTTCGGTTAAGTATTGCATGTTTAGGCTTTACTGATATCATAGCAGTTATTTTTACTGCTTTTGAACAGTTTCTGTAGCATTCAGTTAGTAGCTTAACAGTTAAAATTAACTTTTTGAACATTTAACGTTAACTGATATAATCAGTTTCGGCTAAGTATTGCATGTTTAGGCTTTACTGATATCATAGCAGTTATTTTTACTGCTTTTGAACAGTTTCCATAGCATTCAATAAGAAGCTTAACAGTTAAAATCAACTGTTTGAACATTTACGTTTATTGATATAATCAGATTCGTTTAAGTATTACATGTTTAGGTTTTACTGATATCATATCAGTTATTTTTATTGCTTTTGAACAGTTTCTGTAGCATTCAGTAAGAAGCTAAACAGTTAAAATCAACTGTTTGAATATTTAACGTTTACTGATATAATCAGTTTCGTTTAAGTATTGCATGTTTAGGCTTTACTGATATCATAGCAGTTATTTTTACTGCTTTGGAACAGTTTCCATAGCATTCAATAAGAAGCTTAACAGTTAAAATCAACTGTTTGAACATTTCCGTTTATTGATATAATTAGTTTCGTTTAAGTATTGCATGTTTAGGTTTTATTGATATCATAGCAGTTATTCTTACTGCTTTTGAACAGTTTCTGTAGCATTCAGTAAGAAGCTTAACAGTTAAAATCAACTGTTTGAACATTTAACGTTTACTGATATAATCAGTTTCGTTTAAGTATTGCATGTTTAGGCTTTACTGATATCATATCAGTTATTTTTACTGCTTTTGAATAGTTTCTGTAGCATTCAGTAAGAAGCTAAACAGTTAAAATCATCTGTTTGAATATTTAACGTTTACTGATATAATCAGTTTCGTTTAAGTATTGCATGTTTAGGCTTTACTGATATCACAGCAGTTATTTTTACTGCTTTGGAACAGTTTCCATAGCATTCAATAAGAAGTTTAACAGTTAAAATCAACTGTTTGAACATTTACGTTTATTGATATAATTAGTTTCGTCTAAGTATTGCATGTTTAGGCTTTACTGATATCAAAGCAGTTATTTTTACTGCTTTTGAACAGTTTCTGTAGCATTCAGTAAAAAGCTAAACAGTTAAAATCAACTGTTTGAATATTTAACGTTTACTGATATAATCAGTTTCGTTTAAGTATTGCATGTTTAGGTTTTACTGATATCATAGCAGTTATTCTTACTGCTTTTGAACAGTTTCTGTAGCAATCAGTAAAAAGCTTAACAGTCAAAATAAACTGTTTGAACATTTAACGTTTGCTGATTTAATCAGTTTCGTCTAAGTATTGCATGTTTAGGCTTTACTGATATCAAAGCAGTTATTTTTACTGCTTTTGAACAGTTTCTGTAGCATTCAGTAAGAAGCTTAACAGTTAAAATCAACTGTTTGAACATTGCACGTTTACTGATATAATCAGTTTCGTCTAAGTATTGCATGTTTAGGTTTTACTGATATCATAGCAGTTATTTTTACTGCTTTTGAACAGTTTCTGTAGCATTCAGTAAGAAGTTTAACAGTTAAAATCAACTGTTTGAACATTTACGTTTATTGATATAATTAGTTTCGTTTAAGTATTGCATGTTTAGGTTTTACTGATATCATAGCAGTTATTCTTACTGCTTTTGAACAGTTTCTGTAGCATTCAGTAAGAAGCTTAACAGTTAAAATCAACTGTTTGAACATTTAACGTTTACTGATATAATCAGTTTCGTTTAAGTATTGCATGTTTAGGCTTTACTGATATCATATCAGTTATTTTTACTGCTTTTGAACAGTTTCTGTAGCATTCAGTAAGAAGCTAAACAGTTAAAATCATCTGTTTGAATATTTAACGTTTACTGATATAATCAGTTTCGTTTAAGTATTGCATGTTTAGGCTTTACTGACATCATAGCAGTTATTTTTACTGCTTTGGAACAGTTTCCATAGCATTCAATAAGAAGTTTAACAGTTAAAATCAACTGTTTGAACATTTACGTTTATTGATATAATTAGTTTCGTCTAAGTATTGCATGTTTAGGCTTTACTGATATCAAAGCAGTTATTTTTACTGCTTTTGAACAGTTTCTGTAGCATTCAGTAAGAAGCTAAACAGTTAAAATCAACTGTTTGAATATTTAACGTTTACTGATATAATCAGTTTCGTTTAAGTATTGCATGTTTAGGTTTTACTGATATCATAGCAGTTATTCTTACTGCTTTTGAACAGTTTCTGTAGCAATCAGTAAAAAGCTTAACAGTCAAAATAAACTGTTTGAACATTTAACGTTTGCTGATTTAATCAGTTTCGTCTAAGTATTGCATGTTTAGGCTTTACTGATATCAAAGCAGTTATTTTTACTGCTTTTGAACAGTTTCTGTAGCATTCAGTAAGAAGCTTAACAGTTAAAATCAACTGTTTGAACATTGAACGTTTACTGATATAATCAGTTTCGTCTAAGTATTGCATGTTTAGGTTTTACTGATATCATAGCAGTTATTTTTACTGCTTTTGAACAGTTTCTGTAGCATTCAGTAAGAAGTTTAACAGTTAAAATCAACTGTTTGAACATTTACGTTTATTGATATAATTAGTTTCGTTTAAGTATTGCATGTTTAGGCTTTACTGATATCAAAGCAGTTATTTTTACTGCTTTTGAACAGTTTCTGTAGCATTCAGTAAGAAGCTTAACAGTTAAAATCAACTGTTTGAACATTGAACGTTTACTGATATAATCAGTTTCGTCTAAGTATTGCATGTTTAGGTTTTACTGATATCATAGCAGTTATTTTTACTGCTTTTGAACAGTTTCTGTAGCATTCAGTAAGAAGTTTAACAGTTAAAATCAACTGTTTGAACATTTACGTTTATTGATATAATTAGTTTCGTTTAAGTATTGCATGTTTAGGTTTTACTGATATCATAGCAGTTATTCTTACTGCTTTTGAACAGTTTCTGTAGCATTCAGTTAGTAGCTTAACAGTTAAAATCAACTGTTTGAATATTTAACGTTTACTGATATAATCAGTTTCGTTTAAGTATTGGATGTTTAGGCTTTACTGATATCATAGCAGTTATTTTTACTGCTTTGGAACAGTTTCCATAGCATTCAATAAGAAGCTTAACAGTTAAAATCAACTGTTTGAATATTTAACGTTTACTGATATAATCAGTTTCGTTTAAGTATTGCATGTTTAGGTTTTACTGATATCATAGCAGTTATTCTTACTGCTTTTGAACAGTTTCTGTAGCAATCAGTAAAAAGCTTAACAGTCAAAATAAACTGTTTGAACATTTAACGTTTGCTGATTTAATCAGTTTCGTCTAAGTATTGCATGTTTAGGCTTTACTGATATCAAAGCAGTTATTTTTACTGCTTTTGAACAGTTTCTGTAGCATTCAGTAAGAAGCTTAACAGTTAAAATCAACTGTTTGAACATTGAACGTTTACTGATATAATCAGTTTCGTCTAAGTATTGCATGTTTAGGTTTTACTGATATCATAGCAGTTATTTTTACTGCTTTTGAACAGTTTCTGTAGCATTCAGTAAGAAGTTTAACAGTTAAAATCAACTGTTTGAACATTTACGTTTATTGATATAATTAGTTTCGTTTAAGTATTGCATGTTTAGGCTTTACTGATATCAAAGCAGTTATTTTTACTGCTTTTGAACAGTTTCTGTAGCATTCAGTAAGAAGCTTAACAGTTAAAATCAACTGTTTGAACATTGAACGTTTACTGATATAATCAGTTTCGTCTAAGTATTGCATGTTTAGGTTTTACTGATATCATAGCAGTTATTTTTACTGCTTTTGAACAGTTTCTGTAGCATTCAGTAAGAAGTTTAACAGTTAAAATCAACTGTTTGAACATTTACGTTTATTGATATAATTAGTTTCGTTTAAGTATTGCATGTTTAGGTTTTACTGATATCATAGCAGTTATTCTTACTGCTTTTGAACAGTTTCTGTAGCATTCAGTTAGTAGCTTAACAGTTAAAATCAACTGTTTGAATATTTAACGTTTACTGATATAATCAGTTTCGTTTAAGTATTGGATGTTTAGGCTTTACTGATATCATAGCAGTTATTTTTACTGCTTTGGAACAGTTTCCATAGCATTCAATAAGAAGCTTAACAGTTAAAATCAACTGTTTGAACATTTAACGTTTACTGATATAATCAGTTTCGTTTAAGTATTGCATGTTTAGGCTTTACTGATATCATAGCAGTTATTTTTACTGCTTTTGCTTATAGTAACGAGCTTAAAACCTACTATCAAGTGTTTGAACATTTTTTAATAGCCTGGTACTATTCCACTGCTGGGCACAGGCCTCCCTCGCACACTTCCAAGCATATGTCTTTCACAGACTCCCACCACTTCGAGTCAAAATCAAAAGCCATGAGATCGTCCCGCGGCGGGACGACGCGGCATGGCATGCCCGCATCGCATGTATTGAATTTACCTATACCTCCACACAACGCTCATGACTTCAGAGACCGTGTTGACATCGGGTATACCACGGTAAAGATATGTTCTTTACCGTGGGTATATTTTCAGATTTAGGATATGGCATCGTAGGTATTTTAAAACATACCCAACCGCAATGAATATAGCAATCGTTCGGAACCACAGAGTACCTAGGTACTCTTGTGGTAAGTATAGATAATGGGCGACGGGCGACTTATTTATTTATTATTTTCATGAGAAAAGAATAAATCAAAACAAAAAAAGTTCAAACCTAGCAAAAACACTTGGCTAGGTTTGAACTTGGTAGGTATTTCGTTCGTCCGCGTGGACATTCGGAAAATCCCTAGGGAACCTTGCACCGGGATAAAAAGTATCCTATGTTTTAATCCAGGCTATTAACTATCTGTGTCTCAAATTTTATCCAAATCTGTTCAGCCGTTTTTGCGTGATTGAGGAACAAACATCCAAACACACAAACTTTTGCATTTATAATATTAGTAGGATACCTAGGATGATTTATGGTCGGTCAATCATTCAAACTTTATTCAAAAATGTAGTGTTGATCTACAAAAATCGTGAATTTAAGATCCTGCTCCTAAGATGATCTCATTTGATACGCTCTTGATATCCGACTGTTAATTAATAATCAACTTAAGATGCTGCTCACATCTTGAGAGCGTATCAACTGAGATCACTGAGATCGGTATTAAGAGCTGTTTATAATGAGGATCAATTATTCGACAATGGGTGGGATACATCAATTTGGTATACCACATCAAATGCAATATAAATATCTGAGTAAATTTTCTTTTTAAATCACTCAAATCCGTCAAGAAATTACAAAGTTATTAAAGTTTTTTGATGTGACTATAATCCTACATACTCAGATAAAAACATCGCTGAACCTCATTACGGGCCCTACCTACGTAGACACAGTTGGATAAGTAGGTAAGTAAATGTAATATAAACCATACAGACCCAATTAACATCATAGTACAGACACTTCACACTACTTTATTAAAGAAAATATTCTTACTCTAGTTTGTAAGTTATAGGTAGGTACCTAAGTACCTATTAGAAATACTTAGTTATTTTTTGTCAAATTTCAGATAGGTACCTACCTAGGTAGTTAAGTAGGTACTTACTTAATAGAATATTCACGCTTTCAAACAAAATCTCCGCGCACTCATAGACAACTCTTTCATTCTGGAACACGCGCCGCCATGTCAATTAAAATCTAATTAGGTACTAGGTAGGTAGGTATAACAATATTTTGAATCAAATCAGATAGGTAGGTATCTAGTAATACTTTAAAAAAAACTTAAGTATAATAATGATACCTACTATGTGAGTACCTTACCTACCTACCTACCTATTAATATTCATAACAATTTACTGTTGTGGGCTCATGCACATGCATGTAAGTAAGTAACATAGTAAGTCTACCATTAATTTCCCATATTCGCTTAAAGGAACTGAACTTAAGAAAGTGTATGAAATTCGAGACCTTGGTGTCATTCATGACACTAAATTGACATATGAAAAGCACATCGATCATATAGCCAAAAAAGCCAATCGGTCTCTCGGTTTCATCATTAGATCCTGCTCTCAGTTTTCCAGTGCCAAAATCGCCAAAGTATTGTTTTGCTCACTTGTGCGTAGCCATCTCGAGTATTGCTCACAGATTTGGAACCCACAGTATGGGGTCTATATAAACAGGTTGGAGACTATTCAACGTAAGTTTTTGAGATACTTGCAATTTAAGTGTAAAGGTTATGAGAAAGACTATTTTGAGAGATGCAAAAAACATCATATTTTACCTCTCGTTGAGCGACGAAAAATTGCCGATGTCGTTACACTTGCAAAATTATCACAATCTCTTATTGATTCCTCGCATCTTCTATCACTAATAAATTTCAAAGTTCCAAACAGAAATAGTAGGCACATCAACAACCTTAGTGTTCCGTATTGTGCTACCAACTACAGAAAAAACTCGTTTTTTATCCGATCAGCTGTTACTTTTAATAGAATGGTTGACATATCTGTGCTTGACATTTTTAACTCTAAACCGGAACAATTTAGAAATGTTTTGAGTAAGAAATGGTTTGATGTGGTTTCTTAAGATTTCCTCTTTTATTTTGTTACCGATTTTTGGTTGTTTTCTAAGTATAATAGCATAATTTTTTTTTTTTAACTACTTTCTTCCGATCCAAAAATGTATTTAAAATCTATACTTTGTGAATACAAATAAGCTACTTGGTGTTTATATGCGAAAACAAATTAAATGAGTATATTTGTATCATATTTAGTTATGCTATTAGTTATAAATACTGTATGTTTTCCAATGAAAATAAAATAAAATAAAAATAAAATAGGTACCTACCTACGTATTCAAACAAAGTTTCAAGTCTCTAGCCCATCGGAAAGCTAGTATAAAATCGTTCGCAAACTTTGTGGAGAAACAAACGAACAAACACACACGAACACACAAACGAGAAAGCAACCTAATAAAAACGTGTTAAAAATAGGTAACTTTCCACGCAGGCGAAGTAGCGATCGGTAGCTTAACATACAAAAAAACAGTCTGTCGCATTGGTAACATCCTCTTTTTTTAAGTCGGTTAAAAATCAGGGCAGGCTCGGGAAGTATAATACAGGGGGGGGGGGGGGGCGCCTGTTCATAGTTAGCCTAGGGCTGTCAGAACTCTAAATCAGGCACTGGACATGATTCAAAATTCCAAACTCATTTATTCAGTTTAAGCTGTTACAAGCATTTGTTAATGTCAAAGAAGCTACGCCATCGGTTCGTAAACCCTAAACGAGAGACCTAGACAAAAAAGTGACACACAATTTCAAATTAGTTTTACGTAGTTACTTATTCTTCTTTTGGGTTAATATTATTAAAACAATACACCAAAACTTAGCAAATTACCGTAAAACGTGGCGACTTTGCCACATAGGTCTGGCTTTGCCCTCTTATGTATTTTTTTGTATATTCGAAAAATATTGAATATTCTTCATTTTTTAACTTTTTTTAAGCAATGGTAGAAACATTCGTTATATTATGACAACTCTAGTATAACGGACTTCTTCTCACTTTCTTTACGTCAGTTACTTGTCAGACGCTGCCAAATTCGCAGTGAAAAACTTTTGGAGAAACTCATATTTTGAGTTGCTACAGGTAAGTGATTTTTAAAATATCGTTTATTTGTGAAATATAAACAATGGAGGTTGACAATTTAACGCAATAACGTTCATAGATTCGAATTTATAACCGTGGGCAAAGTCACACATTTATGTCCAAAGCACTGTTGCCAACTTTGCCCATCAAAATATTACAGAGGGCCTAGCCAAGTGGCAATTTTTCTATTCGATCGCTAACTTAAAGCTTAAAAATAAGCAATTAGAGTATCAAGTCACATGTCGCAAGCTTATGCAAATCACAGACATTGTTGTATTGTATAGACTTGACAAGCTTACAACACGTAATTTTAGAGTTTATAGCTTATTTTAAAATTTTTAGTTAGCGATCGAATAGAAAAATAGCCACTTGGCTAGGCCCTCTGTTAGGGTTGTCAATAAAATAATCTGTAAGTATACTAATATTTTCGTCAATTATAAATATTTAAGTTTTTATAATGCTAAACTATAATTAACACAAACCAAACACCTTCCGCTATCCGGGCGGCTGCCTTAAGGTTTCCCGCTCGAGGTGTAGTCTTCTTTCTGCCTTATTTTTAAATAATAATAATAATAAAAACACTTTATTGCACACTAAGACAGGACATATTACAAAGAAAAATAACAAACAGAGAAAGCACACAAAAGGCGACCTTATTGCTAAATAGCAATTTCTTCCAGGCAACCTTGAGTAATAGAGTGTGTATGATCCTGATCTGATCACACACCTTTAATTGATGATGATGAAGATGATATAAACACTGATCGAACTGATAACTGTATTTTTATTTAAACCAAGGTAATTATAATGATATGATCTAGCTAGGAGTACGACATGTAGCGAATAGGGGTCGCAATCCGGGATCCCGGATACCGAAAATACCAGGATACCGGACTGAAATGAAGCCTTTTCAATACCGGTATTGAATTTTTAAATACCGGGATTTACGACATTTTCGGTATTCATCACAGAACGACGCAAACCGCAAATCTCGTTTAAATTTTCGTTTTATCTGATTTGAAAAGTGATTTTCCTTAACCTCCGAAGGCCCATACATTAAATGGTGTCTCATTATTATTATTATTATTTAAAAGGGGGGACGCCAGCGAAGCCGGACGGGTGTTCAGTCACCTTGATAGGAACCATTTCACCCAGTTCCCTAAATCCCATGAAAGCTGAGAGCAGGGGGAAGTGGGTTATCGTTTACCTTACCGGCGTCGGACCCTCGAACCCACCTGTACGCATACAGTATCTGCTGAGTTGACTTATCGTTAACTGCTTTTGATCCTCTTCCTTAAGCTTGTCCGCTCCAAAGAGCTTCCAGCGCAGTGATGCGTACATTGGGCATTCTGCCACGTAGTGGTAGCTTGTTTCTTCTCTTTCTTTACATTGCGGACAGATGGGATCCTCTGTCCGTTTGATCACTGACAGGTGTCTGTCTAGTGGACAGTGTGCTGTCAGTACTCCTACAATCGTTTAAATATTTCTCCGGCTTTGTTTCTGCAGCTCTCTAGTTTTCTATTTGTCAACTGATTTGACGACAATCTTAGACTGTCTTCAGTCCTTTCTTTTCATCCATCTTTGGTTAGTTTCTTAAAGTAAGTTTCTGCAGTGGTGGCCTATTGTAAGGCCATTTTAATAGATCACATTTGACAGTGTCAGTCCTTTGTTCTATTTGTCAAAATCAATCGTAAATTGGCTTTCTTTCGTTATTATTACAATAAATATGTATTGTGCCTGCCGTTAGAAAGTAACGTTGTTGAATTTTTATGAAGTGTCAAATGTGATCTATTTAAATGGCCCTACTATAGTCATTTATCCCAAGGTCCTACTAGTGGTACTAATATTTTATAGTCATTCAGACCCAACAAGTTCAGAGTTGATGATAAAGTTATCCTAGAGTCATAAATTCAGGGCTTATGGGAAATATATTATGGTTTTGGCTTTTTTTTTGCAAAATGAATAAGTGCTATGGGGTAGGACACAGGCATTAGTGAGGTAAGAATATTTGTTTCGTCATAATTTTTAAATGAAATTAAACAACCAACTTCTTCGTATTACCTGAAGGTAGACCCTTGGGTTCTAATGACTACATGGCGTCTAAAAAGCTCGGGTCAGAACTTTTCCGTCCCAACCGCAATCGGTTCGAAGTTGAGCCTATCTAGTTAGATCTATCCAGTTGGACTGCCTATCCTAGTAAACTAATGATCAACAAGTTCTAGTGTAGTTCCCAACATGATTTTTGTTTTTAGTTTTGTCTTATTTGTTATAAAAGATTCAGTTAGCTGTTTTAATTGTTTAGAATAATGTGATCTCTAATAATCCCTCGTGTTCCTCCATGATTACATATTTTTAAAACAGTAAGTTTAGTTTAGTGGTACCTACCTAATTGGAAGTTGAAACTCCTAGGTAGCTCTTTATTGTGGATAAATAAAAAATATCGATTACAATAAAAATGCATTATTATTTCCATACATACCTACTTATTGCAGTAACAGTGACAACCCTAAGACATAGTATTTTTTGTATGAAAAACGCTCTTAACAGCTTTGCCCACAAAATTTTGATGTTCTTTGGATATGCCTAGAAAAGCTATAATCTGTTATACTGTGAACTGTGACATTGCCCAGTTCAGTTTTTATAGTTTTTAAGACCAGAGAATAACGTTGATTTCAGCAGAATTTAAGAACTAAAATGGTAATTGGGCAATTTTGCCAAATATTCATATCTTTTAGCCCGCCTTAAAATTTTATTTTTTCCTATGTAAACATACCTTTTTTAGCTGTTCATATCAATCTATGCAAAGAAAAGTAAATTTGTGTTTGTGTGATCAAAAGAGATTGTTAAATTAATTTTTTTTTTTTTTTTTTTTTCTTTATTTTTAAAGGAGCTTTTGTAATAATTTTACATGTCAGCCCCATCGTAACTATAATTTTATGTGGGGATATGCAGATAAATTAAAATAATTATACTAATTAACATTAGGTATTCGGCCTTAAACCGATGCTCTGTGCTGCGAATCTGTAAGTCAACACAGCTGCTTCAGACGTAGGGTCCGAAAGCGCACTCAGGAAGACGCCAACATCAAGCTGATTGACTTTCAGCTTCGCGGCCAAGTCCTCACGTAATGCTCGATTCCTGACACACTCCACCAACAAATGTTGGACATCTTCTATTTTTTCACACAGAGTGCAATTAGGAGAGCTAACTTTTTTCATCATATGTCCAAACTTGTTCAGTGGGACGTGTCCGGATCGCAGTCTATGAGCAATTACAATCAAAGTCCTACATAACTCAATATTGCTGAACCACGGAATGTGTGGAGGCTCAGATTGCACCACTCTGTACCAGATACCAGAGGATTTAGATCTTTCATCGAAATCAGTTTTCCATTGATTATAACAGACTTTTTTGTATTTAGGTAGGAACTCTTCATAGCTTGGTGAAACCTGTAGCGGTTGTCCTTGTGTAGCACCATGTTTGGCCAATCTATCAGCTTCGTCATTACCGGAAAGTCCGATGTGTGACGGTATCCACTGCAATATTAGCTCCCTGTTTCCCTGGTTCAGCAATTCGGTCTCTTGAAGAATAGCATACGCTGATGGAGTGCCTCTGTGGCCAGAAGCGCACCCAGCGATATGCTGTAACGCGCTCTTACTGTCAGTCAGGATTACAACATTTTGATATGACTGAGTTTTTATATAATGAAGTGCTTCCAAAATAGCTACAAGCTCCAACACCATAATTGAGACTGAAGCTGAGACATTAAAACTTTTTCCACTTTTACCACTGGCATCGAAAAAGGCCGCCCCCGAGCCCTGAGCACACTTTGATCCATCGGTATATACTTTATGAAAATTCCAGTATTTATCTCCAATTTCCAGTAACACGTCACTCCTTAATACATTAATCTCGTTATTCCTTTTTGGCAATTTCACGCAATCAAGCTCAGTTTTTATAAATTGACCCACTTGGAAATTGGAGATCCATGTAGAAAGGGTAAACATAGCTAATGGATAGCTCGAGTATAGATTTTCATCCTTTGTTTTATTATATGTTGATACCAAAAGCGGTTTCTTCTTGTTCTGCCAGTACCTATTAGAGCAAAGCGTACTCAGATTCTCTAAAAGTGATAATGTTGGATTATCTACACACGATTGAGTTTTCAAACAATGTTTGAAAGATAAAAATAGTCTTCGCACCGCCAAGGGCGGAATGCAGAGCTCACACTCCATGGCCTGAATCGGAGTACTTCTAATGAAGCCACCCACGACTCTTAGCGCCTGATTTTGTACCCTATCAAGTTTAGACACGTGTGTCTTCGCACTGCAATCATACAGAAAGGAGCCGTAGTCAATTCGGCTTCTTATGAGAGCAATGTATAAGCGCCGGAGATGTACTGGGTGTACACCCCATTGGGATCCTGCCAACACTTTAATTAGATTGACAAATTTTAGAGTCTTTTGACACGTCTCATTAATATGTTTTGACCAGCGCAACGACCTATCAAGCCACATACCCAAATATTTAATATTATCTGTACATTCCAAAGGTCTCCCCTGAACTGTTAATTTAACTGTAAGTTTTTTATGACTTCTGCTGAATACACAAATTTTGGATTTTTCAGTCGACAACTCTAAACCAATATCGCTTAAAATAATTAATAGTGAGTCAAGAGCTATTTGAAGTTTTAATTGACTATCGTTTAATTTATCAGTAGTATATAATACAAAATCATCCGCATACTGTAAAACCATAATGTTTTGAATTTTTTCGCAGACTTTAAGGGTTACAATGTTAAATAATAAAGGTGAGATTGGGTCTCCCTGCGCTATTCCTCTATTCGTCCATCTGCAGAGCTCATCGTTATCTGCCGACTCTGACTTAATCTTTAGGTGTCTTTCTTTAAGAAAAGAATAAATGTATTGACAGAGTGTAGCACCCGCTCCAATCTCGTCTAAGATACCGGCAACCCTTTCAACCAAGACGTTATTGTACGCGTTTTCAATATCTAAAAAACAAGCAGTGGTCGGTGTACTGTTGGAAAATCCCAGTTGTATTTGTAAAACTAGCCGTGCCAGGGACTCTAGGCACGACTGACCACGTCTGAACCCTAATGTATCTCTAGATATTATTTCATTTCGTTCAATATACCATTCTAAACGTTTCATGAGCATTATGTGGAAGATTTTACAAACACATGAAATCAAAGAGATGGGTCTAAGTTTCAGCTCCGACTGACTAGTGTCGCTATTTTTCGGTATAGGTAATATGACTATATTTCGCCACTGAATGGGTATAATGCCCGTTACATATATTTCATTGTAGACATCGAGCAGGTAACGTTTAGCGTTATCCGGTAAGTTAAATAACATAGAATATGAGATGTTGTCTTCGCCTGGGCTCGTATCAGACTTTTTTAGACAATTCTCTAATTCTTGCATGGAAAAAACCGATTCCAATTGTGTATTTACTGAGTGGAATGTAAGACTATCCATGGGTACAAAATCAGGCGTCAAATTGCGAAGCAATTCTTTCTTCTTTCCTTCGTCTATCGAGCGGCTCCCTACTTTATAGCCCTTCAACCAACGCATTCGTCTCCACATTTCCGAACTAGATGTCACGCTGTCTATTGTATCGCAGAAATTTCTCCAGCTACAGTATTTCGCTTCTCTCATAAGACACCTTGCTTCTTCAATTCGTTCATTTAGCAAATCCAAGTTATTTGGAGTAGGATTCTTTCTAAATTGACTCAGAGCTAGTCTTCGTTGTGCTATGGCTTTGGATATACACGGGTTCCAATAGTTTTTAGGAGTGAAGTTAACTATGGGGTTATTACATTTTTTTATAACGGGAATAGAGTTAGATGCCGCGCTGTTTATGTGATTACACCAAAAGTCATATTTTTGTTGAAGTTCTAGTGTACCTGTGGAGTTTAAAAGTGAAATTTTCAGTAATTCTCTATACTTGTTCCAGTCAGCCAGCTTAAGATTGTGTTTCTTTGTATAAAGTTGTTTTTGCGTATAATTTAGTCGAATAGATATAACAAGATGGTCACTTCCAAAGCTTTCATTAGTAACTGACCATTGACATTTAACTGCTATGTCTGAAGTAATGAAAGAAATATCTGGTGCCGACTTTTGTAAGATTCCATCTACTAGCTTAATTCTTGTAGGACTTCCATCGTTAAGTGTAAAGTATCCGCATTCGAGTGAAGAATCTAAGAGCTGCACCCCTCTTGTATCATTCTTGAACGACCAATTTGTGTGGTGACCGTTAAAGTCCCCTGCAACCAGCGTCTTATGAGAAAATTTACTGAAGATATTATCCCAATTCGAATGTGATGTGCGAACAGTTGAAGGGCAATAAATTGACACAATATTTTGCAAGTCTTTACAATTTGTGACTTTAACATGTACTATTTCTATGCCACTGTTAGAACATACAATAGGGCATGATAAACATTTAAGAGATTTATGAGTTACAATTGCAACGCCGCCATAAGAGTCAGACCTATCACTTCTAAATATATTGTAACCACTTATATTAAGTTGAGATTGACGTTCAAGCCAGGTTTCACTAAGGATAGCCACATGAATTTTTAACTGGGTAAGAAGACATTCAAAATCTATTAATTTAGGCTTCAAGCTCTGTGCGTTCCACTGAACGATATTTAAAACATAATCCTTATCATGACTCCTATCCATTAAGAAGATAATTAAATATAGTCTTTAACCATTCACCCTCTTTAAATAAATTAAAGAAAATTAACTTGCATTCCTCTATTACTATTCTCACCACTGACGATATCTTTTCTTCTAAACTAATATTTTCTACTAAAGTTTGTCTAAGTCTTCGTAATAAAATTTTAAAACTGTGCCTTTTGTCATCAATCTTCTTTTGGTCCGCGATTTGGCTGTTTTCCGAGTGGGTTAGATCCTCTTGCGCTATAGGTTGGTGGCCTACTGTGTTTTTCTTTTTCTTTTCCTTTTTTGTGTAATTTCTGCTTGTCACAGTCTGACTACTTTCGCTTTCCCGTTCGCTTTGTGCTTCTAAATTCTCTGTGTATGTGACAGTTTCTGAAATTAACGCATCCTTGTAAGTTTTTCGTCGGAAAGTGTTGTTTTGAATAGGGTCGGAAAAAGGAGTTGTCATTTTTATTGGTTCTTGCTCCTTTTTTTCACCAACTTGACTTAAGTATTTTCGTAAGGCTTGCTTGTATGTGCAATTGTCATTGTACATAATATCACGAATGGCTTTTTCTTTCAGGAACATAGGACAGGATTTGTTTAACGCCATATGGGGGCCTTTGCAGTTGACACATGTATAATGATCTATCTCACAATTTGTATGGTCTTCCCCACACTTCGGGCATCTTATTTTCTTGGTAGGGCAAAAACGTACGAGGTGGCCGAATCTCCAACAGCCAGAACACTGAGTGACTGGAAATTTGTACTGACCCACCTTAAACCTACAACCATACCCAGTGACGTATGGAGGTAAGGCGGGCCCTTTGAAACATAGCCGTACTGATTCACTTATTACCCATTCACCCTCAGCTAATCGCTTCAACCTTTTTGCGGAGATAATTTCTAAATTGCATTCCAGCGTCTCTAAAATTTCTTTTTCGTTTAGTTCTAAATCAACGTCCTTTATAACCCCGTAACTAAAAGTATTTTCATAAGTCATTTGGCATCTATACTGCAACTCTTTAAACTTAATGTTAGATATTAATTTCTCGGCATCCATTCTGTTGTCAAATACTAACAAAACTCGATAAGGACTTTTGTATTTGATGTTAATTACATTGCAAATATTTTCTGATTTTAACAATTTGGCTAAGCCGAATTGTTTCGGTAATGGCTCTTTGCCTGTTACACATACCTCATACTTATTCTGGTCTTGTACACTATCATTCCTTTCGTTTTGTGTATTCTGTGAGAAACTTCTTGCTAATCTTTTTGGCTTCCTACGTACAGTAGTGAAATCATCCTCTTCATCCTCTACAATTTCTCCACTTTCTCCACTTTCTTGTCGTAATCTTTTCTCCGCCAACCTTTGCTGTTCCAAACCATGATGGTCCCATTCAAACTCTTCGCCAACTTGTTGCTCACACTCGCGTAAGCTTTCCTCAACACTATTAACACTTAATAACTCATCATTAACTAAACTTAACTTTTTACTCATTTTTGTCGCTCGCCGAAGGTAGACGCAAAATATTTGCACATAATTCCGCGTTGAAACGGATGCGTGCACTCGCTCTGCGCTGCGACGCGCAACTCGGTTAAATTAATGTCTATTTTAAAAAATATTCAATCAGACCTAAAAAAAGCGGGCAAAGTCGCCACGTTTTACGGTAACATAAGAATTCAAAAGTGCTAAAGTTTCAACGAGTCACTAAATAGTTGTGCATTTATGAGACGTCAAAGTAGGTACCTACCTATGAATGAGATGTCATAGTGGGTGGTAGTGATGGGCCGAGATAAGGCTGACTCGAATACTAATTCGAATACCTTCTTGGTACTTGTATACTCGAGTACCAAAAATACAGTATTCGGATACATAAGTATCGAAAAAAGAATTCGAGTAGGTATTAAAATTATGCGAATATCAAAGCAGGTTGACAATCAGTTCTAGCGCTAAATTTAATTGTTTATTGTGGGAATTAATACATAAAACCAGTGTCGTTTTGTGTAGTAATAGGTAGGTAGGTACTTACTTTTTGATTTATTATGTGTAAGAATGTAAATGCACGTTTCACAAGTGTCAAAACAGTATTCGAGTCAAATTTAGTAGGTATTCGAATATTAGTCTCAGTACTCGAATACCCAATGCGAGTACCTGGACTCGAACACTGATTCGATTTTTTTTAACGAATACCAAAATACTCGATTACCAAAAATAGAGGTCTCGGGCCTCGGCCCATCACTGGTGGGTGGGACACACAATATTTGTATGGAAATCAAAATTAATACCTAACTCTTAATTTTTGAGATTTTAGCATTCACAATGCGATTTATACAATACAAATAAATATAGGTACCGAGTGACTCGGTACATTGTGAACCGAGTGACTCGGTAGCTCAGCGGTCAGAGCATTGGACCGGATATCCAAAGGTCGCGGGTTCGATTCCCGTCCGAGAACATGATCTGGTGCGAGTCCTATTTTTTCTAGTATATTTATTTGTATTGTATGATACCTAACTCTTTACGAAAAAACAAATTGCATTTGTAATAGGCAATTTTTAACTAAAGAAATTAATTTAAAATATTATGTGCAACAAGAGCAATTTCGCATATCTGCCTAACTAAAGTACCTACCTAAACAAAAGAAAAGTATTAAATGTTTAAAACATTAGCATTAATCGTAGCAAAACATTTAAAATAACTGTCTACGTGGCGTGATCTAGAAGGGAGCGGAGTGCGGGGCAGGGACGCACGCACCAACCAATCCCCAGTCTAGTCTAGTTGAACGTCGCCCAACCAACGTCACTCGCAGACGACGCCAGCGCCACTACTCTCAGTGTCTGTCTCTCAGTCACGCGCCGCGCCCCCAGGGGGGGTCGACTCTATTGTTCGGATTGAAATTTGCCTACAGGGGAAAACTTTGGTATTGCAAGAAAAAAAAACATATTTTTCTATTATGGTAACCCGCAGAAATACCCGTCATGAAGTGTAAAGTACGAATGGTAGATTTTGTGTAAATAAAGGGCAGGATAAGGTTTTAAGGAATTTGTTAATAATAAGAAGTAAAATTTGTAGGATATTCTTTAAACAAACTTTTTTTTAGCAAAACATAATAAAACGTTTGGCTAAATATAAGACAAGCAATTTATTTTCATATGTGAATAAACGGTTGGCAGAAATGTGACTATTTGTGCTGGCAACACCAAGTCATGACATGACTTTTGTAAACAATAACAATGGTCGAGTTTGTTGGTGTTTATTGGCGATCTCGGTTTCAATTTCGTTAATATTTCGAATACTTATTAATTCTGATCATTTTCGCAAGTGTACGACGTTGAGTTTGAGCTTAGGTTCCTCCGTCTGTGTTTGTTAAGTGACAATTATAATTGTTGTTCATAATAACAGTGAATACGAGACAGTGACTCTAACCTAACCGACGTGTTAAACCTTTGATTACCTATTTTGTTCAACTTGTTAAAAATGTCTGATAAGGAAAACAGACGAAAATGTTTCAAGTGCGGCAAATCGCCTGCCTCGGACAATTGCAAACTATTTCGTTTCCCAAAACCTGCTACAAGAAACCTTTTGCGGTACGTATTTGCTAATGTTATCCCTACAAATTGTTCAACTTAACTGCGTATACGAATATTTATTGGCTTTTTAGTATCAATAAATACTCGTAATCCTAATAAATACTAAATGTTGAGTGATTTCTGAATGTGTTCTGAGGGTTTTTATCATGCTATGATAACCTATATTTAGGAAACATCACATTGTTCTGATTATAATACAAAGTAACTGTAGGTCGGAGAGTCAGGTTCTGTAACAATGTACAGCTAAAGAAGCATCTGGTACACAGAGAACTAATGAAATAATATGTGTTAATTTTTCAGTTGTACGATGTGGGCAAAATATCTTTTTCCATCAGAAGAGCACACTTCAATTGAGTTCCAGAAAAAGTTGTTTAGTGAACACCGAATGCTGTGTCAAGATCATTTTACTGATGATGATTTTACTGACAGTTCAAAGAAACGATTATTATACTCTGCAGTCCCATGTGATGTAAGTAATAAATTATTGATCCCAATATAATCCTTACTAAATATATTCTTACTAATATTATAAATGCGAAAGTCCGTCCGTTTGTTTGTTTGTTACGCCTTTATGACTTAACTACTGAAACGATCATTATGAAATTTTGCATAAATGTTCTTAGGGGTACAGAAACGGAAACTTTTCATCGAGAAAAAAGTACTGTTCCCGAGGGATAGCAAAAAAACTGTCCACGCAAACGAAGTCGCGGGCGGCCGCTAGTTATTACTAAATCAAATTTGTAGCATATTAATATTATGATAATGCTTACTTTTTATTATTGTTTCAGTTTGATAAGATAAAAATATATAACTTTTACTCTTGTACTTTTTCCATAAACATTATTGGATTTTCAGAAAAAAATAACTTTGTATTATTGCTCCCTTTGCGACACCTAGAAGACCTCTTCCAGGCTTTCTTATTATCTTCATTATATATATCAGTATCTAATAAAATAATAATTAGTCTCCATAGTACTAAATCCACTTATTTTATGAATCTCAAGACAGATGTTTGGATTTTATTTTATTTATATTGATTTTTTTTACTAAGTTTGTTTTGGGATTTATAATAATAAGCAATAAACAAATATTATTTTCAGTTTTATTACATTACAGATTCAGCAAGTGTCCATGGTGATACCACATTTTTTTAACGAGCCACAGCTGGGTCCCTCACAACTGTGCAAAGAATATGGCCCTATTTCTCAAGGCCCAGAAGCTATTTCTTCTAAGGCTGGTGGTTCACAAGCTGTTGAAACAACTTTTTTGTCAATTCCACAACCCACTGAGGCGAATGAAGATTTGGACACAGAGGAAATGGTAGTGGAAGGTCCATTATCTACTCCCATTTTGGATATTGGTGATACTCCTGAAGTACAGGCTTGTGCCTATGTATGTGGATTTTTATTAAAAAATATAGCTAATTTAGACTGTAAACACTGTAATTCAGTCCTTGTATCGAAAAATGTAAATATTGTTCATATGTTTGTCCAATGCAAAGAATATAATGAATATAAAAAAGTTTACATTATGCTAGCCAACCGTTAATTGCTTGTGTAGAAGCATGTGCAACAAATATTAACTTGTATTTAGAAGAGAATGGGTATAAGAAAGAATTGAAAAAATATTTAATAGAAAATTTAAAAAAATTAGTGTTAATTTCGAATTTCTCCATAGCTGCCACAAAAATGATAATATTAATTTTATTGTCACAAATGTTTTTCATATATGTGTGAATAGATTCTGTACCCTTAAAAACCGTCTGTTTGCAGACGAAGCATCAGCGTCTGCACTTAAACGCAAAATGAATATAATTTTGCATAAATAAGCAACATGCCAGATTATATTCATTTTTTGTGGCATTCATGTTTGAAAACAAGTTGAACTGACCTAATTGTAAAATGTTTTAAGTATACCTATTTTATTAGCTACTAGAAGTACCAGGACTACATAGTTACAAAGAAGTAACCTATTACAGGAGTAACTAATGTTAACATACTAAAATCTAACAGAAGTTAGCTTCTCAATAGTTATGTGGCCCTGGTACTCGAGAGTTTCCACTTATCCCTAAATAGTGCATTAAAATCAGTTAAATATTATTAGATAAACAAACAACCAGATATTTTCTACTTTTGCTTGCCCTTTGAACTTAGAACTCATAAATAATAGAAATTAGATAGTTGTCCAAATTACAATTTACTATCTCTGATAGTTTTGTGATCAACCGATAACTTTTATCCAAAAGATAATAATGTCGTAGAAAAAATATGTTATCCTGAATATTTTGTTTAACGGGTTGACTTTACACCTAATGTTATGTTCTTAAATAAGTCATATTACTCATGGATAAATATTTATTATGCACTATTATTTCATGCAATAAACATGTTTGGGAACATTTTTCTGTTTTATTTTATATTTGATGGGCAATATTGCTTACGAATTCTATCGATGGAGGTATAGGCAATTTCACTTGTAAGGAAACTTTATGGTAAAACTTACCATAAAGTTTTCTTACATGTGAAATTGCCTATACCTCCATCGAAAGAAATCTTATAAGAAAGTATTGTTCAAATGTTCCCGCCATAGAGTTTGTGGTGGGTTGACTATAGGTGACACTAGAAGCGTACTTCCGGTAAAAACGGAAACCCATTTCTTAACAATGGAGTTGTTATTCTTCTCCGCTAGGAGTATGTGTTCTGTGCGCGCCCCGCCCGGGCGGGGCGCCGCCGCTCGCGCTTCGGGCTGCGTGCGCTAGCGGCCATTTAATATCAGTTAACTTTTGCGTCTGTCCGTGCCATGCCACGCCACTGCGCCTGAAATTGCCTCGATATTTTTTTACTTTTTTCTACCAATGGAACATTTATTAGCAGAGTGGGGCTTTGAAAAATACGTCGGCCAATTTATTGGTAAGTAACAGTAAAGTTGCTTTGTTTGGTAAGTACCAGTGACGAAGGGTCCATACATGTTGATTCCTATCGGCTTCCCTTTTAGAAATCCCACCCCACCCCAGCAATTCACCATACAGTTAATAGAATTTTTGGCGAAATTATTGGTCCGGCTTACCTTTGCCATATTTTGACTCCTCGCCACTGGTAAGTACGTAGGTAGGTACGTACCTACGTACCAATTTTAGGGCCAAGTTGAATAAGATTTTATGTTTCAGAGATGACTTGTTGGAGTCAATTCACGTCTATGGTAATAATAACCTACACACTTTAAGGAATGCGTGTGCACACCCTCCCCGTTGACACGGTATTACATGAATCTTTCTATATGTTGGGAATGGGATTGCTTGTCTTCTTGCATCTCTGTGGCGTTTTTTTTATATTGTCTGGGCTGGCTAGTTTATACTTGTAGTAGTCGCGGCACGAAACTCTTGCACAGAAGACATTTTTTAGGTCTCATTGTGGTGCGAGGCTACTGCAAAAATGCGCAGTAATCCTCTCCACGTTTCTTTTAGCGCTAGAGTTACGTGCCGCGACCTATACCTACATGTACGCTACGCAACGCAAGTGGGGTTTTAGTGTTAGACTTAAAAAAAATTGAGGAAAAATGTGAAACGCGTAAATCTTAAATTTATTGATTGTGTTGGATTAAATGGCTAAAAACTAAAACAAATTTAAGATTCACGCTTTTCACATTTTTCCTCAAATTTTTTTTAAGTCTTTTTTCTTTGCTATACCTACTTACTCCAACCAAAATTACTTACTAATAACTACCAATAGGTATATACCAATCGGCATGATCCAGCCAAAAGAATTAAATTTTGTTTTTCCGTCAATTCAATCTGTCCTGCCGATCCACAGCCATTCACGGTCAGTTCGATTGGATCCAATCCGCCAAGATGGTGTATGGCCTGCATTACTAATAAATTTTGCTAATGAAAATCTGTGTTGAGATTGCTGTCTGTGCCGCTGTTTGTATGTGTATGCAAGACTGTAATTAATTAATTATAAATCTTTGTTTTAAGAACATGAAGTTGACATAGAAGCGCTGTCTTTGCTCGATGATCAGCAAATCCGGGTGCTAATACCACCCATTGGCCCACAAGCCAAATTTAAAAGAGCGCTTCAAAAGTGGAATGCTTCTAAACTAAATTCCGATGTTATTGAGTGTAGTAAAGTAAGTAAGCACACAATAATTTATGTATAAAAATATAGGCACGCCTTGGAATCTTTTTTTTTGTAAACATATTTTTTACAGATTTGTGACAATCTTGAAAACCTTGTGGAAGTGTACGGAGAGAATGTTGGTGGACTAACAGATTCACCAATAAGTTCAGCATTATCGTCACCGAGCACATCGTCAAGCAGATCTATGTCCCTATGTCTCGATGTAAGTCTATCAATTAACACTATTCATTAGGGCCCTGTAGGTATCAGCCAAATATTATTCGTGTTTGGGCGGAGCTTTAGCTCAATCGCCTTTCAAATTCATAGCTCCCAACTAGGATATAATTTTAATAATTTTGTTTAATTACTAGCTCGCCACGTTATCAATATGAAATGAAAATGAAATTAAAAAATATTTATTTAAATAAACTTAGATATTAAGTGCTTTTGAACTGTTTATATTTTCCTACATTTACATTCGAGACTTTTTTAGCTGACAAGAAGAATGCACCCTAGAAACTTTTTAGCTAAAATAAATAAACTAAATCAAACACTAGGCCAATGAGAAAACTAAAACTGACTTAAGACTAAACTCTCAATATTAACAATCTTCCCTGTTTTCAGAATCTCACAACGCTGCTCGAAAAGACTCCCGATGGCAGCTTCTTAAAGAAAGGCAACAACCATTAGGAGACCAAAACCGTAAGGTGCTAGTTCGAGAAATAGCTACACACACACTTCGGGCAAATCCGAAAGCCTCCGTAACAGCCGAAACATATATTACTTGGATAAAAGAAATAAGTAAGTTTAAATTACTTAATAAAATTACAAGCACACATAAACATGTAGGTACCTATGTATGATTGTGGAAAAAAACAAAATCAAAATTCAACAAATAGGTAGGTAAAATTCAGACAAACAGTTATTTTGGTACCTACCTACTGATCGGAAAGGTAGGTATCTAGGTACACACAACGGCACCTCAGACTATACATGTTGACCTTGACATCGCCTTTATGCCCTACGTAATAAAAGCTGTTTTTGCAATTTAACTGTATAACCTGACGTGCTGTCGTGTGTACTTACCAAAATTAAATATCGTTACCTATCTCAACAAATAATGTGTTGAGTACCTACCTACCTATCTTGGTAAGTAGGTACGTAATGAAAACCAGCTACATGTAGGTACCTACGTACCTACTCGTCTTTTTTTATTTTCAAAAGATTTATTATCATTTAAGTACATACTACCTACATTGTAATATAGGTAAATATCACAGAATTTAGAATCATATTGTACCTACATATAAACACTTAAAATTAAACTAGTATTATCATAGTAGGTATTATTTTATTATTTTTTTATTATTTTTATTTTTTATTATTATTGAGGTATTATTTATTTATTATTTTTTATTCTTCTATTCATTTGACGCTTTTTGCGGCGTAAGTAAAATGGTAAAAAAGGAACCCTTATGGTGTGACTCAGTCTGTCTGTCTGTCTGTTTAAAGTCTGAACTGATTTAGATGAAAGTGCATGTAACCTTATTGGCATACCTACCAGTCGGTCATTTTGAAAAAAATCGGAAATTCGTCACAACTACTGAAACAACGTCAAAATAACCACAAATTATTGATTGTCCATTTGTTGTAAAATGTATACTTTCGAAGATATATTATGACGATTATTTTTTTAGAGCCTAACAATTTAATATTAATATTTTATTATATAATATTTTAATATTAAGTAAATAATTGAAAAAAATTCACATTCTCATAGCTAAATAAAACGAAAAATAGTCTGGAGTTGCAAATTGAAGTGTTTATTTCTATAACTATGATTGTTTTAAGTCCCAATATCTGCGAAAGTATACTTTTATGGGCAATTTTACCATCAATAATTCGTGCTTATGTTGACGTTTTCTATCGATTAAAAGTAGTTTCACCAGTTGCGATGAAAACCAGTTCCGACTTTTTAGGGTTCCGTAGCCTAATGGCAAAAAACGGAACCCTTATAAATTCGTCATGTCTGTCTGTCCGTCCGTCCGTATGTCACAGCCACTTTATTCCGAAACTATTAGGATTACAAAGTTGAAACTTGGTAGGTAGATGTATTCTGTAAACCTCTTTACGATTTTTATACAAAAATAGAAAAAAATAAAAAACTAAGGGGGGCTCCCCATACATGAAACTGAAAATAAAATAAAAAAACATCAAATCTATACGTGTGGGGTATCTATAGATAGGTCTTTAAAAATGACATTGAGGTTCCTAAAATTATTTTTTTTGCAAAGTCAACCGTTTCAACGATAATACACTTTCAAAGTGGTAAAATGTGTGTGTCCCCCCCCCTCTAATTTTTAAAATACAAGAATGAAAAATCTAAAAAAAAAATATATATGCTGTAGATCTTAATAAACACTTTCAACGAAAATTTTTTTTAACGAGATACAGTTAATAGTTTTAGAGATATACCATATTTTCCAAAACCGCAAATATAACTTTGTCATTTATACAAACACTATGAAAAACAAAGTTATTTTTTCAATAATATCCCTAATCTATGCTTGCTACTACGGAACCCTTCATGGGCGAGTCCGACTCGCACTTGTTCGATTTTTCAAAATGGCGGTTGGTACTTTTAATAGAGGTATGCCAGACTCCATACTTAAAGTTTGCATGCCGTTTGGCACACAGTTTATAGCTTGGATTAAAACAAAGGATACTTTTTGTCTAAGTTAAAGGTACCCTAGGTATTTTTATTTTTTTTAAACATTGAAAAATATTATATCTACTTACCTAATTATTTTTGAAATTATTTTATGTGATAGAAGTTTATGTAAAGATTACATTAAAAATAAAACGATGTCTTTAAACAGTAAACTTTTTCAGAATAATGGTACAGAACCCTCGGTGCGCGAAGCCGACTCGCTCTTGTTTAATTATGTACTTGTTTTACTTACAGAGAAAGTATTTCCCAAAGAGAATAGCAGCATTTATTATACAAAACCTAATGGGTCATTGGGACGGGCTCACGGTCGACTCTTTGATGCCATTACCAATTTAAAGGCAAAGTATCGCCGCAACAAAGTCTTTGAACCACGGGCGCGTCGTTCACTTGAAGCAGTATTAACACCGAAACCATCTACCAGTTCATCTAGCGAGAGGTCTACAACACATTTCGATGACTTGATTGCTGCTGACAATGACGACAACACTAACCAGGAGATACAGGAAATGATAGAATGGCTAAAAAGCAATGTTGATGATTACAGTTCATGTGCAGAAAAATGGGCCAAAACTAACAAGGAACGACTAAAACGCATTTTGTCAAATGAAAAAGAATCATACATCCAGGAATTTCCCTGTATTCAACGCTCTTGGGGCTATACCTTGGTATGTATAATTATCACATTTATATGCGTTTGTGTCTGTTCATGTTTGTCACCTCATTAATCAATCATATTGGCCGAACAAGTTAAGATTAAGTTAATCAAGATCCACGAGGGCCATGACCTACAAAAAATTAAACAATAGTATAGGTTAAAATAACTTTATATAATATAATATAGGGTCCTATTATCACAGTATTTTGGTTTCAGCTAATTGCCGATTTCGATGCATGGTATCCAGGAAACGAAACCATATTTGATGACAAATTCCCTCTGCTCAAAGTAAAGTTGCTTGCGGCATTCGACAAGATTTCAAGAAAGAACACATACCTGGCAGGGTTGATACAACTCGCTCGCGGTGAGTTGTCCTTGTGTAATTTTTATTTTCAATTCAAAAATACAAATCTTTCCTCTTTATAATATTAGTAAGTATAGATATGAAAACCATGCACTATACAATTTTTTTTTAATATTTTTTAATTACTTGAGGTACTAAATGATGTCTTTTATCTGTCAGACCCAGATCCTGAGACGAGCAATCTTGCGGTTCTTCTGCTAACTCCGCATCTGCTCGGACCTACTTACATAAAGAAAAAGAAAAGGTCAGCGGTAGAACTGCGCGAGAACTTTATCCTTCATATTGAAGAAGCGCAAAAGCTTCAAGAACAGCAGCAAACACGCCGTGAAAAGTACTTAGATCTAGGGTTAACAATTCAGCCATACATAATAGTTGCAGGCCCTCTGAATAAAATTTCAGCCAGGTATGTGATTGTCAACAATATTGTTTATGAAATGCCAAACATTATCAAGGCTGTGGATACGTGTTTCAAGATAATTTGGGCTCTCAATTTGGAATATCCTATTGAATGCTTGCCTGTTTGGCAATTTTTGCAACGTGTAATTTACACATTTTCTGACAAAGCAGTCCCAAAGGACAAAGTTTCGGCGTCCGTCTTGGGCTTGATAAGTGATTGCGGAATCGATATAATATAAACAAAATGGTAACGTGTTTTATCTGCAAAACTTTATTGACTGACTTAAGAGCACTTCGAACACATTTCAATTTCTTTCATGCACACCACACATTTGATCAATATCGCTGCGTTGAAAATGGTTGTTCCCGATCTTATCATCTGTTTAATTCTTTCCGTCGGCATTACTTTAAAAATCACTGTACGCTAGCTACCACGACCACCACAACCACGACTTGCTCTTCAACTTGTTATGAATGCTCTACAAGTAGTGCTGTTGAAAATAATATCCTACCTATATTCGAACCCACTTTGCAGCCTAACTGCAATGTACCTACTTTAGCACCAGAAGTGTCTGTGCCAGATGTTTCCTTAAATATAGCTGTAGCATCAATGATTGCTTCATTTTATGGGTCTGTTAACTTACCAAGAAACATTGTTCAAATTATTATTGAAAGGTTTCAGAACATTACATTAAATTCGTTACTACCATCAATACATCAGTTGTTGCAAAATATGGATGACGAGGGTGCAATTTCCTTGAACGGTTTATTGTCAGATGTGATGAGAACAATAACTAATGAAATTGCTACAGTGTATAAGTCGTTTTCAACAGAGCATCGCAGATTAAATTTTTTTCAAAATTGTCAGACATACATTCCTCCTAAAGAAGTAGTTGTTGGAGAAAGCATTGACTGTAAAACAATAGGCGGAAGGCAAATAATTTCTTCAGTTAGTCATTCTATGCAGGTAATTCCATTAAGAGAAGTCCTACTTGCTTTTTTTTCTCTTGATTCAATCTTGGTGGACACGTTACAGTACATGGCGGGATTATATAAAGATGTTAAAGTTATTCACAATTTTATTCAGGGTACATATTGGCAGTCGAAAAGACTTATACACAAAGATAAAATTGTAATACCATTATTTTTATTTTTTGATGATTATGAGACTTCGAACGCTTTAGGAAGCCACTCAGGCATTCATAAATTAGGTGCAGTGTATATCTCAGTGCCCTGTTTGCCTCCTTGGCGTTGTTCTGTTCTGTCTAATATATTTTTAGCTTTGCTTTTTCATTCATCTGATAGGACTCGTTTCGGCAATAAGATTATTTTCGAGCCTGTTATAAATGAGTTGAATTATCTTAGTACCACTGGCATTTCATATAATCTTCCTAATTTTAATGGCATCGTGCATTTTGAATTAGCATTAATTATAGGAGACAACTTAGGAATTCATTCAATAACCGGTTTTCTTGAAAGCTTTTCTGCCAATTATTCTTGCAGGATTTGTAGAATAACAAAAGAACGCATGAAAGTTCAATCAAGTGAAGATATGGCACTTTTAAGAAGTGAATCTGATTATGAGGCTGACATTGTAGAAAACATTCCTGCTAACTCGGGAGTTAAAGAAAGATGTGTTTGGTTGAAAGTAGACGGATTCCGATTATTTAGACAAGTCGGTATCGATATCATGCATGATATTTTGGAAGGAGTTGGAAAATATGTCATGGCACTGGTGATTTCGAAATATGTGAGGCGTTTTAAATATTTTAGTTTGGAATTTCTAAATACAAGGCTACGGAATTTTGTGTATGGGCCAGATGCACGTAACAAGCCTGTTGAGATTTCTATGGTTCACATAAATAAATCTAATATTCGTTTGAGTGCATCAGAAATGCTGACTCTTATAAGATATTTTGCCGTTTTAATAGGGGATAAAGTTCCTGGTGGTGACATGTACTGGGCACTTTACTTAAAATTAAGAGAAGTTGTAGAACTGGCGATGGCAACTTCGGTTTGGTTAGGTCTAAATGCTGTTATGCAGGATAGTGTGACTCAACTAAACGAGCTATACCTTCTCTTATCTAATGAATCGCTAAAGCCTAAGTTTCATCACCTGACTCACTATCACAGCGCCATGGTGAATTTTGGTCCACTTTCTCTTTTTTCTTCTATGAGATATGAAGCTAAACATAGGTTAGCTAAGACCAGTGCAAGAGCATCATGCAACAGAAGAAACATATCGTTAAGCTTAGCTGTCAAACACCAACTTAAACTAAATGAAATATTTTGTAAAGGTTCACTTGATTCAATACTAACTTGGGGAGTCAAAAAATTAAAGTCGGAACTTGCTGATATAGAACTCATTCGATCCTTTCTCGGTTTAGATAATAGTAAATCTTTAATTCGTGTCCAGTGGGTTCGTATGTCTAGTGTTCGATACCAGAATGGTTCTATACTAGTGTATGATCTTGTGCCAATTTGCGATCGCAATGATATTACTTTTTTTAAAGTTGATAACCTCTATATTTTTGATAACTCGGATATTATATTAACAGGTAGTTTATTACAAACAATTCTTTTTGATTATCATTACTATGCGTATGAAGTAGAAGAACAGGAAAAGAAAATTGCTATAAGATACAAAGACCTCAACTATCAGACGCCCCATACTTTAAATACAATAATGACGCCTTTTAAAAAAATATTAATCACTTTGCGTTCCCCCATTTAACTACCAAAATTAGCTTTGTGTTTTAGGACGTTCCGGTCTTCTACTAATAAAACTCGTTTAGTTACGTAAAGTAATACTTATAATAGGACAGAAACCTTGGGCTGTGCGCATTATCTCTCGAATACCTCGTTTGTGTCTGTATACTATCATTCTAAGTCTTCTTCATCTAAGACGTCAATGGTTCAACGACGTCAGTGGTTTATTGAGTATTTGTACTCTGATATACTTATAGTTACAGAGCTCGCGACAAAATACTGCAAGAGGTAGGTACCTCAGGGCCCATCATTCAATATGATATAGTGTTTGGGGTGTACATGCGTCAGCACCTGGCCCCTTAGCATGACCAACGAAACACGATATATATCACGTGATATAGAGTTTTATCGACACCCAACTGTCAAAATCCATTGTCTTTTGACAGTTAAACGTGATAAATCGCTATATCATATCGTGTTTTAGTGGTCATGCTAGGGAAGCTGATACTCGCAAGGCCAGGAAGAGGAACACCTAGCGGCGCGGTGCGCTTTCAAGTTTGTCAAATTTCAACATTCTCTACAAGAGTTTTCTCAATGTTCAAATTTGGCAGTAAACTATATAATAGTACAAAAATAAATGAGAAGGTAGTCGGACCGCATTATTGTGGAACATGCCGACACAAGCTCAGCACGCCACGTAAGATGTCACAATTACGAGGTCGGTGCAAGAGTTTTCTCAAAGCTGAATATTCATTTGCTACTTAATTATTACGTATAAGTACCTTATTTTATGAAAAAAATAGTCAGACCACAGATCGATGGAACAGAGCCAGTCAGCAGTCGCTCAAAGTGTGGAGTGCGAGCAAGCTGTTAGGAGCGAGTAGGGATATATAACGTATTACAAAACAACCCGTAATGCCGGGTATATAGGGACCATCAAACCGAACAATCTTTACTATGGGACCAACTCAGAAATCGCGAAAAATGTGTCAGCTATTTCATACATTTTGAGATTTTTATTATTCATTTTTGTATGAAACAGCTGTCATTTTTTCTCGATTTCAGAGTTGGTCCCAGGTTTTGCGGTTTGATGGTCCCTATATACTGGGCATTACGGGTTGTTTTGTAACACGTTGAATTAATTATTCTTTATTTCTTCTTTTAAATAGGTACATAGTTTAAATTATGGTCCCACCAAAACTACTTTAAGTAGTTTGTCTGTGGGTACAGTCTCATAGGTTATAACTATAGTGCTTATATCTAATTAAATTGATGCTTAAGTACATGCAATTCAATTAATACATTTGATGAACAAATTTCATTTGAGTTCTATTTCAATTTTAAATTAAAAACAGGAGTTAGTGCTTAATCATAGATTATGAAACAGGCACAAAGTATAACATACTATGTAGTAGATATTTTTTAAGTAGAATGCCAATTTAATATAATTATCCACATATATATTGAGGCAAACTGTTTAATAAGCAAGGGATTCTCTTATTGAGGGTCCTATCACCAAAATAAATTACTTGTATATCCTTGCTCACTCCGAACAGCTTGCTCGCACTCCGCACTTTGAGCGACTGCTGGCTGGCTCTGTTCCATCGATCTGTGGTCTGACAATATTTTTCTTAAATTAGGTACTTATGCATAATAATTAAGTAGCAAATGAATTTTCAGCTTTGAGAAAACTCTTCCAATTTTATATGTGACATCTTACGTGG
Source organism: Agriphila straminella (assembly GCA_950108535.1). Lineage (NCBI taxonomy): Eukaryota > Metazoa > Arthropoda > Insecta > Lepidoptera > Crambidae > Agriphila > Agriphila straminella. Next base: position 13,822,617 of record OX467322.1, on the reverse strand, counting down.
CGTGCTGACTCGGCATGTTCCACAATAATGCGGTCTGACTACCTTCTTATTTTTTTTGTACCTTTACTTGCAAATTCAACTTTGAGAAAACTCTTGTAGAGCATGTTGTGACACACTTGAAAGCGCATCGCCGCGCCGCCTTCCACTGACTCGCGTACACCCTAAACACTATTATCATATTGAATGATGTGCCTTGAGATACCTCTTGCAGTATTCTGTCACGAGCTCTGTAATTACTACCACTAATAATATTTTTAAAAACATTCAAAGGCGGAAGGCAAATATTTTTTTCAATTAGGGCTCATAAACACGGACTGCACGTTGTAGATGGCTGCTGTCGACAGTCATTTGTTACGTTGGGCAAAACGTGACAATTGACTGTCGACATAGGAGCGCTCAGTCATTCTATGCAGGTTATTCCTTATGAGAAGTCCAAATTTATCGAGATATTTAGCAAACCCCCACACTTTTATTATAAGTTCCTTAATGATTTGATCAATCACACACGACTTCACTTGGTACACTGCACTGTCACTATTTGATCAAAAAATATTTTATTAAACAGCGGAAGCGAGCTGACTCAATTTTCCGACAGTCTAAACATAATACTTACTCTAAATATAAATTCTGTTGAATTTTGTATTATACTATAATACACAACGTGTTTTTTTTATATCCCATTGAACAACTTTTACTATGGGACCAACTCTGAAAACACGAACAAAATATCAGCTGTTTCATACAAAAAATAATATTCGTTATTTGTTTTTATTTAACAGCTTTTTTATTTTTTCGCGATTTCAGAGTTGGTCTAATAGTATAAGTTGTTTAGTTTCACGGTCTCTTCAATACCTTAGAGTTATGGGATATAAAAAAAACACGTTGTATATTTTAAAAAACACACACTTTTTTGTAGACATACCAAATGTACATATTGCGCGACAGTCGATTGTTACGTTGGGCAAAACGTGACAATTGACTGTCGACATACGAGCGCTCAGTCATTCTATGCAGGTTATTCCTTATGAGAAGTCCTTTATCGAGATATTTAGCAAATCCCCACTCTTTTATTATAAGTTCCTTAATGATTTGATCAATCACACACGACTTACTTGGTACACTGCACTGTCACTATTTGTTCAAAAATATTTTATTAAACAGCGGAAGCGAGCTGACTCAATTTTCCGCCTGTCTCAACATAATACTAACTCTAAGTAAAATTCTGTTGAATTTTGTTATTATATTGTTATAATATTTAAAAAAACACTCAATATTGTAGACATCCTAAATGTACATCGTGCGCAACCCTCTCGCTCACTTAATATAGCGTTATTTTTAACCCGACGCAGCGCAAAGGGAGCTGTTATAAGTTTGAAGCCTATGGTAGCCAACACACGTCAATCTAAACAAAACCGCTGATCGCAGCATTACCGTGGTAGAATAATGGAATTGAATGCGGTTGGTTTGTGACGTTACACGGTCAATCCAGCAAGATCTGGATCGCAGTAGATCTTGATAGATTGTCAATCTACCACGATCTACTGTGGTCTTTGGTAGGGTTGCTAACTTTTTTGCATCAATTTTCGCGTGATATCGATCGATGACCTGAGTGGTGCAGTGTTCAACATGCCAGTCTACCACGCAAGAGGACCCGGGTTCGATTCCCATCCGAAATTGAAATGATGAATTTAAAAATCTGTGACAAGATAATAAGTAGGTAGGTACTTACCTATCTATTTCGAGTAGGTACCTAGTAAAAATCAGTTGTCTAGCACCCTCTTGTTATAAGCTTTGCTTAGTTTAGGGTTAGATGGCGCTTTGTGTGTAAAATCAGATATCGATATTTAATACTTTATTACTATGCTATAAAATGCCAAATTTCATCCAAATTAGTTCAGCTTCAGAAATTTGGCGCACAGATAGTTTATAGCCTGGCATAGTAATAATATCGAGGTGAAATAGTATTTTTCAAGACAACTGATTTTACTAGGTACTTACTTTTCGAAATAGATAGGTAAGTACTTATTATACGCAGACCCGTCACAGAAATTAAAATTCATCATTTCAATTTGGTAGACTGGCATGTTGAACACTGCACCACTCAAGCCATCGATCGATATCACGCGTAAATTGATGCAAAAAAGTTGGCAACCCTGCCAAAGACCACAGGAGATCGACCAAGATCTACTGCGATACAGATCTTGCTGGATGGACCGTGTAACGTCGCAAACCAACCGCATCAAATTCAATCATTCTGTTGCGATCAGCAGTTTTTATCAGATTTACGTGTGTAATGCCTAATTTAGGTTGCAGATGTACCTTTAATGTAGGCAGTAAGTTAAAATGTGATAATATTTTTTTGTCAGAAGTCACTAGGTAAGTATGTATTTAAAGCAAAATTTTTAAGTTGATAAAATATTGAAACTGTGAAATATAATATAAATGAACAAGTTAGAACTAAGTTATTAATGTCAGTATCTATAGTCTTCTTTCGCTGCGATAATCTGTGATATTGTGATAGAAAAAAACAATATTTTGTTTTTTAGGTGTGGTGTCTTCTTCCTCACCACCGCCACACCTCTCTTTATTCTCCCTCTATCTTTTGCTTTGGCACTTTCAGTTTTGTCCTCCCTCTTCGGCAATAATTTATTCACGACACGGCATCGGATCAATTTCGGGAAGAAAGAGCACCACAGTAAAAGAAAAAAAAATTGGAGAGGTTGGTGGTGTTCGTGAGGAGGAACACACCACACTTAAAAACAAAATAAAGTTTCTCTCTCTTAATTTTACAGATAATATTATGATATCGCAGCGGAAGAACGCCACTTAATATAATTGTAATCCAAAATTTAATATAGCTAATAATTATTGAAAATAAATATAATTCTTACGAGTTTTTGCATTTATTACTGAAATTCCACACTGCTACTGAAATAACGCTGTATATCGGATAATGATAATATAACGATATACAGTAATTACTACTGTATATCGTAATATTCAATATTACGATATTCGGAACTGTTCATGCACAGTGACAGGTACTATTACATCACAGTAATTACTGGGTACCCAACCCAGTAATTACTACTGTATATCGTAATGTTTGAACATTACGTTAAACAGTAGTAATTACCGTGTCGGGTACCCAGTAATTACTGTGATGTAACAGTACCTGTGACTGCGAATGGACAGTTCCGAATAAAGTTTGCTTACAGTACTGACAACTGTTTATGCGCAGTGACAGGTACTGTTACATCACGGTAATTACTACTGGGTTGGGTACCCAGTAATTACTGTGATGTGACAGTACCTGTCACTGCGAATGAACAGTTCCGAATAAAGTTTGCTTACAGTACTGACAACTGTTTATGCGCAGTGACAGGTACTGTTACATCACGGTAATTACTACTGGGTTGGGTACCCAGTAATTACTGTGATGTGACAGTACCTGTCACTGCGAATGAACAGTTCCGAATAAAGTTTGCTTACAGTACTGACAACTGTTTATGCGCAGTGACAGGTACTGCTACATCACAGTAATTACTACTGAGTTGGGTACCCAGTAATTACTGTGATATGACAGTACCTGTTACTGCGAATGAACAGTTCCGAATAAAGTTTGCTTACAGTACTGACAACTGTTTATGCGCAGTGACAGGTACTGTTACATCACGGTAATTACTACTGGGTTGGGTACCCAGTAATTACTGTGATGTGACAGTACCTGTCACTGCGAATGAACAGTTCCGAATAAAGTTTGCTTACAGTACTGACAACTGTTTATGCGCAGTGACAGGTACTGCTACATCACAGTAATTACTACTGAGTTGGGTACCCAGTAATTACTGTGATATGACAGTACCTGTTACTGCGAATGAACAGTTCCGAATAAAGTTCGCTTACAGTACTGACAACTGTTCATTTCGCAGTGATAGGTACTGATACATCACAGTATTAACTACTTGGTTGGGTACCCAGTAATTACTGTGATGTGACAGTACCTGTCACTGCGAATGAACAGTTCCGAATAAAGTTTGCTTACAGTACTGACAACTGTTTATTCGCAGTGACAAGTACTGTTACATCACAGTAATTACTACTGGGTTTGGTATCCAGTAATTACTGTGATGTGACAGTACCTGTCACTGCGAATGAACAGTTCCGAATAAAGTTTGCTTACAGTACTGACAACTGTTTATTCGCAGTGACAGGTACTGTTACATCACAGTAATTACTACTGGGTTTGGTATCCAGTAATTACTGTGATGTGACAGTACCTGTCACTGCGAATGAACAGTTCCGAATAAAGTTTGCTTACAGTACTGACAACTGTTTATTCGCAGTGACAGGTACTGTTACATCACAGTAATTACTACTGGGTTGGATACCCAGTAATTACTGTGATGTGACAGTACCTGTCACTGCGAATGAACAGTTCAGAATAAAGTTCGCTTACAGTACTGACAACTGTTCATTCGCAGTGATAGGTACTGTTACATCACAGTATTAACTACTGGGTTGGGTACCCAGTAATTACTGTGATGTGACAGTACCTGTCACTGCGAATGAACAGTTCCGAATAAAGTTCGCTTACAGTACTTACAACTTAGCTCCTACAGTACCCGTTCCTGTGACAATACGTTATAGTAGCTGAATCTCACAGTACTAGGTAATGCGCGGTCACTGCATGTTACTGTGGAAACATGTACCTAAACCTGTGAGGCACAGTTTCTTTGAGTGGATCCACAGTTGTTATAACTGATAATCACGGTATACCTTAATGTGCCCACATTTCCTAGTAGCAAACCCCACAGTATCTTTTAAAGTATTCGCACAGTATATAAACCTGACAGTCCGTTACTAGTAACGTATCTCCACCGTACAAATAACTGAGAGGGAACGGTTGTTATTAATGTTACTGTTACTGTGAGGAAACGGTCACTACTAATGCATACTTACAATTAACAGAACTGGTCGCTTACAGTTCGTTCTACTGGATCGCACAGTAACTGCTAAAGTCCTACACAAATTACCCGCTACTGTTGCTTACAGTACTTATAACTGTCCTTCCACAGTTACTACGACGTTGATCCCACAGTAACTCATTAATGTTGTCCCATGTAGTACACAGTAAAATCAACTGTATGCTTAAAGTTTTATGACAGTTATAGGTACTATCATAGTTCTGTTAAACCTACTGTTAGATAACTTACTTGACAGTAAAAAAAAAACAGTAAAGATGACTGTTTTTTTTTACTGTCTATTCTACTGTTTTTCCTTTACTGTCTTACTTACTGTTATCCTTTACTGTCTTACAAACAGTAAGAATAGCCGTTCTGAAAACAGTTGCAGATGCACAGTAAAATCTACTGTTACAACTCAACTGTTTTTTTTCAGTTAGTTTTACTTCTTTGGACAATAGGCTCTATTTTTACCGACCAAAGCAGTGAGTATTACCGAAACATCGGTTCGTTTTACCGATTTTTTTTTTCAGTGTAGACAGTTGAAATTTTCACAGATGATGTATTTCTATTGGCCCTATAAAAACAAATAATAAAAACAGAATAAAACAATTATTTAAGTGGGCTCACATACAACAAACATATAGTTTTTCTTTTTTGGTACGGAACCCTTCGTGCGCGAGTCCGACTCGCACTTGGCCGGTTTTTTTGCATTTAAGTACGTCCTTCATTAGTGAAAATTCTGACAATGGAAGTAGCTTTTTTTAATAATTAATTAAATAAAATGAAACAAAAGAATTGCACGAATAGTACTCATACTTTTCGATTCCACGTCACGCCATCAATAAGACGCATCGCAACAATAATTCCTCCCTTTGACAGGGATTGTATGGAGCAGAACTCTCATAAAGTCCCCTAGAGTAGGGAGCGCCACGGAGCGTCGGAATGAAATCATTACTTTGCGGCGTACAACACAAAATATCGCATTTTACGGCGTATCGCTCGGACAGGTTCTGCGGTATCTCTTGGGGTAGGTACGAGTGAAAAAAATACACATTTGTATCAGCTCCCCTAGATAGACAAACGCACACTGCAAGACATCGCTATCGCTTCGCTTTCCGAACATAATAATATAAGTATGGATTCAATGGCTAGCGAAAAATTATGTTAACCCATACATCTTACGCGAAGCAATGTCAAAGTCAATAAGCTTTGTTCAAATAATCTTAATTATTAAGTACTTTTGAATCGTCTATATTTTCCTACCACCCGTTCCAGACTTTTTTAGCTGACAAGAAGAACGGGCGCAAGAAACAAAATAATGAAGATTTGCTATTTTACTGTGGCTCTGGCTTTACATACAGTGCCAAACAATTTAGTTATCAGGAGGGGGGGGGGGGGGGTATTACATTACAACCTCTTAAAACTTGCCAGGTTTATGAGTTGCTATAGTTACTTCTCTTACTCGCGGTATAGCAAATAAAAGAGATAATATATTGTACGTCCATCAATAGCTTTAAAAATATAGTCATCGGAGTAATTGTTGATACTGTGTAGTTTCTGTTATTTGTTAGGAAGCATCGTGTCGTGTAGGTAAATGTTTTTTTATGCACCACGGTTAGTGCTTGGCCTTCACCTCACATGATGTTAAGTGACGATAAGGCCGAAGGTGGAACCGCACTACACCCGGAATCCTCATCACTGAGGAACTGGGCTATCTTACCTCTAACTGCCGGAATACAACAATTTTTAAATTGTTGTTATGGCGTCAGACTTATGTAAGATGGTGGTAGCTAGCCAGGCGGACTTAGAATAAGCCCTACCACCAACTAAACCGAGTACAGATTGTACCCACCCTGGGAATCGAACCCGGGACCCCTGCGTCTTACACGGGTGGGCGAACCACTAGACCACAGAGGCGGTTATGTTATGTTAGACTGTAGAAACTGTTACACTATTCCTTGGTTTTGATAGAATAAATAAATACAGATGTTTTAAAATGCACGCGTCAGAAGATCTACCAGAAGAAAATAAGGTACAATTGTAGTAATAGATAAATAGTTATTTACATTTTAGACCCTCTTGTAATTACCACGTGACCAAACAGGGGGTCAAGTCTGCTAATGTTTTCGTCAAAATCGTAGTTCAATGGTGTTTGAATGGTAATGCTTTTTGACACAGTTCTCGTTTCTTAAACCCAAAACCGAAACACATTGTGTTTCTTAAATCCAAAACGGAAACATATAAGTGTCTCGATTTTGGGTTTAAGAAACGAGAACAGTGTCAAAAAGCATAACCATTCAAACACCATTTAACCACAATTTTGACGAAAACATTAGCAGACTTGACACCCTGGACTGAAATCTAATTAATTCCTCACAAAACCAAGACACGGTTTATCTCGGCCGTATTGTGGTACATTAATTACTCATTTCTAACAATGCGGTGGCGTGATTCAGTTGATTTGAATCACCGGTTCCTCAGTTTATCATGTAGAGGGCGCTTGGGTGCAGAGAGGAAATTAACAGTATTAATTATTGCTTCCATACAAGGTAGACCGGACGATCTGGTAAAGGTCGTAGGAAGCTTTTGGATGCAAGCAGTATTTCTATTTTCTTCCATACAAGGTAGACCGGACGATCTGGTAAAGGTCGTAGGAAGCTTTTGGATGCAAGCAGTATTTCTATTTTCTTCCATACAAGGTAGACCGGACGATCTGGTAAAGGTCGTAGGAAGCTTTTGGATGCAAGCAGTATTTCTATTTTCTTCCATACAAGGTAGACCGGACGATCTGGTAACCGTGGTAACGGTCTTTAAGCTTTTGAATGCGAATTGCGAGCAGTAACCGGCCTGGGTATCCCCTATGCAATATGGTAACGATCATTCGCGATTGTCAATTTTTACGTTATTGACGCTCATTGATGCGAAGATTGATCGTTTATAGGTACGTCCAATTGAAGCGATTTTCAACTCCTCCAACAATGGCATTGACGTAAAAACAATCCTTATGTCAATACAAATTGAATTTAATTGATTGTTACCGGTGGCCGTTAAATTGCTTTCATTAATGCATGCATTAAAAATGTATTTTTAATTTATACTTTTATTGTAATTGTTATGCGAATGAAAGTTATGTCAAGTCTGTTACGTTTACGTATCTTCAAAATAGGTAAATTAATATAATGATACCATTATTTAGAAAAACTCTGTACCCCTTACTAATAAAGATTGTATAGCAGATGTATGTAGAGTTTGACATTGAAAAGAAAGTGACAAAACACTGTGTAACTATACATCTGATATACAATCTTTATTAGTAAGGGGGATGCATCTAACGCATATGACGACCTCCGTGGTCGAGTGGTTTGCACGCCGGTTTTCAAGGCGTCACCATCTCTTGAGGTCCCGGGTTCGATCCCCGGCTGGGTCAATGTAGAAAATGAACTTTTCTATATTGTCTCAGGTCTGGGTGTTTGTGATACCACCGTTGTCTCTGATTTCCATAACACAAGTGCTTTAGCTACTTACTTTGGAATCGGAGCAATGTATGTGATGTTGTCAAATTATTCACTTCTTAAGCTTATTCACTTTCTCACCGCAGCAATGGAAATTTTATTTATTTATGAAAAACTTAAAAATCAGTAGACTCAATTTCATATTGCCCCTTCAAATGCAATAACAATTTTTGGATTATACAACGCATACAATGTTGTATAGTACATCACGATGACTTTCAAAAACTCTGTTCATACAAATTATTTGATCCCTCCATATCATAAGTTTCCTTACAAACCGGCGATCAAAACAGTCATCAGCACCCCAAATTCGTCCATACAAGAAAATTCACTCTTTTATATTGTACAACTATAGCAGGGAGGGTATTCCCCTCATCTTAGCCCAGGACTTGACTTGTTATGAGGGATCCAAGAGGGGTTACAAAACAGGGCAGATTCAAATTTATCGGTGGCATGTGGGTATTTATATGGCTCTTAAGTGCGTAGGTAGATAAAGGGACAGGAAAAGAAAGTAATGATTGCACATTCGAATCACGTATTTTATAAGTGCTGAGATGTTTCTGCAAGTTTTGTTATGTTTCTACGTAGGTTTCACTTTATCTAACTACTTTGTCGTTTGTTTTAATGAGCTCTGTGTGTGGCCTAGTGGCTAGGCTAGTATGCTGGGTAAATATCACTAATGCAGACGTCTAGGTTATGATTAGGAAATATTATTGATTCCCGAACTTTTCTTTTATTGGATTGAATTCCGGTGCCTTCGTTGCTTCAGATTTAAAAAAAAAATATACAACTTTTTATGTAGGAGATTTTGCATGACGGTGTTCTAATTATTATTATTATTAGTGCCTCTCTCTCCCTATAATATTGTTTATTATGAAACAAGCGGCCGCCCGCGGTTTTACCCGCGTGGTTCCCGGTCCCGTGGGAATATCGGGATAAAAAGTATCCATGTTTTAATATAGACTATCTACTATCTGTGTGCCAAATTCCAACCAAATCCGTTCAGTAGTTTTTGCGTGATTGAGGAACAAACATCCAAACATTTACACATCCAAACCTCCAAACCCACAAAATTTCACATTTATAATATTAGTATAATAATAAAAGAAACTAAGGCCAGCTAACTAAAGGGAAAAAGCAGTCATTAGGTATCACAAAATACAGCGTTAAGTATAAAGTTACAAACTTTATGGAGTTTTAAGATTGACGTGCTCTGTTGAAAGTCAAGTGTTCGGACGACCTAAAGGGTTACCTTAGCTACTAATATGGTTTATCTTTTAAATTTCCCCTTAAACATTCCTAGCTTTAAAAGTCAAGTGAAGCCGCCAGGTCCAGCTATAAAGCTTTACACATACACTTGAGAGCAATATAATCGACTGAGCTAAGTTTCTTTAAAGAAATGTTCAGCACAGAATCAATTGATGTGAAATATTCAAATTGTACAATTTAAAAGCTTGCTAATTGATCTTTGAATAGTATCAATTTCATTTCAGAAAGAACTTAAAAAACCCAACTGTACCGTTTTATTTATTCTCAAGTGTAGTTACAATACAAACAATCCGGATTTCGGAACAATCTCTGTCCCAGCATTGGGAAATTATGAAAATGATTATGATGATAATGATTGTGCATATGCTACAAAAGAGGAAATACAGTCATTAGAACATCAAATAAGAAACTAAACATGTGAACAAAAAAAAGTACAATTTTAAAAGCAACTGCATGATTATACCGTAGACAATAAGCAAGTTTAGTGAATAATCACGATAGCAGCAAAACGAGGAAGCCCGAACTCATGACATCCGTAGTAAATAACAATAAAAATACGACTCACGATCACAATTAAACAATTACACACGAAGATATTGTTGGAAAGTGGTCACGAGCTACCGCATGCTTTGAATTCGATTATACCTTGAATGAAACTCAGGTAATACCTACTGATCCATTCATTAAGCACTTTTTCTGGATTCAACAACGCTATCAGAATTTGACTATAGTCGATCTAAATAATGATGTTTATTAGGTTTTTAGTTGCATGTAGCAATATCTGACATCTTAATATCGGGAAATGCTAAGTTGAAGTGGAATGAGATTAAGGACGTAGATGGAAGTATTGAATTTTAAGTATAGAGAAGGTTTAAGTTAAATACCTATTGTAAACACGGTTTTTGTAGAAGGTAGAAGAGAGGCACAGTCACCAAGATCATATAAACGTAAATGTAATGAGTTTAGAGAGTGCGATATTGCTTTCTCAGTAGGTTATTGATGCTATTAGATGTTTGTTTTTTAATTAAACTGCTCATTGTTTAAGCTCTTGATTTAATGTAAGGTAATAAAGATCATTCAGAGTCAGAGTAAACAATTACCGAAATAAGTGCTTTTCGGTAATTCAGGTTCGGAGTAGTTAAAATCTAAATAAACGCAAAGTTCAAATATGCAAATTAACTTAACTTTTATATGTTCACCTTCATAAAGAATATCTTAAGGCTTACCGCTGACGGGCGCTATTTTGTAGCTGCGATAAGCGCGGCGTTAATCGCGGCGATATCGCTGCGATAAACGCGGCGATAATCGCGGCGACAATCACGGCGCTTTTTAGTCGCTGACGTAGGTTAACCCTAAAAGGCACCCGGTAATAATATTATAGAACAATCACTTTTATTATTGCTAAGCTCTATAAAATAAAGTTTATGATTTATTTATGTCAGTAATTATATACTTTTCACAAATGAAGCAAACAATGTATACGATTCAAATGTCTTCAGTACCCTTAGCACGAACAGCTATCGAGAAAAAAAACGCACGTAATATTACTCGATAGACAATTCTCTATGGAAAATTTCATTTCGCTTATCGGCGATAGATGGCGTTGTACAAATTTCCAATACAAAATTTATCTATCGAATGATTATTTTTTTGATAGCTGTTCGTGCTAAGGGTACAGATCCTTTTATCGCCAAAATAGTGTGAAGAACAAAAATTCTGCATTTACTTTATATGCGCAAATTCAAGAATTAATAAAAATTTGTTCGATACCTACTGGAAGGTTTTGACCCCGAAAAAATATTGCGAGTCGCTCGAAGTGTTTGTTTTGCAGACATAAGCTAGTTTTTGTATTACATCATTTTATGACATATTAAAAAATAATATTTTTATCCATGTTCCACAAACGGTATTTTTTATGTGTTTTAACTGTTACTGTGTATGTTACTATGATGAGATTTTGATGACATGTTATAGTGTGTTTTATATTCGCAATATACTCACAAAGCCAAAGGGCTTTGATATACCACATGGTATGAAAAAAATCTTTGTAAGTACTGAAAACTTTATGACATCACAGTTTCTACCCCCGCCATTTTCACGCTTTTCATCTTATATATTTGTGATCGGGGCATCGTATTGAATGCATCGATACCACATTTTCGTATTTTCGTGATGACTTGTGCGAAAAATAACCTCAAACCCTATAATTACCGATCGGCTAACAGTACAATAGAATATTTTAGTCATGTTTTTCGAACGTTATAGTTATTGAATAATTATAATTAAATACCTCGAAAAACACGTAGTTATAATAACAACAAACGATCAAAATCATAACACGAAACAAAGAAAATTCTATCACAGATATATTTAACAGAATGATACATGTGTCAAGCCACAGCATAAAAAAGTTTATTAAATTTATTAATTATTAAAAGTCCCTATCTTTATTAAATTATTAAAAGTCCCTATCTTTTGTTTAAAAAAATTATAATGTAGCGTCTGTTTAAAAGTACGTTAGCCTCAAATGGGTTAAATAGTATGGGTGGTGTGGACCTCACGGAAAATATTGCTAATAATAATAGTAATAATTGCCTATAACCGACCTTAGGTTCGTAGTGTGATCCTACCTTTTTTGGAACAGGATTAAAAACTATATAAATTGGTAAGCATAATATCATGTAATAATAATAGGCTTGTTTCCATTAAGAATAAATATAATGGATAGGGGTTTATAATGATTAATTATATTATGGAGAAAATAACAAACAATTTTAATTATTAATAGCGTTAAAGATTAATAATATTTTTAAAAAATAAATTTCGTAAAATGCAACCTTTAGTCACGTGACAGTGAACACCAATCAGAAAGCGTTACGTCACGCCGTGCGAAACTCCAATCTTGTCTTTGACGTTTCGAGTATCACTACCGGAGGCGCGTTCCAAACCAACACTCCGAGTGCAACCTAACCACAACCGAACGCAAGTTTTAGCCACTTTTTTCGTATTTCTCCATTGTTTGGAACATATATAAATAACTGGTTTGGCGTTTTTATAGTCGTGCTATCACACTGAGGCACTATACAGTACTTAAAATATGAGAAATTCATTTTTAAACGATAAAAACTAGCTATAACGTACGAAGACACGATCGCTCTTTTGTTTGTTTTGCACGGCGTGACGTCATTCAAGACGCCATGACAGTCTTGTGCGTTTTGGAACCAAATTAAAATTGGTTTTTTAAAACGCGAAATTTATAATGTAAACGCTCGATTAAAAATAAATAAACCTTTTTCTTCGATAAAATGCCTAATAAGCTAAAATATTAAGCAGTTATTGAAATTTTGTCAACTAGCCTATTCTCTTACTTTTTATTGCAAGCTCTACCATTACAAAAATAATTATGTCAGCCAGCGAAAAAAATTGTGGTGTCTTTTAGGGTTAAAGCCGCTTGTCACTCTTGTCAGTGTCATTTCGTGGGCGATTAGTCGCCGAGCTATGTGTCAGCTACTTTTTGTAGCTCGTGGGCGTTTACGTATTGAACTCCATATGTTCTATTCTGGGCTACAAAAAATCGCTCAGCGATTTATCGCCCGTGAGCGTTGGCGCTAAATCTGCTGTTTGAGGTCCTTAACAACTTTTAATAATTTCAGGTATATGTATATTTGTATGAGGCCAAAAGATTGTTTGTTTAACATGAATTTGCATATCAATTCGGCAAAGATTTGGCGTATATTAAATTTTCATTTTAATCACAACATTATTTATTTATTAATTCCATTCTCTGCAAATAATCTCAAAAATAGCTTATGAAAATTTCAATTTACAGAAGGATCCTTAGAGATAATAACAACAGTGAATTTATAACATTTTCGGTATTAATTTGTGGAATACATGATCAAAAGCTTCCTATTAATCAGCTCAAAAAAATTTATTTGAAGGTGCGTGAATGCCAAGGTTTACATCAAAATTCCTCGGTAAATGCGAAAAACAATTTGTACGAAGCTGAGTTTAATAGGGGCTCTATACGTTTGTCCATCCTCTCCGTGCAATGTTTGCGAACGAGTAGTAAAGCCCGTACTTTGAGTTGTTCTATTTACTGTCTTTATTACCCTTTACGATGTAAACGACAGTTGTAATTGAAATATGTTTGAGCCGTCAACTAACTACATTTAAAAATGTTTGTCCAGTTTTTATTTGCTATTTAGAAATTACAGGGACAGTTTTTTTATGGTTCACTCTACATTTTTACGCAAAGGGATGTCATTTTACATTTCTCTCGATAATACGGGGTGTTAAGTAATTGATTAAAAATCCGAAAAAACAATAATTATGTCAGTACGATGTTAGAAATTTTTAAACCTCGAAATGCTTTCGATTTACGGTACCTTGTAAAAATTAAAACTTGTCAATAATAGAACGCAATGTAAATCGTAAGAAGGTTACTTTAAAATTAAAAATGCATCTTAAGCTGTCTTTAATGCTTACCGCTGACGGGCGCTATTTTGTAGCTGCGATAAGCGCGGCGTTAATCGCGGCGATATCGCTGCGATAAACGCGGCGATAATCGCGGCGACAATCACGGCGCTTTTTAGTCGCTGACGTAGGTTAACCCTAAAAGGCACCCGGTAATAATATTATAGAACAATCACTTTTATTATTGCTAAGCTCTATAAAATAAAGTTTATGATTTATTTATGTCAATAATTATATACTTTTCACAAATGAAGCAAACAATGTATACGATTCAAATGTCTTCAGTACCCTTAGCACGAACAGCTATCGAGAAAAAAAACGCACGTAAAATTACTCGATAGACAATTCTCTATGGAAAATTTCATTTCGCTTATCGGCGATAGATGGCGTTGTACAAATTTCCAATACAAAATGTATCTATCGAATGATTATTTTTTTGATAGCTGTTCGTGCTAAGGGTACAGATCCTTTTATCGTCAAAATAGTGTGAAGAACAAAAATTCTGCATTTACTTTATATGCGCAAATTCAAGAATTATATAAATTGGTAAGCATATCATGTAATAATAATTCTCTTACTTTTTATTGCAAACTCTACCATTACAAAAATAATTATGTCAGCCAGCGAAAAAAATTGTGGTGTCTTTTAGGGTTAAAGCCGCTTGTCACTCTTGTCAGTGTCATTTCGTGGGCGATTAGTCGCCGAGCTATGTGTGAGCTACTTTTTGTAGCTCGTGGGCGTTTACGTATTGAACTCCATATGTTCTATTCTGGGCTACAAAAAATAGCTCGGCGATTAAGCGCCCGTGAGCGGTGGCGCTAAATGTGTATTCTCTTTATTACGACAGATTCAGATTTCAAATGACCCATAATTTATTACGAATACATCAGCAAAATAGCGTATTTGGACTTTTGAAGCATTGGATTGGAATCGATTTTAGGATAGATTGGTTGAATGCTTTAAGATTGTCTGGAGGACTTAATCCAATTGGATTATTTACTTTCATTGTGCGTGTCAGTGGGATTATTGTGTTGTATAATAATTTCACCGCAAACATTAATGTAATAGAGCTTGATGTGAGTAGTAATACAAACTTACTTGAGAGTTTCGAACAGGACAATACTTTCTTTTTATATAAATTTCTAATTATTATGAGTGTCCCACAAGGTTCTTTCCTTAGAAGTTTGTTCAACGTTAACATTGTTTCAAATGGTATAAGTGGTTTATTTTAAAGCGCGTACTTACATACAACGGACTTATTGTTTCAAGTTATTGGTTTTCTGAAAGCTCCTTTGTTAAAAATTGAAATGGAATCGACAAAACAATTACAAAGAGTACATGATATTTTGTTTCAAAAATGTTAGAGTGCGAAGAAAACTTTTCTTTACGTTTATTTACAATATTGCAAGTTTGTAATTGAGATGCACGGTTAGGTATTACAAATGAATATGATATAACTGAGAATGATATTTCATAAAGGTTTAAAATGTCAGCAATAGTTACTTATGTTAATTTGATCGTTTTGTAACAGTATCGTTTTACTAGACGCTGACTATTCTATCAGTCTAAAAAAAGACATATACATGATAGGCTTTGAAATATGATATTAACGCTTCGCTGGTAACCAATTTCAATTCGACTTTGAAGAATGGACTTTAAATTTTTAAAGGCAAAGCTTTTTTCGTGTCCATCAAAAACATGTTACAACTGATAAGGCATTTAGGATGCTACAATTATTATCTTAAGGTTGCAAATGGTTGGTTTGGTTAACTTGCGGTTAAATTAAGCGGTCGACGTCACAAGGGGAATGCTTTACTTACTGCACACTGCCACTGCACACATATTTGTATTAGCATGAATACCGAGCGAGCAATCAGACGAACCAATTTGGTAATTAATACAAATATTTATAAGGTTTATTATAGATTAACACGTTCATTATATGTTTCAGGAGCAACGATTTGGGGAGATTTTCCCAAAAACATTTAGGTAGCAGAAATCAAATCAAATCATTTTATTCACACAAAACAGAAAGATCCATTTTGTTTAGGAAGTGGCTTATTATGAACCAATATAGATGCTGTTGTGGTATTTCTGTGGAGATCTCCTATAACTAGTAATCTCATAAAATCTGACCCGGCAGGCTTTAGAAAAACAGAATTTTAGAATACTTACCTTTTTTTTTACACATATTTTTGGTTCTTTTTCGTATGAGAGACGTTCTGTCTGAACTGCTTTTTCTATACTAAACTTAATAGCTTATTTATTAATGTGTTTTTCTGCTAGCCCAAGCAATTTTCGACCTCAATAGCTTTTTTTAGCGGTTTTGAAGTGTTTTTAAGTTTTTTAGTATTTGCTGCATAAGGATAAGGAGATAGTTAGCGAAGATATTATTCGCCTGACTGAATGGACTACGCTGTTTCCACGGTACCTATATCAGTAGACTTGTACGGGAAAACTGTAATTTACTCGCCTACATTCGTTCTCTTGAAGTCTACGACGGGGTTTTCTTTGCGAGGTAGTGTTTGTATTGTATGATATGATATGTATGTATGACCTATATTACCGGGTGTTAATGAATTCAGACCATCAAACTGAACTACTTTTACCATGGGACCAACTCTGAAATCGCGAAAAAATCTGCTGTTTCACACATTTTGATATTTTCAAATTTGAGATTTTTGTATGAAACAGCTGATTTTCTTTCACGATTTCAGAGTGTCGGTCCTATAGTAAAAGTTGTTCAGTTGGATGATCATCGGAAGAACCGGTTTTCCAATTTTTCATTCATATACTAAATAGATATGTCACATAATAAATAGATATTTTTGCGTTGTGTAGGCAATGCTAATCTATACTAATCTAATCATCTATCAAATCAAAACAAAAATCAAAATATCTTTATTAATTACTACAAGTAATATTTAACAATGTGTGGGACTCTTCTTTTAAGTTTGAAAAAACGTGTATTAGAAGAGGCCCCTCTCTTTAGTTTACAATAATTTATTTGTAGTACATAACTAGGAGCTTATATTAGTACTTACATATTTTTGTCATATTTGTATCTATATCAGAGCTTAGTAATATTTCCTCAGCATTTTTTATCACAGTTTTACAATAACTATGGTAATTGTCCTCGCTTGTCTGCCAGGCGACATATCCATTGATTCTGTATTAGAGATGAGTAGACAACTTCCGCAGACCAATAGAGCAAAGGAGATTGAATCACATTCAGAGTACACTAACCTCACAGACGGCTTCTGAACTTTTGTAAACGAAAACGAGTATTTTTTGTCATTACCAAACACAAAATTAACTGTGTTACGCTTACATAAAAAAATGGTTATATTAACTGGAATTTAGGAACTTAAAAGGAAACCTGTAAGATTAACTTAAAAAGTAATTCGTTGATATTAATTTACTGAAAAAAATATACCTGTGCTGCTTAGTTACAAAATACCAAATCAGAGGATTTTTTTAATATTAAGTATGTAGGTACTTAAGTGAAACAAAATATATATTTCGCATGTTTTTTATTTGCAACTATTATAATCGAATCACAATAATCGTTGTTCCTTCCTTCCTTAAAGGTAATGTGAGAAGAATAAAAAAGTAAATATTGGTAAAGAAAAACACAACAAAACCCAGAGGGATGAAAATAAAACAACAGAAAACCAAATAACAGTCATCACGTGCCAATAATTGCCAGTTCTGTTTTGCAGAAGGCATTTTCTAACACTCCCTATACTAATTGTAGTTGTACTATTGAGCCATAGTCTTGATAATAACCATAATGACCCGTGGACCCACTGCACTAGAGTTGGGATCGATCCAGAAATACTGTGCAGCTGTTGTCGCCGTACACCCACCTAAGGCGGCGGGTGTCTGTGCGAGCTTGCTTTGCATTTATTTAAATAAACATTATTTTTTAGAATTTAGCCATGTTGGTATGAAATATGTTTAACTTAATTTAACTAAATTTTTTCACGATACTGTTTCTGCAAAAAACTACGTGATATTTGCCGAGCCTCCCCCTCTCCCCCACGTGAGATTGTTTGAGATTCTGCTCTTCTCCCCCCCCCCCCCAAGTGTCTCACGTAATTAGTGGATGCCCCCAAATTTCTGCCATACAACCTCCGTGGTCGAGTGAAGTGGCACAGTAATATGAACCCGAAACAATAACCATGGTAGTGGCTTGTACACCAGTCTTCATGGTGTCGCCCGCCAACTCGAGGTCTCAGATTCGACCCCGGGTAAGTCAATTTAGAAAACGAACTTTTCTATATTGTCTTAAGTCTGTCTGGGTGTTTGTGATATCAACCACCGTCGTCTCTAATCAGAGACAACGGTGGTATCACTAATAAACACAAATACCTACTAACTTTGGGATCGGAGCTATCGATGTTGCCCAATATTTATTGGTTATTTCTTAATATTAACTATTTCCATCCATATACGTGCGTTGTTAATTAGAGCTCCTATTTACCAACAATAAACGAAGATGCGAGATATAAACTATAATAATAAAAGGTGGGAATTTATGGACGAGAATATTACTGAGAGAAAATTCCCGAACGCCTCCTTGGCATAGTGATTTACTAGTCCCGGGGACTAAGTCAAATAATAGAGAATATTTGATAAAACCTTTGGGGTTGTCGATAAAAAATAAATTATGTCAATACCACAAACATTGCATTGCATGCAATAGGATTAAACAAATTTGTTTTTTTACTTTAAATAATGGGATTTTATGCATAGCTTACGAATGATGCAAAATCAAATTCGAAATTAAAAATAAATAATAGATAGTGGGGATACCTATGGGGCTGTGGGGCTATGATATCTACGCTTCATAATTGCTGATAACTACATTTTCTTTAACTTACATTATGTTGACTAAAACGTGTTATTTTACTTTTTATATTCCTATTTACCCTTTTCAAAAGAACTGTATAATTTGGCTAAGTAAATTCAAATTCTAATAACACTAACATAGAAAGTATGAAACCAAAATCAGTTTCATACGTTATACTTGATAGCTGTTACTAACGACTTCGCTCTCAACTTTTTCAATTCAAAGAAATTATGACTTTTGTTGCGAAACATAATATGAGAAAGAATTTAACTCTTTTCATAACGTATGTAGGTACTAAATGTTTGAATAAATATTTTTTGCTATTCTAAATAAGTGAATAAAGTTGATTTGCTTCTTTCAAAAACCTGTACAATTGTACATAGGCATGTGTGTGTGATGTAAGTAAACTAAAATTGATTATGCTAAAAGTACCTAAGTACTTATATTTTCAACCGTAACCTATTTTCCATTTTAAAAGAATTTTCCAAATGAAAATAGTATATTTTTCGCAAATAAATATACAAAAATAATATTGAAGTTTCTCTCCCATCCTATCCCATCCCATCGTGTAGTGTTAAATTATTACATAACATACAAAAATAATTATAGGTAGGTAAGTACTACTCGATCTAGTTGGTTGAAAACTTTATTGTTATAGAAATATAAATTTTCAAGAACGATACGGTTCAAGGTATCGTTTCCTTCTTTAAGTATACGTTTAATTTAAAAAAATACAAGGAAAACACAGAATAACGAAGGTTCAAAAGGAATATTTATTAGTTTAAAAATTGCTGCCATTGATGGAATAAATTGTTTCCCTTTGTGAATTTCGAATCGAGAGACTTTTTTTTAAATGTTTGTTGATGAATTCTAAATGTAGGTAAGCAATACTTTTTGAGAATTTCGAGGGTCGTCATCGTCACTGTTTAGTTAAAAAATAATACCTTGTATTTTTTCCATCGGATATTTTTCTTTAATTCTGATGGATTTGAAACGTTGTTAGGCAGCCATGTTGTTTTTGTTACGCTACGAATTTATTCAAATGCATCTTTGATCTTATATTTTCATAAAACGTGTAATAAAGAAGTACCTGCTTTTTAAGATAAGTATCAATGGGCGGTTTGTTTACAAACATTATTTCCTTATGGTAGCTGGAGTTACCTATAGCAGATCTTTTTAGCTTTTTAAAAAGAGGTTTTCATTGTTTCTTATGTAAGCTGGAGTACCTATAGCAGATCTTCTTTCCTGAAAAAGGTGATAGTATTGCTGAAACTAAACAACTTGGGTTTTTTGATACACGATGTATTGGCTCTGTGCACGCTTTTAGCGCCACCTGGCGTTCGCAACTTTGCTGACTCTTGACCTGACCGTTTTGATATGAAATGGCGGCATTGTGACAAAATGTTAAAAAATAATACTATACATATTGTGTTATTTATTAGTGAATTTTTCCAAATTACAAAAACAAAGTGTTGTGAAATCATTTTTGGTCATTTAAATTAAATATGGCAAGTTAAATCTTTTAAATAGATTTAACTTGCCAAGAGTGTTTTATTTTGGTTATAATTAAGGGTTTGTTTACTTCTTTTTTAGTTGTAGATTTTGTAAAACAAGAGGATAATGCTACTTTAATAATTTTATTAAATGATAATTATAATTGTTCCTGTATCGCTAGTAATAAATTAAATATCGTTTTCAAACAGATTACAGAGCCTACATTATTTCTACTTTTTGCCACCATGAGCGCTGCGATCGATTATTATACCTTCGCACCCAGTGAATAGCAGATCCTCTTAGCTTTTTAAAAATAGGTTTTTAACTTTTTTTTAAGTTTAATGACTATTGTAACTTAGTTCGGTGTTAACCTGTCGTCCGCGACCCGGATTACTAGAAGCGAGCAGATGTTACTAATTGGAGTTAATTCACAATCTCTCCGTAGTAATTGTGGTGAAGAGACGAAGAATGCTTAAATGTCTATTCTGCGAACAACTCGCATGATTGCAATAATTAATAATTATTAATGTATGACGTGTGTATTCATTCTGAGCTATGGCATTGATGGAAGACCATCTTTGTTCTGTAATTTTATGTTTAAAGATAAATTTATATGAAAATGTTTTAATCTGCAATAAAAATCTGAAATAGCGCCATCTATTTACCACAATTAGTATTTATATTTGCACTTAATACTACATTCGCCGATGGCGCAAATGGCAACGATGACGTGACGCGCGACGCGTGCGTTATTTATTAATATAATATTATCAATATTTAAAAAAAAATGCAAGTTAATAACTTACTCTATTGTGTTCATAGAAAATTTAGATCCATCTTTGTAATCTGATTTATCTTCGTAAGATGTGTATTAAAAAAAATGTGTGGTATTTTTAGGATGTAACGGTGTAGCTATCTAAGCAAGTTGAATTCATGCGAAAAAAGTGACAAACAACAGTCGAGTAAATCACTTTGTCACAAGATTCATACGAATTCCGTGAGAAGTAGTGAGAACAAACATTGATATATCAAAACAAAGTTTAGATGCGTTACCCGCACTCCACAATGGCAAGACGAAAGTAAGGTAATTGCCCGACTTTCAATTAGTCAGGCATCGGCTCGTGACACGTAAACACACATCACTCTCGTCAGACAGACACTAAAAAACCGTGACATTCTGATCAAAAATGCCTTCCTGCGTCTATAAACGATGTGCAGATTATACAGCAACAGTCAGAGATCGGAAAAATGTTTTATTTCACACGTAAGTACTGTATTTTACCGTAAAATGTATTTTCGTATTTTGTATTACTCTAATCGGCCATTTTTTTATAAAGAGCGAGATGCGCCAATGAGCATGCAGCGTGTCAGACGAAACTTATGATGTCTGTTTATCTCTTTCTAACGACAGGGATTCCGTATGGTGGCGTTCATTTTTGTCCCACTATTGATGTAATATGTCAATGTGTGTATCTGCAGTACCTGTCGCTGTTTTAAATTGCATGATGTTGGCGCATAACGCATCTAAACTTTGTTTTGATATATCAATGAGAACAAACCTAAAGCTTGCAAATCTTGATATACTTGAACGTGAACTTCTCAGAAATAAAACTGTTGAAAGGCATCATGGCCCATAAGCGGCTCAACTGAATGAATTACAACAAGTTCTTACGCAAAAAAAGATTCCGCAAAAAGGCTTTTCCAACGCAAATGTAACTAGGAGAACACCAATAAGTTGAATAAGTGATGCGACGACAAAAAGCTGCGTCGAATGAGCTTTTTGTTCTCTCTCTAGGAACAGAAGTCTGTTAGTGATTCGCGGTTACTTTCGTAGTTCTGTTCAAAGAACAATCTTATTATTTAATAATATAGAAGTTTTCTTTGATAATATTAAGGTGTGATCAAGTTGTCACGTCACGACACTCTGATTAATTATTTATTCGTGTCCTATCTTCAAAGAAATCATAGCATCAGGAAACAGTAGGTAATGTTTTTCATTAAAAGATTATTGAATACTATTTACCTATCCAAACAAAATACTCCAGTCTGCCTTCAAATCATTTATTAGTATTTATCTCTAAAGTAACTAAAATGTTAACTAAATCATAAAATGTTGTTTTAATTCTTACTCAAAACAATGTCCTCTCATCAGTCAGCGGCATTTAATCCATCACATATCTATAAGCTCGTCAATATAATTAGTAATTCACAATTAAGTATTCACAAATCACAATACCCACATGAATTGTGTTATGTCGTGCAAATACTGATTGTTGGTACTTCAATATGAAAGTCATCTCAGATCTCAACAACTAAACAATATGCCACAAAGTGGCATAGAAATATAACTATACAGCCGTTGCCGTTATTCATACAATAGATCACAAATGGTTACTATCACTATGGAATTCCACAACCGTATCATGCCTTCTCTTTCTAACGACAGATGTTCCCTTTTCGGTGGGAACACCTGGCGTGTTTGTTTGACGTCGTCTTCCGAACTCTTGCGCAGTCGAGTAAAAAGATACGTGTTTATTGTTATGCTGAGCTGAGCATTTAATTTTATAACCATGTGCTTGAGTATCTAAGGCCAGTAGTCATGTATGGATCTAAATGTTAGGCTATGAAAAAGATGAATGAAAGAAAATTACCTACATGTAGCAGAGATGAAAATGCAAGCGTGGAAGTGTGGTGTGACGCGAATGGATAAAATTAGGAATGAGTATGTGAGAGGAAGTTTGAAAGTAGCACCACACCAGTGACAGAAAAGTTGAAAGGGAATCGTCTGGCTTGGCATGTGCTGCTATGGCCATGTTATGAGAAGGGATGAAAGGCATGTTTCTAGAAGAGTTATGGATATGGGTGTTGAGGGCTGAAAAGTAAGAGGAAGACCGCAGAAAAGATGGATTGTATGCGAAATGATATGAATGTGAAGGGAGTGGATGAGGAGATGAAGAGTCCGAGTGACAGGAAGGAATGGAAGAGAAGGACGCACTACACTGACTCAAAGACCCTAAATAAATTGGGATAAGGGTAGATGACGATGTTTATAAATCCATCATATTATCTTATAGGATTGGATTCTTTCAAAACTAGAAAACGCTGAACAATACTTTATTAATTTTAACACGTCGTTTACAATCGTCCTACGTCTTTCTTTTCTTCCACATGACTGCGTCACAATATCTTCTAACATGTTATCTCTTTCACTTATCCTTACGTTCCATTCCACACAATCAAATAATATGTAATTAAATACTAGATGCATTGCATTGCCAAACATTGCTAGTTGTCGGAATGTTTTAGGTTCAGTTCAAATGCTCTTATTTCATTTTATCGATTGTTGTTTGCAGATATGTATTCAGTTTTAGCGGATATGGACCTACTCAAAAGTATCGTACGTACATTACACGTACTTTAAATCTTCATACAGCATATCATTGGGAAAACCACCGATTGTTTCTCATACAATATTTATTAATGCAAAACTCCAAATTTTTCAACCTTGCTAAAAATGCAAATTGTAGGAAGCATCTCCAATCTCCATACATTTGAATTATCCAGTGTTTTCTGTTACACATTTCTTTCCAAACATGAATTTGCATACATTCATATCGCCTGTCGCGTATAAACATAAACGACCGCAGGATCTCAGTACTGTCTGGCATATTTGATATTTGCTTACTTTGTATTGTTTCGTCTTGAGTCTCGCTCGACGTCTCGGTCGCATCTAATCGACTGGTTGAGCACATGCAGAAACAACTACCTTTGGCACGATCCCAAACTGAATATTGAGTAATACGTATCATTGGTAAAGCTAAGGGTACGAACATGCCGAAGCTGGGGGCTAATTAACTAATTTTAAAAATCTAATCTAAGTCTGTAACATCCATTTTGTAATAATGATATAAATAAATTTGTTATAGCTATGGAAACCTATAATTGGATTATTTAAGACTTAGGTATATGTAATTACTCAATCTGTACCTAATAAAGCTGTTGGTTTTCTGAATAAATCATAAATAAATAAATCTATAGCAATCGCTTTCGTTTGACAGATGGATGTGACACATTGCTGCATTTCTGTGGTAAGTTTTTATTTGTGCCATAAAGAAGCTTCAATGTGTTACATCCTGAAAGCGATTGCGATAGATTTTGAAATTAGACAACAGGAAGGCTGGTCGCGGTCGCCGTCGCACCTCGATGTCAATGCTCGCAGTTTATAATCCACACGCGATGAGGATGGCATGGAACTTTTGCCGCCTCTGTGGTCTAGTGGTTCGCCCACCCGTGTAAGACGCAGAGTAGAGGTCCCGGGTTCGATTCCCAGTGGGGGTACACTTTGTTCTCGGTTTGTGCTTATTCCAAGTCCACCTGACTAGCTACAACCATCTTACCAGTCTGACGCCATAGTGTTTAAAAATTGTTGTCTTTCGGCAGCAGTTCCTCAGTGATGAGGAAAATTCAAATAAGTACGTACCTATAGATAAATGTTTCGTATCATTATAACATAATAATGTATCATTTTAAGGCGAACCAATGAAATTTTACAATTCATATATTATACACTTTAAAACTTATCAAAAAATATCTTTATCTAATCAAAAATATTAAGAAACAGGCGTTTTGAAACCAGCCTTATATTTTGGTATGACCTAAATATAAAATGGCTATGCGGAGATAATTCAATATCTTTTAATCAACAATAAACTGTTATCATGGTTCAGTCTGCTGAGTCTATTAAACAATTGGCGTCGTAAACAAGTGCCTTGAGGGACTCTTTTTTTACAAGGAAGACATCCATAAACTTTTAGAAATGAACAGCCTTGGTAAATGCTTTCTTTATATTCCCTAAAGATTCTTTTGCCATAAATGTCTGATGGATTTCCGAGACTTTGGAGTTATATAGGCCAAAAGGTCAGTGGTGAAATGTTCACAAAGATTTTCGTGACAATTTATTCAATATCGGAGTTATTGTAACGTTTCTATCAGCAGATTTTCATTTAACAGAAGATGTTTTTAGGGTTCCGTATCCAAAGGGTAAAAACGGGACTCAATTACTAAGACTCCTCTGTCTGTCTGTCGCTCTGTCACCAGGCTGTATCTCATGAACCGTGATAGCTAGACAGTTGAAATTTTCACAGATGATGTATTTCTGTTGCAGCTATAACAACAACAAAACAAACTAAAAAGAGAATAAAACTAATATTTAAGGGGGGCTCCCATTCCCATACAGCAAACGTGATTATTTTGCCGTTTTTTGCTCGATATTAATTTGTCTTTGCTTTTGGGCAAGACTGGGGTCAAGAGCAAACCCATTAAATATAAAAAAAAATAAAAAATAACGACAACAGGAAGACGCTTAAAATATTCACAGAATATTAAGTTGTATATCACTTTAAAAATAAATAATTAAAATAAAATAAATATTTAATAGGGCTTCCATAGAACAAACGTGATTTTTTTACGGAACCCTTCGTGCGCGAGTCCGACAGCACTTGGCTGGTTTTTTTATAGTTCTTCTTGTTTTTTTAAGGTTTACATTTTTTGCATGATATAGGTGATTTGCTAGGATATATATTTCATATTACACTTATGCTTTACGAAGACTACAATACCGACGAAATATTGTATCCATATTCCAATTCAGAGATTTTCTAATCCCAAAAGGAACACCTCATTTTATTCAGTAAATTCATCTTTCATAATAACAAGCAACGCTATCTTGCAAGAAGTAAACAATATTTATAATAAGCGGAAACAGTGAGTCGACAATTTCTTGCACGTTTCTTGTCATTAAATATTTACCTAACAACAGAAGAAGCAACGAAAGAAAAGTTCTATAATATTAAATGTAGTGGATAAAAAATACATTTAAGTAAAATAAACTTTGAATGGTATTTAAAATTTAAAAATATCTACGGCTCTTAGTATACCTCAGCCTACTAGAATATCAGAACATTCGCTCGGCAAGAGAATTTCGCAGATTCAAATCCGGCCTACGTCCTAGGTAAAAAAAACAAAGACGAGTTGTTTTCTTTTTTATCAAGTTTAATAGTATGATTAACTAGCGACACGCCCTCGCTTCGCTTCGGTGTAGTGTGGAATTGGACACCATGTACTATACATATTGTAACACTTTTTTTTCGTAATCCACATATTTCCTGAAAACAATCAATGATTTGTTTACTTTTAAAGGTTAAGTTCAGTGACATTAGTTGAAATGTCAATTTGGCATTTCTCTTTGACGTTTTGCCCGTTGCGTTCTACGAACGCTTTGATTTGTTTTGATGAAAAGTTAGTTATCGAAACATTTCTCTTTTCATAACAACTAATGTTCAGTCGCTTTCTTATAAAAGAATATAAATTCAGTAAGTAAATTAAACTTCAGTAGTTCAATCAATCGATTACTCATCGATCAATCGATAAGTAATCACTTTTAAAGTTTTGACTATAAACTAATAATTTTTGATAGTAAGGTTTTAATTAAATAGTTTTATCGTATGCAATGTACTTATAAAATAAAATCTCTCATGATTTTAGTCTCGTTTGATATTTTTCAGCATTTTTAATGATGTTCACTTGTAATCAGTTTTGGTCGAGGCAAATCGCTAGTGTCCGAAGCTGTGAATTTTTGTTTCTTTATCGTTTGACATAAGGTGACGAGGCACTTTCTTCTTCCTTTTGGATCGATAGCACGATGATGTGAAGGAAAGAAAAATCATCTTTTGAGTCCTAATTCGTCGGGCTACGGCCCATTTTTATAACTTAATGTTTTGAAAACCCATGGCGTAAACATGGTAAGCATTTGTTTGTTAAAATACTGTAACTTCATGAAGTGCGAGCATCAGTCGCCACGTGCATAACCTGATGTCGTTCTCTTTGTTTCAGGGTTTTTTTTTTTTTTTATTGTTTTTCCAGTTCCTCCAGTTTTCTGGCCTAATCATTAGGTCCAGCTCTGTTACTGGATGTAATCAAATCTTGTATTACATTTAACATAACGTGTTGGGAATGATCTCATATTCTCCACCACCAATATGAAGTGGTAACTACCTCTTCATTATATAAGCATCCTTTGCACTTAAAATTCTACGTGTTCCGTAACCAAGATGGAAATTTGTCTTCACTGCGACTGATCAACTGCTTGGATACCGAGAGAGGGAAGCAAACCTCAACGACAAACCACCTGGGAAAGCAATGATGAAGGTTCTGCAGTGACGATTCCATTCTACTGATTGTACGGTAACTTTATACCTATTTTATAACTTAGTAATAAGTCTTAGGAGTTAATCTTTTAACTTTAAGCGGGAAATTTGTACCCTACTTTTCTAAGGAATAAATGTAGTTCTTTACATTCAATTAATCTCTTTATTTATCTCTGAAATCGTTTGCTGCAGCGTATAAGGCGCCCTTATCTTTATAAATTTCTAATACGCTGTACTCCAGGGTCGGAAGAATCACTCCCTGAACATGCTCAAGCCTAACTGAGCAAGCCGCACTACAAACTTGAGCTGACTTTAACACCTAATTGCCGATCGCTCACTATTTAGCTCCCAAAGTCACCCCGTCGGAGAAAATCTCTTACAGTGGCGTTCCCAACGTTCGGCCTGGAGATTTCAGAGAGAAATAAAGCTTTCTTTTAAGTGAAAAGATTAAATTCACTACTGTTAAACTTAACTCATAATGTGTAACTTTTTGTAAGGGAAACAAGAAGTATTTGTTATTATTTCTTATAATACCTATTTAGTTAAGTAATAGCATGTCTTTGCTGTACTTCTTTTTATTCTTAGATACTTAACCATGCAAACGGTTAATAGTATGTAAGTCTCTGAGTTATCTACTCACTTTAAGCTGTCTAAGCTAAAATAATACAAAACCTAGATAATGGTTAATTGTAAACTTTGTTCCTAGAGCTACTTGCTCACTCTTAGCTTAACTAAGCTAACTTATATCACACTGTGATAATTTAATGCTACAAGCTTATAAACTTGTCTTAGCAAATAACTTTACTTTTATGACTGTATAATTTAAATTGTACAACATGGATTTTGTAACTGCCGGTTGTCCAATAGAATTCTTGCACAAAGATGAACTAGTATATGAACTTAAATTACGTCACTTACCAGCTGAACCTACATCATCAACCGATGATTTACGAAAACTTTTACGTCACACTTGCAAACTTACTCGACGTGGTAGTGTAAAGGCAATTGATCAGTTTGTCATTGACCAAGCTTCCGAATTAACTGTATGCACGCCGAAAGTAGCTGAAATAGAAGCGAGTAGTAAAGATTTAACATCCAGTGAACGCTTGGTAAAACGTTTAGTAGCTCGTTGCAACTATATTCTTTGTCGCCTCTCTAGAATTAGTGAACCTGAAGAGGGTATCGCTAAACTTAAATCTTCTCTGATTTGTCTTCTTATGCGTCTTGAAAGTGATGCAGATGAACCCGAAGATACGGGGGAATCATATTCTACTCCTGTAGTGAATCATGTTGAAAACCCGTTGTGTGTTCAACAGGTTCCAAAAACTTATAATTTGAATTCTCTTAATTTAAAATACCGCGGCGATACTTGTGTCCGTGTGTTTATTACTCGGTTGGAAGAACTTAGGGTTGCTAGGAAAATTCCTAATGATATAATTTTTGATGGATTTCCAGATATCTTAGAAGGTCCAGCGTTGTATTGGTTCAGAGCAAATAAAACCAACTTCTCTTGCTACAAGGACGTGATCCAGTCTCTAGGAGATGACTTTGACATCCCGGATTTGGACCATAAATTGCTGGCGGAGATTCGGCAAAGGACCCAAGCAAAAAGTGAAACCATCGTTGTTTTTCTATCTATCATGGTAGGTATGTTCTCTCGTTTAAGGAAAACCCTCTCCGAAGATGAACAACTTGATATTATCTTAAGGAATATTCGACCTGAGTACAGCATGGAATTAGCTCTCCATGATATTATTTCCATCGATCAACTTAAATTTGTCTGCAAGAAACTTGAGCTTGCGAAGGCGAAAGCCATTGACTTTAAAGAACCGTTATTGACAAACGATTCACTTGCTCCTGACTTTACTTATTCTAATAAAACTAGGAATTCTACTCATAAACAACTAAATACTTATTTTGGTAATCCAAAACCAAAACCAATTGCTTCTTTAAACTCTAAAGATGATAAATCTTTACATTGTTTCCGCTGTGGAATGAATAACCACAACACTAACAAATGCCTGAAGTCTAGAGATTTAGTTTGCTTTAAATGTGGTAACAAAGGTGTTAAGACTCCGGAGTGCACTAAGTGTAATGTGCCAAAAAACTAATAGGCTCTGTCTCCTCATGTTCCAAAAGTAGTCCCAAACATCCCACTACAGAAGAGACATATTTTGAACCTCCGTCAGATGACTACCGACCTTATTTATCTGTTGAAGTACTTGGCCTTAAAGTTAAGGGTTTGTTAGACTGTGGCGCTTCTTGTTCTGTCTTAGGTAATAACTGCCATTCTTTATTCTTAAACATTGGTATCCCGTCTTATAAGTTGGATATTCCAATAAGGTTAAGTGTTGCCAGCGGACAAGAATTAATTTGTAATAATTATATGTTACTACCCATTTCTGATAAAAATGAGGTGCAAATTATTAAATTTGTAATTCAACCCGAAATAAATGTTCCTATTCATTTTGGAATAAACTTCTGGAAGGCTTTTAACTTAGCCCCCGACATATTTAAAGATAACTGTCACTTAGAAAATGTGAATAGTGTATCAGTCTTACCTAACCATTCTGGTCTTAATGATTTTGACTCTCTGTCTTCCGATCAAAAGAAGCAGATTGAAGAAATTAAATCTTTATTTGATAACATCAATACTGAAAAAGTAGGTCTCGGTGAGACAAATCTTATAGAGCACATTATCGATACAGGTGATGCAAAACCTATAAAACAAAAGTACTACCGACTTAGTCCTGATAAGCAAAAAGCTCTTGAAAAAGAAGTAGATAGGATGTTGGAACTAGGTATAGTAGAACCATCTTTTTTTCCATGGAATTCTCCTGTAGTCATGGTAGAAAAATCCAACGGTGATCTCAGACTATGTTTGGACAGTAGAAAGGTTAACTCTGTGTCCAAAGCTGATGCTTATCCACTTCATTATGTCAGCTATATCCTTGACAACTTAAGAGACGCTAAATACTTAACATCTTTAGACCTTAGCGCAGCATACCATCAGATAAAGCTGTCAGATTCCTCCAAAGAGAAGACTGCATTCACAGTTCCTGGCAAAGGACTCTTTCATTACAATAGAATGTGTTTTGGACTCGTAGGAGCATCTGCAACTATGCAGCGTCTCATGGATAACTTGTTTACAGCTGAATTTGATAATAAGGTGTTCTGTTTCATCGATGACATAATAATCTGTACTTCTGACTTTGATGAACATAAACGTCTCTTAAAGGCAGTTTATGAAAAGCTAAAATCTGCTAATCTAACTATTAATATGAAAAAATCTACTTTCTGTAGAAATGAACTTAAATATCTAGGTTACGTTGTTGACCAATATGGTTTAAGAACGGACCCCTCTAAAGTAGATGCCATTTTAAACTTTCCTATTCCTAAAGATGCAAAAGACATCAAAAGATTTCTTGGTATGGCCGGTTGGTATCGTCGGTTCATAGACAATTTTTCTAAAATATCTCGTCCTTTATCTCGCTTAACTAGCAAAAAGATTCCTTTTTCATGGTCATCTGAAGCTGATGAAGCTTTCAACCAACTTAAAACAGCATTGGTCTCTGCCCCAATACTAAAATGTCCTAATTATGATCTACCTTTCAGCATACATACTGATGCATCTTCTTATGCCATAGGTGCTGTACTGACACAAAACATTGACAATGTTGACCATCCCATTGCATACTGCAGCCGCACTCTCAATGCTCAAGAGATAAATTACACAGCTACTGAAAGAGAATTGCTCGCAGTAATCTATGCCTTAGAACAGTACCGTGCTTATATTGAAGGTAGAAAATGCTATATTATAACTGACCATGCTTCTCTGCTTTGGTTTTCTAATCTTAAAAATCCTATTGGTCGTCTTAATAGATGGGCCTTAAGACTTAGTCAATATAACTTTGAAATTATTCATAGGAAAGGTAAAGAACATATCATTCCTGATGCTTTATCTAGAATTTACACTGATTCTATATTTGACACTCAGTCAACTTCTGATGAGTGGTACAAATCTCTTTATGAAAAATGTTCTAAAACTCCATCTAGGTATCCTAATTATAAAATTGAAAATAATAAACTATATAGACTTTCTAAA
This sequence comes from Agriphila straminella, assembly GCA_950108535.1. Classification (NCBI taxonomy): domain Eukaryota; kingdom Metazoa; phylum Arthropoda; class Insecta; order Lepidoptera; family Crambidae; genus Agriphila; species Agriphila straminella. Next base: position 13,790,734 of record OX467322.1, on the reverse strand, counting down.
AATAAATATAATTCTGTTTCTCAATTTGAATGGAAACAAATAATTCCTTCTGAAAAACGTCTTGAAATCTTACAAAAGTATCATGATGATCCAACTGCTGGTCATTTTGGTGTAGCAAAAACTCATAAAAAGATTTCTAATTGGTTCTATTGGCCATCTCTCTTTCAAGATGTTAAAAACTATATAAAATCTTGTGACATATGCAACTGTTACAAGCCCCTTAATGTCAAACCTGCTGGTTTAATGGGAAATCCTAAATGTGTATCTCAACCAGGGGAAGCCTTATCCTGCGACATTCTTGGACCTTTTCCACCCTCGTATTCTCAAAACAAATATTTACTAGTATGTTGTGATTATTTTAGTAAATATGTGACTATTTTTCCTTTGAGAACTGTGACTGCTAAAAATGTGGTCAAATGTATGGAAAAAGGCATATTCCTAATACATGGTGTGCCAAAATATATTTATGTAGACAATGGTCCACAATTTATAGCTAAAGAATTTAGAGAATTGATCAGTAAATATCAGTTTCCTCACTTATTTTACAATCCAGTATATCACCCACAAACTAACCAAACTGAGAGGGTAAACCGTGAAATTGTTAGATCCATTGCTTCCTATGTGCGTTCTGATCATCGAAATTGGGATAAGAACATATCTGAGGTGCAATGTGCCCTTAACACTTCTGTTCATGAAGGTACCAAATATACCCCTTTCTTTCTATTACATGGTAGGGAAATGATATTGGACGGCTCATTTTATAACCTTGACCAACCCATAGACAGTGCTAACATCTCCATTGATCATACTTACTCATTCTCTGATTCGTTAAAAGAGCTAAAATCTATCTTTGAAAAAGTTAAAAATAACCTTAAAAAGGCACATGATAGAAACTCTCATTACTACAACCTGCGTAAACGGCATGTTGAACTTAAAGTAGGGCAATTTGTTTTTAAAAGATGTTTTCCTCAATCAAATGCTGCAAAACACTTCACTGCTAAATTAGCCCCTAAATTTGAAAAATGTGTCATTTCTGAAAAATATTCACCCTTAGTATATGGCTTAAAATCCTTATCGGGGAAATTTCTTGGCCGGTGGCATATAACAGATATTGTACGCCCTGGTGATTCTGTTTCTGACTAAGAAACACATCTCTCTAATATTCTCCTATTGTGTGGTGACAATAATAATAAAGAATAAAACATTGTCATAACACTGTGTTCATTCTCCTAGTTATTAATTTCTCAAATAGTTAAACTTAGGTGCATGTTATTCACACTGAAGTCTTAACTTCAACTTAAAATACTTTGTCTTATAAGTACCTCTTTATTCCCTAAGAAAGGATTAATTTTCTTTATTAATAATCTAATTAAATAGTATGTCTATCCTGGTACATATTACTCTAAGCTTGGAAATTAATTTTCCTATTCATATAATTAAGTTTTAATCTTTAAACTTTAATGTTTGGTCATCTCCTTGTATTCCAACAGAGTGTCCACTAACTAAATCTCATTCATATCTCTGAATGAAGGTGATATTACATCACTTATCTCCTTGTAAATAAACTACAAGTCAGTAAAATACACTTATTAACACTAGTATTTTTATCTGAAAATAAAATTTAGGTATTCTATTTTAACCAACAGATATAACCATAGTGATTGGAAGGTTTTATATCTGTCTGCATGTTAGTCAGTCCTTGTTTTGCATGAAACTTAGTTGTATAGTTTTATCATATAGACTTAGCCGGATAGGTGATAAGTCAATTTCTATAACAGTTTTGTTATGTAGGTGTAAGGTAGATATTGTTTGGGTATTGTTAGGTAATGATATCCACTAGTTGTTAGCCATACACTTTCCTGGTAGTATTTTATTGTTTCAACTTTGCCACAAGTTGAAATTTTTTTTGTCTTTGTCCGAGGATATTTTCTTCGAATTATTTTATTTTAAAATTTTAAATTTTAAAATAAAATAATTCTTACCACCTAAAACGGTGCTGTAACACTTTTTTTTCGTAATCCACATATTTCCTGAAAACAATCAATGATTTGTTTACTTTTAAAGGTTAAGTTCAGTGACATTAGTTGAAATGTCAATTTGGCATTTCTCTTTGACGTTTTGCCCGTTCCGTTCTACGAACGCTTTGATTTGTTTTGATGAAAAGTTAGTTATCGAAACATTTCTCTTTTCATAACAACTAATGTTCAGTCGCTTTCTTATAAAAGAATATAAATTCAGTAAGTAAATTAAACTTCAGTAGTTCAATCAATCGATTACTCATCGATCAATCGATAAGTAATCACTTTTAAAGTTTTGACTATAAACTAATAATTTTTGATAGTAAGGTTTTAATTAAATAGTTTTATCGTATGCAATGTACTTATAAAATAAAATCTCTCATGATTTTAGTCTCGTTTGATATTTTTCAGCATTTTTAATGATGTTCACTTGTAATCAGTTTTGGTCGAGGCAAATCGCTAGTGTCCGAAGCTGTGAATTTTTGTTTCTTTATCGTTTGACATAAGGTGACGAGGCACTTTCTTCTTCCTTTTGGATCGATAGCACGATGATGTGAAGGAAAGAAAAATCATCTTTTGAGTCCTAATTCGTCGGGCTACGGCCCATTTTTATAACTTAATGTTTTGAAAACCCATGGCGTAAACATGGTAAGCATTTGTTTGTTAAAATACTGTAACTTCATGAAGTGCGAGCATCAGTCGCCACGTGCATAACCTGATGTCGTTCTCTTTGTTTCAGGGTTTTTTTTTTTTTTTATTGTTTTTCCAGTTCCTCCAGTTTTCTGGCCTAATCATTAGGTCCAGCTCTGTTACTGGATGTAATCAAATCTTGTATTACATTTAACATAACGTGTTGGGAATGATCTCATATTCTCCACCACCAATATGAAGTGGTAACTACCTCTTCATTATATAAGCATCCTTTGCACTTAAAATTCTACGTGTTCCGTAACCAAGATGGAAATTTGTCTTCACTGCGACTGATCAACTGCTTGGATACCGAGAGAGGGAAGCAAACCTCAACGACAAACCACCTGGGAAAGCAATGATGAAGGTTCTGCAGTGACGATTCCATTCTACTGATTGTACGGTAACTTTATACCTATTTTATAACTTAGTAATAAGTCTTAGGAGTTAATCTTTTAAACTTTAAGCGGGAAATTTGTACCCTACTTTTCTAAGGAATAAATGTAGTTCTTTACATTCAATTAATCTCTTTATTTATCTCTGAAATCGTTTGCTGCAGCGTATAAGGCGCCCTTATCTTTATAAATTTCTAATACGCTGTACTCCAGGGTCGGAAGAATCACTCCCTGAACATGCTCAAGCCTAACTGAGCAAGCCGCACTACAAACTTGAGCTGACTTTAACACCTAATTGCCGATCGCTCACTATTTAGCTCCCAAAGTCACCCCGTCGGAGAAAATCTCTTACAATATAAACCTTCCTCTTGAATCACTCTATCTATTTAAAAAAACCGCATCACAATCTGTTGCGTAGTTTTAAAGATCTAAGCATACAAAGGGACAGACAGCGGGAAGCGACTTTGTTTTATACTTAGTGATTATGTATGTTTATGATAAAATATAATATAAAATTCTGAAGCCACATAATTTAAAAGCATTACCATAAGTTTCTTAGAAATCGCGTTAAAGAGATAAACTTTAAGAGTTCTTTGAATTCTCTTCCAAGAGGAAGATTTGCTAACTTAGTTAGAGTCTGAAGCTTAAATTTAATAGCTTCGGAATCCTCTAATCGTCCTGGGTCCTGGGACATATCGAGGCACACAACACAGACTAGCTAGACGATTGCACTGTACGTGGCGTGGAGTGGGCTATTGGTGATATCGTAGGATTACCTAGGGGACCTAACCTGACACGTCCATACATTCGAGCTCTGGAGACAGAGGCTCAAATTGAAATTGGATTGAATGGACTCAACATAGTTTTCACAAAAGAGGGTTTAATTATGATAAATAATTGGCACTGGTGCTATAAAAAGAGATCATCAAAATGTCCTTCTTATCTTTTTGAGGAATACGAATTAAAGGGATTTGTTCCCGTGAAGTAAACATAGCTGATGTTTACCAAATAAAAGCAAGCAAGTACAGCAAGGCATTAAATGATTTTATAATCGGCAACACACATGATATTGCAGATATTGTCGACCATTAATTAATACATGATGTAAACTTATTAGTAAATAAGGACAATGTTACCTGACAAGATTATTATCAAGATCAGAAATTCCGAAAAGCGACTTCATAGAGACAAGGAAAACATGATATATTTTATGTCGCCTCCTTGCTGAATAATATTTTTCGTTGTAAGACAATAGCTTGTTTACTATCACGCACGGTTCGTGGCATAAATTGATATACACGTGTAAAGTAGAAGAATGGGTCAAATAAACCAATGACACACTTGAAAAAGCTTATGACAATATTGGTGGTTATATTGTTTACAAAACAACATTACAGATAAATGGAAGAATCAGGTTACATCTTTAGTGTACCCCTGTTGGAATAATTTAGTTACGCTTGTGTTGTTTGCTGCCCATATCAATAACAATTATTTATTTTATGTTGCAGAAATGGGTACAGAATAACAGCTGTTAACCTGTCATAATATATACGCGCTGAGTTAACATGACGTTTTCCTTGTAATGGTGAAAGTGGCTTTAACCCTCCGGTGTATTAACTTGGAACTTGGAGGTAAGTATACTGTTACCTCGAATTTCAATTCAAGTTCGATGAATAGAAACAACAACAAACTACATAATATACATACATAGTACTTACTCATTGTTATATTACTTAACTTAGATATATTATTCTTTGTATTTTTAACTTTAAGAGTTGTGTTTTGGAACTAGATAATATAATATCAGACTCAGCCAGCCGTAACGATAGCACCATAATTTCGGTAGACTCTCGTTTCAAATGGAACAATATCAAAGTTTATGTACACATGAATTTCATAGATCCAAAACAAAAGATTCCAACACTGAGATTCGATCAAAGCGAATACCTACTATTTCTTAAAGCTGAGTAAAATCAGTCTCGTCAACAAAAAGGCTTTAGTAGGGCTTTGCATTAAGCCTGTTTACAGGGGAATTTAGGTCTCCGATGGCTTCAGCTTGCCTTTGTCTATGAAAGAGACAAAAGCGGTTTGATGTACATCCTCAGAATATTTAAAAAGCAAATTGTAAAGATAATAATAATTGTTGGTAGGTTAACTTTTACCTAACTCAACATTTGTTTTTTTTTAATCTAGCCAACTCTTCTATCTAACTATTAGAACTAACACACGATACTTAATTATTAACATTTTAACTTCTTATAATATTCCGCTTACCAATACTACTTACCTACCTCACAGCACAGAATACATTAATAAAACAGCTTTGATGTTTTTAAGTACCTGAAACAACACAATAAAAAGGGTTAAAATGTTTTTTATTTTGTGATTATTTTAATAACAGCGTATAAAATAACATACTAAAATAGTATATGGAATGCAATACCTATATCATCTTCACTTAAATACTCGATTAATAAATTATTAAATAACGCTCACTTTTCAACAAAATAAAAAAGTACTTTAATAGAAAAGTTCATCAGAGTTATGAATGCAAAAAACAAAAAGGTAGAAAGTGTTAAATATTTACATTATCATATCAGGCACATATCGACGTTAAAATAAAAAAGTAAATGACAAGAACAATATTGAACGTTAACAACATATCTGAGCCATGAATGTTAAACATAATCATTTCAAAACGGGAAACGAATTGGAGAACATTTTACCCAAGTCTTGTGAAGAGGTCGGTACAGAATTATAACAGATCGAAGCCATTTCTCACATGTCCTATTCCATCGACGCACAAGATAGGCTTCAGTATTTCATATTTATGAAGGGTGAGACACCCAATTTTTTTATGTTGAGTGGTTCCATCACAATTACGTACATGATGGGATTTGCTTCAAGACTTTTTACCACAGCGAAACTTAAATAAAAAACCAAATGAAAAAGTCGAAAATAAAAGCTATAAATGTGATGTGATGTATTCATGAACGGTGATGAAGTCATGATTTGTAAGTGAAATCTCGACGACAATAAAGCAACAAATAAATCAACAGTACACGTGCTGGAACTAATAAAGATAATAGGGTCATTAACTGCTAGTGAAATGTTAGTTTTATGGTACGTTATGGAACATTATTTATACGTTTCACTGCTTCAGTAACGTAAGCCCTTGATTTGTGATCTTTCCCACGTACTTTTATATCGAATGTAGCATGAAGAGGTTTTACGAGTTCCCTTCGCAAATTACTTTTTCTATATACAATACATACATAACTAAATGTGCACGAAATAATTTTGATCAGAAACGACGAAAGTATTACAATCGCCATCTAAGACAATGTAGAAAATTGTCTCAGTATATAATGTATGATAGCGTTGATATTATTTTGTACTTATAACTAATTCAATAACTTGATCTAGACGTTCATGTCAAGTGACAATTCAAATATCAATAATAAATATCAATACTTTAATATAAAATACTTCTATCGAATACTAATATACTAAAGAATATAAAAAATATTTATCTTTTTCCAAACCTCATTTTCCAGATAGAACTTGGAAGTTTAATTAAACATTCAGTTCTCGTTGTCACAAGAGAGTTACTGCCAAGATATCGTCTCTATTCAGGGTCATTTTCGATTCAGGGTCTTAGCGGAACCATATTTTAATCAGCACATTGCTTTTATCATTTCATTCTTCTATTTTTAGTCGCTTGCTTTCATTTTGGATCATCCTATTCGTTAAATCCTTTAGAAACATAAACATACCATGTGCAGCTTAATTCCTAGCTCGATTTCATGCACAAAATGGACGAATTTCCAACCTAACAATCAGTTCTAAAGCTGGAACGAATTGCAACAGGAACAACAATAGGTTGTATAATGGCCACTCATTTTCGCTTCAAAACGAAAATCACAAAGGCGCAATTTGCAAGTTGTCTATATTACCTACCTACCTGTTTTTTACCCGATAGGTGGTGTACCACGCGGCGGTCGGAGAACAGCCTACGGGCAGCAATCACACAGCACCGTGAACGACTGCAATCCAGTGCGATACAGCAAAATGAACCTTAACCCCAAGACATACAAAATAATATCGCAATCCAGCCACCCATGGTAATGAAAGGTCGTCGTTGCTATAACAATATCATCCATGTACACGTAACCCAAGAACCATTTTTGAATAACCTAAGCGATGGTTAAGGCCTTTGTTAACTGACCCACGGGAACCGGTGAGACCAGTGTCTGTCCAGTCTATACTAAAGCAGTCGCTCTGCATAGCAAAAAATAACTATAGAACAGTTTAAACTTATCATCGGTTTAAGTTTCTGACCTTTGATTTATGCTTCGAACGGTTTCTATTTTAACTTTGAATTGGATCTGCTATTGCCTTCGAGTTGAGATTTACGGAAAACTTACAACTACAGCTACACTTCGTAAAGTAAAATAATGCTTTCGATTTAAGAAATTATGGATTCTAGTTCCACCGAGGGGTATATATCAAATACGCTGTCTGATTTCATTAGAATATTCTTATTGAATCTTGGAATAAAAATCGTAGATATCGAAAAGAGTAATAGGGGTTGGGATAGATTAAAATATATGGGGACTGTAACGGGAAGTTTTCTTGTTCTCACCTCCTTGTGCCTTCCCTTCGGTACGGAAAGAACACGGAAACATTTATTTAATGTTCTCTTCTGTTTTCGCGAAGTAAGCGAACCTGAATTCCCCCAATAAATGTATTGTTTTGTGTCGGATACAGTGACAGATTACTTTGGTGAACTGTACACGATATTAGCTTTTGTCAATAATGTGATCAAATCAGAATAATATTATTCCAAATGTCCTTATTTTGCTGTCAATCATTTGTCTATTAGAAGTTTAGTTCTTTCTTATCAAGCTGACAGCACAAATAGAGGATGATGTTGTTGAGCAAATTTCTTAACTAGAGAGCAAATAGAACGCAGACGAAGTCTTCGTCTGATCCTAACAAAAGGGTGGAGGATTAATAACTTTATGCACGAGATCTATTCAATACTCTGACGCATTCGTGAAGTTAGCAAATAGCTCGAAGACGACGAGAAGAAATTTATTCACGCTAAGCAATTAATATCTTGGAGATGTGGGAACAAAGGTTGAGATTAATGAAATAAGGTGAACTGAAATTTCTATGATAAAATTATATTACCAGTTTATTTCGAGGATGAAAGGCTGGGTGATATTCAATTATAATGAATTCCCCCACATTTGAAGTTATGTGTTTAAATTAATCTATTAATAAAGAGCTTTAGATTGATTTCATTGTCTTACCTAATTAAACTAGCTACAATATTTCTCATTTCATGAAACAAACATTGTTAAAATATAGAAATTAATTTAGTAAATTATATAAATGATTGTGTTAATGTATTTAATAAGTATGAAGCATATTCATCTTCATAAAAAAAAAATTAAGGACTTTAATGCTTCAAGAATAAAATTGGACGAAATATAAAAAAAAATACAGGAGGAGATTGCGTTTGGAGAGCATCCACGTGAAAATAGATTTGATCATAATCGAACCATTCAGTTGGTATAAAACGTCAGTATAAGAAGTTCACGTATTCATTGAATACCAAATGAAACTTGATGAGCCCGGAGGTTACTCCTAATAATATTAAACTGTGCTGGAACAGGTGTGTTCCGATATTGAACGCATAGCTTAGTAGTTTTTACGGAGCAAAGTCTGAGAAAAAGGCTCACATCTACACCACGCGCAGTGAATATTGAGTGTGGGTACGACGATGGTACGAAAAAAGGCAAAACAAATGAACTACGGAGATCGACCGAGAATAAAGTTTGATGAAGTTTCCCCCTTGTAGGACTACCAGCCTGTGCTGAAATTGCAGCCTCAGAATCAGAAATATGATGGGAATATAATCTTCATCTACAATGAATAGATCATAAACTTAATATTCAACAGTATAAATAAGTTTATGGAATAGATCATGCTAAATCTGGAATTTCGGAAGCGATACTATTTCAATTTGCTGAAAGCATTCCGTCAGTGAATTCACGAAGCCATGATATCGCTTTGAATAGATTAACAACAAAATTGTGAAGCATTTCAGATCAGCTATGAAATGGATATCTTAAACAAGTCTTTCGACTTATTTGACTTCGCCTGATTTGAACTTTGCATTTTGTCGAGTTTACATTCTCTCATTCATCGTTTGACACGAGCCAAAAACTTTTCAAACGTTCTATGTGTCTTACACGCTTGCTGAAGAATTTTAATGTGAAGATCGCTTTACTCAGACTACTGTACTGTGCAATTTATTTTTACTGCGAAACCCTCGAAAAATCTAAATTGATCAATGTGAAACATCATGAATGTTAAGCGATGAACAAAACTTTAATTGGAAAGAAGATTATGTTAAATAACTTAACAATAAAGATAAATACTCGTATATAATGGCAAACTATTTTTAACCGACTTCATATCTTTAGGTCACTTTAGTACTATCTGTTCTTTAACATTAAAGTTAATGAAATAATACTTTTTGTAAGTAACATACATGAAAGACCTGTTTGGATTTTAAGCTAAAATGGCCGTAATAATTGTGTGTTCATACACTTTGCACGATAAAGGCCTATTAAGATAATTATGTCCCCGGTACATTACGCCACAAAGGGGACATAAACAAATTAAGTTATTTAACAGTTATCCTCCATCTATTAGGGTTTTAATAATAACTTCTCCTTTTAATGGATGGTATAATGGTATTGTTTGAAAAAAGTTTAATTGTGCTGTTGCTGTACGCGTAATTTTTATTAATGATGTCAATGTGATGGAGGTTGAATGTTGACCTCGCATCACAGCTTATTGCACTGAGGTCACCTTTACATAGACGACTTAGTTTAGTACAGTACGAGGCAAACATCTTGACACTTTTCGATGGAGTGGGAATAAGTTCGCGCATTTGCACTTGCGAGCGACCAATAGCGCGCGCCCGGCGCCCCTCTCCCGCCGCCCGCGTACCTCACCGCTACGCATGCCCAAAATACGCGTTCTGCGCAATCCCCACCCGATTTCGAGATGTTTGCCTCGTACTGTATGAAGAATTACAAGAAAAACTAAGTGTCTATCTTTTACTGAGTTTCTGGTCAGTTACTTTGTTCGAGAGCTATGCGATTTATTTAAGAAACAATGGCAAAGCTTTTTTAACTTCATAATTTAAAAAACTGCTTATACGGATCTTTTTCTTTTATAGTTTTAGGATATATAAGACAGAGGTCTTTGTTCGTACATTTATTTTGATTAAATAATGTACTCTAGGTAAGACAGCACGCTAGGTTAAACAGTTGAACTACGAAAACAGCTCTTATTACGTAGGTACGGTATAAAGGCGGTCTCAAGGTCAACATGTATAGTCTGATGTGCTGCTGACTGTACATGAACAAATTGTGGTGTGATACTGAAATCAGAAAACGTATTATGTCAAAGTTAAGTTTAATCTCATTATTTTATTAGGTACGTAGGTAGTTTATTTGAATTATTATTAACGCACACTATACACTACAAAATTAAATAAAACTTACAAAGAGAATGTTCCGATAGATCAATTAAGTGTACAAACTTTTTGGAGTCCTCCGTCTACGTGATTGCAATCTTGCTGTTTATTTTCTCCCACGAGAGAAAAATCCTTTTCCAATTAAACTTATAATTAATTAGAAGCTGAATCTATAATGCGCTGGCCAAGTTACTCCATCTTAATTCCTTAGGGGACTGCACTACGTGGGCAGGAATTTTCCGATTAAATTATGTGAGTTTTTAACTAAGATTAAATTTTGCCGACTTTGAAGATTAAAGTATCTCATTTAAAAGGGTTAAAGAAACATAATACCTACTTTGAACTACTTTTATTATTATAATTAAATATCCTCGGTTCAGTACTAGGTAGGTGTTTAGGTTGTAAGAATTAGAAGGCAATAAATATTATAATTGCAGCGAAGGCAAGAACTTAGGTATTCAAGTCACTCGTTAAAGTATTAATACAATACGGGATCACAAATCGCCTGGACAAGAAAGGGCAAGCAATAAAGAGGAAAATACGTGCGCTATCGTGCCTCGCAGGGTAAGGCTATGAAAAACACAGAGGACTGCAAAGGTCCCATTATTCCAGATTATATCTTAGACAGTCCCACAAAAGGTACTTTACAGTTTTCGTGTTAACCTAACTAGATTCGAATAACCCAAACAAGAGATAAAAGTGAGTTCTTGAGTGCTCAAATTATGATCTCAGGTATTCTTTAATGAAAGTTTGCTTTTAAAAGTCAACCACGTAATCTTACCGCATTAAGGATAATAGATGATACTTTAATATCCCCGTTCAATACTGATATAAAAACGGTTATTGGTGCTAATAGGAACATTAATGAAACTAATTACACTGTAATTATAATAAACATAGTTTATGTAATTGGCTCAATGCCGTTCAGAGGATTGAGGACAATAATAATGATTGAATAGTAAATAGAAAAACTGAAAATAAATATAAATGGATTCGACAAGGATAACCAATGTCTGTCTTCTGATTATTTTTGCACTGTTTCTGCCACTTACTTTCGAGATGAATTTCCAGAAAACCCAGTTTCTTCTAAATAAAGTCTAGACTTACTATGAATACTAAACAGCTCATTCCATTTTTCCACGAGTTGAAAAATGTTCAGTATTTATTACCGAGAGCAATTCCCCAATGCTTCTAAAAATCGTTATAAGTTTTAACAATTTGGACAAAGTGTTTTAAAAACCTTTAGTCCCTAAAATAAGCTTCTTTGATCAATCGAATGGCTTCTATTTAAATGGGACAGTCGGGAATAAGGAATCGGTTTTAATAGCTGTTACAAATCAAGCGTCTTATAACAAGACCAATTCTGGAATATTTGTTCATTTGTTATTTCTTACATCGGACCAAGTGGTACAAGGTTAGATATAGCCAATCAACACCATGGCGATGTAATTGTTCGCATTTATCTGAACGCTCTCTGAGTGAGCATACAATGCTCCCATTAGCTATGCTTGGAAACCATTGAATTTTAAATTTATCATAGTCGTCAACTTTGAAAATCACTAACCATTAAATTAGAAAACTGTCGCGGAATCCGATGATGATTGATGACTATAAATTAAGGAAAATGAGCTTAAGTATTTATAAACTTTAGTAGGTATACATTTAGAATGTTAATCTGATAAAAATAAGTTATTTCGGTAAATTCTTACTGGTGACATCTTGATTGTTCCAATCATCCTTATATTTGCGGATGCTGTATCATAGTTTGGGATTAATAATGTTAAAGCTAATAATTTCACTTCAAAAGACTCAGCAATAAGCCTTCAATATATTAAACTGTTTCACTATTTTAATACAATAATATAAAATACGTAACAACATTTCATCTCAGTCATGTGCTTTCACTTCAGATAATTCTCATTTAGCTTCCTCGCTCAATTAGGTACCTACACTACCCACCTATACTGCTCTCTGATATTATAAAGTCGTTAGACGTCCCTTCGTTTTTTGGACAAGTAGTTACAAATAATAGCTATGTTTTTTCCCTCGAAAATAATGTCTGTTATAAAATATATCTCGTTTTATATCTATATTATGTATAAAAAGAGAAAACGTACTGTCCGACTGACATATTATCAGCGCAACAACTTATTTATACTATATTTTTTTTGCAATTGCTCCCCGTTTTTTGGCAGGACTTTTTTTGCCAATTCATTCTTTTGTTTCTTTTCTTTTTTAATTTTTTTCTTTAGCTTTATGAGCTTTACTTATGTCGTTTTTCTCTTTTTATTATTACTCTTTTTCTTTTTTTTTCTAGTAAGTATTACAATGATCTTACTAGCTAATACAGTTTTTCTTATTAAAATTACATTGCTTTCTATATTTCTTACAATAACATTTATTGTTTCTTGTGTAATATGTACATTGATTCTATTATAATTTCATAAAATATTACTTTACACTTTATTTATACTATTAGAACTATAACTTGAAATATTGCACTTAGAAGTCTTTTTATAGCAGGCGAATATTAGGAAGGATTTTTGCACGAGCACAATGTCGAGGACGGATAAAAGTATCAAATATATCCCCAGAATGCTGAACTGAAGATATCTCATAAAATAATGTTTCTTAACAATGCCGTTGATTAAGAACAGGAGTTCCCTAACTTATTTGGGACGCGCCCCCTTTCTACAAAAAAAAAACCGCCCCCCTCTACCCAGACAACAAGTTAGAAAAAATATTTGAGATCCAAAACAATGACATATGAACTACACTGGTGTGATGGCAGCGCCCCCCTTGGAAAGTCTTTGCGCCCCCCACTTTGAAAACCCCTGTTTTAGAATTAGGTTAGGTTATCATCAGATACACACTCCGGGGTAGGTATGTGTATAAGTATTAAGTGCTAAGGTTAATTACTTTTCGGTAATGTTATTAATATTTAATTACCAATTAGCCAACTAACGGTATATATTGAAGTGATACAAAATACTACTATTTCTAAGGAAAAATACTGAGAGGCGTTCCCTGAATAACAATTTTTAGGATAGAATTCAACAAATTACGAAGATTTACGGGCGGGCCATTGGTGGTCCTAAGAAAACAATTCGGATATAAATAAGATTAATTACATTACTAAACTACAACACTGTTGTCGAGAACGACTACAAATACAGTTCTTTCCTATTCTTAATCAATCCAAACATAGTTTAGAGAAATTCATATTCAGACTTAATTAACCTCCACGACCTACGACAAATGAAAACTACAATAAAATCGATACCGATTTCACTTTTTCTTTGAACAAGTAAAATCATAACGAATACCTACGACTTTTTTTGGTTTACAATAAGTATCAGAATTAAGGCTAAGTCAGCAAGTACGAAAAACATAGTACCTGAAATTACTAGAGCTGAATAAAACGCTACGAAAAGACATAACACTACTGCCTATTGTGCGTAAAAGCATCACCTTGTCATTGTATTCAGCCTTTTGTGTACCGATATTGGGGCAATAATTCACTTTGGTGCGGGATTTAATATGTTTTTGTCTGCGAGGAAAGTGCTTTCAAATGTGCCTGAGGATTCCGGAGGATCAATTGATTCGAAATTCAACGACGGAATAGCCTATACAGTCACCCTTTCAGATGTGTTAGTAAAGAACCCTCGCAAATACAAAGATATTGGAGGGAAGGCAATCCATCACATACATACGTATGTGACGTGAGATGATAAAACTAACATTAGGATTAAGTGTAAAGACCTTTTCCGGCCCAAATTACCATCATTAGAAGTGTAAGAGAATCGCGGGTATAATCTTAAGTATTTGCTACTATATGTATACAGAACCACTGTATATTGTTTTAAAGGATCCCGAACCTATAGTTAGAAAAATGTGGTTTCAGTTAAATGTCCTGGAATTTTTATATGTACGTATGAATAGTATGCGTGTAGTATTAGCTTCTACTCAGGGCACCGAAATTTATAACATATCAAAATCCCAGGACATTTAACGGAGACCACATTTTTCTAACTTCGGGGTCCTTTCCATGGTTATTGACGTTATTAGAAAAAACTATGTCGGGATTTACACCACGTACCTGTTTTTGAGGCTCCGATATTTGGGCGCAGTTGCATGCACCGTGGTCACGGAGGACTGTCGATTGTTGCGTGCGGGTAGATGTTATTGGCAGACTAACACGACGAGGGTGTGTCGAGACATTCGAGTAAGTAGGTGAGTTTGCAGAGAGTGATACTGGTACCGGTAATACCGGTATCGAGCTAAAAGACCATTTTTTTTGTTTACGCAGGGGTACCCTTTTAGTGGCTTCCGGGGTTGGTGGGGACACCCCGGCGAGTTCGGAACTTTCCTCCGCATGGATCCGATAAGTCAATGCTCTTCGGATCCATAAGCCTAGGGTTCTAACCCCCCTGCGGTGTTCCATCTCTACTTTAATGGACGAAGATGCCGGGACAGTTTTGACAGTCTCCGCCTCTCCGACCTGTGCTGGTCCTTTCGGACTCAAGCTGCTATCACATTTTTTGATGTCTCCTACTTGGTGGGGCGCTCGGAACACTTGAACGTCCCACCTATGGCCTTAGGCGACGGAATCCCCGGTTCCGACGCCCTGGCCCCGTATACGAACTAAAAGACCTGACGGAGGACAAACCGATTCATCTGCCAATATCCCGACATAGTTTATTCTTATAAAGAAAATAAAGAGAAAGAAACACGGTAGTCTCCCGGAACCCCAGAATTGGGCTTAAAGCTGACCTAAACTGGGAAAGCGTTTGCTCCAAAAAAAATTTACCTTGAGTCGAGGCATAATCAGTTTACAAATTGCAAAGTCTCCCGTTGGGAATCGACGCAGTAACCTTCTGGCCCATATCGCGGCTTATTAAACTTGCCCACGAAACGACTTGCGCCATTTATTTTTACAAGTATGCCAGAATTTCTGGGAATACTTATTTAGCAGCGGATCTACTGAAAATTTAATTTTACTTACACTAGGGATACCTTAATGGGGTTTCTTCTGAATATGAATGTTTATTAGATTAGTTTTTTTAAAGGTTTTTTAGTTCAAATATCCGATTCAAATGAAATTATGAATGAGATTCTGCTTAAATCCACTTTAGTTCTTAGGGCTCCTACACACAGTCCCAGCGCCATTTTTTGTAGGAGCTAAATTAAATTGTTGTAATTAGTGATGACTTACGGCAGTGAAACGTGGTCGCTAACTATGGGTCTCATAAGGAGGCTCAAGGTCACCCAGCGTGCAATGGAGAGAGCCATGCTCGGCGTTTCCCTGCGTAATCGAATCAGAAACGAAGAGATCCGCAAGAGAACTAAAGTAACCGAAATCGCTCGAAGGATTGCTCAGCTGAAGTGGCAATGGGCGGGACACATAGCGAGAAGAACCGATGGCCGTTGGGGCGGAAAGGTTCTGGAATGGCGACCACGCACCGGACGGCGCTCCGTGGGTAGGCCCCCGACAAGGTGGACCGACGATCTGGTGAAGGTCGCGGGAAGCCGCTGGATGCGGGCAGCGCAGGACCGATCGTCGTGGAGATCCTTCGGGGAGGCCTATACCCAGCAGTGGGTGTCATGCGGCTGATATGATGATGATGATGATGAAATTAAATTACCTGACTATGAAATCATAACGAAACAGACACGAGCTGTAAATTTATTTTATGATGTTTTGTTGTTTGTGTAAAAAATATCTACACCCATGCTCTGTAAAGGGTTCTGAAACGGTTAGCTAACTGCCAACATTACAGTATCTGAGCGAGAGGATATCGCGCTGCGCCACGCGCCCACGGGCGAAGTGTTACATAATGAAATTCGGTACAACATTATAACACACTTTCGGATGATATAATGACGAGGAGGAGGAGGAAAGCTAAAGCCCTTTATAGGAGGATACATATCATGGGTGTTTTTAATCCACATGTATTAAACTATTGTTTGTTTCCCAATAAAAATTAAATAAAAAAAATTGGTGTAGATAAAGTCTTGTATGCAACTGTACATAATTACGTATTAAAACACTCACTTGATACTCATTATAGTACAGTTGCATAAATAAATAACTATTAAATGATTGAAAATATGTAATGATAACCCTAAGAAAATAGAAGTTACGGTACTTTAGTATGCCAATCAATATGAACATTGACACATTACTGTGTCAACCCTGTCAACTGAAAACGCCCTAGACTGGAAGTGAGACCCAAAGGCGTATACGTTATGATTGATTACAGTAATTATGAAAAGACACGCTATTAAATTTACCTTCAAACTGTATGGCTGTGGTTAGTGTTTATACATAATGGTTACAAATAACGAATACAGAATATTATGATGCTATTGAACAAATGAAACATAATGATGGTGGTAGTGAGTAAAGTGACAATCATGAATTGGGAATAAATAAAAAAAGACAACATCACACACAAACATTGGTCTAATACCAAAGTAGCTTAAGCACTTCCGTTATGGAAATCAAAGACAACGATGGAACTACAAACACATAGACCTGAGCCCAAATTGGCTCAGCCGGGGATCGAACCGGGGACCTCAGAGATGACGTCATCTTTAAAACCGGTGTACAACCACTCGACGTTTTAAAAAGAAGGAGATTATTGAAAAACTTTGACGATAATAATCATAACAATAGAAATCTTCAAAATAAAAGCACACGGACATTTTGCTAAGTGTTGAATAAAATTGTTATTTGGGCATGATTGAAACCATGTTTTCAAGTTTCCGTTACAAATTACAGAGAAATCTCACATCAATCTATTGTAATGCGCAATGAATATGAGCTTTATGAAAGCGAGCTAATGAAATAGAGAATAGCACTTTCTGAACGGTAATGGACGAAGCGGCAACATTTTACGTAACGTTTGCGAGTGCAAGACTTTCGACGGTTATTACAATATTAAAGGAATTCCTTAAACATGAGCTGAGCGAAAACTTGAATGCGACTTTGTATAATATTCTGAAGAACTGGGAGATTACATTCCAGAGTGAACAACATGAAGCGTCCGCAAAAATGTGTATAAAATACCTACCCGTAAAAATAGTTTAAATGCATCTTTCATGGCATTATCTCTATTCTTGTTACCTACTGAGATAATCC
This sequence comes from Agriphila straminella, assembly GCA_950108535.1. Classification (NCBI taxonomy): domain Eukaryota; kingdom Metazoa; phylum Arthropoda; class Insecta; order Lepidoptera; family Crambidae; genus Agriphila; species Agriphila straminella. Next base: position 13,772,929 of record OX467322.1, on the reverse strand, counting down.
TCACCAAAATATTTGGTTATTGGTCAAACAATAACCTCCTTACTAATAAAGATTGTACAGCAGATGTATAGTTAGTTACACAATGGTAACTCTCTGTCAAAATATTTGAGTTTGACATTGAAAAGAAAGTGACAAAACACTGTGTACTAACTATACATCTGCTATACAATCTTTATTAGTAAGAGGGTGATAATGCAAATCGAAGGGCAGGTGCTTGATTGATAAGTTTATTGTAAGTAACCTCATATTGAAGGCAGGTTAAAGGTGTACACAATTGGTCACAAAAAAAGAAATGCCATCAATGTAGCATGTTCTGTGCTCATTCAGATATGGGTGAACACTCTCGTCGGTTGAATATTCGAGTTCATTGTAACATTAATTACAAATTAATTACGTTATTATTGTGGTTGTTAGTTTTATGCAAATATGCAATGAATAGATTATGATTATAAGTTTTTATTTTAATCATCTTACAACACTATGCATTTGTTATATGATATTATAAGAAAAGATGGATGGAATGTGTACAGACTTATATATAAAATAAAAGAGGAGACGGGTAACAGGACACGAACGACATACTGCGCAGACCCCAAAATAAATTTGGGATAAGGACAGAGGGATGAACATATTTCTTATGATATCATTATCATCATGTCTGCTTGTTTTGATATCTTTGGACATCTTGAGAAGTTAACCATGCAAATCAGTCTCAGATCGTTAATCACCAAAAGGCTCAAATGTAACACAAACTTAGATGAAGAATTAAATCGGCTTTTAAACTGATTTGTAACTCTGTCCAACTGCCTTCCAAGAAACAAATTGAAATTTAAACTTTCCGGTGATTTCTCTGTTTTCAAAGAGTTGAACATCTTCGCAGTTTGACCGGAATCGGAGCTCTGATCTTGCTAAACGAATTATACGACTAGCGTAGCAGAAAAGCGAAATGTTCTAAAGTATTATGAAACTGCTGTCTGTCGGATTAATCACTTTGCATAGGGAAATATATAAATGCACTTTAAAAATAATGTAACACACTTTAAAATGTTTAGCTTCAAAATTTATTGAATGAACTATAAAAATAATGGTTGCCACTATAAATATGCTAAGCTTTAAAATTAATATTTTGCACTATACAATTAAATTGATTAGCTTTAAAATTAATACTTTGCACCATACAAATTAATTTTATAACTTTAGTGCTGGTAAACAGACGACTAGGGGCGACGACGAGCGGGCACAGCGAGAGAGTTAAATATAATAATTTCGATTATACATACATAAATCGAGCCACAAAGTTTCCATTAACTGGAATGGCCATTATCAGGGACCAGATGTAGGTACGTAGATGACACTATTATCGCGGGGTCACGTGAGCAAATGGAGGTTACTTAATTATGTCAAATTGGAGCCTTTAGCTATCTACATGTATGCTTTAATTGTTTGTTAGTGTTTACTAATCATTAAAATGTGGGGTATACGATAATTAAATAAAAACCGGCCAAGTGCGAGTAGGACTCACGCACGAAGGGTTCAGTAAAAAAACACGTTTGTTGTATTTTATTCTATTTTTATTATTTGTTGTTATAGCGGCAACAGAAATACATGTGTAAAAATTACTGTCTAGCTAGAACCGGAAAGAACAAAGATGGGGCCAATTTAAGATTGCAGATATCATCCAATTTAATTTGACAGATAATTACCTGTCAAAAATATATTTTAATTCTAAATACCTAGTACAATCTTATTACTATTACAAAACCTAAATTATTATTCATGAATATTACCAAAAATAGCTATATTAATAAGATAAGATCGCTTGATTCCTTTGGATACTGGCGAAGCACGTTTTAGCAAACTGTTATGGCTAATCCGGAATTAATGAGGACTTGTTTATTTATTAGTGTGAAAGATAATACACTGAATATAACATTTTTGTGTGTTGTCGTTAAGTGACAATAAGGTCAAGTGATAAATAAATAATCAATGGTGATTATAGGGGATAAGGTCGAAGGTGGGAAGCGCCCGCCTACACTCGGAATCAACTAATACTATGGATCAGGGATTGATAACGTTATTTTTAAATGTAACGTTATTTCTTACTTTTTTTACCGTTACTTTTAAAATTAACGTATGTCAATAAATAACGTTACCATAGATAACGTTACACTGAAATTAACGTTATTTCAGTAAATAGCGTTAATTGTAACGTTTTTTCTTACTTTTTTACCGTTACTTTAAAATTAACGTTATTCCAATTAATACCGTTACTTTTTTACCGATAATTTAACCGGTACTATTGTACCGGTCGGTAAACTTGAACGTGATATTTTACGGTAATTTTACCGGTCGGTAAACTTGAACGCGATATTTTACGGTAATTTTACCGGTACAATAATTTTAACGTTATTTTTACCGGTAAATTTACCGATAAAATGCTTTAACGGTTTTTTTAACGTTATTTTTTTGTATTGTTATTTTTTTTAACGGTATTTCAATCCCTGCTATGGATATATCGTACGTAGCATCATCTAACATGTTTCAAGAATCACTCGTTCACTCCTAAAAAGCTCTCTTCTAAGCGGAAAATTTTCCTATAAATAAAAAGTAACTAACCGCCTCTGTGGTCTAGTGGTTCGCTCACCCGTATAAGTCGCAGGGGCCCAGGTTCGATCCCAGGGGGGGCTACAATTCGTACTCGGTTTGGTTGGTGCTAGGACTTATTTCAAGTCCGCCTGGCTAGCTACCACCATCTTACCTAAGTCTAACGCCATAACAACAATTTAAAAATTGTTGTGTTCCGGCAGTTAGAGGTAAGAAGATTCCGGGTGTAGTACGCTTCCACCTTCAGCCTTATCATCACTTAACATCAGGTGAGGTGAAGGCCAAGCACTATCCCGTAGTGCATAAAAAAGTAAATAAATCATTTACTACTTTTTCTGTTAGCTCAATTAACCTCTTACCAATTTCGAGACCGTTACGTTTTCAAAAGTATTCCAACGAAGTTTATTCACTGCGTCGTGTCCGATGCGATACGATAACGGTCCCGATAATGCGATAATACCGATAAAGCCAGCTCGGAAAGTACACACGCCGATAGCCGATAGCGATATTTGCTCTAGCAGATACCAGAATAGGGAGCGGCTCTGGCTTCAGCAAAAGTGCTGTCCATGTGTAGTCCACTCAACTTATAGCGTTTCGCAAAAAAAGTGTTAGATTTTTTTAACCATAACAGGTCATATGATGAACTGTAGTTACCGGAAGGAGGAAGCGCAGTACACTTCACCCGGTATTTGCAAACGAAAATGTATAAGGTATCAGGCGAATTACAAAGTAACAAAGGAGTTCAAAGGCGCAATGTGACGTTAGCGCATCTTTAAGTCAAAAAATACCTTTTGTTAAGGAGAATGGAAAAGGATTGAAAGTAAGGAAACTAATTAATGAAATAAAATTAACCAATCTTAGTAAAAAGCAGCAGGCACGGAGAACACAGAAAGCAGATAGAACAATGAATGACAGAACAAGTAGTAAAGACTAAAGACCCTAAGGGCTAACTAATCGCCTTAAAGATTGATGTTTAAAGACCATAAACTTTTAATCGCCTTAAAGTTGGTGTGGTGGTAGGGCTTATTTCAAGTCCGCCTGGCTAGCTTAGCTACCCCCTCTTACCCATGCCTGACGCCATAACAACAATGTAAAAAATATTGTGTTCCGGCAGTTAGAGGTACGTTAGCCAGTTCCTCAGTGGTGAGGATTCCGGGTGTAGTGCGTTTAGACTTTCGGCCTTATCATCAGTTAACATCAGGTGGTGTGAAGGCCAAGCACTATTCCGTTGTGGTTTAAATAACCTTTTTATCCATATTTAGAGATTGCAAAATTGCAATGTAAGTCCATCACTACTGCATCGGCTGTTTACCCACTTGTTTGCACTGTCATGGGTCCTTTATCTGTTATTTCTTCACTATATCCATTGTGTCCATTATCTTTTGTTGCCATTTCTTTGTTACAATTGTTTACTTGATTTAATAAAAACCTAATCGGACTAATGTTTCTTTACTTAGAATTCTGCGAAAGGGAATTGACATTGTAAAGGTTAAGGTAAAGGTAAAGTTGATTATTGAGTTTATTGTGTTATTGGTATAAGAAAACTGTGTAGCTAATTTTATTGAAGGTTTAAGCCAGGGATTCCTAAACAATTTTGGGCAAGAGAAAGAGACCCCTTTTCCAAAATGAACTGACACCTCAGACCTCCATAGCCAAATTACTTTAAAAATCCTATCAAATATCAAGTGTAATAATGAATTATTATTATTTATTCATTTATGTCGATCCCTGGGAAAACAATTTCGACCCCAAAGCGTCGAATCCCACTGGTTAAAGGTTGGAATAAAAGGGGCTTGCGAAAAACAAGCAAAAAGTATTAATTAACAAGGCCTTTTTGCAATTAATTAAAATGAATTTTAAAATTGTAATAATATAATAGAGGTAAATTGTGGAAGTGAGACGCCTCCATCTAGGTATAGGGAACTAGCACAGTTTCATATGCGATGCGAGACCCTTTTTTAGGTTAAACCACGTCCCTTGCATTCGATTCTCAGAATGGAATTCGAATCGGCTACCTGTGACTCCTGAGACGTAGGTACTTACTAACTGTAAGTTTCACTTTGACAAGACAAAAAGAAAGTACTGTGTTAGTTAAATTAGTCATGGTTGTCGGTAAATTACTTAAGTAAAACTAAAAACTATGTACTAACTGAAGTTAATTGAAATCAGTTCATTGAGTTGGGAAAGCGTTACCAATCAGTACCAAACATGGGCACAGAATCTGTAGGTACATAAATAGAGATAATGTCACAGAATATATAATAGTACTAACGTAATGTCTTGCTTCTTAACAAATGAAACTGTTGGCACTTTCGCCGAATATAGACGAATATAGGCGAACAACGACAATGAAGTTAATCAACTGTAGGATTCGTGAATTTTGTGATTGTGCGCACGATGATCGAGACAAATATCGATGAATAGGCACAGTCAGCAACAAAATTTACAGTCTGAGCCATTCTTCAAAATAACTGCTACCACAAAGTAATAAATTCATCGGTATGGGGCGCCATTAACATAAGACATGTGGAGATTTAAACACACTAACATAAATAATGTAAAAGTTTAGCTCTTAACTGTTTATAACATCGATGGTTTAATGTACATACATCCTTATAACGTTCAAACAAAACATTAATCCAGTAGGCAATACAATTATAGACCGCGAAACCAATAACGATTACGCAGAAGAGCATAGATTAATCACTGTTCAACACCACTATATTAAATTGGAGACGTGAATCACAGCTGTCTTGTATGTTGTTCGGATTATATTACTCAATAATATTATTATTGCTACTAACCAAATGTTAATGTTTTAGAATAATAACACCTAGAACAATAATTCCCCACAAAGCGCACTGCATTAAAAGATTATTAGATTTTTATATCCTTCATACGTTACCTAATCGTATCTATCTATAATAAGGCTGCAACAGTTTTTATTTCCCTACCTTTAGGGGATTAGATATTATTGGATTTTAGTTACTAATGTTACGATGTAACGTATGAAGGATAAATCTAAAAACTAAGCCACTATTAGTTGCCTCACTTTACATCCGAGTACTCGGCTTCTAGGTGTTATTATTTAAGTTTGAATCTTTAAATTGCAAGAAAGATTTTATTTCACTCGCTGTGAATAGCAAATAGAGCCGTACACAACAATAGCTACACATACATAGCAACAGACCAAGTTCTGTGAACACGTGAAACTACAGAATAAATAATAGTACAAGTTAAACTTCATAATGAAGAGTTCAAGGCAAAACATGTCTAAAAGCCGTTACGCACCTTGTAGTTACGATCTATGAATGAAGATGCGTTTGTATCACGCGATTGTATTACGTCATACTATACCACGTGAAAACCTGTCCGTATGCAAATAGGGATGTTGACTATTTTTTTTATTTTATGTTAGATAAATTACCTCTCAAAAAAAGAAACATTGGTAAAAGAATTAATTCGCTAGCATGAAAACTGCCCGAGATATCACAGTGTGAAATGCACACAAATGGACTCGATCAAAAACGCTCCATACTAATGGCTTGCACGTTATGACGTCACGCCTTGCAAGTTTGTATGCAACGCATAGGAAATTTGTTCAGCAGCTATATTAAATATTGTGTTTATCAAAATGGTTTCTTCGACAAATTTGCTATACATTTTACGGACTAATTAAAGGTATCATTTATTTTAATAAATTTTATACTTTTTAACTGGACTTGTCCACCCAACTTTGAAGGGTCATAAAACAAATAATATGCAATATATAAAACCAAGAGGTATACAAGCTACTCTAAAAGTTTAATATGTTTACGATTTTTATTAGTATTTCGTTATTTTATTCAGTAGTCAACATCCCTATTATTATAATTCAGTGTACTCAAGAGGCGTGAAATATAAACTAGAATGGGTAACCTACAGCCAGTAAAAGAACACAGATAACAGGCGTAGTGCAGTGCATTGCATACCGTATCGTATCGACTATAGTCTTTCGTAAAATTTATCAGTTCTCATGAACAAACATCACCAGGCGTTTTCAAGAACGCCGCCAAGGGCTCCGAACGAGGCATTTTAGGCTTAATATAACTTGTTAGGAAGAGTAACCACAGCACCAACCAACCCTTCACACTTCACCCAAAACTTGGGGTGTCTTAATTGCTGTCGTGGGCTGAAAACAACCCAACAGTGCGATCTATAATCCGCTTGGCATTAATAAGCGCAGAGATTTGGCAACTCTATTTCGAGGAAGAGGACTTGTACTATTATTCGTCATTTATTTGTCAATTAAACTAAATAGCATTAAACGACGCAATCTCATGTAACTTTGCTTTATACTACTTCTTTCAGGGTTGGGCCTAGCACCTTTCATACAAGTTGTCTTCTCAACTTAGCTTGGGTGCTAGTGTCACCAAATTGTTTTTTATTTTGTAACCGTTTGTGTCAAATCTGTACTATGTATGTCACAACATGTGAAATACTTTTATGAAATAAATTATTTATTATTATTATGTATTCTGTGGAATAGGCCACGTCCTGCAGACTTGCAGTTGACTATCACGGTATTGTAGGACGAACCAATAGTGGAAGAGATTTGTTATATAATAGTAAGTAAGAACAAATTATTGAAAGCCAACATGTTATATTGTAACAATATCACAAACAATAACACTATACCACAGCACAGCCTTGAAATACAAAGACATACAAGGAAGGCAATACCCTGCAGAGACCCTCAAACGTATACATGTAGAAGAACAATATGGCACTGATGTTTACTTTGGCCATGCTTCATAATTACCCAATTCCATTGAACAATGAGCGTTATTTGAATACTAGCGAGTTTTGCCCTTCAAAGGTTAACTTTTCTAATTATGAAGCCCCAATATTCTGAAAGAGATTTATGTTCAGATTTTTGGCAACGAATACCTGTGGTTGGTTCAAAGTTTAATTTAAAAGAATTGTTTACATGCCATCGACACGGAAATTAACCTTTAAATTATGGAGAAAAAGGTTTTCATGATAGGTAATTCATTTGAGAAAATAGTAAGCAAGGCAATGTTCACAGAGTAAATAATAGTAGATAGATAATACTAACTGAAAGGTACTTAAAATATCACCCCTATATTTTTCTACTTTGCGAAAGGATGCCACGTGGGCTAGTAAAGTAAAGCGGCAGTCATCTTAAGAAAAGCCGATCACCTAGGGTTGCTAAAAATAGTTTGATCGAAAGGATCTTTAAGCTTCGGTCACCTGTGTTGGCAATATTACTTACGGTTGGTTTAGCCACGCGAAGGGCCGAACAGCAGCACGACGACCGAATTCTCTCTTCATTTCGCAGTCGAATCGAAACCGAACCGCACCGCATACTAGCCCCCTAATTGCGTAGTTCTGTTGCTATTGCTAACAATTCTGGAGTGAAATCGATTGAAACCGCAGTAACATAATATATTGCTGCTTTAGGTAAGATAGTTGTCACATTGGTTCTTACTAGAGCAGCAATGTAACTGCGATTTCTGTCAGAGTTGATTGTATAGAAGTTACAAAATCAGGGGGCAGTTAAATGGTATCACATACGTAAGACAACATGACCACGCAAAAGCCCGACAAGCAAATCTCGTTCGTCGCACCACCTTTCGCCCCTAAACGTGGCCAAAGCCAGGCCGACTCCATACGAAAAAATTACCCTCAACCATTTCGATGCCATATCATATTCCCTACTGGAAATATTCCGCAATCATTTCATTACATAAACTGGGAGTTATATAAAAGCCTAAATAAAATTTGCATAATTTCTTCTTTCCGCGCCCCGTACGGGCGATAATGTTTATATTAAATTATTTACAAGCAATTGCGCCTTTCTTATCGCTTTCGTCTTTAGGATACAAATTCTGTAGATACGGGAAGCATCTATCTATACATTTAATTAATCTTCTGCATTTGTATTGTATTTTTGTATTTTGTAACTCGTTCAAGGAAAACTCATCCCGGCTATTCGATATTCTATTCTATATTTTTCTATGTAATCATTGATGTATAAAAATAATGCGTAAAGCGAGATAGCAATGAGAAAATGTCGCGCGTTAGAGCGAGACCGTTTTGGCAGTTTATGCGAAATAAATCACGAAAACAATTCGTAGTAAATTACGATAGCGATTAAAGAAAAATACCTACTTCTACACGATTGTGAATATTGATGATACACATTATTTAAAGCAATTTCGACTTGAATACCTACCTAACGTTGTTTCTTAGTAGTTTCAAATTTTAGAAATTTTAATAGTTATTTTCGAAAATAAAATGTCATCATCATCCCCCTACCCTTATCCCAATTTATTTGGGGTCGGTGCAGTGCGTCCTTCTCTTCCATTCCTTCCTGTCACTCGTCATCTCCTCATCCACTCCCTTCACATTCATATTATCATTCCGCACACAATCCATCCATCTTTTCTGCGGTCTTCCTCTTACTTTCCAACCCTCAACATCCATATCCTACTCTTCTAGTAACATGCCTTTCATCTCTTCTCATAACATGCCCAAACCAAGCCAGAAGATTCCCTTTCAACTTCTCTGTTACTGGTGCTACTTTCAGACTTCCTCTGACATACTCATTCCTAATTTTATCCATTCGCGTCACACCACACATCAACCTCAACATTTTCATCTCTGCTACATGTAATTTCGTTTCATCCATCTTCTTCATAGCCCAACAAATCGAAATTAAAATGTATCGACCCAAAATCACTGAATCGTGTTTCAGGTTAAATTCGTGCCTGGAGAAAGATATAAAGAAATATATATCTTAATTTCAGATCTGTAGAATCTTTAAGCGACCTATGGAATTACATCAATTTTTTTACGTTTCCCCTTAAACTACCAGACGTGTGTAGACTATATCAGTTTAATTATAGCACGTATCTGTATTAGCTTTGTTGCTGTAAAACTGAGCTAAATTAGCCAACTTAAATAATTAAACCCGAAATAAAACCGCCTAAACATACTGCATCCCTCGTCAGAGGGCAACTTCAAATTTTAACCGATGTTTGTTCAACTTGAAAATGTCCTAATTATAAGTTGGTAACGACAAAGTTTGAGGTAACTTGTAACGGCAGATTAACTAGCTAATTAAAATTAACAACTTTCCGGCAAGCAGGAAATTTTACCCGAATAACGTTACTTCAAAATGTCGGTAATGAGTGGGAGTCATATACTTTTACCACAGAATATTATAATAGTATGCTATTGCATACTAAGCAGTCTGATGAATTGACTTTTAGGATTCCCATTATAACGGATATTACAGTGGTACCTTTTTGAAAAAAGAAATATATGTAGCTTACTTCCGCAAACAAAATATGCAAGATGCGACGCCCGCCCGCCCGCAAAAATATGCACATGCACACCACAAAATATAAGTGCACAATACCTGCATTTAGCAAGACAGCAACACACCTTCACCAATTAGGCTACTCTACACGTGTTTCGCCCCAACCCGGAGCATCCTCAGGAGTTAGATTGTGCGTAAACCAACACCGAATGATATTATATTTTGTGGTGTGCATGTGCATATTTTTGCGGGCGGGCGGGCGGTGCATCTTGCATATTTTGTTTGCGGAAGTAAGCTACATATATTTCTTTTTTCAAAATGGTTTGGGACTTCTGCCAAGTGAAGTGACGCCTGATTCAATCAAATACAGTGGTATTACAAACAATGTCCGGCCACAGAATATATAATAGTACTAACGTACAGAAGTCCGACCCCGCGAGGACCATCAAATAATAAGCTACTCTCGCTGCACGGCAATAAAGTACAATTTCAAACTGCACAACGCTGCGTGGATAAAATTATATGCACCTACGAAGAAGAAAGAGAGGCGTCTCTTTCTGTCGCATAGCTCTGTCTCAACCGACACATTTCGGGGTTGCTACTCGCTAGTTACTGATATCATAGAAAACATTCGTTATGCCCATGAATAAACAATGAAATTACTATAATAGGTACCTACTTATAAAATAAAATAAATCTACCTAATAGGTGAGCTGAGCATATTTAAAGAGCATAAATAATAAGTATTTCTAAGTAGTTAGAGAAGCTCGATGGCGCAGTGGTATAGCGCCTGGCCCAACGATTGCGGAGGTTAAGCAACTTTTGCAAGGGTCAGTTATGGGATGGGTGAAAAAAAATAGTTTTTTTTTAGCTTTTTTCTTTACTGGTGCCATATTTCGAACTTCGATACAACTAAGTATGTAAATATGTATACAAAAAATACAATAAACTTTGGTAGGTAGGTAGGTACGTTAGTAATTAAGTATCAAAAACGAAGTGCATGCAGTTTCGCATTCGGCGCTTGACTGACTCGTTTCGTTGGTGACGTTCACGCGCTGCGCTCTCGTCGCTTGCACACGCCGGCGCCGCGCGTTTCGGTCGGCGCGGTGATATCCCTCGACAATGGCCCTCTTGGAGTGGGCCGCGAGCAGTAGGCTAATATAAAAGTTTAAGCGCGGAGTTATACCCCCCTGGTCCGGCTAAGCGTTTTGCTTCGATTTTTATCATCCGTACTGCAAGAGAGTGGAACTCTGACTATCTACAAAAAAAAACACATTTTTTATAAGTAGAGCTTAAAAGACACCGTTTCTTTGAGGGAATCCAAATTATCTCGAACACCCAGATTGAATTGGAAGACAATAATCGAACCCAGGACTCAGAGACTCAACTCTCGCCACTTCTAATAGCGAAATTACAAATTCTTATGTTCTTTTTACTTATGTTCTGGTTTAATTTAAAATGAAACAAAATTTCTTTGCAACTATCTGTCAGGCCCTTATTTCACAAACTTACAAATAAAATTACAAAATCTCAGTTTGATGTACGTTGCGTGCAGAGTGTTCGATTAGTTTGATCAAGGTGTTTTCTAGTTTCAAATTGCGCCATGGACACCAAATTGACATTTTCATTTACATTTGTCACGTTTGTAAAATAGGGGCCAGGTGCTACTAAACTACTAACTAGCTACTTAACTATAATTTCGTTTTCTTAACGCCATTCTAGAACATTCCCCTTTTATTATTAACTGCTACTATTCGTCAGTGTGAATAAAACTGAACGAACGAACGCAATCTTCAGTTCCCATTCGTTCGTGACTTCCGAAAAGAAGCGCTGACCCATTTTTTTCTTTCCAAAAAGGGTCGGCCGCAAGCAAGTGCTTGACAATTTTTTGCGATGCAAATTTCGCTCCCATATTCAAAGTTTTAAAGTTAGAACACTTGTGGGAAGTGACACGATGTATCGACACTTAGGCACGTCTGTAGGGTCCCTTAGAACACTTGAAGATGATATGGGGAGACTGGCTGGCGCTGATTAACCTAGCTGTTAATAAGCTGACTAGTTATGAAAATATAATTGGATAGATTTTAATCACGTCTAAGATTCTATCGATATCGCTTCTAGACAGGATCCGAAACGAAGTGATTCGAAAACGGACCAAAGTGGTAGACATTGAGTACCGCGTCGCAAAGCTGAAATGGGCTTGGGCTGGCCATATGTGTCGCCAAAGCGATGATAGGTGGAGCTAGTGCGTTTTCATCTGGAGACCTCGCACTAAAAGAAACGTAGGCAGACCACCAGCCAGATGGTCTGACGACATATCAACAGTCGCTGGACCACTCTGGCCTAGACAAACAGAGAACAGGGCTGCTTGGAGGACAATTGGAGAGGCATATGCTCAACGGTGGGCGGATATGCGCTGAAGAAGAAGAAGATTCTTACTTGCAAATCAGTCCGGATCTTTCGTTTGTTCCTTTTCAGTCAGACAGCAGACTGGTGCTTCACACTCCGGTACGGTATTATTTTATCTTTAAGTAAATGCGTTTGTTTTAGGCTTTTAAGTTATTTTATTTTTCGTGTATTTTGCAGGTGGTTTATTGAATAAAATTTTCTTTAAAATAAGTGCACATAACACACATTTATTCATTTCATATTTAGTCCACGTAATATGAATTTGCTCGATTTTTTCGATAAAGTTTTCACACGAATTTGTGATAACGACAGATATTGCAAATGTTTCTATATACATAGATAGGTGACTTGTTTAACCTTCAAACACCTTTATTGACTTTATGATAGAAAGAGACAAAGGCACAGAATATATAATAGTACTAACGTACAAAGGCATAATATGACCTGAGGCTGAGGCATAGCCTGAGGGTATAATTTAATAAGATTACTGAGGCGTGGAAAGTAAGTACTTACTTTTATGAAGGCGTAAAAATTCCAAGGACATCAATAATAGAAGTCAACCTTTTCTATATTTATGTGACCCTGGTCTGCGGCCGTACCGGCTAACCGGTACGGCCGCAGTTATTCCTATATGTTCAAAGAACGCATTTTGGCAAAGATACATTTCCAGGCGCTAAGCCTCTCGAGTTCCTCTTTATAACTCTCCCATATTCAAATTGGTGACTGTGAATTTCGCAGCAAAAAATATACCTATCAGCGGTTATAAAAAACGGGTTGTATAAAAGCAAGCACCATTGGTTTAATTTCTTAAAAATTTGCACGTGTACCGTGTATGTGTAACCTCAACAATGAAAAGCGTAGGCATATTATAATATCCGGTAGGTAGGTAAAGGATACCGATTTTAATTCATAAAATCGTGGCATTGAAATTGAATGAGTTTACGACATATAAACTTGACACTGCCATGCCATTCATGCTTATTGTAACCAATTTAAAAGCGATGAATCAGTCGGTCTACAGTCAATTTGGTTAATTTTAAAGTACTGGAAAAAGCACATTCGTCAGTATAGTTTACTTTACTTAGTAACCATATTGTTTAGTACATACATGCAGGGATTCTGTATCTCTGATATGGACCTCTTGGGGTCGAAATCGGTTGCCCAGTGGTTTGATAGGATTTTTAAAGTAATTTGCCTATGAGGATGCGACGTATCATATCAGTTCATTTTGGAAAAGTGGTCTGTTGCCCAAAATAGTTTGGGAATCCCTGGCTATAAAAATCAATTACCACAATATTAGCAAAATTTTGTCAAAAAATAAACAGTTTCTTTTCTTTCTTTGTATTGCAATTTGCAATGCAAATTAGAGATTTCTTAAGGTATTTTATATTTATGAAGAAATATAAAATAAATCAAGTTGGTTAAAAAAACAACTAATGCTTACATGGTTTTTTTATGAGTTAGGTAGGTACCTAGATAACAAAAGAGGTATGTACCTACCTACTACCTAGTAGGCATTGTATTACATTTTAGACCTTGGCTCATATCATAGGTACTCATCTGTTAGGTACCTACCTAAGTACTGTCATATTTTTTATAAAAAAAATGTATGAGGAATAATATTTAAACTTTTACCATTAAAACTAGAATAGGAACGTTTTTAGTGTTAAAATGAGGATTTTATCTGATAATACTTTTTACATTACACGACTCCCCAAAAAAGGAGTGTATTGTATTCGGGGTTCATGTTATAGATCAAATTACAATATTAAGATTATTAATATAATTGAAAAATATTAGAAAAAATCGACTCACCCGTAGCAGCTCAGACGGGAATTAGAAATTACAATATCTCAGTGCCTCTTTTCTTTGATAAAAGAACATTCTCTATGTAGGTATTTTTTTTGATAAAGAGCATTGTGGTTAGGGTTACCATTGAGAAATTTGAAAGTCCTGACAAAAAGCCGGACATGACTGCCATATGTTTTTAACTAGTATTACACCGTCCAATCTTAAAAAGCCGGACAAAGTCCGGACAATTGTCTAAAAGTCTGGATGTGTCCAGACGGATGGTAACTCTAATTGTGGTTGTTATTAGGTATTTATTATAAGGATCAAAAATTACTAAAATAAATAGGTACCTACTTTTAATTTAAACAAAGAAATTGGTTGAGTGGAGTGAAATACCATGAATGACTATGATAGGTCGGAGAGTCAGTTTCGTTCGGGGAGCTAACTATAATTAATCAATTACTTGGGTTTTGGTACCTATTTTAAACATTTTTAAGAATTCAACTAGCTGGTGTGTATATTTTAAAATGAGTGAATATGCAAATTATACATAGGTGGTTGGTACATACATAAAAGTACATACATAAAAGTACATAAAAGTACATAAAAGTACTTGGTACCTAAACTGTCTTGTACCTACCTACTTAAGTGGATATCAGGGTCAATAGAGGTCAAGTTTTAAATTAATACTACGTGCATATCTACATCACTTATCTTGCATTGCAGTATTGTTCGTGTCTACAGGCAAATATTTATGTTACTTTCTTCACAGTCACACAGACACAGCATACATTCAGCTTTCATACAACATTAATAACATAAATACCTACCTTTTTCTGCAGCTTCTTCGTTTCAAAACGCAGCTGGTCGGGTCCAAAATAATGTTCACCAAATACTCTCGTTACACATAACTTAACTTACTGCTTAGGCCAGATACAGAATTTCTTGTTCGAGATGAATCACCAAAAGAATGCACAGTTGCACACAACCTCACCTTAGAACATCCACTAAAAATCACTTTATCACCTCGTCACTCCACTTTTCGGCAACCGCTCGAGTTTCACATCAATTTTGTAACATTTTCTCGACAGTTTTCCACGCAAGAATAAAAGTTTTCGGGCGAAAACACAACGCGACGCGAACTCACCGCCAAGTCCGTAAGCCAACTGACGTGAAGTTACACGAAGTATAACCTAGCAAAATCGAAGAAGCACACGCGTACGGCGAAGGCGGAACAAACTGTTGCGCCATGTAACTTGGCCAGGTTTTTTCGCCGCAATAACTATTAAATAAACATACCAAAAACTTTGTTACCACTTTTACCAACACAATTCACTATTATGCACGTTTGTTGTGGGTTAGCTGTGAAATTATAGCGGTGTGCGTGTTCGAAAGTTAGTTGTTGAACGTCAATAAACTCGTTTGTTTTTGTTAAAATCACGGACGGCCAGCCAAATGGCGGGCGGGTTGCCATGGCCACAAAGACTGATGAAATGCCATGCCATGCCATGCCTGATGCCATTGCTATAACGTAGTGAAAGATTACTTGCTCAGTCAGTGGCCATTGCCTTGCCATACATTGCCATCATTCTTTGTTGCTAACTTCATTCATCGATCTCACGAATTCGAAATAGGGAGGGTGGGTGCGTGCTAGTAGGGACCGACCGAACTCACTTTTCTGTCGAGAACCAAGACCGAGATTTTTGAAAATTTTAAAATGTTACTTCTAGTAACATACCTATATTATTCGCCACTTTATACCTAGTAACTTACTACGTGATAAAAAACACATTTTATTTAATCTAAATTCTTTATTTAATCTTAGAAGACAATTAAGAATAACATTTGAAACAAGTCAAGAATGTTACAAATATTAAAACAGCCATATCTACTTACCACGCCTATGTGGTGTCTTTATTACGATATGGCTTGATAATCTGGGGTAATAGTACAAATGTCAACAGAGCTTTTATTGCTCAGAAAAAATGTGTACGAGCTATATGTCATTGTGGTGTTCCTCCACTCACATCCTGCCGTGCGTTATTTCCGCGTCTGGGCTTGCTGACTCTGCCATCACTTTACATATTTGAAGTGTGTGTATTTGTTAGGCAAAACATGAAACTATTTAAGAGAGCATGTGAAATCTACCCCCGAAATACCAAAAATCCAAATAGATTGATACTGAAAGAAACACCTCATACATTTCAGTATTCTAAGAGCTGTCTCACTATGTGCGTACAATTGTACGCACATAGTGAGACAGCTCTTAGAATATACCAGAAAATATACCAGAAAATCTGAAATCATTAAATATTATCAATTTTAATAATAATTGTATGTATAATTGTATATACTTTTTACAACAATTTCTCAGCGAAGAGGAACCGCGAAAAAAGCGCACGAGTGTAATGTCAGTCCTAAGTAGGTACCAATACGCCGAGATTCTCGGCCATTTTGGCCAAGACTGAGACCGAGTCTCGGTCGGACCTTAGTGCGTGCTGCCACGGTGCTGCAAGATGCTGTGCTATTTCTTGGGTTGCCAGCCACCTGTTTTCGAGGTAAGTGTTTGTTTCAAAAGGGTACCTACTATTTAGACGGGTAACAATAAATTCCCATTTTGGGTATCAAAAATACTGAATATAGCGTACTGAAATACTAGTGGGCAATGGACTGAGGGCGACTACAAAAATTGAAAATGGATGACTTTAAAATACAAAATATTGAGTAGGTAACTAGTTATTCGGGACGGGCGGTCATATTTTCTATTTGGGCGATAACCATAGGGCACACAAAACAAAAAATGGCATTATATTTTATATTATTATAAAAAAAAACTCAGTACCTATGATAACTCAGTACATTGAAAATCGGTAGAATAACAGTCAGAAAATCGGTAGAATTCGGTAGATATTTTTTTAAAAGACCTCATAAAACTTTCCATTTATTAGATGTAAGTAATGTAACGTAGTGTAAAATGTCAGCGTTCAAGTTATCTGTCAAAACTATATAAAATCACCGTTTCGGTACATGTTTAAGATTAAGGGTGCGTTCCGGTTTTTAACCGACTTCATCAAAAGGAGGAGGTTCTCAATTCGATTGTATGTTTTTTTTTTTTTTTTTTTTTTTTATCGTTGTTCGCGCGTATCTTCGACATTTATGGACCGATTTCAAAAATTTTTTTTTTGTTCGATTGAGTTTTCTTGCGAGATGGTCCCATTTAATTTTTTTTCAAATCGGTTCAGTAGTTTACAAGAAATCCTGAAAATACTATGATATTAAATCAACTAACTTGACAACTTTGTTATTTATGAACCGAATTAGATGATTTTTTTTGTTGGGGAAGGGATACCGTTGTGTAGTCTTTTTAACCGACTTCAAAAAAAGGAGGTAAGTTTCAGTTTGTATGTATGTATGTTTCTCCGCGATTATCTCACGTTTGGCTGAGCCGATTTTTCTACCTAAATAATATACCTACACTACCTAATGCAGAAGGTACTTACACTAAAAATAAAAAGATAAAAAAATTGTTTAAAAAACAAAAAACCGACTTCAAAAAACCTGCCTCTAAAAAAAGGAAGAAATAATATGCAAATCATTAGATACGCATTATCATTGTTATAATAAAACACGTCAATTGAAGTCGGGTGGGGCTTTTAGAATAAAAAAGGAAGATGTTCTCCAGCCCCACCCGACTTTAATAGACGTGTTTTATTATAACAATGATAATGCGTATCTAATGATTTGCATATTATTTCTTCCTTTTTTTAGAGGCAGGTTTTTTGAAGTCGGTTTTTTGTTTTTTAAACAATTTTTTTTTAAATTAAAAATAAGGATGCGTTTTCGTTCGTTTTACCATTACTTACATAGAGGTAGCATCAAAGGAAGATTTTTATAAAATCACATGAACTGACAGGATCAGTTTCTATTGTAAAAATGCGTATTTATTTGTTTGTTTTGTAAGTTGGCAATATTACATCTACAGTTAACTATAATAACAGGCATCCGTCACTCGCTCAAGGCCACGCGTTATATACCTACCGCTCGGCGTATCGTCCACGATACAACTGGCAGAGGGCCGCACGCTCTGTCTACTTTACTTATAGGTAGGTAGGTACCTAGTTTATATACTTATAGTCCGTTTATTCTTAGGTAGGTACTTGTCTTAAATATTTGGTAAACAATCTTCACCCAACTATTTATTGAAATAATAATTACTTACCTACTTACGAAATAAAGTTAATTATCATGATAATTTGATTTCGTAAGAAAGCATAATTTTTAATAGGTGTTGTATGACAACAAACAACAACTGTTTTCTAAATAACTAAATAGGACAAACGTAAGGATAAACAACAAAGATACCTACCTATATAGTATCTGTAGTCTGTACTTTAGGATAGGTACCTATTCCTACCTAACTACCTACCCAAAGTTAACTTTTGTTATCTTTATGTCTCCCATATTTACGTACTAGGTACCTACTTAGATTATTAAATATCATAGTAATTTTCAAATATTATTGTAAGATTTTCTTTAACCATAGTACGTAAAATCGCTTTCCTTTTATGATAATGCTAAGCAGTTCATTTAAAAGATGACAACCCTAACGGCGTCAGAAGAGATGAGAGCTACGCGATAGAAAGAGAGAAAACTTCTAGGTGAATATAACTGTAGGCGCTGTAGCGGTGTGCGATCTAAATAGGC
This sequence comes from Agriphila straminella, assembly GCA_950108535.1. NCBI lineage: Eukaryota > Metazoa > Arthropoda > Insecta > Lepidoptera > Crambidae > Agriphila > Agriphila straminella. Next base: position 13,754,094 of record OX467322.1, on the reverse strand, counting down.
TAGTTGACAAAATTTCAATAACTGCTTAATATTTTAGCTTATTAGGCATTTTATCGTAAAAAAAAGGTTTATTTATTTTTAATCGAGCTTTTACATTATAAATTTCGCGTTTTAAAAAACCAATTTTAATTTGGTTCCAAAACGCACAAGACTGTCATGGCGTCTTGAATGACGTCACGCCGTGCGAAACAAACCAAAGAGCGATCGTGTCTTCGTACGTTATAGCTAGTTTTTATCGTTTAAAAATGAATTTCTCATATTATAAGTACTGTATAGTGCCCCAGTGTGATAGCACGACTATAAAAACGCCAAACCAGTTATTTATATTATGTTCCAAACAATGGAGAAATACGGAAAAAGTGGCTAAAACTTGCGATCGGTTGTGGTTAGGTTGCACTCGGAGTGTAGGTTTGGAACGCGCCTCCGGTAGTGATACTCGAAACGTCAAAGACAAGATTGGAGTTTCGCACGGCGTGACGTAACGCTTTCTGATTGGTGTTCACTGTCACGTGACTAAAGGTTTCATTTTACGAAATTTATTTTTTAAAAATATTATTAATCTTTAACGCTTTTAATAATTAAAATTGTTTGTTATTTTCTCCATAATATAATTAATCATTATAAACCCCTATCCATTATATTTATTCTTAATGGAAACAAGCCTATTGCGCCTTATTGAGTTGTAGCAAGAGTCGCTATTTAATTAAATGATGTTGCGGAATGATGCTTCTGTACGTGTACTATTATGTATTCTGTGATAATAATATCTAATAGATAATGTAGGTACATACCTACCAACTTTATTATTTTTCATATTTTCACCATCAACTTTTCAGTAATTCTATTTAATTGGTAATGGTATTTTTAAATCGTTTCAATCTTTTAAAACCCTTGTAAACGGATTTCACCAGATTCCATTCCTGTCGTAAATCTGAGCATATTTCAGATTCAATTGTTCAAACAAAATTCGACTTTATCGCATTGCAACAGGGATTATTATTTTTGAACAGCATGGTCATATTTTACTAAGTGTTTTACAGGCAATTTTGAGCTCTAACTGTTCGCGATAAGATCCGTATGAGTGTTGACGTGTGGTGCACACATTTCGTTTAATTAGTGAAGGAGCTGTAATGGTTGAAGGTTTACCCTTCCGTCACTATGTGTCGGCAACCCTAATAAGTCACAGCGAAACAGCAGCATAGTCGCAGTTACAGTATAATAAATAATATTGCCTTTCCGGCGTTTTATGTAAAATAAAAATCGATTAGGAATCGATTATTCTAAAATGAGGGCTTTTCAAAGTGACATTTAAAAAAAAGAAACTATTTGCCTCACCCATTTTCGATAGTTTTTGCAGATAAGCGGTCCTTAACTTAAGGCCGTCTTAGAAATTGAGCGGCTCTCAAATTTTGAATTGAGTATGAGTTAAGGCGGTCTCAACTGTGTGAGGAGCTCTCAACTATTTAAGCAGCGCTTGAGTATTCGGCCGATAGTATATTAAAAGGGGGCCTCACTAGATGGCGTCGTTCGGTAGCGGCCGCGCCCGCTTGGGTTGGGAGTAACTGAGTGCGCGGTTGCTCGCGGTTGCGCGAGGCAGCGCGCTTGGTGGGAACCCGCCTAATCACTTAAAAACGGCTGATCAGAATTTATAGAAATTAAAACATGAGGATTTTATCGAATGTCCACGCGGATGAAGTCGCGGGCGGAAGCTAGTAATATATAAAACACTAGAGGGGGGTATAACTCCGCGCTTAAACTTTTATATTAGCCTACTGCTCGCGGCCCACTCCAAGAGGGCCATTGTCGAGGGATATCACCGCGCCGACCGAAACGCGCGGCGTGTGCAAGCGACGAGAGCGCAGCGCGTGAACGTCACGAACGAAACGAGTCAGTCAAGCGCCGAATGCGAAACTGCATGCACTTCGTTTTTGATACTTAATTACTAACGTACCTACCTACCTACCAAAGTTTATTGTATTTTTTGTATACATATTTACATACTTAGTTGTATCGAAGTTCGAAATATGGCACCAGTAAAGAAAAAAGCTAAAAAATACTATTTTTTTTCACCCATCCCATAACTGACCCTTGCAAAAGTTGCTTAACCTCCGCAATCGTTGGGCCAGGCGCTATACCACTGCGCCATCGAGCTTCTCTAACTACTTAGAAATACTTATTATTTATGCTCTTTAAATATGCTCAGCTCACCTATTAGGTAGATTTATTTTATTTTATAAGTAGGTACCTATTATAGTAATTTCATTGTTCATTCATGGGCATAACGAATGTTTTCTATGATATCAGTAACTAGCGAGTAGCAACCCCGAAATGTGTCGGTTGAGACAGAGCTATGCGACAGAAAGAGACGCCTCTCTTTCTTCTTCGTAGGTGCATATAATTCTATCCACGCAGCGTTGTGCAGTTTGAAATTGTACTTTATTGCCGTGCAGCGAGAGTAGCTTATTATTTGATGGTCCTCGCGGGGTCCGACTTCTGTACGTTAGTACTATTATATATTCTGTGACACTAGTACGTAATTGAATTAACCCTACAAAGTCAAATTAGTACCTTACTGCAAGTTCTATGCGAGAAATCAGAGCATTCCCAAATTTAGCCGGGTAATACAGTTATTTTTTTTAGTAACATCAAAAAGGTTTTATGCTGCTAAAAATTAATATACATTTTTGGAATTAATAAATGTTTAAGTCCTTGATTAAGTCAAACAAATATTTATTATCATCAAATTATTAATAACACAATATTTTTTTATAAAATATTAAAATATTTGCTTCTATCACTTAAAATTATAATTTTGAAGTCATTGAAATGTATTACTACGTAATACGTAATATATTTCAATGTTTGAAGTAGGCTGTATGCTCACTCACCCCTTTGTTCGCAAAATATTCTTGCGTTGGGCGTGTGAAAAAAACAAAAAAAACCTGCGCGCCTTTTCCAATAATTTATCATATTTTGTTTTTGTCGTATTTGTTGCTGTGTGGTAAATTTCTTTGTTTTTTCCTCGCAAATGTGTTAAAAAACGTCGTATGAAACTCGTGAGCTCTTGCTTATTGCACACTCGGCTGAGTTTCGCCCTCGCCTGCGGCTCGGGCTGCAACCCACAGCCTTGTGTGCAATGAGTGAGCAACCTAAGCTAACTTGTCTCATCATAATGTACCTACTATTCTATGGGAGTGGGAGTATGATTTTTTTTCGTCTTTTGACCCTTATGTTTCTTGCTTAAAGTTGTTCAGTTTAAGCAACACTTTCACCAGTTTCAGTATTTTTACATAATTTGGTTCCACCTTATTAGTAGGTAATATTTTTTTTTTTTAATTTATTTATTTATAATTATACATTAGGTACATGTTTTCACATTTTTATATCTCTCCAAACTGCAGTGCAGTTTGTTGGCAAGTAAGTTCACACCTTTTTTTACATAATGTATAGTTACACAAATCAAAAACTTTAAGTTTATACAAAACACAATGCATGCATTCACGTTAATGCTTTTCAAGATTTTCAAGCAAAATTGATTTAAGTTTCTTTTTTAAAGTAAATTTACAGATATTTTAATTCTATCCTATTATAAATACTTGCTTAGTGTGTTAATGTATGTACGGTCAACAACCGAACATAGGTAGATATATACCTAGCGCGATGTCAGCAGTTTCAATAAATAAATTTACAGATATTTTTATTCTATCCTATTATAAATACTTGCTTAGTGTGTTAATGTATGTACGGTCAACAACCGCACATAGAAAGATATATACCTAGCGCGATGTCAGCAGTTTCAATAAATAAATTTACAGATATTTTTATTCTATCCTATTATAAATACTTGCTTAGTGTGTTAATGTATGTACGGTCAACAACCGCACATAGAAAGTGAAAGTGAAAGTGAAAGTGAAATAAGCTTTATTCAAATAAACTTAATTATTAAGTACTTTTGAATCGTCTATATTTTTCTACCACCCGTTCCAGACTTTTTTAGCTGACAAGAAGAACGGGCGCAAGAAACTTATCAGCTGTAACAGCCATAAGTAACGATATTTACAAACTTGAATATATCGTTACCAGATAATTACAACAGGGTGACAGGATTATTGGCAACAACATAGACTTATTATATTACTTCAACAAAGTTCTTATATTAGCAAGTTATGTGTTACATCATTTCCACGCATTTTGATCTTTAAGATAATCGTCAACTTTATAATAACCTTTACCCATGAGCGTTTTTTTAACATGGTTTTTAAATTCATGCAAAGGAAGATCAATCACTTGTTGTGGAACTTTATTAATAAAGGCTATGCCTTTCCCCATAAATGAACCTCTCGTTTTTGCAAGCCTAAAACTTGGAACGGCAAGTTTATCTTTATTTCTTGTATTAAACTGGTGAATGTTGCTGTTCTTATCAAATGAATCATAGTGTTTCCTTACATAAACTAAATTTTCATAAATATATTGGCCTGCCAAAGTTAAAATATTTATTTCTTTGAACAATTCTCTCAAGGTATCTCTCCGCCGTAGATTGTATATGGCGCGAACAGCTCTTTTTTGGAGTACAAAAATATTTTCAAAACTGGCAGCTGAGCCCCACAATAGCAGTCCATAAGACATTACACTATGAAAATAACTAAAGTATACTAACCTTGCCGTTTCAATATCAGTTAAAAGCCTTATTTTCTTAACAGCGAATGCCGCTGAACTAAGTCTACTTGACAAGGCTTCAATATGTGGATCCCATTGCAATCGAGAATCTAGTGTAATACCTAGAAATTTTGTACTCTCAGTAAAGTCTACTTTATCGTCATTCAATTTAATATTTAAGAAAGATATATACCTAGCGCGATGTCAGCAGTTTCAATAAATAAATTTACAGATATTTTTATTCTATCCTATTATAAATACTTGCTTAGTGTGTTAATGTATGTACGGTCAACAACCGCACATAGGTAGATATATACCTAGCGCGATGTCAGCAGTTTCAATAAATAAATTTACAGATATTTTTATTCTATCCTATTATAAATACTTGCTTAGTGTGTTAATGTATGTACGGTCAACAACCGCACATAGGTAGATATATACCTAGCGCGATGTCAGCAGTTTCAATAAATAAATTTACAGATATTTTATTAATTTTCAGTTCCCATTGTGTTCGATATCGATAGGTACCTATAATGTTGTGTGACCTATTTCAATAAACGTAAAGTAAACAGTTCGGTTCGGACCTATAATTTCAAGGATTTCAAATTCATCTAAAATCAAGATTCAACATTAGTCAAAAGGTTGTGTGGCAGCAAGAAACCATACAATGTACTTACTTTACTTATATAGCAAAGATAAAAAAACAAACAGTTAAAGAGCCTACAGTACTTAAATAGCAATGTAGCAGACGTTCAATTAAAATTGTTTTTTTATTGAACAGACTGTAAAGCTCATTACATTAATACAACCGCGTCGCGTATTATTTCAAATAGTATTCCTTTGTAAATTAAGCAAAGCATCGTAATGTAGGTAGGTATAGGCTTTATAATAGTACTTATACCTATCCACTTATTTGCAAAGGTTGTTTTGGTACGGTCAGCAACGAAAGTTGTTAAACACTTTAGTACTTTGTCATAGTAACTTGTTTGACTAATGTTTCAAACCGTGACACAAAGAACCAATGCGTTAAGCTACTTTCATTGCTGACTGTACGTAATAAGGAAAATAATCTTGGTCAGGCTGTTTAGTACCTCCACCTACTTAGCAACGATGACAAAACAGCTCATTCTAAGACCCCAAAACAATTAGGTCAAGGAATCCATTTCATATAATCCCTTCCTTTGCCTTTGCTGCTCAGTGCTCAGCTCTGCGGCCGATTTGGCTGACATCTAAACGCCTGGCATTTTGTTAGCAGCAACGCGCACATTAGCGGTTGTGCCACAAAATATTACGTAGTATTTAGTATTTATTTATATAAAGCACATGTTACGTCACAGTATCACTTTCACATCAATAACTGAAGTGTGATGGCATGAAAAACATACCCTGTTAGGGTGTTGCTTATTATGATTGCTTAGTAAGTAGATGCAGTTTATGATTCCGGTTAAATTGATTTTGATTGTTTGGAAAATCAACGTGAATTTTGGTACCTTACCTACCTATTACAATTACAATACAATTATTTTGAATCTCACTATTGAGGCACTCTTCCTTTAATTTCAACGCAATAGGGACAAAGGGAATAATTTATAAAATATAATATTACAATAAAATAATGGGGACAGCGTAAGGGGACAACAGAAATAAATTTTAATTATTTTAATGAATTCCCTCTGTCCCCATACGGGGACACGGTCAATGGGGACAACGGGAATACAGGTTGGCAGGCAGGTAGGTACCTAGGTATAGGTAGTATACTTACCTATATTACTTATTTGTTTTGAAAGAATACCTAATTAATTATGATAAATTAATGAGACAACGATACGAACGGTAGGTACCTACATACCTAGGTACATTTGCCTATATTTTTAAGTTTGAAAACGAAAAGCTTGTAAACAACACCTACCTACCTACACATAAGTACATTAATTATTCTTATAAACTAACCTAACGTGTAATCGGTAGGTAAGTACCTACATTAGTATTTTTAAAATTAATGCAATACAAAGGTAGCTGTAGGTACTTACCTAAACATCAAAAAATTAAACCTAAAATTCCAACGAATATTTTAGCAAGTTGGTTGGTAGGTACCTACCTACCTATTTAATAGAATTTATCCGCCAAAAATTTCAACGTGCTTAAATCCGACCATCAGCTAGGGTTGCCACTGACAAAGTACCTATATTATATATTAGTTCGGAGAAATTTCTCAACTGTTTTTTTTAGAGTTAGTTATTACGCAAAAGTACCTACTACCTAGGTGTCCTAGGTACTATTACTATCCCCGTCAATTGGTAATGCGCTGGAACCTTGTCAAATTAACATATACTTACATCAACGTCTTCCGCAACTAAAAATTACAAAAAACAGGAAAATTCTAATAGGTAATATAACATACCTATTAATTATTGAATTCTTATTTTCAATAGGAAAGGGGCTAGGTATATAAAAAAAAATACAATTGTTTTTCGTTTTTGAGGTTAAAATCATGGCCGCCAGGCGCATTACCAATTGACGGAAATTAATCCGCTCAACTGAAACATAGGTACTAACCTATGTTTCAGTTGAGCGGATTAATTTCTTTTTGCAAGTGCAAGAAGTGAAAAAGTGGAGGTTGAAAAGAAATTACTTTCGTAATAAATAGATAAAGTGAGTAACAAACACATACCATTGACTTTTCTGTTAAAGTAGGTACTTTTATTCCATAAAAAGTAATATTTTTCTTGAGGTGTACCTACCTACTTATCTTCAATCTTAGAATAATAACACCTAGAACGATAGTTCTCTACAAAGCGCACTGTCAAAAGTGAGGCAACTAAAACAGCCAAAATGGCCCCGTTTTCAGATTTTTATTCTCCATTATTAGAATTATTACCTAATCATACCGAATAAGTACAAAACAGTTACAATTTTCCTACATTTATTAGATTAGTTACTATATTATTGGATTTTAATTACGATTAGGTAACGTATGAAGGATATTAATCTGAAAACTAAGCCATTCTTTCTTAGTAATTACCTATTAGTTGCCTCACTTTGCATACGAGGATACGGCTTCTAGGTGTTATTATTCTAAGCCATCAATATTTTTTGTAGCGTATTCCGGAAAATTTTCTAAGCAGCCGAGAAAATGTTGGCAACCCTACCATCAGCTGACAATGGCCGTGGACAACCAACCCAGTATGACGAGGGTGCCATTATGACGCCCCGTGAAGGACCCCCGTCATGAGAATTAGCACCTTATCACACTAGGATACCAATGGCCACTGGCCACTGGCCAATGGCTCACGGCGCGGCACAGCGCAGCGCAACTTGTCGCACTATCAACAAAATGTAGGTACCAGACCCGTATTTATAAAGCGCTCTCAAAGTTGAGAGCTATCTCAAAATCATACTTGAGATGATTCTTATAAGAAGAGCATCTCAAGTATAATCTCACATTAGGACATAGTGGCGAAGGGTTCATACAAGCTGATTCCCATAGGTTTACGTGTTATAAATTCTACCCATCGATCCACTATGCAGATCATAACATTTTTGTCACTCAGACACCATGGTTGCGCCACCAGCGGGTAATTCGCTTGCCGCACCCAAATTGGTTGCGCAACCAAGCGGAAACCAAGTGAGGTACCCTTCATCCATCTAGGCCCGTATTTATAAACCGTTCTCAAAGTTGAGAGAATATATCTTGAGATCATACTTGAGATGCTCTTCTTATAGAAAACAGCATTTCAGGTATGATCTCGAGATAGCTCTCAACGTTGCTGGTGTCCGCTTGGTGGCGCAACCAATTTGGGGCGGCAAAGCGAATCATCCGCTGGTGGCGCAACCAGTGTCCTCAGTGGCGAAGGTAAGCAGTTCTACAAAAATGTTATGATCTGCATAGTGGATCGGTGGGGTGGGATTTCTAAAAGTTAATAAGCCGATGGGAATCATCTTGTATGGACCCATCGCCATTGTGTCCTAGTGTGATAGGGCCCTTAGCCATTCAGAGGAAATCTTTTGAGTATCACATATCTGGTGGGATTAGGTGAGCCGATGGGAATCAGCTTGTATGGATGGACCTATCGCCATTGTGTCCTAGTGTGATAGGGCCCTTAGCCATTCAGAGGAAATCTTTTGAGTTTCACATATCTGGTGGGATTAGGTAATGAAAGACAGTGTTTAAAGTTTACAATAGGTATTATGTCAAAAAGACAAGGAGTTTGACAGTTGAGTGTCGATAAAATGCTATATCACGCGATGTAAATCGGTCATGCTAGGCAGGCAGTACTCCTCTATTCTATCTAATCCACACAGACGGCACCCGTCCGTGGTCAAAGGTTAAATCAAGTGGCTTACATTACGAGTAAGTAAGTACCTAGGTACCTACATCGGTTTAAAAAAAAGTGGCTTACGACTTAGGTAATAGGTACGAGTATGTAAGTAGGTAGGTACCTTATCTACATCGGATTTCAAAAAACAAAAAAAAACGGATCGAATTGAGTACCTCCCTCCTTTTGAAGTCGGTAAAAATATCCGCTATATCTGAGATCCCAGTCCCTACTATCGTAATCGCCTACATTTGGCAGATGGATATTATGATATCTACATTGCTACTTTTCTTAGAACCGTTTTTATTTGAGCCAAAAAGAAGTAGCAATGTGTAACATCCATCTGTCAAAATGAATGAAAGCGATTACGATCGATAGATTAGTTAGGCGGCAGGTCTAACCCCTGGCTAATACAATAGGCTTGTTTCCATTAAGAATAAATATAATGGATAGGGGTTTATAATAATTAATTATAATATGGAGAAAATAACAAACAATTTTAATTATTAAAAGCGTTAAAGATTAATAATATTTTTAAAAAATAAATTTCGTAAAATGAAACCTTTAGTCACGTGACAGTGAACACCAATCAGAAAGCGTTACGTCACGCCGTGCGAAACTCCAATCTTGTCTTTGACGTTTTGAGTATCACTACCGGAGGCGCGTTCCAAACCTACACTCCGAGTGCAACCTAACCACAACCGAACGCAAGTTTTAGCCACTTTTTCCGTATTTCTCCATTGTTTGGAACATATATAAATAACTGGTTTGGCGTTTTTATAGTCGTGCTATCACACTGGGGCACTATACAGTACTTATAATATGAGAAATTCATTTTTAAACGATAAAAACTAGCTATAACGTACGAAGACACGATCGCTCTTTGGTTTGTTTCGCACGGCGTGACGTCATTCAAGACGCCATGACAGTCTTGTGCGTTTTGGAACCAAATTAAAATTGTTTTTTTAAAACGCGAAATTTATAATGTAAACGCTCGATTAAAATTATATAAACCTTTTTTTTCGATAAAATGCCTAATAAACTAAAATATTAAGCTGTTATTGAAATTTTGTCAACTAGCCTATTTAGAAATGAACTGTTCTATATAACGTGGATCAAAAATGTGTAACAATACTGAAACATCATGTTACGTCACAGTATCACTTTCACATCAATAACTGAAGTGTGATGGCATGAAAAACATACCCTGTTAGGGTGTTGCTTATTATGATTGCTTAGTAAGTAGATGCAGTTTATGATTCCGGTTAAATTGATTTTGATTGTTTGGAAAATCAACGTGAATTTTGGTACCTTACCTACCTATTACAATTACAATACAATTATTTTGAATCTCACTATTGAGGCACTCTTCCTTTAATTTCAACGCAATAGGGACAAAGGGAATAATTTATAAAATATAATATTACAATAAAATAATGGGGACAGCGTAAGGGGACAACAGAAATAAATTTTAATTATTTTAATGAATTCCCTCTGTCCCCATACGGGGACACGGTCAATGGGGACAACGGGAATACAGGTTGGCAGGCAGGTAGGTACCTAGGTATAGGTAGTATACTTACCTATATTACTTATTTGTTTTGAAAGAATACCTAATTAATTATGATAAATTAATGAGACAACGATACGAACGGTAGGTACCTACATACCTAGGTACATTTGCCTATATTTTTAAGTTTGAAAACGAAAAGCTTGTAAACAACACCTACCTACCTACACATAAGTACATTAATTATTCTTATAAACTAACCTAACGTGTAATCGGTAGGTAAGTACCTACATTAGTATTTTTAAAATTAATGCAATACAAAGGTAGCTGTAGGTACTTACCTAAACATCAAAAAATTAAACCTAAAATTCCAACGAATATTTTAGCAAGTTGGTTGGTAGGTACCTACCTACCTATTTAATAGAATTTATCCGCCAAAAATTTCAACGTGCTTAAATCCGACCATCAGCTAGGGTTGCCACTGACAAAGTACCTATATTATATATTAGTTCGGAGAAATTTCTCAACTGTTTTTTTTAGAGTTAGTTATTACGCAAAAGTACCTACTACCTAGGTGTCCTAGGTACTATTACTATCCCCGTCAATTGGTAATGCGCTGGAACCTTGTCAAATTAACATATACTTACATCAACGTCTTCCGCAACTAAAAATTACAAAAAACAGGAAAATTCTAATAGGTAATATAACATACCTATTAATTATTGAATTCTTATTTTCAATAGGAAAGGGGCTAGGTATATAAAAAAAAATACAATTGTTTTTCGTTTTTGAGGTTAAAATCATGGCCGCCAGGCGCATTACCAATTGACGGAAATTAATCCGCTCAACTGAAACATAGGTACTAACCTATGTTTCAGTTGAGCGGATTAATTTCTTTTTGCAAGTGCAAGAAGTGAAAAAGTGGAGGTTGAAAAGAAATTACTTTCGTAATAAATAGATAAAGTGAGTAACAAACACATACCATTGACTTTTCTGTTAAAGTAGGTACTTTTATTCCATAAAAAGTAATATTTTTCTTGAGGTGTACCTACCTACTTATCTTCAATCTTAGAATAATAACACCTAGAACGATAGTTCTCTACAAAGCGCACTGTCAAAAGTGAGGCAACTAAAACAGCCAAAATGGCCCCGTTTTCAGATTTTTATTCTCCATTATTAGAATTATTACCTAATCATACCGAATAAGTACAAAACAGTTACAATTTTCCTACATTTATTAGATTAGTTACTATATTATTGGATTTTAATTACGATTAGGTAACGTATGAAGGATATTAATCTGAAAACTAAGCCATTCTTTCTTAGTAATTACCTATTAGTTGCCTCACTTTGCATACGAGGATACGGCTTCTAGGTGTTATTATTCTAAGCCATCAATATTTTTTGTAGCGTATTCCGGAAAATTTTCTAAGCAGCCGAGAAAATGTTGGCAACCCTACCATCAGCTGACAATGGCCGTGGACAACCAACCCAGTATGACGAGGGTGCCATTATGACGCCCCGTGAAGGACCCCCGTCATGAGAATTAGCACCTTATCACACTAGGATACCAATGGCCACTGGCCACTGGCCAATGGCTCACGGCGCGGCACAGCGCAGCGCAACTTGTCGCACTATCAACAAAATGTAGGTACCAGACCCGTATTTATAAAGCGCTCTCAAAGTTGAGAGCTATCTCAAAATCATACTTGAGATGATTCTTATAAGAAGAGCATCTCAAGTATAATCTCACATTAGGACATAGTGGCGAAGGGTTCATACAAGCTGATTCCCATAGGTTTACGTGTTATAAATTCTACCCATCGATCCACTATGCAGATCATAACATTTTTGTCACTCAGACACCATGGTTGCGCCACCAGCGGGTAATTCGCTTGCCGCACCCAAATTGGTTGCGCAACCAAGCGGAAACCAAGTGAGGTACCCTTCATCCATCTAGGCCCGTATTTATAAACCGTTCTCAAAGTTGAGAGAATATATCTTGAGATCATACTTGAGATGCTCTTCTTATAGAAAACAGCATTTCAGGTATGATCTCGAGATAGCTCTCAACGTTGCTGGTGTCCGCTTGGTGGCGCAACCAATTTGGGGCGGCAAAGCGAATCATCCGCTGGTGGCGCAACCAGTGTCCTCAGTGGCGAAGGTAAGCAGTTCTACAAAAATGTTATGATCTGCATAGTGGATCGGTGGGGTGGGATTTCTAAAAGTTAATAAGCCGATGGGAATCATCTTGTATGGACCCATCGCCATTGTGTCCTAGTGTGATAGGGCCCTTAGCCATTCAGAGGAAATCTTTTGAGTATCACATATCTGGTGGGATTAGGTGAGCCGATGGGAATCAGCTTGTATGGATGGACCTATCGCCATTGTGTCCTAGTGTGATAGGGCCCTTAGCCATTCAGAGGAAATCTTTTGAGTTTCACATATCTGGTGGGATTAGGTAATGAAAGACAGTGTTTAAAGTTTACAATAGGTATTATGTAAGGTGGATTTTTGTTTAAAGGTTTAAGATTTTAAGCCAATCCAATAATGGAAAAATATCATTTGACTCGAATAATTTACATTGCGATACCTACACTACCTACATCTATCTTTTATCTTTTCTTCAGTACTCCTGCCTGCATAGCATGACCCATTTATATCGCGTGATATAGCGTTTTATCACGTTTAACTGTCAAAAAGACAAAGGAGTTTGACAGTTGAGTGTCGATAAAATGCTATATCACGCGATGTAAATCGGTCATGCTAGGCAGGCAGTACTCCTCTATTCTATCTAATCCACACAGACGGCACCCGTCCGTGGTCAAAGGTTAAATCAAGTGGCTTACATTACGAGTAAGTAAGTACCTAGGTACCTACATCGGTTTAAAAAAAAGTGGCTTACGACTTAGGTAATAGGTACGAGTATGTAAGTAGGTAGGTACCTTATCTACATCGGATTTCAAAAAACAAAAAAAAACGGATCGAATTGAGTACCTCCCTCCTTTTGAAGTCGGTAAAAATATCCGCTATATCTGAGATCCCAGTCCCTACTATCGTAATCGCCTACATTTGGCAGATGGATATTATGATATCTACATTGCTACTTTTCTTAGAACCGTTTTTATTTGAGCCAAAAAGAAGTAGCAATGTGTAACATCCATCTGTCAAAATGAATGAAAGCGATTACGATCGATAGATTAGTTAGGCGGCAGGTCTAACCCCTGGCTAATACAATAGGCTTGTTTCCATTAAGAATAAATATAATGGATAGGGGTTTATAATAATTAATTATAATATGGAGAAAATAACAAACAATTTTAATTATTAAAAGCGTTAAAGATTAATAATATTTTTAAAAAATAAATTTCGTAAAATGAAACCTTTAGTCACGTGACAGTGAACACCAATCAGAAAGCGTTACGTCACGCCGTGCGAAACTCCAATCTTGTCTTTGACGTTTTGAGTATCACTACCGGAGGCGCGTTCCAAACCTACACTCCGAGTGCAACCTAACCACAACCGAACGCAAGTTTTAGCCACTTTTTCCGTATTTCTCCATTGTTTGGAACATATATAAATAACTGGTTTGGCGTTTTTATAGTCGTGCTATCACACTGGGGCACTATACAGTACTTATAATATGAGAAATTCATTTTTAAACGATAAAAACTAGCTATAACGTACGAAGACACGATCGCTCTTTGGTTTGTTTCGCACGGCGTGACGTCATTCAAGACGCCATGACAGTCTTGTGCGTTTTGGAACCAAATTAAAATTGTTTTTTTAAAACGCGAAATTTATAATGTAAACGCTCGATTAAAATTATATAAACCTTTTTTTTCGATAAAATGCCTAATAAACTAAAATATTAAGCTGTTATTGAAATTTTGTCAACTAGCCTATTTAGAAATGAACTGTTCTATATAACGTGGATCAAAAATGTGTAACAATACTGAAACAGGATAATGTTACTTAAACTGAACAACGAACATAGGACGAAAATCTATTATTTTTCACCTTTAAGTAGTCGGTCAGCAGATCAATAAAAGTATGGAATATGAATTTAGCCGGAATGCCTTTACCAGTCTGCTCCTCCAGTTTTCGGTACCTTGGGTCTTCCGTCCAAGGAGATGGGGCGATTGACCGCGATATAACAAACCGGATCAACGCAGGGTGGACGAAATGGCGACAGGTTACCGGAGTTACATGTGACCCGCGGATGCCAATTAAGTTAAAGGGCAAAATTTATAACTCCGTAATAAGGCCAGTAGTCATGTATGGATCAGAATGTTGGGCTATGAAGAAGATGGTTGAAAGGAAATTACATGTAGCAGAGATGAAAATGTTGAGGTGGATGTGTGGTGTGACGCGAATGGAAAAAATTAGGAATGAGTATGTCAGAGGAAGTCTGAAAGTAGCACCAGTAACAGAGAAGTTGAAAGGGAATCGTCTGGCTTGGTTTGGGCATGTTATGAGAAGAGATGAAAGGCATGTTACTAGAAGAGTAGGATATGGATGCTGAGGGCTGGAAAGTAAGAAGAAGACCGCAGAATGATGAGAGAAGATGGATGGATTGTGTCCGGAATGATATGAATGTGAAGGGAGTGGATGAGGAGATGACGAGTGACAGGAAGGAATGGAAGAGAAGGACGCACTGCACCGACCCCAACAAATTGGGATAAGGGTAGGGGATGATGATGATGATGTTTTTTTTTTCGTTTTTTCGACCTATGTTCCTTGGAGAAAGTTGTTCAGTTTAAGCAGTACTATCACCTGTTTCAGTATTGTTACATAAATTGATTCCACCTGATATAAACTTTAAAGCATTGCATTTTATTAGCACCGAAACGACATCAAACGTCGGGGAAAGGTAAATGTTCAAAATAGAAAAGGGAGGGAGTGAAAAATAACAAAATAACAGAAGTGTCCGTTATTAAATATTTATTCATAAACTAGATAATTATCTTTAATAACTTAACATTAAAAATATTTTTTATCACAGATTCACAGATATGCCATTTTCAAAAGTCACTTACTAATGAGGTACTGTAATATGGCAATAATTAAATTTATTCGATTCAATATAATATTAATAATAATAAAATAGGGAAATCTTATTGGATAATCAATATAATCATATTACCTTTACAATGCTAATGCCGAATATGGTAGATCGGTAGGGTGCATCAAACTGAACAACTTGGGACCAAACTCTGAAATCGCGAAAAAAAATAACGACAATATGAAAACGTATTGTAACAGCTGTTTTTTTGCGATTTCTGAGTTGGTCCCATAGTCAAAGTCGTTCAGTTTAAGGCGAGGCAGTTCCCGAAATTTACTCTTTCACTAGGTCTTTAGAATAAGGTTGAATATTGCGTAGCTTTAACTGACGTTTCGCCAGAAATTTGACGAAATTTAGTACATTTTTATTGATTTCTGAAATACTTGATCATTTATTTAAAATGTACTTGGTTATTGTGATAGATCGATAAAAAAGCTATCCTTTTTGCATAAAAGATCATATCACTGTCGTTGAAAATAACAAAATCTGACGATTTGAAGTTTAATTTTATGGTGTTATTCAGGATTTTTTTACAGAGTAACCATGCCATTTTTCAATATTCTGTTCGGTTATTGTGTTTCATGACATAATGTTCAGTCTACAGTAATTTTTGTGAAGTAGAATTCTACATCCGTTCTTCACATTGGAAGTTCAAAAATCGATCTTTTCATCAAATCGTGAACTGGCCTCGCCTTAATGGTCCCTATCAGTAAACTACCATTATTCTGGTTAAACCATTTCTGTTACACGTTGTATAGTTACCTACTCACTATAAAGTGATTGCGTTACGGAAAATAGAAACTATTACAATCACTCCAATGACTGTTAAACATTTACACAAATGTAAATTGACCTTAAATCTTCTACAACATTTTTTTACTCATAAATGATTGTTTATGAAGTTCTTATACCGTATAGTTAAATTATTAGACAATAGTACATTATGAGACAAGTTAGCTTAGGTTGCTCATTGCACACAAGGCTGTGGGTTGCGTAACTCAGCCAAGTGTGCAATAAGCAAAAGCTCACGAGTTTCATACGACGTTTTTTTACACATTTACGAGGAAAAAACAAAGTAATTTACAACACAGCAACAAATACGACAAAAACAAAATATGCTAATTATGGTTTTTTTCACACGCTCAATGCAAGAATATTTTGCGAACCAAAGGGTAAGTGAGCATACTACTTCAACATTATAATTTAAAAGTGATAAAATGTAAATATTTTAATACCCGGTTAAATTGGGAATGCTGTGTTTACTCGCATAGAACTTGCAGTAAGGTACTTATTTAACTTAGTAGGGATAATTCTATTACGTACTAGTGTTTTTTTATATTATTGCACGCGTTTGTTATAACTCGGTTTATGGCCCTAAAAGCGATGTATTAGGGCTCACTTTACGAGCAAGTGTGTTGAAAAGGTATTTTTTTCCGCATAGGTCAGACATTCGCAGAGATTTGACCACGAAAGTTGTCATCAAAACCCAAGCAAAAGAGAAAAAAATATTTTTAATTGAAATATAACGTGGTAATAAAGTTCGTTTTTTACCACAACTTTTATAAAATAATACGTGTGTTGCATGGCATTTTATAAAACGTTTAAAGAATAATAAAAAAAAGAAAATTAAACCAAAATAAGAAGAATATAAGTACGTTCTTTCACCGCGCATCGAGAATAAGAAAAAGTCCAAACTATAATTCGGTTTTGATGTTACAAATGCTATAGAAGTCCCTCTCAGGTAGTAGGAACTCCTCGGTCATATTCTGGAACTTGTCGAAGCAGCAGTATTCATCCAACTCGCATCCTTGGAAGTGCAGGGTCTTTGCTGTGGACTCACCAGCTTGAGGCAGGTATATTGGCTGTAAAAATAAGTTTAAAATTAACACAAATTATCAAGTATACAGTAAAAAGTAGTAGTAGTAAGTAAGTAGTATTTTGTAGTCGTTTTATTCCTATAAGGTGAGTGTTTTATCAATGAAAGTAAATATTTCTGCCAAAGAAACATAGGTCGAAACATACTCATGTTTCTGTCTAGCTATAGTTAGTATGGGAGGATCAAAATATTTTGTCGTTTTTCAACCCATGTCTCTTTGGCATAAATGTTTAGATTAAATTGGGTACAACACTCACCAAGGGATTAAAACTCAAAAATAACGGCTGCAAAAGTTTAGTAATTAACACGTTGTACCGACTTGTACCCATATTGCGCACAAACAAAATATGAAAAATTTGGAACTGTAATAGCAACACTGTAAGGCGGGTACGTATCAGAATGTCTAAAGTTAGAATGTCTAAACTTAAAATGGCAAAGTTCAAAATGTCAAAAATCAAAATGCAAATTGTTTAAAATGTCAAAAATCATTATGTATAACTTCATAATAGCAAAATTCAAAATGTCAAACGGTTCAAATATCAAACTAGTTAAAATATCAATGGTCCATAAGTCAAAGGTTTACAATGATTTGAAAACAACAATTCGCCTTTTTTTCATTTATCGCCTTGCAACATTTTGTGAGCAATTCTTTGTAGTTTAAATATTTAATAACCCCTCCCTAAAGTTTGAAAGTTAGGAGATGGATACTTTTTTTAAAATGGTTAAAAAAACAAAAAAATTGGAAATTAAGCAGGGGAGGCTAAAAATGGTGGGGAGAGGGGAGGGGACGTACGTACAAAATTTCGCACGTAAAAAAAGTCGTTTCTGGCGCTTCGCCGGCCGCTACCGCGGCACGCTCGCTTCGCTCGCTCGGCTCGCGCGCTGGGTTCATGTACACCTAACATGCTCGTCGCTACGCTCCTCGCACCTATCATGTGACCTGCGGTCCTTTAGTAGTGCGCCGCTATTAAACGTCAAAAAT
Source organism: Agriphila straminella (assembly GCA_950108535.1). Lineage (NCBI taxonomy): Eukaryota > Metazoa > Arthropoda > Insecta > Lepidoptera > Crambidae > Agriphila > Agriphila straminella. Next base: position 13,735,689 of record OX467322.1, on the reverse strand, counting down.
TACGACACAAATCTAAAATTGTCATTTTTCCTAGAAAATCTTAAATTTCAGATTTTTTTTTCTCGCGTATTATTTGGTTCCTAAACATAAAATTTCGTCTGCGTATTCCAAATCATGAGTTCTTTACATAAAAAAAAATATGAATTCGAAACTCGTGCTCTGATAATGGAAAGGTGAGCCCTGCAAAATCATATAGCGTCTACAAGTACCGATATTGCTCCGCCAAAATTTCTTAACTTATTTAAATCACGCTTTCTCAACTTCAATTTTGGTAAACTGCTACTACCATCACATCATCAAAAAATGTAATTGGCATTAATTATGAATTGGTAATTTAAATATTAGACATTTTAAGTTTTGATCATTTGAATTTAGACATTTTTATTTAAGACTATCTGACCGTTTGACATTTTCGTTTTTGACATTTTGAACTTTCGACATTTTAATCGTTAGACATTAAAATTTTTGACATTTTGAACTTTGCCATTTTAAGTTTAGACATTCTAACTTTAGACATTCTGATACGTACCCTGTAAGGCACATACGGTAGTACATAGAATAAGCTAAATCTCATAATCTCTTTGTGTCAACAAATGCTGTTATAGCAGCCCTACTAGCATGTGTGCGTAATTAGGGTGGTACCCATAATAACAGTAGTACCAGTAAATAATAAATAATACCAGTAAATATGAATGTGTGCATTAACATTATTATAATGTAAGTAAACACTTTGAACTACTAAAATGGGCAGTAAATCATGAGCTTTATTAATATGCTATGGAAAGTACTGTGCTATTGTTATGCATCCTTAGCTAAAAACTGCGAAAGAATTCGAATGCTAGAATCCGTACTCAGGATTAAAAGAAAATCCAGATGCTATGGAATCCTTATCCGCGAACGTGTTAAAAAATAGCACAGAAAGCACCTAATTAGTACCTATATAATAATTACGACCAACAATATCGGTTAAGTTATTAAGTCATACGTACCATCACACTCAATTTTCCAGTAGACCTCGATTTGTACAACTCCAAAGCGAAGACCGATCCATATTCCGGTATGGTCTGGTCATTCTTGACTTTCGCCACTTCCATCAGAGCTCCGATGTTGAAGTCATGGGCAGAGTAGATGCGCAGTCTTTTGGTGATGGACTTGCCAGCTCCTATATCCGATGCCAAGTTGATGAAGTCGTTGAGAAGGACACCTGGTGAGAAAAGTAAAGGATTTTTTTGTTATACCATTAGTAATCAATCCTGCCGTAACCAGAATAAACCTAAATTCTAGACAATAATGTGCGCGCTGTTATATTATTTTCAATTGGGTTCTCAATCTCATCTACTTATTAATTCAATTAATTCTATTGCCTACTAGACCGAAAGGCTATCCAAATATATTCCTCTAAAATAAATTCTTGATGCAAAACCATTGCTACTTGAAAGTTACTCTTATTTAAAATAACGCAGCCCAAAACAGCTTTTCTAATTGAAATTTATCTCAGATGATTACGTTTCAGAGAGCATTGGAATTAGGAATCTATCCGAACAAATATCAATACCAATTTAGTAACAAGTATTTTTTTTAGACGAGAGATAAGTACAAATAAGTAATTATGAATTCTGGTACCTCCTCCAAGTTTCTTCATCTCATCAGTTCTGAAGTACAATCGGTAGCCAAGTCTGGCAGCCTCACCCAAAGTAGGAAGTAGAGGCTTAGCCCACTCCGGTATGTCTAGACCTAAACCGACCTGAAAGAAACAAGGAAAGAACTGTTTAGTTAGCCTTGACTTTAGTCTGGTGAAAGGTTAGTGCCAGCGATTCGCAACTGTGTCAGACTTGATTTATATCACAATCGATTAACAAAGAGTTAAGTGGCAGCATGAAATCTGTTAACTAATAACTTGTTAGAAAGTTAGGGTCTGTGAATTTAAATGGTATCTAACGAAAATTGAAAACTGAGTTGTTTAATTAAAACACAATTTTACAATTTAGTTACAATTTAAGTAGAGAATGTATCGTGAAAAGAAAAATAACAATTAAAAAAATCACACAAGCAATTTTTACATTTTTAATTATGTTCACTTAGCTAAGATATCACTTGTACTATACCCACATGTGATGTGAAAAATGTACCTCGTAGATAGGGTCAGGTAGAATTCTTGAAGCTAATTTTAAGCAATTATATTACCTAACCGTTGCTAAATTATTTGTGAAAGGTAATTATTTAAATTACCTGACTCCTCAGAAGATCAAACAGAGTTTCGAACAGCAGTGGGTCTTCAGTGAAATTCCTGCCAGTGAGCACCTTCAACTTCGGGATGAGGTGATCATACTGCTTGAACTCTTCGTTGATCGACTCCAGCTTCGCGGTAGCCATTAAGGCTTTGAACCGCTGGCAGTTCGAGTAATAACGCAGCTGAGTAAGAAAAATATGCTATGCTTACATGTCTCTTAAGACAATGTTAAAAGTAAAAATTGAGGAGGAAAATATTAGATACAAATATTTAATTGAAGCTGATAACACAATAATTTTGAGATGACTCCCGGTTTCTAAGGTACCTATAACACCTGGTTTAAGTTAATTTTAACCAGATAATGTAGACTCTTCCGATAAGGTTAAACCAGCTTTGATTAAGTACCTCAGAAACCGTGGGTTAGTCGATTCTTTAAACGAAAGCTTCTATGGCGTCATTAAGACTAATAATAATTGCATTGAAAAAAGAACTGTTACTTTATTGGCTTCAATCTAGTTGTATGGGTCAGGCAGGCCGGTGATTAGGTTTAGAGTAAGCAATATTTGTAATTTTGCCCACTTATTATATTAGATAAACATTGACTTTGATCAACACCTAGCTTTGTCTCTGTCAATGTTAATTATCAGTTAGTTCACTATCAGATCCTTACTGGTTTCGAGATGAAGTAGATGTAAACAATTCTTATCTGAATCAGAGTTCAGATGTTGCGTAAATTCGAAGTCTAATCCCGGTCCCGATGGCCACATCACATCCTCGTGTTGTTTACGTAATTGTTATCGGATTGCGAACTGGTGGCGAGGTTATCGAGGCACGAGCTAAGTATATACGCATCTTAAATACAGGAAATATGCCTATCAATCAAATGAGGGTTTGGTTTGTTATTTTGTATTTTAAAGAATTAACTTCATCTACCGTACAAAAAACTGATAGAACATTCGTCCTTCGTTTCGACTATAAAAACACTCCTTGTAAAAGTAAATTAAAATTAAATCATTTTTTAAGTCAACGCTACTGAAAAGCGACTCCATTCGTTCGACTCCAAAACGAATCTATATAAATGGCTTGGTTTTTTTAAAGATTTTTAAAAGTAAATTGTATGAGATTATCATAACTAATATTACCTACATAGATATCATCCTCGTTGATTAATATGCAACAATGTTATTATTCATGCATACGGGTAATTACTATTACAATGTCATTGATAAAATCGTCAGGGATATATAATGTTCGCGTTTTACCAGATGAAAACACAAAATAATAAGTATGGTTTTCCTTATGTGAGGTGTGTTACTGTTGGTTTGAATGCAGATTTTGCCTCAAAAGAAGATTTTTCCTCAACTGACCATAAAAGTATAAAATAATTTAAAACTTTAATAATGGAGACGAAACAAGAGATAAATCCAGCTTCTTAAATTTGCAGCAGCTAAATTTGCTATAGGATCAAGAGTGTTTTTGTTTTTCTATAATTTTTCTGTTCAATTCTGTTCAAAATTAAAATGTAATGGTAATTAATTAGATAGAGGGAAAAAAGCAACTTACATAATCTTCACTTAAAGGCACGGCCGTGTAAGGGACGGGTTGCCAGACCTTGCCTACTCCTTCGTCCCATTGCTGTTCCGGTTCTGGGGGGTAGACTGCTGCCATTGCAACCTGTAGAAGAAAGCCCGTAATGTACCACTGTATCACGGCTTTTATCAGAAGAATACACTAAAATAACTAACGTTTTCTTTGTCATAGAAACTGTTTTTAAATGTTTGTTATAAGTACGTATATAAGTCTTATATGTCCATCAGCCATTTTTGATGTCCCCACTGCTGGGGCACAGGCTTTCCTTATGGGTGGTAAGGAGGATGGGCCATAACCCACCACGCGGGCCCAATTCGGATTGGTGGGTGTTAACGACTGCAAATGCAGTCGGGACCAACGGCTTAACGTGCCTTCCGATGCACGGAGGAGCTCGAGATAATATTTTTTTTGTCACCCATCCCATGACCAAGTCTGATATAACTGTACTTTATTTTTGTTTTATGGCAGAACATGAGACCATACAATGCTGAAGACGATTATGTGCTTATTGAAGAGAGAGTCAACTAATAAAGAATTTTAAATCTGTTAGAATACGGATTTTCTCCGACTAATGAAATTGCAATCAAGTAATTCCTTTCAAGCTTTGGTTGCAATCACAGATCACGGTCAATTTCTGTCAATGAATGAACAGGATGAAGAATGATCTTGGTGAAACAATTACCTGTATGGTCATTTTAGTTCGGTCCTTGTCAGTACTCCTGATTGCAATCTCATCTTGAAGGTACAGGTTGGACAGCAAATTGTGACCTTGGTTGCTATATCTTTGCCTGAGGAACTTCCCGATCTGATATGCTCGGCGTTTGCCAACCTGAGAAAGATTTGGTTTGTATATTTTCTTAACATCGTGTTTCTTAAAGAAATTTTGAACTTAGATGTTGATCCAAGGATATGTGTTTACTGAATTTAAATCTTTCTAATGATGGATTGTGGCACCACGACTGTTATGACTGTGATGATATGAGCAAGTGCAATTAACTAAAGTGGTTACACCAGATATCACTGCTAAAATAATAGTCATCATTTGAAGAATTCTTTTAAAAGTATCTGAATTCTTTCTATATTCAGTCTTTAGTTCACAGGTTATTTCGCAGGTTGTTGATTTGTTTCAGTTATCAAACCTGACAGATAGTTTGTTCAAATTCTTTTCTATATTTATTTAAATTAAACTCGACAATAGCTGTGCTATTCAGAAACTGTGAAACAGAGCCTTTAGACTAGTTTATGTAATAAATAGTTACATTTGTAAGTCCTTCCAGTCCATCCAAATCAATAAATGGCTTTAGCTTTTCTGGTTCGTTTGATAAGGATAGCTCATCGGAATCTGGTGTTCTTTCACCATGTCTGTTAACCTGTGGACAAACAAAAACGGAGATAAGTCATGAATTACCTACCTGCCATACATTTTTTACATCAGTAGAATTACTCGTCATTGTCAGTCTATTATTAGTTTTAATAAGTCTTCTACCTCCTTTTGTCATAGCCTCATTATTTACTTAAAAGAACTTCATAATAAGATATTGCGATCTCATGCGTAAAGATGAGGTCACTGATTGGTTTAAATAAATTACAGCAGTCGCTAGACCAACAGCTAACACAACCTTGCACGCAGAACGAACACCCATCACAAAACCACCCCTCTAAAAGTTGCTTAGCTCTAAAAACTGAATGGATGGTATTACAGATTAGTGATGCCATCCAAAATGCTGTGAATTTTCCCAGACAAGTCAAATTTCACTATGTATATCCGTAAACCCAAGGATTTCATTGAAACGTTGCGGTGCCCGTCTTGACAAAAGATGCCCCTCATCTACTTTGATTATGACAAATAACCACATTTAAACACTGTCCCATTGTAAACTGGCCTTTGTTCTCGCCACCAATTTACATAATGATCGTTACTAATTTGAAACGATCTTCTACTAAGCCTTCGAAACAGAAATAAGGTTACCTTTAAAGCAAGGCAAACATTTTTCATCAACAGCTAAATAATTTTCAAGATACTTTTTATATGTATTATAAATAAAATAAAATAAAATAAAAATCATTTATTTCAGGCTTCACACCCATAAATCAGTTTAAAATTGACACACTAAAAACAATAATAAATTAAATGACAAAAATAAAAATAAGATTAAGTAGGCATTAAGAAATTAATTCATTAAATAAAGTAATTCAAATTAAAATAAAATAAAATATTATAATTAAAATTCCTTACATAAAATTTGTTACTATGAAAACAACTAATAAATTATACCTATCTAGTTTATAAATATCGATTACCCACCGTCCTAAACGTAGAGACATGCTTATTACAGCAGTGACGGATATAGGGGCAATCGAGCCTCTCGGCTATCATGGCTAGGACGGCATTGGGGCTGGCCCGTACTCTGCGCACCAATGAAGTGCATCTCTTGCGCATAGTCGCATAAAAACAGTCAGTACGTGCCGCTGCAAACATACCAGAGGCGCTGCAAAAACGGGGCAACCCCAATATCGCCCTAAAAGCATTATTAAATTGTACTCGGAGAGCGTTGTACGTTCTTTGCAAACAGTTGGCCCACAGGGCGCAGGAGTACAAAGAAGTGCAGTACGCACGAAACAGTATTATGGTGGTTTCAGTTACCGATGTCTAAGCGATAAAAAGCGAGCAGTTTCACAGTCCGCGTGGAATTTTTGGAATAATCCTATTTCTTTATCAATAACTATTCATCGAAATTTATTAAGCGGAAAGCGGCTAAGCGTAACAAACAGACAGAACTACTTTAGCATGAAGTATTTACTGGTGTAACATTAGTATTTGTCACAAATTGCTTTTTAATAGAATGCAGTACCAATAATGTCCAATAATTGTACTATTAAAACCAAACTTAAAATTTAGCCGTCTAAATTACGACATTTGGGGTTGTTAATTAATTTATATTCTGCTGTTGTTTTGTAAACATTATTGTGGACTTGCATTGTAATTGCGGGTTTGTTAACTGGCAGATTAGCATCAGATAATTGGGTATAATTAATAGAGATAATCGTTTGATGTTAGGCTTAATTGATGGCATTGATAGCATTGATGGGAAAATTATTAGAAGGTTTGAATGTTTCATACCTTACCTTAGCACGAAAAACTATTGAGTTCGTGACTTTGTATCGAGTAAAAATTTTTTTTGTGATAGGTTGGTACCTACTTGTCAATTTGCAAATAATGAACTAAGATTTCCAAAACAACAATTTGATATTGTTGCTCGGTAAGAATTCGATTCGCACTATTGTAAATGAGTGTGAGCTGTGTGAGTGCGTGTGATGCAAAAGTGAGTTTGTTTATAAACAACAATTCTGAAATTTTGCCGCCAATTAAGTAGTTTTCCCTGTAACATTTGTTCGATATCTATGGCAATACTCGTGCAAAATCATTTTTGCAATTATGCTATACTTATGAATAATAACGCAATTAACAGTTATCGAAACAAAGATTTCATTATCTACATATGTAAGTTCGTTACATGCAGGATTTAACGAAAACAATTGATAAGTTTATAATAATGAGATTATTATAATTTAATCTTGGTCTTTGTATACTGATTTAGTTCATAAATAAAGAAGTTATACGACCATAGTTCACCAAAATCATAGTACTTTAGTGGTATTTTCAGGATTACTTGAAAACTACTGAACCGATTTCAAAATTTTAAACAATGGGACCAATTTGGGAGTTAACCTGATGTAATAAAGTTTGGATCATTTCAATCGGTCCAGCCGTCTTTGAGTAATCGGCGGACATACACAAAAATCATATGTCGCAAACTTATGTAAATCACAGACTTTAGGCTTTTCTGCTAATTACTACTACAACGAACTAAGTATATTTTATTTTATTTTTATTTTATTCATTTATTTATTCATTTTAACGTGGTTATTGTTTGTAAATAAACTATAGATAGAACCTTAGCTTCAATCTACCTGTACTGTTACCTATATGTAAATTTTCAATACAGTCATAATAATGTGTACATTGCGGGCACTAGGGATGTTGACTAATGAATAAAATAACGAAATACTAATAAAAATCGTAAACATATTAAACTTTTGGAGTAGCTTGTATACCTCTTGGTTTATTTGTTTTATGACCCTTCAAAGTTGGGTGGACAAGTCTATTTAAAAAGTATAAAATTTATTAAAATAAATGATACATTTAATTAGTCCGTAAAATGTATAGCAAATTTGTCGAAGAAACCATTTTGATAAACACAATATTTAATATAGCTGCTGAACATATTATTTACAATTTCCTATGCGTTGCATACAAACTTGCATAACGTGGAAGCCATTAGTATGGAGCGTTTTTGATCGAGTCCATTTGTGTGCATTTCACACTGTGATATCTCGGGCAGTTTTCATGCTAGCGAATTAATTCTTTTACCAATGTTTCTTTTTTTGAGGGGTAATTTATGTAACATAAAATAAAAAAAATAGTCAACATCCCTATTGTAACTGAGGCTGCGTTCAAACGATAACACGCGAGTCGCGACCCGATCTCAACCCGAACTCAACTCAAACCTACCTCAACCTTGTTTCGGTGTTGAGTTGAGTTCCCTTGAGTTCCGGTTGAGGTCGGGTCGTGCATTATCGTCTGAACGCAGCCTTTATAGTAGCCATCGACGCTGCTGCCTATGGTACTTCACTGAGAAAAATGCCCATCATAAATGACGTGAATTCAGATTAAAATAAGATGGATTCACTTAAAGCACGGAGTATACTGATATCACCAAAAAGTACGATGATACTACTGTTGCTGATGATAACGGTATTTAAGATGACATGTCACCATACCTTTGGTAGGACGAGCATTCAATATTTTTTATATTGTATGCTCGTCCTACAATATAAATTATTGTATGCTCGTTCCTACTACTTATGGTTACTGTCATTGTACATCGAGTTATATCCTATTATTTTTCCTACTATTTCTCGATGACATCCTCTTATGTCAAAAAATATAATATTCTTTCATCATATCTCAAGTTATGTCCTATTATTTTTCGTACTATTTATTGATGACTTCCGCATATCTCCAGTTAGGTCCTAATATTTTTCCTACTATTTAGAAATTATTTCCTCATATATTCGGTTGTTTTCTACTATTTATCGGTGACTTCCTAATATCCTTAGTGAAGTCCTACTAATTAAAATATACTTTTCTCGTATTTCGGGTTAAATCCTACTATTTAGCAACGATTTCCTCATATCTCCGGTTATATCCTATTACTTTACGTGCTATTTATTATTACATCCTCTTACCTTGGGTTATCCTAGTACAGTCGCCATCAGATATACTGTAGCAGAAAAGGTGATCAAATACTTCTGAAAAGTTTAAATATCAATAAATTCCATACAAAGTGTAAACGAAGTGTATGGAATTTATTGATATTTTAAACTGTTCAGAAGTATTTGATCACCCTTTTCTGCTACAGTATATCTGATGGCGCCTGTACTAGGATAACCCAAGGTAAGAGGATGTACCTAATAATAAATAGTAGGTACGTAAAGTAATAGGATATAACCGGAGATATGACGAAATCGTTGCTAAATTGTAGGATCTTACCCAAAACACAAGAAAAGTCTATTTTAATTGGTTGGACTTATCTAAGGATATGAGTCACCTTATTTGCTACAATATATCTAAAGACGACTGTACCTACTACTTCTTTCTTACCTAATTCACATTCCTAAAATACTTAAAAAAAGAGGATCGCGCATAAGTAAAAAATAACAATTTAAAGCATGTGAAATATAGAAAAAGTAATAGGTACCTTCATAACTTGGCAATATGCAATTGCATTAAAAACTTAAAGAGAACAGGAAGACACGTGTATAAAAAAAACAGAAATAGTAATCAAGAGTAATTTTATTTATTTTTGAAAGTTTAATTATTGCAATATCAATATTTCTTTTTGAAAGTAAGTAACGTTAATTTTTACAATATTATTTTTTTACTTTTATATAAGTAATTATTTATTAATAAATGTATTGTACAACAGAAAAAAAGACACCAAAAATAATGTACCTACCTATTCGCAAATTGAGCACAAAAAGAGTACAATGCCCCCCTTTCGGCTTAATACCCATGCTTATAATCCCGTACCTTTATGCTTATAACAATCACAGTATTTGTCAGTCAAAAATAATTTACATAGTTAAAAATAAATACCTATTTAGCATGTCACAACTTACTTACGTACCTAATTATACTCATGACACTAAGAACAATCTTTAGGAAAATCCATAAAATATGCAAAATAATTTAATAAGTAAAATCATGATTCGCTTTCAATGACTTAGATAAGAACCACCCAGCATTCTGCAAGATAGGTACTGTGGGTTACACCCACTGTCTCCGTCAAATCCTTCCAATATTTCTGCTCGTGATGTTTGCCAATCTTTCCTGGAGCGACGGGCAGGAGCCGCAGGAGGTATGTTAAATAAGCAACCGAGGAGTAATATGACAGCAATGAAATTTAATCTCTGGTTTTGTATCTGAAAAAAAAATGCTTATTGTATATAACACTACACATTATTATTAATTTATTTTTTTGTCAAACGAGGACAGACCAGAATAATTACATAAATCCTTACCGTCACAAACTGCTAGTGTGTCTGTTATTTTTTTGCGAAGAAACTTGTGCTTTGTGGTGTTCAGCTTCTGCCGGGCAGCTTTTAAATGGTGTCAGATGAAGCTTCGAAGCTGTCGAGACCGCCGGATTTTAAGCTAAAATCAAACATGTAATTTGTGATAAGAATTCAATGTTTTAGGTCCATTTCAATGGCAATAATATGATCATTTGATTTTTTCCTTCAAA